>CP126897.1:56307993-56927993 GCA_030440675.1 Furcifer pardalis
AAGAAGATTTATAGTTGAATAAAACTATATTTTGTTTGTTTTCCCCCATCTATCAGAGTATGGCCAAAACTGAAAGGAGGGGGAAAAGATCCTCATATAAATGCTAATTTAGACCTTCCCATTATCCTCCTTCTCATCCTCTACCAAGACCACTTCTCATACTCATCCAGGAGTCATGCTGAACAGCTACAATCTCAAACCACAGTAGAAGTCTAATTAGAGGTAAAACACCTTATATCTAATGATGTCCTCACATGTTGCAGCAGATCACTCACAAACTAGTTCTCACATCACATGATTAGATAGTAATCTAAGATAAGACATCTGCCCTACTTCTTTGGTAAGAGATATCCAGCTACAACTCCTCAATTTTTTTAAGAAGAAGAGGGGAAACCCACGTGAGCACATACAAGAACCTACTGCAAAAGATCTTTACCATGACTCTAAGTTCATTTGCAATCTCAGTTATACAAGCGGAAATATAATTCTCCTACTTCAAAGAAAAATAAACAGGTGGAGTGAAGAAAACAGAAGCAAAGACAACCATGGCTTGAAGCAAGAAGACTTCACAGGTCTCCATTTTACCGAAAGTTTTGTTTCCAACTGACAAGCACCTGATCATGAGACTGCTGGTTTTATTTGGATAGGAGGAGAAAGGGTGGAAAGGAAATACTGACAAGCTGGCAACTTATTAATCATATTAGTCAACATGTTGTTTGTTGAAGTTAAGGTGGTGCTGGAGAAGAGATCCAGCCAAATTTGCCCCAAGCAAAAGCACACAAACATCTACAGATCTGATTTGAACTGTACCTTGTTTGTGCTGAATGATTAAGTGAAATCATTGGAGGAAGCTGATCATATAAATCCTACATGTCTGTGCCATGTGCAGAACTGCCAAGAAAAAGGTATTAGTCCTTTCTTTTAACTTGTGCTAGTTTTCAGCCAACTGAAGACACCTGGTATTACAAAACTGAATTTAATGAGTCAGAAAATTGAGATTTTGGCACTCTATATGGGCAATGTAAAGAAGTGTATTATTTAAGGTCAAATTACTGAAACTATTAGTATCTTATCACCAAGATCATGTGTGCTAACCTACCAATTTTCTTGATTTCGTCTACTGGTAATGTCCAATTAACCTGGGACTTCCTAACCATAAAACAATGAGATAGAAACAGAACTAAGGATTGTCAGGAAATTTGCAGGATACATGAATATATGATCAAAATAACATGCACACTTCATAATCTAATAAATCTTCAAGGGAAAAGAGCAAACCAAGACAATAATATATATCATACTGGGAAGAGGGAACAACTATATGTTTTAAATGGTTTGAAATATAGTAATACCCCAGATAACGATTGCATCGGATAACACTAGAATCGGATAATGATGCAAGTTTTTTGGGAAAAAATTGCATCGGATAACGATTCTGGATAATGATTCTTAGTGTTATCCGATGCAATGGTCTGCGGATATGGGGTGGTTTGGGTAGAACAACCCAATCCACCCCCCCATGCGCAGCGATCTCTGCGACTGCAGTAGGGTCGGGGAAAAGCACCCGCCTTTCCCCCGACCCTACTGCAGTCGCAGAGACTCCTTTTCTCTTTCCCTCCCTGTATTTAAACTACAGGGAAGGGGGAAAGAGAGATACGTGATTGGTTATCTAGTAGTAGTTTAAAAACAGGGAGGGAAAGAAAAAAGTAGTTCTCTCTCTCCCTGTAGTTTAAATACAGGGAGGAAAAAAGACGTGATCACGTATTTCTTTACAGTTGCCACATTTGTGACTAAAGTGAAGGGCTCCTCATGAACATCCATCCTGATTGTTCTTTGTGGCTGGATAATCCATGTCACTCTCTGCAGATTTAGGATCCAATAACCATTAAAGGCAGTGCCACAGTGCTTTACTTCCAAAATCTGATGTTCCTGTCATTTCTTTACAATATAATACCAACACAAGTCATTACTTATAATAATATCTTTTAAAAATCACATGTAATGATACAATGCTGGAGACTTACAATACAAGCACACGTGATGCATTTGTTCCCATCAGGCTGAAATTCCTCACCTTCATAGTAATGTCTACCTTCAAACACACAACCTGGAGTGGGGAGAAGCAGACATTTTAAAGGTATGCTTTACCCAGTGGTGGGCATCAGCAGGTTCGCACCAGTTCGCCAGAACCGGTAGCAGAAATTCTGGCCTATCCATGTTTTGAAATAAAGTAGTCCTAATTCTGGTGCAACGCAGGGCTTCCCCCATGACCACACCCACAATACCATGCCCATAGTGTGGCAGTAAATTTTTTTGGAGCCCACCACTGACTTTACCCTGGAAATGTTCACAATCTTTCTTATAATACAACTGTAATATAAATGCCACTGAAGAGAAATTATACCAGGCCTAACTATCTGCAAATCAGAAGGTCAAATAAAATGATTATCTAAAATAACATGAACACATATGTGAATTCACAGTAATCACCCATTCATTTCCAAGCCTTTAAAGTTATCTTCATAATTGCAAAAATCAGAGAATTTAATTAAAATGCATTAAGTAGAAAGATTTTATTAATACATTCTAAGTCTCAGGAATTTGAGTTTTAACAAACCTGGGCAAAATCTCAACTATGTAAGGCTGACAGGTCACCCCAAATTTACAGCGATTTATTGAAAGCATTATAAAGAAACCAATCATTGTCATTGTTAACACTGAAAAAAATTCTATGTGTGCTCAAAGTCACAAGAAATTGAGGTAGAGGTTGCTCACAGTAAAGCATGAACTTTTGCTTCTAACTTTCTTTCAGTTACATGTATGACAGTGTGACTCTACCATGACAGAGAGGATGGCTAAAACAGTGAAAAGGACAGAATAGGTTAAATTTGCCAAAAGACTGAAAAAGCAGTCTAGATTTTAATTTATTCTTGTATCATTTCAGGATTTTTTATATTTATTGCACTGCATTTATTTCCATTCCTGAAAAAAGTAAAGCAAAACAGTAAAATGAATAG
Organism: Furcifer pardalis; assembly: GCA_030440675.1. NCBI lineage: Eukaryota > Metazoa > Chordata > Lepidosauria > Squamata > Chamaeleonidae > Furcifer > Furcifer pardalis. The sequence continues at coordinate 56,311,011 of CP126897.1, forward strand.
CTTATAAGCATAATTTGTTCTATGATTTTAAGCAAACGGCACTCGCCTGATCAAATGTACAGACTAAAACACAGTTGTCTGTCAGACTGCACATTTTTCTGAATTTTCCAATGTCATTTGTGATCAAAAATTATACCAAAAAGGCATAAATTGAGCTCTCCACAATAATGCCTCCATTGCAACAACTAACAGTTCATATTTAATATTTAAAAAAAATAAGAATGATCCACCAATCTGGGGAAAAGAATTATATGACTGGATACATGTGAAAAGAATCTGGGCTGAAAATAGGCTGAGGTGTGTACACCCACATTTGACTTGGCAGAAAGCAACATCACACGTTCAGTGACAATCATACAAAATATCTTTGACATATAATGGGTGAACGAGAGCAGCATGCTAGACTAACCTAAAAGGATTAGTGGATAAAGGGAGTAGAACAAAATATACCTGGCCTTTTGCCAGAATTTTGATTGAGACTCCCACATATATTCCCACATAGGTTCATACTATTTTAAGAGAAATTACTACAAGTTAGCTAAGTGTTCAGTTGAGCTGCATGATGACAGAAATAATACACAGAATCATAAGTAGTTCGTGGGTTGAGGGTGAGGCCACCTCACCCCACATTCCTAGGGATGTACCCTATCGCTTGAACACAAGTTGCCTGAGTTTGGAAACATATTACTGGCTCTTGCATTGTTCATTATATCCGCTGGTGATATGTATGTGACAATGAACAGACATATGATAAGTCTAATAGCCCAATTTAGAGTTAATATAAAGTTAAGCAGAATTTCAAACTTTACAGATTAAAAAACCATCACAATGACCAAAGACTGGGGGTCCACAGAAAGGGCAAGTGGGCACATCTGCAAGGATAAACACAAAATATTCCATGCAATATTGTTCCACAATTCTACATCCTCCTTGTTAGGACATTTTTCATTTGGGGGTATTGTACAAAGATTGCTGCCCAGTGGAATAGTACAACTTTAAGGCCCTCCATGTGTTTTGAACACAGGTGTCCATAATAGACTCTCAAACTGATTGCCAGGCTGTGCATGCTTGGTCCATGTGCTCCTGTAACAGCCCAGCTGTGGCTGATTAGAGAATCTGCCCAGCAACACTAGGGTATAACTGTGGCCCTCTGGGAAGGGTCTATGGAGGGGGCTATTATTCTGGAGGAGGTTATCATACGGAGGAGGTTACCATTCTGAGGAGGTTACCATTCTGAGGAGGTTGCTATTCTGAAGGAGTCTATATACTGAGAAGGACTGAGACACTGAAGGAGGTGATGCTGTTGAGAGCTTTTCTTCAACTGAGAAGAAAGAACTGCTAAAGGATCACCAGGACTCTTTTGAGTGCTCCTGGAGTTGGAGCCAACAGAGGAATCCAAGCTGTCTACCTACTGTGGGGCTTGGAGAGAGAGAGAGAGAGAGACTGTTGTATATAGTCCTGTGTATGTCTGTCTTCCCCTCACTGTAAGTAAAGCGCACCTTTCACTGAAGGCATATGTGTGTGTGTCATTGCACTAAAGGCTTTTGCTGCGTAAGAGCTTAAAAGTGCTACTCTGCTATCGAGCCACACATATCGCCAGGGGAATCCCTGATACTCCTCTATTTGGTCTACATTTCCATCATCTCCAGAACTCTTGGGCCAATCCAGTCTTTCCATTTGTTCCTTCTTCTGCCACTCCAATAAAGCTCTCATTCATTATATCCCACCTTAACAATCAAAGCACAAAGTCAGACACACCCAGTTTTCATATACAGTAAAACACCGGACAACGATTGGATCGGATAACGCTAAAATCGCATAACGTTAAGTAATCTGGGGAGGAGAATTGGATCGAATAACATTAAGGTCCTATGGGATGGATTGGATAACAACCGCTAAAGCCTGTGCGGTTACAATGTATCTCTATGGAGCTTTAATGTTATCCGATCCATCCCATAGGATTTTAACATGGATCAGATAACACTAAAAATCAGATAACACCAAGATTTGTGGAACCAAGTTTTAGCGTTATCCGAGGTTTTACTGTACTATGCTGTATTTCATGTGTTTAATGCACTATCATTGAAATCTCACCTGGGCACGTGGGACAACACATTCCAGCCTGCTTTGAAGGATTTTTACAATGAACAACGCACTGAATCTCAAATTCAGTTATCACTCCTTCCTGCCAGAGAGGAAAACAAACATAATTAGCAATCCAAAAATAAAAATAGAACACCATGTACACACCAAAGAGAGCGAGTGAAATGAACTGCATGCCCGTTTGTGTGCCTGTAGTTTAATTAATATGGAAAGTTGTCCACAATGGAATTAATACAAAAGCAAAGATTCAGTTTCCATTCCAAGAGTACTTGAGCCTTCCACTCTGTAACTAAAAGATCTACCTAAGAAACTAATTAAAACTCTTGAGTCAAAAAGAGGTAGAGAAGAAAAAGTCCTTAGCAAACAGGAAAATAATTAGCCATTTTGCTTTGATGACCAGAGACATGATAAAAACATTCCTTCCAGCATAGTTCCTTTGAGGACAAGAGCTTATGAAAAGAGATAAAAGGTTCTCATCCTGCAGAATACAACCTGCTTATCTCTGATGTTTCTACTGATAAGCAGCCTACTAAATGATCACTTTCTGAACTCTTGGCTCCAGAAGCCAAAATCCTGAAAAATACCTAGGGGGATGACAGGGTCTCTGTGCATGAGTTGCTGTTTTCTGATGGATCCATTTGCATTCCTAAGCACAGAGTAAAATCAAGTAGCCTTAAAAGTTAATTTGAGCTTTAAATGGGAGTACTGTATGGTAATACCCGGCATAACGTTAAAGATTGGTTCCATGATCTTCAACGTTATGCAGTTTTTAATGTTGTGTGATACATTTATTGCACAATGTTAAAAAAAAGCCTGCTTCCTTTGGGGGAAGCTGGGGGCGAGCACACTCACCTACCTTCCCCAAAAGGAAGCCAGTGTTCAGAGCCTCTGATCCATGGCTTGCTTTGGGGGAAAGTGGGTGAGCATGCTGGCCCAACTTCCTCCAAAGGAAGGTGGGGATAGGAGGCTCAGATCCATGCCTTCCTTTGGGGCAAGTCTGGCCAGTGTGCTCACCAGACTTTCCCCAAAGGAAGGCGCGGATCTGAGCCTCCCATCTGTGCTTTCCTTTGGGAGAAGTGGGGCCAGCACACTCCCCCACTTTCCCCCAAAGCAAGCTGCGGATCACAGCGTCCGATCCCCGGCTTGCTTTGGGGGATCACAGTGTCAGATCCCCGGCTTCCAGAGATCTCTGTGCCAAAGCCTGCAGGGCTGGCCTGCTTTGGGGCAGAGATCAATGTTGGGAAATTTGAGGGAAACTTTTGCATCACACAACATTAACTTAACGTTGTGCGGTGCAAACATTTTCCTCAAATTTCCCAACATTATCCAGTTTTAACACTGTGTGGTGCACACGTTATCCAGGGTATTACTGTAGCAGTAACAAAAATTCGTATGGTCATAGCAATGGTATTCCTTGTGGCAATGTATGGTTGTGAGAGCTGGACCATAAGGAAAGCTGAGTGCAGAAGAATAGATGCCTTTGAGATGTGGTGTTGGAGGAGAGTTTTGAGAGTCCCCTGGAGAGCAAGGAGAACAAATAGGTCAATCTTAGAAGAAATCAACCCTGATTGCTCCTTAGAAGGTCAAATTGTAAAGATGAAGCTAAAGTACTTTGGACATCAAATGCGAAGAGAAGATTCACTTGAGAAGGCCTTGATGCTGGGAAGGGTGGAGGGCAAAAGAAGAAGGGGGCGGCCAAGAATGAGATGGCTAGATGGTATTGTGGACGCAATGGGCACAGATCTGAGCGAGTTGAGGAGGATGGTGGAGGACGGAAGTGCCTGGCGGAAAGTGGTCTATGGGGTCACAGAGGGTCAGAATCGACTGTGTGACTGAACAACAACAAAATTATTTACTTTGCCACTGAAACAAAGTATATGAATACCAGAACTGTACATTTGATCAACTACAGCAGGGGTTTGCAACCTATGGCCCATGGGCCAGCCCCAGCCCCACGGCAGCAAATCATCCGGCCGATGGCTACAACCCCAGAAGCAGAAGTGGGTGCATTTACAACAGCGGTAAACACACCCTCGCATGCGCAAGTGCACTCATCATGGTTTACAGCAGTGTTTATGGCAGGAGGAACTCACGTGTCAGGCCCACTCAGCTGTTGTTTAGTTAAACAATAACTCTACACATTTAACTCTTTCCTGCACTTTCATAAGTGCTAGAAGAATTTATTGTGTTGTGGATTTTTCTTGCCCATGATTATATGGGGGTCCAGGACCGTAGTAACCAGGACACAAGAAAGCAGCCACAGATGCTGCAAACCCAGAATTAAATATGTAGTTTTGCACTTTGTGAGTGCCTCCTTAATTTACTTAAAAATGTTTTTAGGGTTCAAAGTATTTTTAAACTATTTAGGATAGTTAATATTCTGTTTCTCTATATAAAATTCTGAGAGTGACTATTAATATAAAATCAAAACAGCAGCAGCAGCAGAAACAAGAGGGTTCAGCAAATTCTTTCAAAGAAAAAGAAACAGCAAGTCAGGCCAAGGTAGAGTTAGGCAAACAAGGATGTAAAAGGCCAAAAACAAACTACAAGATGCACCAATTAAAGATTTATGATTTGGCATCTGCAAACCCAAATCATTGCAGACATTTAACGTTGAGCCGTGCCCTCTAATATTGGGAGTGCATTGACAAGCCGAAGACTAGTTTCATATTAAATATAAGCATTTTAGATTTTCAGAACTTTGCTTATAACATCTTGAATCCATTTCTCTGCCTAAAAGTGCTTTTGCAGAAGTTTCTGGATGTTTCCTCGGGGAGATTTTTATACTTATTATTTTCAGAGGCAAATGTCCGAGCAAAATAATATATACAGAGCTGTCCTTATGCCATTGGTTCCTTCCATTCTTCACAACCCTCTAGATTCCCCATTTAAATCTCTACCTGCAATAAATTTCACCATATAAATCAATACATAACAGCATTTTCTTCTTTTCTTAAGATTTACAAATACCAAAAATTTAACCTTTTTGAAATACATTCATTCTCCTTCTTACCTGACATTGGTGTGCAATACAAGGCTTGTCTGGGGTCTGCCATGACTCTGAGCTATTATATGAATTTCCTTCAAAACTGCAACCTACAGGAAAAACCAGAAATAAGAATTGCACTTATTTTGATTTCAGTAATCACACAAGGCTACTAAATCCACCATCTTCCTTACATTTCTGGAGTTTCATATGCATATCCCTCAACAGAGAATCTGAAACTGAGAGTACAAGTTTGTTTCTTTTTAAAAAAGAGTTCTTTATTTTAAAAATAAAGCAAGTTTCTCACCCTCAACGGTCAACAAATACAGCACAACAGATGACATGGTGACTGGCAGTTATCAAACTGTAACAGGTAAGAAAGACCAGCAGGGTGCCAATGATTTGGTTATGATGTGTTTTAATACTTCCAACCCCTTTAAAGCAATTTGATAATGAGGAGTTTGACAAGAGGGAAGTAGGGTCGTAGCCAGAGGGGGGCCGGGGGGGTGCAAACCCTCCTGAGCTAACAGCCTCCCCAACCCAACCAGGAATGCCAAAGTTATACACTAGTACATCGGATAACGATGAGACTTGGTTCCACAACTCTCATCGTTATCCGGTTTTTAACGTTGTGCGATGCATTGATCGCACAACATTTTAAAAAAGCCCTGTTTCCCTGGAGACTGCAGCAAGCCAGAGTGTCGGGATATGAATCCTGACGTTTTGGCTTGCTGCAGCCTCCAGGGAGGTGGGGGAACTTTGGAAACAGCTTGGATCGGGTCCCCCAACCTCCCTGCACCTGGCAGGGGGGACAGAGAGCCCGAAAAGGGTAAAAAAATGGACGTTTTTCTTTTACCCATTTCAGGCTCCCTGCCAGCTCCAGGGAGGTCGGGGGACCCGATCCTCACTATTTCCAAATTTCCCCCACCTCCCTGGAGGCTGCAACAAGCCAAAATGTCAGGATTCAAATCCTGATGTTTTGGTTTGTTGCAGCCTCCAGCTGGGGGAACTTCAAAAATAGGGCGGCAAAATGATCCAGAGGAAAAGCGACAATGTCGCTTTTCCTCTGGATCTTTTTGCTTTTAAATCTAGCGCTGGGGGGTGGAGGTGGGGGGAATAACCCCACACACAAGGGCAGTGATAACGATGTCTCTTTTCCTGTGGATCATTTTGCTTTTAAAGCTAGCTCTGGGTGGGGGGAATACCCACCCACCCCATGCAAGGGCAGTGATCCATCACTGCCCTTGCGTGGGTGGGGGTATTTTCCCCCACCCCACCCCCACCCCCAGCTCTAGCTTTAAAAGCAAAATGATCCACAGGAAAAGAGACATCGTCGCTTTTCCTCTGGATCTTTTTGCTTTTAAATCTAGTGCTGGGAGGTGGGGGTGGAGGGAATACCCCACACACACACGCAAGGGCATCACTGCCCTTGCGAGGGGTGGGTGGGTATCCCCCCCCCCACAGCGCTAGCTTTAAAACCAAAATGATCCACAGGAAGAGACATCATGATCACTGCCCTTGTGTGTGGGGTTATTCCCCCCACCCCCACCCCCCAGCGCTAGATTTAAAAGCAAAAAGATCCAGAGGAAAAGAGACATCGTCGCTTTTCCTCTGGATCATTTTGCCGCCCTATTTTTGAAGTTCTCCCACCTGGAGGCTGCAACAAACCAAAACGTCAGGATTTGAATCCTGACATTTTGACTTGTTGCAGCCTCCAGGGAGGTGGATCATTTTGCTTTTAAAGCTAGCGCTGAGTGGGGTGGGGTTAGGGAATACCCACCCCACCCCGCAAGCGCAATAATGGATCACTGCCCTTGCAGAGTGGGGTGGGTATTTCCCCCCACCCAGCGCAGCGCTAGCTTGGAGTGCAGGAAGGTGCGGGGGGAAGAGGTGGGAGATCATGCCTCTCTCCCCCTTCCTGCATTCCAAGCTACAAGCGCTGTGAATGAAGAAGGTGTGAGGGAATCCCCAGCGCGTGCACTGGGGATTTCCTCACCCCTTCTTCATTCACAACGACTGCAGTAGGGTCGGGGCAAAGGCACATGCCTATTCCCCGACCCTACTGCAGTCGCGGGGGGGGGGGGTAATTTGGGTACAAGTTCTACCCAAACCACCACCCTCGCAGACCATATAAACTCAACTGTAAGTCATCACAAATATGTTGAGGTACTTAATTTGGACCTCTAAAACTAGGAAAATAGACTGACCCGAGTATAAGTCAGGGGTGGAAAATACAGCAGCTGCTAGTGAGTTTCACCAATTAAAATACATGAAAATGTGGCACAATTAATTTATTCAGACATTTGTGTTGGTATTTTTTGGAATAGTAGCCGTGTTAGTCTGTGGTTCAAGGCACATCAGAAAACAAAATAAAACAAAATAAACAAAACAAAATAAAAAATACTGTGTAGCACTTTAAAGACTAACTGCTATAGTTTTATTGTTAGCTTTCGTGGATCAAGTCCACTTCTTCAGACAAGGAGTGAAACTTGCAGGCATGGTTGTTATGCACCAAATTCAGGGGTCAAAGGGAGAAGGGTGTGTTCAGACAATTATGGTAGTGTTAGTGGTTTTAAAAAATGTATGTTCGAATTTGCACCACCGCGGTTTTGGGACCCTTGGGGTCATTGACCCGTGTATAAGCCAAGTCCCCTTTTTGGATCTCACTTTGGAGGCTAAAAAACTAGACTTATACTTGAGTATGTACAGTATGTGTGTTGCCCCTCTTGAAAAAATTTTCACCCCCTCAAATCTAGAATCCTGGCTAAGCCCCTGGAGGGATGAAAAAATAGTTTAGCAATCTGCCAACACCAAAATAAAAGCAACTGCCTAGGAAAACAGTAAGAACATTCTCACGCATTTGTCCAAACCACATATTCTGTCTTCCAGGTTTGCTTTTTTCTCTCAAGAAGTCAAAAATCACAAAGACGCACCAGCTTAAACCTTTTAATCAGGCCATAACAGCCTGCAGAGTTCCTCTGAAAATTGGCTGAGTGGTAAATCTCTCCCACTTTGGCAAGTTTTCTCAGCCAGGTAGAATTCCACCTGCTACATGACTGAACACAGAGCATATTTGGCTCAGAAAGTAGCAATTACTGAATTCCTCGCATTCAGAGATATCCATGAAAGCATGGCTTTCCACCCTGTTCATTACACCATAATCAAGTATTTAAGACCATTCATACTATTTATCTTTCAGCTGAAGAGGAGAAAAACTTCTGGATTAAATCAAACAGGGGGGAAAACCACACTGTCAGTGTTTAACTAAAGAGTTGTGGAGGTCCAAAATATTTCACACTCTGTTATACTTAATTTGTCTCACCCTTTGTTTATTTATTACATTTATATACCATCCATCAGGGTAATTCCCCACTTTTTACTGACTGATTGAGAGTTTTTACATAATTTCACAACCTCTTATTGAGACTCAAAAAACTGACACACACACACCCCCAGGTAAGACAAAGTGAGTTTAGCAAAAGTTAATAAATTGCCTTCTAGCAGTTTAGCAGATTCCATCTTATCTAGAAGTCATCTTAAAAACGAACTATTTTTAGAAGATACTACAAAGAGCAACACTTTCCTAATTTTAATTATTTTGGTGTTTACTTCAGATGCAAAAAAAAAAGTGTCTACATCCAGCCCTGGATTCATGACTTTTGTCAGACTGCAACCCATCATGTTAGAATGGCCTTAAAAGGGGCAGGTTTTACCTTTTTCCTGTTACTACAGAGCAACAATAGTAATTCCACTATTAACTGACATTCTGAGATGCAACAAATGCAAGTTTCTTATTGTACAGTCAAACCTCGCATAAAGAGCATCTCGCTTAAAGAGTAACTCGCTTAAAGAGGAGAATTTTCTCTGAATGTTTGCTTCGCTTAACAAATAAAACCAACCTAAAACTTGCTTAACAAATAAATCGGGGTTCGCAATCCATCTCACAATTGGTCATTTACAATAGTGTTTCGCTTAAAGAGCAAACTCGATTAAAGAGCAGTCCTGTGGAACGCATTATGGTCTTTAAGCGAGGTACAACTGTATTCTATATTTTTCTCTATTAGCATCTATACAGCTACTTTTTAATGAAGCCTTTCTGTTCTTCTGCTAGTTGTGGTTCTATGATTAGTCTTAACCTAGTTTGTGTCATTTTGGCATACATTTTCTCTGCATGGCTTAAGAGTGAGATTTCACAGTATTGTGTACATTCTCATTTGATCCCTTTGTTTTTCCTCAGTGGTATTATTGTTGCTTGTTGCCAATCTGTGGGTGTAGTTAGTTGTGTCATGCTGCAATAAAGATTCTGTGCAGTCACCTGCTGCTGCTTTCCCCTGCTGCTTCAATTATTTCTTTTGGTAATCCATCTATTCCTGTTGCTTTGTGTCTAGGTGCGTGTTTAACGACCATTTCTACTTCTTCAATTAATATGTTCGATTCTAGCACTATTGTTTTGTAGTTTTGTGTTGCTTCACCGTGGCACTCTCCAATGGGGTTGAGGAGTTCTTTAAAGTGTTCTCTCCACCTTTTTATAACTTATGTGGGATCTATTAATGGTCTTCCATTCTTGTCACTAACTATTTCAGTGGGGTTATAATTCTCCTCTCTTTTTTGTATACCTTTAACTAAATTTAACTTAAAAATGCTAATCGACTGTTCTGTTATCTGCTAATGATTTTCTTCAGTTCTGGTGGTTGTGGCCGCCCCATCCCAAGCTTTGCCAGCTTGTTCAGAGGATCTCTCTTCCTATTGTCTCCACCTTTCATTGTAACTGTTCTACTATTTCTCCTTGTTTAAGTTTTGCTATCTTAATTAATTCTGGGTTTTCATTAATTCTGTGTTGGATTGGGGTGCACAAAAAGAGCCTCCTTGAAGATTGTGATATTTTTGGATCATAATCCGCCATACCCTGGGCAATGGCAACCTTGTGACGGCTGATTTTTCTTACACTAGGTCAGGCGAAAGAAACTGCAAAATGAACTCACCAAAAGGTGGCTTAATTTTGACAGTTTCACATCTGGCCTACACATGGAAGAAGAAGTGTTATATTTATCAGTTCTTGCTGTTGACGCCATAATTTTATGATAAGTGTAGCACAGTCTGTTGGGAATTGCTTTTGCATTTAGTATTCTAAATCTTTTTTTAATTCTTTGTAATATCTAATTAATCTGGCTTATCATTCCATCAATACTGTGTATAGCAGTGATGGTCAACCTTGGCACTTCAGGTGTTCTTGGACTTCAATTCCCAGAAGCCCAAGTCAACACACCTGGTAACTCGAGAACACCTGGAGTGCCAAGGTTGGCCATCAGTGATTTATAGCATTGTGAATCATAATGTTCAAAAAAAGGTGTTGGTAATAAAAACCAAGTGTTGGTTGCATAAATCCAGTATCCTTTGTCCATTCTCATACCTTTCGCTGTTCACAGCAGCATATGGGTCAATGTTCTGTTCATACTCTCTCTTAGTTAATATGAATTTGTTTTCTATTCCTAGGTGTCTCTTGGAGGCACCAGTGGCAGAAAGGCCAGATAGTCTTAATTACCCCATCTATCTCAATCCACCTAGAAGAGGGGTTCTCATAGGCCAGATCATGCCCCTTCAGACAGCTGAGCTGCCATAAAACACATCCATAAAACATGTTTACAACATCTGCAGACTCATTTACAGTTGTAGTAAATGCATATACGATGGCCGCAGACTCATTTACAGCTATCGTATATGTATTTACACCTGCTGTAAATGAGTGCATGGTCGATTCTCATGGCACCAGAGCTGGCAGCTGAAGGGAGGTCGGGGGCTGGATTATTTGGCACCGCAGGCCATAAATTTTGAACCCTTGGCCTTGAAGTTCCATTTGCTTTGTATGCTATGCTATCTATTCTCATCTCTAAATCAAGTATGCTTTCCTCAGGAGCCACAAAAGGAACTGTCACATTGTCAATGGTAAAACACTCAACAGCCAGTTCAGACTGCTTCTGCAAGTGGATTGAAAGGGCACCATCATCTCTCTTGCATTAGACAGGAAAATATCTCGGGACACAGTAGTTTAGACTGAACATGGTCTCTTCTCCTCCCTTCTGTTTTAACCTCACAGCAACTCAGTGAGGAAGGTTATACAGTACTGTACTTATGAAGGGGCTTTGTTGCCAACAAGAAACTGAAACTAGATTCTTCAAGTCCCAGCTACATCACAGCAGATTGAAGTAGACAGATCCCACTATTAAAATTATAATTTGCATCCATTTATCAGTACAGTAATACCTCGGATAACGCTAAGACTTGGTTACACAAGTCTTGGTGTTATCTGATTTTTAGTGTTATCTGATGCATGTTAAAATCCTATGGGATGGATCAGATAACGTTAAAGCTCCATAGAGATACATTGTAACCGCACAGGCTTTAGCGGTTGTTATCCAATCCATCCCATAAGACCTTAACGTTATGCGATTTTAGCGTTATCCGAGGTAAACGTTATCTGAGGTATTACTGTACTAGTACTTAGTCCATTTGAACATGTTTATTGATTATCAAGGCTTATTGATGATTATGGTCTGAGTTCAAAGGGTTTTATGTTTTTCAAATTTGTATTCACTGTGATTTTTATGGTTTTATAGCTTATGGTCGAGCGGCCGCGGCGATTGCGGCGGCCGCTTGCTTTGCCCCGGTGCCTGCCAGAAGTGACGGGCCTGGGGACGAGCGCAGGGGGCGTGGTTAAGCGCTGCCCTTATAAGGGCGGCGCGCTCCCTGTGCTCGTTCGCCAGGGCCTATACTTGGGACAGTTGTTTCCGGTACTAGGCTCCCTTTGCGAGGAGCCCTTTGAGGCCGCCCCCCGCAGCCCCCGGGTTGTTACTGTTAGTTGGGGTCGCCCCTGGTCCGGAAGGCTTTAGGGAGTCCTCAGCGTGGTCTTTGAGCCTGCGACTAGCAGGCCAGCGTAGTGAGGCCTTAGTAAGGGTTGGTCGCCCCTTTTGCCATGGCTCCCAAGAAGCAGGCCGTGGTTCACAGTTCTCAGGCCGTGCCTCGCCCCCGCCGCATCCCCCGCAGGGCTACTGCCACAGGGGGTCCCAGCCGCCGCGCCTCGGGGTCTGAGAGTACCCCCGTTACACCCGCCGCCCTCCTGGCTCGTGTGGCGGCCCTTGAACGGGCCGTGGTCGCGGGACAGGTGCCGGATTCGGGTGGGGCGGCCCGTCGGGCCGCCCGGTCGGTCACAGATCCGTCCGCTGCGGACTGGAGTGGGCTGGTGGAGGTCATCCACCAGCGGATTGCCCAGCTTGAGGCCCGCCTGCCGCCTATCCCGCCTCCCGGCGACCAGGTCCCCGGCGACGCCGAGGGCCGGATTGAGGATCCTGCCCCCCCGGCTGCAGCGGAACCCGCGACCGGGCCCAGTGGTGCCCGCCCGGTCCTCATGTCTCCGGTGGTTCCAGATGTCCGGGCCGGTGGTGAGTATGCGGCCGATCCGGCCAACCTCCATGACTCGTCGCCGCAGCTGCCGCTTCCCGTCGAGCAGCCGCCGCTGGTTGACCCGCCCCCGCCCGTCGCTCCGCCGCACCCTCCGGTGCAATGGCCGTGGCCTTGCCAGTCGGCTACCCCCGTGGCTTCGCCCTGGCCGGTGGCGAACGCGGCGCCTGGGTTGCCGTGGTTGCCGCCGGCGCCCTCGGGGCAGGGGCCGGCCCCTTCGTGGCCGGGACCGGCTCCGACAACGGCCGTTCTGCCTCCGCCGGTCCACCCGGTGCCTGGCACTTGGCGGGCGCCCTACCCGCCGCCTCCGGTGGCTTCGCCTTTCGGCGTACCCTCTATGGCGGCCCCGGGTTGGCCTTGCTACTCCTTTGGTGACACGGGTTACAACTCCGTGTCTCGCTCAGCCATGCCGTACGGTGACCACTCGTTGCCGCTCGGCGACCACTTACTCCCAGCCACCCGGGATAAGATCCTCCGCGGGGAGTATGTCGATTTCTTCTCCCTCCTCAATCGGGACTCCACGAAAGAGGAGAAGGAGAAGGCTGACGAGGCGGATAAGGAGAGGGCCAAGAGGAAGAAGCCTCCCCGCACCTGGGCCAACTGGCTCCCAGGTTTTATTATCTATGCCGGTGTGCTGTCCAGGGCTTTCCCCCAACTAGGGGTTTCTCTTTTCCAGTACCTGGATATTATTTATAGGGCCTACGTGGACTTTCCGGGGCAGGCATGGCTGTCGTATGATGAGGAATTTCGTATGCGCGCGGCCATCCGCCCCGGTATGCGCTGGGATGAGACGCATTCCGCGTTGTGGATGCAGCTCATGACCCCGACCCGCCCGGCCCTTGGTGAGCGTTACGACTGCGGCCACCTGATCCAGCGTCCTACTCCCTCTCAGGCACCCCGCCAGTCGGCGGGGCAGGCGGTTCCGGCCCGCCTGCTTTGCTGGGAGTACTCCGCTTCGGGTCGCTGCTCCAAAAAACAGTGCAAATTCAAGCACGAATGCTCGATTTGCGCGGGCGCCCACCCCGCCACCTCCTGTTTCCGAGGGGGGGCGGGCAGGGGCCGGGGTAAGGACCAACAGGGGGCCAAACGGGCCGGGGCTGACACCGCCCCTGGAAAAGGGCCCCAGCCCAATTAGGGTGGACGTCTTGAACTGCCTGCTGCGGGAGTATCCTTTGTCCACTGACGCCAGGTACCTCTCGCAGGGTTTCACCTTTGGCTTCCGTATCCCTGTGGTGGGGATGCGGGGGCCTCAGGACGCGCCCAATCTAAGATCTCTGGTAGGGATGGAGTCAGTGGCCCGAGCACAAATTTTTAAGGAGGTGGCAGCAGGCAGGGTGGCGGGTCCTTTCGCCAGCCCACCCTTCCCGAACCTTAAAGTTTCCCCGTTGGGATTGGTTCCAAAAAAGGCCCCGGGGGAGTTCAGGTTGATTCACCACCTGTCTTACCCTGCCGGGTCCTCCGTCAACGACGCTATCCCGGACGCGTTGTGCTCGGTCCGGTATACGTCGTTTGACGAGGCCGTACGCATGGTCCGCTCCTGTGGTCCGGGTGCGCTCTTGGCCAAATGCGACATCAAGTCTGCGTTTCGGCTGTTGCCGGTGCACCCGGATGACTTCGAGCTACTGGGCTTTCGTTTTGAGGGCCAGTATTTCGTGGACCGGGCCATGCCGTTTGGCTGTTCTATTTCCTGCGCCGCGTTTGAGCGCTTTAGTTCTTTCTTGCACTGGGCTTTAGTTAGGAAGGCAGGTTCTGGCAGGGTCGCCCATTACCTCGATGATTTTCTTTTTGGGGGGCCCGCAGGTACTGGGGATTGCGTTCACCTGCTCCAGTCGTTTCAATGCTTGACGGAGGAGTTGGCTGTTCCGTTGGCGCCTGAGAAAACTGAGGGTCCGGCCACTACCCTCACTTTTCTGGGCATCGAATTGGACACGGTCGCCATGTCCTCTCGTCTCCCCCTTGACAAGGTGCAGCGCCTGATTGACAGGATAGAGGCGCTCCTGCCTAAGAAAAAGGTCACCCTGCAAGAATTGCAGGAGCTTCACGGGCATCTCAACTTTGCCTGTAGGGTGGTGGCCCCCGGCCGTGCCTTTGCTCGCCGTTTGTGCGACGCGATGGCCGGCCTGTCCAAGAAGTTCCACAGGACCAGGCTGACCCATGGGATGAGGGAGGATTTGGAGGTCTGGTTGGCGTTCCTTAGGGACTTCAATGGGGTTTCCTTTTGGCGCTCTGACCTTTTCCTCTCTTCCAGTTTTCAGGTCCATTCCGACGCGTCGGGGTCTTGCGGTTTTGGCATCTATTTTGATGGCCATTGGTGTGCCGGCGCATGGCCGCCGCACTGGCAGGACTCCGACGTTGTGAGGGACCTGACTTTCCTGGAATTTTTTCCCATCTGGGGGGCGATCAACATGTGGGGACGTCTCTGGGAGAACTCCGTTGTCACCTTTTGGTGTGACAACTCGGCGGTTGTCCAGGTGGTCAACTCGCAGACGTCACGCTCCCCCCGGGTTATGTCCTTAGTCAGGCCGTTTGTCCTGGCTGCGCTGAAGCATAACATCGTTTTTCGCGCACGCCATGTGCCGGGGGTGGATAATTCCATTGCTGACGCCCTGTCCCGCTTTCAGATGGCGCGGTTCAGGGCGTTGGCTCCCGGTGCCAGGGCACTTCCTTCGGAGCTGCCGGACGCGGTCTGGAACATTGGAGGGCCGAGGTGAATCGGGCCATCGGCCTTTCCCTATCGGGTCGCACACGCCGTGCTTATCGCCTGGCGTGTGAGGCTTTTACCACCTTTAGAAGCCAGCAGGGGTTGCCGGAGGTTTGGCCGCTCCCGGTGGACCATGTGCTTCAGTTCATGGTCCACCTGCGGAGGTCGGGTCTTGCGCCGCGTACCATCCAGGGGTGGCTGTCGGCCTTGGCCTTTGCCGCTCGGGCAAACGGCGTTCCCGACACGCTTGGCGATTTTCGTATTCGCCGGGTTTTGGAGGGCTGGTCAAGGGAGCGTGGCCGCCGCCCGGACGCCCGACAGCCGGTGTCACCGGCGGTGCTGCGGCGCTTGGCTGCGGCTTGGCCACGCCATTGTACTGATGGGTATGAGGCGGCGTTGTTCCACGCTGCTTCTTCCGTGGCATTTTTTGCGGCCCTCCGGGTGGGAGAACTGGTGGTAGCGTCCCGAGGGGATATGTCCGGCCGCTCGCTGCAGCTGGCCGATGTCGCGTTCACCGCGTCGGCGGTTCGGCTGACGGTACGGATATCTAAGACTGACCAGCTGGGCAGGGGGGTTTCTTTATTGCTCCTACGGTGCAGTATTGCAGACATCTGTCCGGTGGGGGCGCTAGAGCGCTACTTGGCCGTACGCCCCTCTGGTCACCTGCCCCTTTTCGTACATCGGGATGGGTCCCCGCTTACTCGTTTCCAATTTTGGAGGGTTACTGGGGCGGCCCTGTCGGAAGTGGGGATCCCTGGCGCCCGTTATGGCACCCACTCTTTCCGCATTGGGGCTGCTTCCACCGCAGCCTCTTTCGGGTATTCTGATGCGGACATCATGAGGATGGGGCGGTGGGGGTCTGCGTGTTTTCGAACATATGTGCGACCGTTACTGCCATGACCTGCCTTGCTGCCGTTTGTTTTCTGTTTGTTTTCTTTCAGAGCTCTTCCCTCGGAGTGCTGTGGCCCGCGTTTGGATCGTCGGCCACAGCTACATCTACTGGGCCGCCCGTTTTGCTGGTGCAGCTCCCTGCGGGATCCACCTTGGCCTGCGGCAGTGGGCCTACCTCGTGTGGCGGGGAGTCCGGGGAATGTTGTGGGATCAGCTGATGCCCTTTTTGATGTCTAGCTGGCATGTGCCACCCCCCGACATCCTCCTGGTGCACCTGGGTGGGAACGACCTGGGTCAGCGAATGGGGCTAGATTTAGCCAGGGCCATTTGCAGGGATTTCCAGCTCCTGCACCAGCATTGGCCGGCGACCAGAATTGTCTGGTCGAGTATGATACCGCGGGCCCGGTACAGGGGCGCGGTGGATTATCGGGCTGTAGATCGTGCGCGGCGTGGAGTGAACCGCACCGTTGCACGTTTTCTGCAGGCCTGGGGTCTGGGTACGGTGGTTGAGCATCCGCTGTTCCATATTTCGGAATTGGGCCACCTGTACAGGAGCGACGGAGTACACCCGTCACTGGACGGCCAGGTGTTGTTCCTGGCCGCTTTGCAGCAGGGCCTGGTGACCGAGTTGTCGGTCTCGGGGGGGTGGGGCGGTGAGTAGTTTCACTCCCCCCGTGTGGCGGGTAGCACTGGTGCGGAATAAATTTGGTCCCAGGTGAACCGGGTAGGAACGTGTTTTGATCGGCCACTCCGTGAGTCTGATCAAAATGCGGACCGCGAACTTGGGTAACTGCCCAGCTCGGCAGCAGGCAGCCCCAATATAGAGTTCGCCCGGTGTGGGGTCAGAAGGAGATAACAGCTGGTTACTTCTGACCGGGACAAGTAAATATTGTACGGATATGGTTGTCCGATATCCAAGTGAAGTTTGGAATGGATATCGTGGACCTCACCAGTGCTACTGCGGCCCTTGCTGCATCACGTTACTGTTGAAATGGTTAAAGTTAACCAAGTTGACCTTAAATAAAGTGGCCCAATTTTTGAACCAATATCGCTGTGGTCAGTCTCTTTTGTGCGGGCATAGGGGGGCAATGGTCGAGCGGCCGCGGCGATTGCGGCGGCCGCTTGCTTTGCCCCGGTGCCTGCCAGAAGTGACGGGCCTGGGGACGAGCGCAGGGGGCGTGGTTAAGCGCTGCCCTTATAAGGGCGGCGCGCTCCCTGTGCTCGTTCGCCAGTCCCGTTTGACAGGCGAGTGAGCCCCGCCCTCCCTCCCTTGGCGGCAGTGTGATTAATTTTTGGTCGCTTCGGGGCCGGAAGGGAATTTTTGCTTGGGACCCTGATTGGCCGTTGGGTCTCTTGGCGTTTTCGCCCATCCCACACTGCACTGCTTGGTGAGCCGGAATGGGTATCCTTTTTGGTCACTTTAGGGGGCGGGTAGCACTGGTGCGGAATAAATTTGGTCCCAGGTGAACCGGGTAGGAACGTGTTTTGATCGGCCACTCCGTGAGTCTGATCAAAATGCGGACCGCGAACTTGGGTAACTGCCCAGCTCGGCAGCAGGCAGCCCCAATATAGAGTTCGCCCGGTGTGGGGTCAGAAGGAGATAACAGCTGGTTACTTCTGACCGGGACAAGTAAATATTGTACGGATATGGTTGTCCGATATCCAAGTGAAGTTTGGAATGGATATCGTGGACCTCACCAGTGCTACTGCGGCCCTTGCTGCATCACGTTACTGTTGAAATGGTTAAAGTTAACCAAGTTGACCTTAAATAAAGTGGCCCAATTTTTGAACCAATATCGCTGTGGTCAGTCTCTTTTGTGCGGGCATAGGGGGGCAAATTTGTTTCTATTACCGTATGTTTTCTTGAATGTCTTTTCTTTCAGTTAAAAGGAGGAATTAAAATGTTTTAATAAACAGCATTAATTAAAGCAGTGGTCTAAATTAAGGATAGATGAAGTACCACCCCAAAGATTGAGTACAATTGTAGGATTATCTATAAGTATCTCCTCCAGGTGTATAAGATAGTGGGGTATATCTGTTGTAAAAGTTTAGCTGCTGTTGGAACTGATTCAAGCATTATTTTTGTTTAAACTAAGCAATCATTGCATTCATTTCATTCAATTGCCAAATCTAGATTTTCCAGATTCAGAGAATTTCCCCCTTGTGGACAATTTCTGACGGCACAGTCCAAAAGAAATTCACATGCTCTCTAAGGAGCCTCAAGTTTGTTTTGTACAGTACTGTATATCCAAAGGATATCTGGAAAACTGATCCATTTTCTTAGGACTATTGGATTGAGAAATGTTTTAATCCTTAGTTCATGAAGGGCACATGCTGATGTTTCTCCCAGCAATTTTGATCCCAAATTGTGATTCCTCCATCCCTGCAATGCACATTATGTGCTCTGTGTATAAGTTGAATAACAGACTAGATAGATAGATAGATAGATAGATAGATAGATAGATAGATAGATAGATAGATAGATAGATAGATAGATAGATAGATAGATGCATACGTGCACAGACACACACACACACACACAAAGCGAACTGTGGGTACTGAATAAACTTAAAAGAATACTAATTTAAAGGTCAAGTCTTGTGAAAAGTGGTTGAAAAAGTCAGATATATTTAGCCTGCAGGAGAGATCAGAGGCTGTAACACAACCATCATCCAAAATCTGAAGGACTATCACATAGATAGAGAAAATTATCTTCTATTGTTCCAGAGTGTACGATGGATTTAGACGATAAGAAAATAGATTCCAACTGAACATCAAGGATTTTATAATAGCACAAGTTATTTTAGTATTTCACAGTGGAACAGACCGACCCAGAAAAAGGTGGGCATTCTTTTGCTCCAGATTTTTATGCAGAAGCTGGATGACTATCTATCAGGGATGCTATAGTAGCAGATTTTCTCCACCACCAGAGAGCTGGATAGCAATGTTTTTATATCACTTCCAACTAAGTCTATAGCCCTCCTCTATAAAGAAGGAATAACTAGCATAGTAGTTTAAGTTTTCAATATTAAAATGACCCTGGTGCTCTGAGCATTTACAGAACAGCTGCAGATTGAATATAATCATGTCCAGAGTGAAGGGAAAAAGCTCCCTTGTCAAAAGAACCAATATAATGCTTGTCCTTGCAGAAAGTCTGGGATCCCAGATCCAGAAAGTCCTGCCAAACAAGGGAGGATTAAACTAGATAACTAGTTGTGGTTCTTGAGAATGATCTTTGCCCTGTACTCATATTGATATCAATGGGAGATGTACTTTGGGAACAAGAACAGAGTATGGCTCACAGTTATCATAAACGTACCTTATCTATTGCCAGTCCACTAATAACAAACTCTTATTCAGAAAGCAAATATATATTGTTATAGATGGAGACAGATCCAAATTAAAATGACACATCTCTGTCCAACTAAATAGAGAGAGGCTGCCAAGAGCATTTTTATAACAATCTGTGATCTCATATATTTTGATTAAATATATCGAATATATGAGGGGGGAAAGGGGGATTTCCACTACAACTGTATGAATAAGAAGGGAACAATCCATGTTTTAACTCTTTCTTTCAAAGCACATTAAGAACTGTATATGGGCTGCCATTGAGTCAGAAAAGAAGTTCAATTCCTTTTGTTGGATCCAACATGAGATAAGTTCCTCAAGTTCTCATGACAAAAAATGAAAAATTAACTAACTTTAGGAATCTAAGTGCAACTAAATCTGTATCCCACATTATGAATGCTTCATTTGTATAAAATGAGGTTAAATAGGGTTTACAACCCCATCAAAATAGGGTTAGATTTAGGGCCAGGTAAGTAGACAAGTTTTTTGGGCACAAAGATGTTTCGGGAACCAAAATCAACTTGGTAATTTGAGATGTGTGTAGCATTACACAAGTCCTTGGCAAATAAAGGAGTAATCAAACCAGAGGCATGCTTTGTTGTCGAATCCATATAGTACTGTACTAGAAATACAATGTAAAAGTTTTGCACTATTGGAGTTAGTTAGTTAGCTAGTTAGCTAGCTATCAAATCAGAATAGACTAATGGCCACATTATATGCCCAACCTCTTTATACCATTCTGTACTCCTAACTCAGTCAAGCAACTCTTTTTTAAATTGTTATTTCATGTTTCCTTGAACAAGGTTTGAGTCCTTACAGAGAAAACAATTTCCAGAACCAATCTTGATGAAATGAGTCCTTGCTGCAAGGCAGGCTTGTTAACAGAATGCCTCAAGTGTTAGGTGCTTGTGGATGAAGTTAGTGCTCACACTCAAAACTTAAGAAGGCTTTCAAACAAAAGACTGGAGAAGATCTAAGATAACTAATTAAAGTACAACTTTTTTTGCTTTGCTTCTGCAAGCTATGATCAAAGAAATCTAAAGAGATTCCAAATTCTGTCCAATTAAAAGGACACTGTGTGCAGGGAAGTATCTGGAACACACTTGATGAGGATTATTTTGGTAAGCATAGCTGTTGTTCTTAGTCATAGACTAAATTTTTACAGCTTACACAAAGCCTCCCACACTGTAATTGTTCTAGGTACATGAGGTGCTCTGAATTCATCAGGCAAATTCCTCCAAAATTCCTTTCCTTCACAGGCTTGATACAGTGCCCATAATCGTGAGATGTCTTTGGCAGTTTTCAGCAGTCATCCCAGAGGCATGAAACAAAACCCTAAATCAGCTATGAGGAACATGTGGCCCTCCAGATGTTGTTGGAGTGAAACTCCTATCAGCTGTCAAACAGTGAGGCAAGATAGTTGCAGTAGACTGTCAGTGTCTGGAAGAAGACACTTTTGTCATAATTGTCCTAGACCTAGACTCTTTCTATCTAAGCTGAAATAAAGGAACAGATATCAAGGTAGAAATATTTGCAGCAGACAAAATCTAAAATATAATGAAGCCACTCGTGATATATAATCTGTTTTAGACTGAATAAGAATATATATATTTATTTTAAAATTCAATAGTTAACCATCATGATCCCACAACATCATGTGATTGCAGAAGGGCAATAAGTAAGTGATCTCCTTGGGATAACAGGCTCACCATTGCACTTCTGATCTTACAGTTTGCAAATGTTGCTACATGGTACAGTGTGAGCTATAGCCAGGAAATGCTTAACACAATAGGTAAACTCCAAATAGGATACTGGCTAATAATCTAAAACTGAAAAGTACTGACAGATAACATACCATTTATTTCTCTGCTGACACTTTACTCCTTAAAATATAAAATAAATCCAGACTTGATTATTGTAATGAGCTCTACATGGGGCTGCCCTTGGTGACCATTCAGAGGCTTCAACTGGTCCAGAATGCGGCTGCTCGGGTTGTGAAGGGGTGCGGGCGTTATGCTTGTGCCTCACCATTTCTCCGAGAACTGCACTGGCTCCCAGTATGCCTCCAGGTGAAATTCAAGATGCTGCTTATCACCTTTAAAGCTCTACATTGTAGTGGGCCAGGATACTTAAGAGACCGTGTCACCCCGAGAACATCTGTCTGTCCCACAAGAGTGGACCAGAGAGGCTCTCTGGTCGTACCATCAGCTAGAGGGCCTTTTCTGTGTCCGCTCCGACCCTATGGAAACTCCTGCCAAGTGAGTTGCATCTCCAGGCAGACTTGCTGCCCTTCAGGAAAGGGATGAAGACCTGGCTGGTGGGGCATGTGTGGGGTGTGGGCAAGATGGTCAACTCAGTCGGCTGGCTCCTTTCAATACCCCACCTCTTTCCCTGTTGTTTTTTTAACTTTTTTAACTTTTTAACTTTTTTAAAACGTTTTAAAACTTTTTTAACTTTTAATTTTAATTTTTATTGCAAGTACAGTAAAACACCGGATAACGCTAAAACTTGGTTCCACAAGTCTTGGTGTTATCCGATTTTTAGTGATATCCGATCCATGTTAAAATCCTATGGGATGGATCCGATAACGTTAAAGCTCCATAGAGATACATTGTAACCGCACAGGCATTAGCGGTTGTTATCCGATCCATCCCATAGGACCTTAACATTATTCGATCCAATTCTCCTCCCCAGATTACTTAACGTTATACAATTTTAGCGTTATCTGATCCAATCGTTATCCGGTGTTTTACTGTAATGTGTTTTTAACTGTTTTAAATTGTAAGCTGCCCTGAGTCCTTAGATAAGGGTGGGGTATACATTTAATAACATAAATAAATAAAAAGTGCCTGGCAGACAGTGGTCCATAGGGTCGCAAAGGGTTGGAATCGACTGTGCGACTGAACAACAAAAATAAATAAATACTCAGTACCTGCCCAATGATCTGTAATCATCCAGTGACACAGGGCTGCAGCAAAAGCAGCTGTTCCACACCTGATCAACAACCTGCATGAGAGACCAGCCCATGGGGCTGTACCTTTAAAAGCTAGCAAATATTTTAAATGTACACAACATATGTTTACTACCACTGATGTGTCCATGTTTTATCAGCAGCATTTTACATAATTTGGTGCACTCAGATTGTGTATTCATAAACGTGTACTTTTTGTCAGTGTGCACGTCAGATTAAGAACATAAACAGATCATCCATAAAGTTTTATGCATCCAGAAAAATACACATATCCAACCCATCTTTTGTTTGGACAGAATTATAGCATACATTGTCTTCCTAATCTTTCTGCCCACCCCCCACCCCCACATTCAATACTATCAGAGCTCACAGTAACACATCTTAATGCCCTCCTCAGGTTACTCTGTTCATGTATGAAACACTTTTCAGCAGCCTAATAATAGTATTACAAAAGACTTGCCATATTATGGAAATAGTGCAGTTAATTAAATTAACCAAGTAGGTCAGATTACAAGACAAAAGGGAAGCAATATAGTGATTTAATAAAGAACAGTCCCCGTTATGAATAGATTTGTTGGCAGGCTGAACAGAAAATTGGTGTTGACTGTTTTCTGTACCAATATCTGTGGGTTCAGTAGCCACAGTTTCAATTATCCACAGGTCTAAATATATTCAATAAAAATCCCAGATATATATATATATATATATATATATATATATATATATATATATATATATATTCCTATGGCTTATTGCAGAGCTGGCCACTAGAGGTTACTGTCTGCAAATTGTGTTTACAAGGAATGGAGGCAGACATTTTGGTAGCTCTCATGTAGAAGGAGAGAGGCATTTGAAACCCTCCCCCCATGTCTATGACACAAATATATGTGTTAAATATAGGATTTACTGTTATCCTGGCTTCAGGTATCCAAGGAACGTCTTGGACTATATCCCCACAGATACAGGGGGAGACCTGTAATTTAATTCCCCAAGGATATTGGACATTTGAAATATCTATACAGTAATACCTCATATAACATTAGTATCGAATAACACTAAAATCGCATAACATTAAGGAATCTGGGGGGAAGAATTGCATCAGATAACATTAAGATCCTATGGGATGCTTCAGATAACAACCGCTAAAGCCTGTGTGGTTACAATGTATCTCTATGGATCCCATAGAGGATCAGATAACACTAAAAATCATATAACACCAAGACTTGTGGAACCAGGTTTTAGTGTTATATGAGGTTTTACTGTATGTCTGAGTGGAAAAGAGATCATAGAATTTGGGAACTTTTCACTGAAATGTATGTTATTTTCTCATATTTAGAGTATTTCCCAGTTATGTAGATGTTTGTAGAATTTATTGTCACTGGTATTGTATGAATTTGCATGCCTCGGTAAAATGCAGCTATTTTTGAAAAGATTTAATGACTGAAATCCTGCTGGTTAACACAGGAAGTCACATTAGCGTAAGCCCTCTTAATCAGGGGCTATGATGAGTCAACCCCTCTCTTAGTTCTATTGATTCAAATAGTCCTACTCTAGTTGCAACTTAACATTCTAAGCAACAAAATTCCAACCACTGTACATTATCACACTCTCACAGGTTTTTTATATTTTAAGAATTTGTTTTTATTTGTTTATATGGAAAATGTAATACTTAAAATGTTCAGCTAATGTATTATTTTAGAAATAGAATTCATTTAATAGACCACATCATAAAAAGTGTCATTTGAGTGGCAGTCTGGGAGAGGAGAAAAGAGGTCCAATTAGTATGCCACTCAATTGATCAGTCAGATTCAATACATTAATACCTCGGATAATGTTTAACTCGGATAACGCTAAAATCGCATAACGTTGAGTAATCTGGGGTGGAGAATTGCATCGAATAATGTTAAGGTCCTATGGGATGGATCGGATAACAACTGCTAAAGCCTATGCGGTTACAATGTATCTCTATGGAGCTTTAACGTTATCCAATCCATCCCATAGGATTTTAACATGCATCAGATAACACTAAAAATCGGATAACACCAAGACTTGTGCAACCAAGTTTTAGCGTTATCCAAGGTTTTACTGTACTTCAAAAAAAAAAGGGGGGGCATGTGATCCTGCAGGCTGATGGAAACCAATTAACCCATCTTAAACTAGATAAACAATGCCCATTATTATATCTGCATCAAGACTTCAATCCTGTAGTACAGGAGTGACCAAACTACAGCCCATGAGCCACATCCAGCCCATTGGCTGCATTGCTGCTGGCACCGGAAGTGTTCCAACATCATCGGAAGTGCCGAAATCGGCACTTTTTCACACTGAAACGCAGCAAAAAAATTCCTTTTTTAAAAAATAAAGGGTGCAAAAATAATCCCCAAATGCTCCTTCATCCAAGGGAAGCACTGGAGGAGGCAAAACGTGGTGTGATTTCATGCACTGCAACCACCACTGCTGCCACCAGGAGGAACCACATGACTGGCCCACAGCTGACTGAGGGGGTCTGGTCAGGCCATGGCAGGAAAAGTTGGGGGGGGGGGCTGCTGTAGTATAAAAGACAAAGCATACTGGAAAGAGTACAACTGCAACAGCAATGCCACAGATAACAACCAAAGATAGGTTTGACACCATTGTAACAACCAGCAAGTACTTATCCATAACTTTCTGCTGCACTTTTGGCCCTCCCACTAATTAAAATTTTAAAAAGAGAAATAACTGAATGAGTTCTGCTGGAGAGGCTTTAACGACACTGGGTAGTTGTCTATCTCTGTCAGTGTGTCATCAGACTATCAACTTTGGTCTTCATTCCGTGAAACCCTCATGTGATAACACTGTAATTAAACTTCAAGGGAAGAATAAAGATCACTACACCTTTGCAGCGCTCACAGCAGGTTCCTCTCTGCTTAACGACCAGTGCACACTCCTTTGAAAGTACTGGACACTTCTCTCGCTTGCAAGTCACCTCCTTGTTCTGAAGGGGAAGGAAAGATTAAAAAAAGAAATCTAGTATCAGTCTCCATTTTCTTCCAGTTAAGAAGTACACTATAAGGTAGAGTAGGCAATTTCCCCTCCATTTGACAGGAGATATTTGGGATACAGAGAGGGCATTGTTACCTCTTCATACAAACAGACAGAGTTTCTCCCTTGTGACACATTGGGAAGAAAGGGGGAGCAATGGCAACTTTTGAAGGGAGACTGAACTTAGATAAAGTTATGCCAAAGGAAACATGTGACTCGTTTCATGCTAACGTTACTTTCTAGTATACTGTAGAAATGATAATATTTGTGTAAACTGTAGATGGATCTTTTAGGATACCTGCTCCAGGACTTCCTTGTGTGAGCAAAAATATTTAGCCATGACTGTTCAACAGGTCTGCGTATTAGTTAGTTTGTCTTTGAAAAAAATGGAAGTATAAATTTCCACCCAAAATAAAGACCAAGATAGCTTCAGTGAACTGCATTGAAAACATACACAAACACACACCAGCATGTACACATATAATCAATAACCAAGCACATATCAATCAATACTGATGCACGAGTGCTAAAGGTTGGGATAAAAACTATATAATTCATGTATGGCCTTCCAGAGACTGTAGAACTCCAACCTCCCATCCCCTCCAATCAGCATAACCAAACCTGAGAGATGCTGGCAAACACAGTCCAACAACATCTGGAAAGTTACAGGTTTTCTATCTCTGATTTCAACAGGAACCAAATAAATATGTTTTAGCTGCTTCTTTTTCAAAACATAGCATTTCTTACAGCACTAGAAGAATAAGATGCACATGCTCCCCCTTCTGGAAGAGCCATTAGAAAATGATTTTTTTCTCCATTTAACTATATTTTAGGGTGGGGGTGGCCAACCTTTTTGCACCATGAGCCGGACCATGCCCCCTCAGACAGATATGCGGGCCGGAAGTGTGGTTCCTCCGGCCACTTCCACTACTTCCAGTAGTGGTGGGTGCAGGTGCAATCACAGAGCATTTTATGCCGCATCTGCTGCTTCTGCTGCTTCCCATGGTGGTGGGGCGTTTTTGCCACATTTTTGTATTTTTATTTATTTATTTATTTATTTTCTATTCCACCCATTTGGGGGATATCCCACTCTGGGAAGTGAATAAACAGATAACAAATAACAACAACACCCAGCAGATCAAACCAAACAACTGACAAATACATCACAAACTAAATTAAAATAGGTTGGGAACTTCTGTTTTAGGGTGTCATCTGAACCCTAAATGGTCATTCACCTTAACAACAGTTAGTTAAAGAAGCTAACATCATAAACTATTGTTTGAAGTTGATTGGTTTGACCATAGTTACGATTAAACATCATTTGTTTGAGTTCAGAAAACACAGAAAGTGGCAGTTAATTTACAATGGAGATTCATGTTTCCACCATTTCACTGATGTGCCCAAAAAGCAAGGGTCTGGTACAAGCCTAAGACTTCCTGCAGCTCAGTTACATAATACTGGATTAGCACTGCATCAGAACCGGTCCATTCCCTTATTTAAATGTGTCATGTGAATTATGCTCTTCACATTGAAGATGCTTTGTAATATTCTTTCGTGTAAGTCCTGAACTTAAGACCAGGTTACTGCACAACACTTCCTTGTGATTCAGCTTGCTTCCCATAAATAGAAGCCAGGGTGAAAGTTAAGTGATGGCAGCAACTTTGCTAACTAATAACAAGAAAAGATTAATAGCATCGTCAGGATTTTAAGCCTCCCTTGCCACTGTGCCCCAAACTAGCTTAGCACCATTTGCTTTTAGAAATAAAAAATTTACTGCTGGAAATTCTTTGCTTAAATACAGCATACAGGTCTTCACTCTTCAGCAAGCCCCACCTATAATTACCGGTTTTGTCCGTGACTTGACACAGAAGCCCAGATGCCACAGTCCACCTTAGCAGATCATGTGGCATAATTAGAGAGGGCAAGAAAGTGGGAGAATCAAAGGAGAAGGAAGAATGTGCATCATAAAACTAAGTAATGAAGAGGCTCTGAAGCTCTTGTCTTTGTTTCCTATGACCTAGACCAAGGTACTTCTCAGGGATGATTCAGTATTTTCACTATGTCTGATCCTCGGGGGTGGGGGGAGGAAAAAACAACAACCCCAAGTCTCACACTCCATCTTATTCTTTCTGCAGTCCATGCCTGTTTTATTATAAAACATGATTCATTGCCCTCTTACTAGGCTAAATCTGCAATTATTTCAACAGCATTGACTGTAAAGTATGAGCAGCAAAAATCTGAGTTCTCGGGCAGAAGATCTGCTGCTGTCAGAATAGGCTCTGTTGTCAAAATGATTCACTCATGTGTTCTTCTGGCTGTTTTACTCTAGTATAGAGTTGCAAACACTTAATTATAAATCAGGATTACATGGACATCTGTACTTCTGAAAGTCAAATAGTAAAGATGAAGCTAAAGTACTTTGGACATCAAATGAGAAGAGAGGATGCAATTGAGCAAGCTGGGAAAGGTGGAGGGCAAAAGAAAAAGGGGGCACCCAAAAATTAAATGGCTAGATGGTATTGTAGAGACAATGGGCACAGAACTGAGTGAGTTGAGGAGGATGGTGGAGGACAGAAGTGCCTGGTAGACAGTGGTCCATGGGGTCGCAGAGGGTCGGAATCGACTGTGCGACTGAACAACAACAGTTTCTTTGCATTTCTGAATTGACTCAGTGCAGTGTATTCTGAGGAAGTTTGCTAAGTAATGTCAGGGTCAATTTTTACTACTCTGATATGACCAAGTAAAAGTATGATATGACAGGAAACACAGTACGGTGGTACTTCGCTTAAAGAGCATAATGCGTTCCATGGGATTGCTCTTTAAGCGAGTTTGCTCTTTAAGCGAAACACCATTGTAAGTGACCAATTGTGACTTCTGGTGGGGGGGGATTGTGAAACCCGATTTAGTTGTTAAGCGAGTTTTCAGTTGGTTTTATTTGTTAAACGAGATGACCATTCAGAGAAAATTCTGCTTTTTAAGCTGGTTACTATCTAAGCGAGGCGCTCTTTATGTAAGGCTTTACTGTACTGCAATAGAGCACTATTTCAGCAAGTGGAATTGGAAGGAGAGGTAAAAAGATTTTCATATTGTAGAACATTCACAGTAACCTTTGAAAAGCCAAGTCTCAGGGACATTCAAGTTTGTATTGCAGAAAACTAGCATTTGTCCAGTTGTGGTTATTGCCTTTTTAATGGCTAAAATTAAACTGTCAGCCCATATACAGTCAAACCTCGCATAAAGAGCATCTCGCTTAAAGAGTAACTCGCTTAAAGAGCAAAATTTTCTCTGAATGTTCGCTTCGCTTAACAAATAAAACCAACCAAAAACTTGCTTAACCACTAAATTGGGGTTTGCAATCCCCCCCACACACACACACACAAACTCACTTAAAGAGCAATTCTGTGGAATGCATTATGCTCTTTAAGCGAGGTACAACTGTAAAAGAATCACACACACACACCATGCAGATGATTCTGTGCTTTTGCCATGCTTATCTAGAGCAGTGGCACATTCAATTGTTCATTAATAACACTTTTCGGGATGTAGAATTAAGGTCTTCTCTTCCAGAAAAACTAGCTAGAAGAAGAATTAAAATAGAGACTCTGCACCACATTTAACAGATCATCAACGTGCTTGTCCAAGATTTAAAAAAATATGTACATGATATTATGCACTAGTAAATTCTACAGGTAGCAAATAATTTGCACTCCACATTTTTGGACTACCACACCCAGAATCCCCACTCTCTATTGTCAATTGTAAAGGACTGTAGGATATGTAGTCCAAAACAAATCTGTGTGCCAAAAGTTTGCCACTGATGTGTGGTAGATGACATGTCAATTTTAAATTAAATTTTATCACTTTGTGGTTTGGTGTCCTTTGCTTCCTGTTAAACTCATCCGTATAGTTAATCTATAATTTATGTTAATTTCTGTTTCCATAATGAAGAGACATCTTTAAATACTGGTAATTCCCCCCCCCCCTTTTGCCAGTGAGATAGTGCTATTTATTTAAAAACACTAAATCACTGAAAACTCTTCTTTTGACTTTTCACAACAGGCAATGTAAAGATTGCCGAACATCACCACAAATCAAATCTGGAAAATGTGGGAATAGAATAAAGGGCACACTGCAAAAGAGTTTGGAAATGATATCACCTGTATGCTGTATAAGAAAGGAAGTATACACGATATGGGATAGTATTCCTCGTCAGATAAGGAACTATCTATAGTCAGAAAACCAGTACATGTATTCCTAAGGGATGTTCTTGTGTGGTCTGAAACACAAACAACTGATTTGCTTCTACCATCCTTAAGTCACATATTATCATTCACAATGACTGCTTATTGATCTAAAAAAGATAACCAAAAGGCTAACTTGCCAGGCTCCCTCTCTTGCCATATTACAGAAATTACCTAAGGCGAAACTCTTTAAAAGCCATCTCTTAATATCTTGCCCCTGAACTATTTCTGTCTCCTAATTCGTTTATAATTTACCACTACCATCACTTTTAAAACTAGACATTATATTTTATATAATACATAGTTGGTGGGGTTGAGTTCATGATGTTTTTCTGTGTATTGTTTTTTTAAAGTGTTTTTTGTATCATGATTATTCAATATTTTGTAATTGGAGTTGGGATTTTTTTTTAAAAAAAGTTTGAAATGTTTTTGTATTATGATAATGTGGTACCTTGTAATTGTAACTGTATATTTTGTATCTTTGTTAGCCACCCAGAGTCGCTTTGTGAGTGGGGTAGCATATAATAATAATAATAATAATAATAATAATAATAATAATAATAATAATAATAATAATAATAATAATAATAATAATAATAATAATAATAATAATAATAATAATAATAATAATAGCAGCTAGTTCATGTGTTAACATCATTTGGTTTTCTGTTTGATGTAATTTTTATTATATCTTTTTATAGTTACTGCCCAGGGTTACAGTTACATTAGATGGATGGTATAACAACGACAACGACAACAACATATTTTCCAACATTCTAGGCATAATATATTCAGCATGTAAACAATGTTCTTGAATTTTGCAACATATGTAACAAAAGGTCTATTCCCACTCAAGACCACTTTCAGCATTCTTCATTAGACATAGCAGGAAACTGTTCCAAAACCACATGTAGAGTTTTATGTCTACCTCATTTATAAAAACTGCAATACAGAGGCATATGTGCTATGAGCTCAGCAACTCCAATGCCACATGTACATAGTCTTCAGTCATAGGGTATAGCTTGAAAGCACCTTTGCATCACAGAGAGTGTAGTGTTAAACCCACATTATGTTGACTCTCAAATCTAGATAATGACAGTTTACTTCTTGTTTCTCATTGGACTGCAAATTATATTTCAGTCACATCATTCTAAATTGAAAAGCACATAAAATGAAGGACCAAAATCAACCAAAAGCTGACTAACCTTAATTTAATAAAGTTAAGCACTGACCACAACCTGTGCACAAGTACATAAGCTATGCACTGTGTGAAATATGCAGGGCTAGACTAGAACACGGTGAGGAGCTAAAGAAGTCATAACTTTCCCGTCCTTCCCTATAAATAGCAATGCTCAGTGGATCACATTTATTCCACACCATGGCCTTAAAACTCAAGCCTTCATCCTTGAATATAATTGCAAAGCTTCATTGTCTGTCCTTGTTGACTCTAGCTCTGACTTGATCTCCTGTATGGCTGAACACAGGATGGGATGGCTTAAAGGGGAAATTGGCATTTTAAAACCATCCCATCCTCCTGTTCAAGCCATGCAGAAGGTCATGTTAGAGCTAGAGTTTCCTGTAAGACTTAGAGCAGGGATTCTCAACCTGCAACCTGTGGGCCAGATGCAGCTGATGGCACCATTTTATGTGGCCCATCACCACCTCCACAACACCAGGAAGTGCCATGTGGTGGAGGAAAGGCAAAATGGCCGTCCGGCCCCCGAAGGCTGTCTCAGGGAGTGTGACACGGGCCATGGCTTTAAAAAGTTGAGAACTCCTGACTTAGAGGCATGAATGATCTAAAATGCCCTTCTCCATTAAGGTATGAGACGGTAACTAGCCAAGAATTGCTTTTTGCAGTAGCAGCTCTCCTCCATTTATGGACTACTCAAGAAAACTACAGATCTGATAATATCTCAGCCAGCATACCTCTCTAGGGATCACTTCAGAGCCAAGCAAAGATTTCTCATGCTCACAGGCTTTCTAATGTGATGTGTAATTTTCTTGCCTTGGTGTATAAGTCTATGATATCTTTCGGCTTTCATTAAAGATTCCTTAGCTGGCCAATGAGCCAAATCTTCACAAAAGGAAGGTCTCAGAGGCAGTATAGGTTAAGTACATGAAACTTAATGTTAACTAGCAATAGTGTTTGTTGACAGAATTTTAAAGGACAAGTGCTCCTACTGTCATCTCTTCATTCCTCTTGTTGATAAGCCTTATGATTCATTCCACCCCAGTGGCTGAAACTGACCATTTCACTTTAGGCTTGTTTTCATTTTATTAAATTGTATGTGCATGCATTATTAGTGAAGTTTTATATGTGGTTGTTTCCTTTTTTTATTAGTCACTTTGTTTCCGCTGTTTCTATTACTGTATTGTTTATTTATTTTATTTTATTTTTATTTTTAGATTTGTATCCCGCTCTCCTCGGTTTCAACCGACTCAGAGCGGCTCACAGAGTCCCCTAATATCACTATTAAAGTGCAAACAAAAATACAATAGCATACAATATAACAAAATAGTAAAGTACAGTAAATATCATATAGTAGGTCAGTACACATTACACATCAATACACATTACAGTACTATCAAAATACCATGGCCTGTAGTGCAACAAAGCAATAAGGTTCAATAAATATCATACAGTAGAACAATACACATCATAGTAGAAAACATTGTTATGTTTTATTCACTTTCACTCAATTTTGTAATGTAATATATTGGCACAAGATTTATTTATTTATTTATTTATTTATTTATTTATTCCAATTTGTATTGCCCCCCAACTCCAAAGACTCTGGGCAGCTCACGGAACACAAAGACTAGTCACAATTAAAAGTGATATAACCCATTAAAAGCACTAACAAAAATTAAAAGATTAAAAGAAAGAGAGATAGAGTATTTTACTAAATTAGCCAGCAGGAGGGGGTTACCGCATCGCTGGTGCCCTACACTTGCCCTGCCAGTCCATGTCTTTAACTCTTTCCTGAAGGGCAGCAACTCTGTCTGGAGGTATATTTGTTATGGTGTGAATATTAATGCACTCATTGCAAAAATAAAACAAAAGACCTGTGTGTGAAAGACAGGCTCTCTCTCTTTTTTATATCTCCTTCCAGTGATGGGATGCAGCAGGTTCTCACCAGTTCACCAGAACCGGTAGTAACTTTCCCCAGTGTCCCGGAGAACCGGTAACAGCTTTTGGGGGAAACCACCTTCAGGGCTTACCTTTTCACTGGTTCCCCCACTACACATGCACGCCAAGGGGTGCGTGTATGTGTGAGGTGTGTGTGTGTGTGTGCTTATTTTTATTTTATTATTTTTTATTATTATTTATTTATTTATTTCTTCTTTGGCCCCACCCATGACATCATGACATCATGATGTTAGCTCCGCCCACACTGTGATGACGTCATGGTGGGGTAGTAAAAATTCTTGACATCCCACCACTGTCTCCTTCCCAATGTGTGGATGGTGGGAATAGTAAGGGCAAATCTGGGGAACAGTACAGCTCTACTACTGTGTTCTTTTTCTCCAATATCTATAGTATTTTTGTTCTGAATACAGCCAAGGACCACATTCTCAACAAACGAGAAGCAAATGAAAATGATTGTGCTACATTCAAGAATTTTATTTACTGTGTTGCACAAGATTACAAAGAAACAACAATAATACAAACGTAGTTACTTCTCATTTAAGCAAAGGAAATCTAATGTCATCATTATTTTAAAAAACATTTTAAATGTTTTAAAAAACATTTTAAATGTTTTAATGTCATCATTATTTTAAAAAACATTTTACACAGTATAAAGGAGATTGAATCCACAATTCTCAGCCTCCGCCTTCTTTGAACAATTCAAAAACCTTTCCTTGTCACAATTTTCCTAAAGAAAACACCAAAAACAACATAGATGACAAAGCCTCCTTTTTTCATTTGAAAAGGATTACAGGGGGGGGAGGGGTGTTTGTACTTGAGTAGTACACTGTTCCCTAAAAGAAGGAAATAATTCTTCAACTGAAATTCGTAAACTGGCAAGAGGTGTAACTGAAAGTAAAGCATCTTCCAACATTAGTAATAATAGTATCTTGCAGGTGTTTCAGACAATGGTAAAATGAGATTCTGCATGGTAACTACAAGCTAACCTGGATGTATGGATTTTATTTTTCCCAGTTTAGAATGTACGGTTTAGAATGGCATCCTATCAGTCATATCAACGTAGTATACAACTGTGAGTTCAATCGGCTTCTGTATGTGGAACAAAGATAGGCACTGTCTTTGCCTTCAGAGAGCAAGAAATTCTGACCAGCCCTGGAATGACTATTAAATTTTGTCTAGGTTATAGATGCATTGATCCACAAAAGCTCACAGTAAAAATATAGCAGTTAGTCAAAGTGTTGCAGTGTTTTTATTTTATTTTATTCTATTGTTTTCTGATATTCCAACTTATAGTTTCATGTAGCTACTGAACTTCCAATATAAAGAAAATTCCGGTGTATCTCAAAATTGTACATATAACTTCAATAAAATGCAATATTTTACTGTCTCTGGCTATCCAAAATGTTTTGCCAAAGCTCCAGATGTAATCAAGTTCAGCTAAAATGCAAAAAACCTCTCTCTCGTTCCAGCTTGCCTGATGAAGGAATCTATACAGGTTGAATACTTACATGATTCTTTGCCAACACACAGCTGGCTCAAGGAAGATATTGCATTACCCATTCTGTACTTCAAAAGATCTGCTGAATATTCATCTCTTAAAACAAGCATATGTAATTCAACTAAAATCTTTGGAGTTGTGCCTGTTTTCTACTCCAGCTAGATATGACCCTTTAAACCATTCCAGAACATCCTTTGAATAGTGTTATGGTCTAACATGATTCATACCATGTAGACTATATCTTCAGAAATGTCAGGAACAGTAAAATTTGATGTGGAGGAAGAGTAGATTTATTTTCATATAATTCTACTCAAACCCCCACCACCACCACCACCATCTGCTGCCCCTTCAGATTAAGCAAGGTTGGTAAATCATTGTTTCGTCTAGGGGTAACCCAGTATTGTAAAAGGCAAGCCTCTACGGCTCTGTGTGGATTGTAAACCTCAGAAGATAAAACCTCACTCATCAAACAACAGTCAGTTCCTCTGATTGTTTTAGACCAAATACCCAAATTTACTCTAAGCCGCTGACAATCAACCTTGTCCTAGCCTGTGTTTTGGAGTGTACTGAAAGAGCAGAGGGAGAAGACCAATTAGGTCAAACAAGCTCTGACCAGCAATTCTGCTCCTTCCAAGTAGTTTGCACCTCTAACCATAAATCACAACATATCAATATTTCTCCCAGCTATGCTTTTTAATGGACTTGAAGCAAAACGAAAGGTCTGTATTGTCAAATCTCCATATGAGTTGTAAACAATGTGTTTCAGAAGCTGTTGAAAGCTCACTGATATACTGATAGCATCCTTCCAAAGAACCAAAAAAAATCAGTCTGCAACATTCAGAAGCCAACTTTTTATAAGGCATGCAGGACAGGATTTCTTCTTTTGTTAAAAGAAGATGGCTATATACTTTTGGCATTAGCAAGCAATCATATTGCTCATAAATACATAAAGTATTTTATAAATCATAATCTTAGCATTCAAGCAAAATTCATAATAGAATCCCAAGATTCATAATAAATAATATTTAATTATGGTCATGCACAACAGTTATTTTAAACAGATGGTTTATACATTCACATCTGGGGTTTTTTTATTGAATATCCCTGAGTAATTACAGGGAAAGACCACAGGCAAAGAATGTCCCTTTTTCCCATCTAACACTGCTCTAAGAGAATCTTCTGATATAGTCTTACATGTTGAGAGTAAAAAGGAATAGAAGTTTTCCTGATTTACAGTAGTTCTACATGGATAGCTCCAATTAACTTCACAGGAATTAGGACAAAAGAAATTGCAAATTACAATTTATATAAAGAAATAAATGAGTTATGGACAGTTACCTTTTAAAAATTGAGATGGGTGTAATAGCAAACCCAGTACACCTACTTGCATATTGTTTGGTAGACACAGTTCCCTTGGAATGGGTGCCTATAAAATATTACCCAACTCTGGTAAAAGAGAAAAATATATAGTTTTTTGTTCGTTTATTGTGATAGTCAATGGGTTATGAACAGTACATTCAAGTCAAGTTTAATCCATTTCCACTCTGTTAATTGGCCCAAATTATATCAGACTGGCTTACAAATCAGGGGCCATAAAAGATTTTGTGGTGGATGCACATCTATAATAAAAAAATAACACTGAAAATTCAAAAATAATAGTGGGTTCAGTTCTAACTTAGTTCCTTAGTTCTTACAACAACTTCTAACTTAGTTCCTTAGTTCTTACAACAATTTTGCTGGGGCAGCTGTTTTTCCTTTCTCTTACCAATTTTACCATTTGCAGCCCCAGAACTTAAGGAGAGTTTCTGAGATCTAAGGTTGCTTCTATTTAAATAATAATAAAAAAATAAAGCTTCATTTTCCATTGTCATTCTTGGTGATGCTAGAGCATTACACTAGAAGCAATCAAAGAGATATAAGCCAACAATCATACTTAACACATGTGGTGTTCAAGAGCTATCCAAATAGTTAAAAGTCCATTTTGCTAAATGAAATTCCCCTTTCTGAGCAAATAGAAAAGCAAACTAATTCTGACTTATGGAGATCCTTTCCAGGATTTCCTAAGTAGAGAATACACAGTGGTGGTTTGCCATTTCCTTCATCTTTGGGTGCTCTGGGACTGTGCAGCTTGCCCTTGGCCAAACAGGCTGCCTCTTTTCTGTGAATACAAAGTGGAGAATTACAGTCCAAACCTCTCACCCCATAGCCAAATACTGTACCAAAGCCACTGAGCTATCCAGCCAACAGCAATCTGCAAAACATAATCTATGTTTTAAATAGCATCAAACATCTCTGTGTGTAAAAATCTCATTAGGGTGACAAATCATATCAGGACTAAAAACTCTTAACTCATATGGTATAATAAAATAAAATACTAACATGAAATGATTTTTTTTAAAAAAAAAATCCAAATGTTTGGCAGAGAACTGAATGGGATCTTTTCCAAACCACAGTTTTAGGTCAGCTGCCAAAATTCCTACAGGATTCCCTCTTGCATCTCAGAAGGAAGAAAGAAAGACAGACAGAAAGACAGACAGACAGAAAAAAAGAAAGAAAGAAAGACCAATGACAGTAAAAAATCACTTTCTTCGACACAACTTGGTGTAGGAGCTATGCTTTCTTTTGGGAATATGGGGATCACTCTGGAATAACCTAATATGTTATGTTTTGAGCCCAAAGTCTGATTATCAGGTGCAGAAGGGAAACAGACCATATAGCCAGTGGTGGGCTCCAAAAAATGTTACTACCACACTGTGAATGTGGTATGGTGGGCGTGGCAAGGGGGAAAGCCCTGCGTCGCACCTGAATTAGGACTACTTTATTTCAATATTTGGTTGGGCAGGGCCAGCCAGAATTTCTGCTACCGGTTCTGGCAAACCGTGCGAACCTGCTGAAGCCCACTAGCATATTGCTAGTGCAGATGCAAATTCTCTAGATGCTAATTCCACTTCTAATGTTACACCCACCTCCATTATCTTTGTTTGTTTGTTTAAACATGCTTTCAACAGTTCTGTATTGTATTTCCAATATCACTTGTTTGCTTGTTTTTTAAATCCTGTGCCACTTCAATTAATCTGGAGGGGGGAAAATAACCTGCTTTTTATTATCTGCCTCCAAAAATCTGGACCACAATGAAGACTGCATAGCATAGGAGAACAAAGAGTCCCATAGTATTTAATTCTACACTTGGAAGGGCATGGGGACAATCACCAGGCATACCACACACAATACACATATAAATATTATATAAAAACCTAGGATTGTACATATAGATTTGTATACATTTGTATACAATTAGGCCCCACTGTTAAAAGAGGAGCTTCAGATGTCCCCACTCCCTTGGCACAAGTATTGCTCATTGTGTATTTCATGGTGCCATCCTGACATCATGGCTCAAAAGTGTATTCTGGTTTCAGAATCTTAACTATCATAAACCAGAAAGACAAAGAGTTACTCCCTACAGTTAGGGACCTATTCAGTTGTTTTGAGAGCAGCATTGAAACCCTCCCAACTCCATCATGGCTTTCTCCAAAAAATTTCCAGGATTCTTGCTTGCTTATGAAACCTAAATCTGAGCAGGAATCTTTTCTGGAGACTTATTACTGTCCACTCAGAGCAAGCAATAAAGGCTAGGGAAGGGGCTAAGCACTCCCTTTGAAACATCTTGGCATGAACCAAATAATGAATTAACAGGGCCTATGACAGTGGTGGCAAACCTATGGCATTCGGAGCCCTCTCTGTGGGTACCTGTGCAGTCACCCCAGCACATAGTTCAAACCACCCGTCTGCCCAGCA
This sequence comes from Furcifer pardalis, assembly GCA_030440675.1. Classification (NCBI taxonomy): domain Eukaryota; kingdom Metazoa; phylum Chordata; class Lepidosauria; order Squamata; family Chamaeleonidae; genus Furcifer; species Furcifer pardalis. The sequence continues at coordinate 56,349,178 of CP126897.1, forward strand.
ACCCAATGGGAACACTTCCCCACCACCACAGAGTTCACCATGCCCCTCTGCCCAGCAGCCCAATGGGAGCATTTCCTTCCTCCCCTGTTATTGTGTTCGCACTGCAATAAATAAGTGGGTTTTGGGTTGCAGTTTGGGCACTCAGTCTCTAAAAGGTTCACCATTACGGGCCTATGAAAACATGCAGTGCCTGGTTAACTCAGCAGCTAGCTGGATAGCTCAGATGTTTAGGCATCTGGCTGTTCAGACAGAGGTTGGAAGCTTATTTCTTCACTGTGCCATCCAGTTGTGGGCAAGCTGCATAACCACAGGGTATCCCTAGAAGAAGGGAATGGTAAACCACTTCTGTGTATTCTCTAGTCCAGGAGTTATCGACCTAAACCAGTTGACTGACTCATGTAGGTACAGTAATACCTCGGATAACTTTACCACGGATAATACTAAAATCGCATAACATTAAGTAATCTGGGGGGGGGGGGAGAGAATTGGATCGAATAACGTTAAGGTCCTATGGGATGGATCGGATAACAACTGCTAAAGCCTGTGCGGTTACAATGTATCTCTATGGAACTTTAACGTTATCCGATCCATCCCATAGGATTTTAACATGCATCAGATAACACTAAAAATCGGATAACACCAAGACTTGTGGAACCAAGTTTTAGCCTTTTCTGAGGTTTTACTGTACAGTATATTGAAAGTTGCCAATGAAGAATCTGAGTAGGAATTTTTATCCAATCCTGTAACATGTCCCACATTCCAAATAATTAAGCCAAGCACTATCTGAGCAATCTTAATGGCATCTTTTGGTGAATTATACTGCTGTTGCCCACAACAGCTAGCCAACATAAATTAATCAAGAGATAAGAAATCTACCTAAACATTCTAATCATTAATATTTCTTCCCTTTGTTTTGCTTCATCTTTGCTCTGTCTAGTTTATGAATCATGAATCTCTCTGTTCCTGTTTTGTTTCCTACAATACAGGATTTTGGAACTGGCTGTTCATTCTTTCTGCAGGGGCATCTTTGCATAAATGTCTCTCACCTTTGAGTATAACCTGGGGTAACTAGCTGTATTGTGATTCTTACCTAACATAATTCTCTGCTCCAATATATTTTATATTTCCAAAATTAATCTCACATTTCTGGTGCCAGAGTCCCCTGTGTTCAAATGATCACTTTGCTGTACTTGCTCAGAGAGATCCATTAGCTTTCTGAACCCAGAGGGAAAGATTCACCTCTGCTCTCTGCAATTAAACATCCCACTAAGTCTACAGACGAGTTCCATGTTCAACACAGCCCAACCTATCAGTTCAATCCAATTCTCTGGTGCTGTGCAAAGGACTGTGACTTATGTAGAAGTTGTCAGTCAGTGGCGTAGCTACCGCCGTATCTGCCGTATCAATTATACGGGGCCCCCGGGCCACGGGGGCCCCCAACGTGCGTAAGCAAAACAAATCTTTACCCTTCATAAGGGTCCCCAAACAAATTTTTATACGGGGCCCCGGCAAGGCACGCTACACTTCTGTTGTCAGTGTCAGGGATTCCCCTAGCGATATGTGTGTCTCGATAGCAGAGTAGCACTTTTAAGCTGTTACGCAGCGAAAGCTTTTAGTGCAATGACACACACACATATGCCTTCAGTGAAAGGTGCGCTTTATTTAACAGTGAGGGGAAGACAGACATACAAAGGTCTATATACAACAGTCTCTCTCTCTCCAAGCCCCACAGTTGGTACACAGCTTGGATTCCTCTGTTGGCTCCAATCCCAAGAGCATGCACAGAGTCCTGGTAATCCTCAGCAGTTCTTCCTTCTCAGTTGAAGGAAACTCTCATCAACAGCACGACCTCCTTCAGCAGTCTTTCTCTGTAGTCTCTCAGTAGCTCAGTCCTTCTCTTCAGTATGACAGCCTCCTCAGTATGATAACCTCCTCCGAATGGTAACCTCCTCCGAATGACAACCTCCTCCGTAAACCCTACCCAGAGAGCCACAGTTATACCCTGGTGTTGCTGGGCAGATTCTCTAATCAGCCACATCTGGGCTGTTTCAGGAGCACATAGACGAGGCATGCACAGCCGGGCAATCAGGCTGTGGCTCTATTATGAACACCGGTGTTTAGAACTCTGGCAGGGCCTTAAAGCAGTACTATCCCAACTGGGCAGCAATCTTTGTACAATACCCCACAAAAGAAAAATGTCCTAACAGTCAGCTCAGAGTTCAATGATGAAGGAAGTCAAGAAGAGAGCCAAGAGCACTACAAAGTGGTTGCAATAGCATGCAACTGAACATACCACGTATGAATCGGAAAGTTCTATTTGTAACTAAATTATGACGGCTCCAACTTCTTAATAACAGCTTAGCCTCCATTCAGCCTTCTCCTTCTCCATTCAAAGGGAATTTCTTTCAGATATTTATAGATGCTATAATCAAACTTGGACTTTTTGCCCTGATTGAACTGATAACCAAAATCAAGGAACTTGAAGATAGTTTGGGTCCACAGCATTTTTCTTACTACTGGAACAAATCTAGTAAAATCCTTCAGCACTCCCTTCCTCTGAAGGCAAGTAATTTTATCCACTTCTACCTTATTCATTTTTATTTCCCACTAAATTTATGCATTTATGCCCCTGTGACACACCATGATCACCAGCATCTAAATCCTTATAACCTTCTAGTCTACCATATTCCCTTCACAATCTCCAGTGTAGCCATTTTCATCACTTCTGTCTTCTGTTCCTTATTTGCCAAATACAGTACTAATTTCCTGAACCATTTTCCCCACCTTTTCATGAAGCTTAGCAGAACTGGCATCATGGTCTATGTGCTAGAGCAGGGATTCTCAACCCATGGCACCATTTCATGTGGCCCTCCACCACACCAGGAAGTGCCATGTTGTGGAGGAAGGGCAAAATGGCCTTCCAACCCCCAAAGCTGTCTGAGGGAGCATGACCCAGGCTTTAAAAGGTTGAGAACTCCTGTGCTTAGAGTTGCCTTAATTCTCTTTCACAAAACCGGGACAGAAGAATACTTGACAAAAATGGGTGGGTTATCTACAAAATAGCCTTTTAAAAAACAAACATAATACAGTTGTACCTTGCTTAAAGAGCATAATGTGTTCCACAGGATTGCTCTTTAAGCAAGTTTGTTCTTTAAGCGAAACACCATTGTAAGTGACCAATTGTGGGGATGACTGCAAACCCCAATTTATTTGTTAAGTGAGTTTTTGGTTGGTTTTATTTGTTAAGTGAAGCGAACATTCAGAGAAAATTCTGCTCTTTAAGCAAGTTATTCTTTAAGCGAGGCGCTCTTTATGCGAGGTTTGACTGTATAATGACAGCTATAAAACAGTTTCACATTAAATATATCAATACAAAAATGAATTTATTTACAACAGTTAATTCTTACTGTAAGATGATCTGTTATACTGGAAATACACTGGTCACACATATCAGGCGGTAGTGTGAAGCAAGGATGTTAAGATTTGTCTTCAGGTATACTCCAACTCCAGTGTGGCAGAAAATCACTCGTTTGATACAGAGAGTTTGAATTTATTTTAATTGTGTGTTATAATAAACAATCAGTTAGTTTGAAAAATCTGGGACTTTAACATGATTTTTATTGAACTGGCCGGGACTATTTTTCTGATCTTGAATCCAGAACAATCCCAGTTTTCTGGTACGTATGGCAACCCTACCTGTGCTAGAGGTATATTATTCAAGCTGCTTTTCTTTTCTACAATAGATGGTGATATATGCAAAGACATGTATATCTTACATGAGCAAATGTCTTCTTTTAAAATATGAAGTGAATATTTCTGGAGTAATAAATAATATTGGAGAGAACTTCCCCATTCTAAAAGCAGCCATTACCCGCATTATAAACAGCCGAGTGAATATGAAAATGAATTTCTACTTACACCACACTCTTCCCCATTGGACCAGAAAGAGAGCTTTCTGGCGACAGCCTGTTTCAAGCACTGTAACTACCTGAAGGCAAATGATGTGATGAAAAGAAATAACACTTTTTGTTATAGTGCTGTTTTTCTGAAAACCCTTATACTAAGAAATCCACTTTGCCATGATATGTGAACCATCCTGTTACAAAGATCTCCTCCACTCCACAACCACAACCACACACATAGATAAAACGCCCAGAGAATTTTAATTCCCAGCATATATCATCTTCCAAATTTCTGCCTCAGCTGAAATCATTCCAGGAGCACTCGTGGATCAATGTCAAAATAAGGACTGAATCTTGCAGAACGAAAGGACCACAATGCCCAGAACAGCAGGGCTTTGTTGGTAATACATAAAGGTGGCTGGTGTTATAGACTTCCTACAAAAGATCTCTGCCAATATCAATTGCTCCCTTTGGCATTTGACTTTGACACAAAGGAGACATTAATAAAAGCAAAGGTCTGAGCTTACACAAAAGACTTTACATTTCACTACAAATTTTCATCCTACCACCAAGTTGTATAAGCACTTCACACCAATCCCTGAAGGCCAAATGATCACTTCCTGCGGTGTGCCTGATGCTTAAACAAATTTTCTCCTGTGCTCAGTTGCACATCTGAGTTTTCCTGTCAGCAGGGTACTGCTCTAGTATGGTAGAATGAATGCACGGAGGAGTGGACATACAAGCTCATGCACACACACACTTCCCTGTTAAAACAAAATACTCTGAAGAGACATAAGACCCCTACATTAAACAGTCTATTTTAACTGGTACAGCCATTGAGCTCCATCTCTGTGCATTTATGTCTATTTATATATAAGGGTGAATACGTCTCTCACGGCAAACCTTAAACTAAAATAAATACTATCTTTGGTTAACATTCACACTTCCTTGTTGCTCCTGCTACTGCCCAAGCTGTACTTAGCCCTACAACCTAAGCTAATGCTTTATTTAGCTGGTAATAGAGTAACAACAATCAACCCACCCATTCAAACAATTGTTCCATCCCATCTCCGCCCCCCTGTCCCCCCCACCAATTTGTTTACAAACTGGAGCAAAACAACTGCTGAGACAAACCTAGAAGAAAACATAGTCATTAAATCTTTCCAGAATCCAGTCCAGTCCAGGAATCCCATTTAGCAAGGTAGCTCAGTGAGTAAGGCATCTGGCTTCAGAGCTAGAGGTTAGATAATCAATTACCCCCAAAGCTCACAAAAGAGCCAACCTGTGTATCCTTGGACAAACTGCACACACCCAGATGCCCCCAGAAGAAGGAAACAATGAAGCACTTGTGTGTATTCTCTGCTTATAAAACTCCGGGAAAGGTCACTACGAGTCAGATTTGATTTGATGGTACACAATTACTGTGTGGTGGAGTGGACAGAGTAATGGAGGCACGGAACTGGAAAACCCACTTTTTAAATATCTCACTTTGAAAGCCCTCTTAGGGTTCCTTTAAATCAGTTCCAACTTGAAGGCACATAACATAGGTTTACTCAAAGGAGGAATGGCAGTGAGTATGAATGAGAAAAGCAAAGCATACAAATACAGATTAAGACAGATTACTATGATATTAAATCCTGTGGTAAGCAATAAACATAAGCACTTATTTCAGGGCTACTCCTATAGTCTTCAGCTTCTTGAGATGATTGCTTAATATACAACAACCTATGGGGCAACATTTCCTCTTGCTTGAATCTATTCCATAGGGTGTAGAGAGGCAGGCAGGTGAAGTTGGCAATGAGGCTGGCTTCTTACTTGCACTTGTATACATGCATGTACAAGTAGCCTAAGAAAAGGCAGTCAGCGCTCAGACTTGACATGAGAAAGACAAGAAGGAGCAAAGATGACACTAATCTTTTCCTTATAGCCTTCTGGATTTCAGTGATGATATCTGTTCGTTAGCTGATTACAGTAATACCTCAGATAACGCTAAGTCTTGGTGTTATCCGATTTTTAGTGTTATCAGATCCATGTTAAAATCCTATGGGATGAATCGGATAACGTTAAAGCTCCATAGAGATACATTGTAACTGCACAGGCTTTAGCGGTTGTTATCCGATCCATCCCATAGGACCTTAATGTTGTTCGATCCAATTCTCCACCCCAGATTACTTAACGTTATGCGATTTTAGCGTTATCCAAGGTAAACGTTCCCGAGATATTACTGTATCAGCAAATCCTGAGATAGGGACTGCTATGGCAGCTAATCATATGATAAATTCAATCCATCAAAACAGAAAATCACCACCAGGTTTATGAATGTGGGGTATTGTATTTCTGTATCCGCTATTCAAAACATCTTGTATATTAATAATGTTGTTACTGTCTTTGCAGAAAATGTACAACTTTTTTCATAGTGAAATGTTCGTCCTCTGTTAATCTGTCTGCAAGATTTTCAAATCAAAGTGTAAAACAAACATAATACTTAATAGTTCTTAATTAGGTTTGGCTGGACCTGATAACAAGCTACATTTTACACAAACAAAATGAGATCAATAAAATGTTTAGGGTTTTTAGGCACCAGAAGATTGTCTTGTTTTGTTTGTTTGTTTTTTGCATTTTAAACACAATTTTGTTTCTAAAACATATATATTTAAAATAAAAGAACATTTTTATTGAGTTTTGTTTACAGATCAGTTTTTGCAAAAATCTGGGACATCAAATTAGATGTCACATTGTGGGAAGTAAACACCTCTTCAAAAATAAAGGTACATATAAATTAAACTCTAATACCAGTCAATACAGCAAAAAAGATGTTCCGGCAAGAATGTTTCCTGAATGTTTCCTTAATTTCTGAATTTGTAGGGGGATTGTTTAATTGTTTTGCATTCATTGTGTATAGTCTTTCCCTTTTCTGTAAGCTGCCTAGAGTCAGGTTTGCCTGATTGGGGCGGGATAATAAATCTAAATAAATAAATAAATAAATAAATAAATGCAGTCATGTCATATAAGTAGTTGAAGAGGAAGAACAGTTGGCAATAATGTAGCTTTAGTAATTAGATAATATTTAGCTCCATCTGCCACAGAAGTAGACAGGGGCATGGTGGCTTCGCTAAAAGGGTGCTGGCCAGGGAGGGAGGGGCAGCACCTATGAGGGGTACTGCATGACATCATGGGCTGTAGCCACCAGGTGACATACGTCTGCCCACCTATGGGGGATGCCAGTACTTGGGGTGCACTGGGACTTGTCCCTGTGTTTCAAATGGCCAGCACAGGCCTGGAAGTGGGCACCTGTACCCATCAAAGGCCCTGACCAACAAAGCTAATAATAAGGTATTACGGGAATTGCATTCCCAGGATTTCTGGAGGGCCACAGTTGCCATGAGCATGCCACAAAATGCAGAGTAAATAGTTACCTCATTTCCTTGAGGTAGGCAACCCAAGGAAGAAAAGCCATTTAGGCACAAAAGCACTGCTAATATATTGCCTACACAGTGTCTATATATTTGTATTTTAAAAAATAGATACAATCCTAAAACATGTCATTCTTTCACCTCCTCCCCAGTAAAGGGAAGGGTTTACATGTATTTCCAAAGTCTCATCTTTCCAACCACAAGTAAGTGTAATGAGGCATTCTTCTAATGAAGGAAGAGATGGTCCTTTCCTAACTTAACGTTTGGGTTGTTACTCCTTTCCCCACCACTTCCTTAAAGGTGAGACTTCTATTCCTTAGCTTTTTTGAAGAAAGATCATAGAATGACTGAGTTGGAAGGGGCCTATGAGGCCATTAGGTTCAACTCCTTGCTTAATGCAAGAATCCAAATCAAAGCAGATATTCCATCTTCTTCAGATCCTCTGGTAAGTATACTTTACTTCTATCAGAGGAACTGTAGAAAGTGGAAACCAAACATATTTCATTAGAGGTGGAGAAAGAACTTATTCTTTTTTTGCCCCTGCACCATCCCCTAAGCATCCCATTTTGAAAGCCTCACTTTCTGTCTTTCTTTTAAAAAAATAAGTTTGCACAATTGCTTCAATCAGTGGTTCCCAGCGTTGTGTCCCCAGATGCTCCTGGACTACATGCAGTAAAACCTCAGATAACACTAAAACTTGGTTCCACAAGTCTTAGTGTTATCCGATTTTTAATGCTATCCAATGCATGTTAAAATCCTATGGGATGCATCGGATAGCATTAAAACTCCATAGAGATACATTGTAACCGGCACAGGCTTTAGTGAAAGTTATCTGATACATCGCATAGGGTCTTACTGTTATTTGATGCAATCCCCCCCCCCAGATTGCTTAACGTTATGCAGTTTTAGTGTTATCTGATGCAAACGTTATTCAAGGTATTACTGTACAGTATATTAGAAATCTTGACCAGCAGTGCAGCCAATGGTAAAGACCTCTAAGAGTTTGTCCAAGTACATCACTGGTTTAGATAACCATGAATAGGACATCATTTCATTGTTGAAAAGGGAAAGGATCCCTTTAGTCAATATTAATATAAGCAACAATAACAATTTAAAGCCACTGTGTCAACCACCACCAAACTAAAGAAGTATGTTGGTGGAATGATTTTTGAGTCAGCCATACAATACAGGCGTACTCTAATTAATAGGAAAGACAGATCATAAACAAAAAGGATAGAACTTTATGCCATCAACATTCAAGATTGACCTTCTGCATAACATCTTCAGCATACAAACTACAATGAAAATGTACTGCTGAGAAAGTTACAGGCTAAGACAGTGGAGAAACTAGGGTGTAGTCACCAAAAGAAATCATTTGCATATGTAAAGTTAGCTCAACTAAGCCTTATTTCAGATACAGTAATACCTCGGATAACGACTGTATTGGATAACGCTAAAATCAGATAACGATGCAAAATTTCTAAAGAAATTTTGCATCAGATAACGATTTGCTAGCGTTATCCGATGCAGTAGCAGCAGGGTGGCTGGAAAGCTGAACTGGGTTCTCCATTCAGCTTCCCAGCCACCCTGCAGTTGCAGAGGCAGGGGTGGGGTGGCTGGAAAATTGACAGGGGGCTCCCCCATCGGCTTCCCCAGCCACCCCACAGCTGCAACGGCAGAAGCGGGTGGCTAGGGAAGCCGACGGGGAGTCCCCGTCGGCTTCCCCAGCCACCCTGCAGCTGTGGATCCCTTCCCTGGCTGGCTTGGTAAGGGTCTTAACTATCCAGGCAGGGGGATCCTACCTTCTTTTTAGAACCCCTTCTCCCCTGCCAGGCTTGGTAAGGGTCTTAGCTATCCAGGCAGGGGGGTCTTCTTAATAGAGGGTGGGATAAGGGACCCAAGTCTCTGTTAGGCAGCCCCCCCCCGGCCTGGATCGCTAAGCTCTTTAGCAAGCCAGACGGAGGTTTCTAAAAAGAAGGGACCCAAGAGAGGCTTGGATCCCTTTTTTTCAGCCCCCCCCCCCCTTGGCTTGCTAAGCAAACCAGATCGCCCCCCTGTTCTCTTTCCTCTTTGGAAAGGTAACAGGGATTTTTTTAACATTGTGCGATCAATGCATCGCACAACGTTAAAAAGCGGATAACGTTATGACTTGTGGAACCAAGTCATAACGTTATCCGAGGTACTAGTTTATTTTAAAGTTAGATTGAATGATGTTGTTACAACAGGAAATTGGCACCCTAGTTTAGTAAAGGTGCTTAGAACCTCTTAAGAACAATTCAAATTCAGTGGAGTTTCCAGAGTTTTCATACAATTTGAAATTACTGCACGGTGACTGGTTTTTTCCACTTTGTTAGTCCTTTAAATTTATTTTCTTTTACTTATTACATTTGTATCCCACCCCAGTTAGTGTAACCATTATTCTGGGTGGCTAACAACAGCAAAATAAGATTACAAAATGAACCAAAAACATAAAATAACAAAAATTAAATATAACCAAACAACCATAATAAAAAACAAATAATCAACAAAGTGAAAACACTCTCAAAAACAAACAATACAAACCTAATGGTGCCTAATTCCAATTGACCTTGCTAGTGGCAGCATAGCAGATGGCATTAAAAGTTAACAAATTAACAAAATTAGACAACTCAAGACATTAAATGTAAGATTAATATAGGTCTATTTATGAAGAAAATGCCTCATGGAATGGCATAGAAACATTTTTAATAAAAGCACTTAACCCTGTCTACTTCCTTACACACTTACATGGTAACAAATTTCAGTCATTCTAGCTGGATAATTCTTCCAAGCAGTTATCACATTATTTATTTATTTATTTTGTTCACAACATGAGTAAGCAAATTTGGTTAGGATTCACAGAGGTGCTCTTTTTTTTTAACCCACCCCCTTCACCAAATTTGGACACCTGCAAAACCAAATCACACACTAACTATGCTTGTTGCTGAATACTTTTGACTCTAAAGTCCATTCACACTTGAGAAAAACATGGCCACACACCTATCCTGGGTCACTATGGATTCTTTATTTTGCCAGTACAGTATTTCTTATCAATGCCTTCACTCATCACTTTCTCTTTGCTCTACTATAGTTCTTATAAAAGACAAGATTGATGTTTTTGTCTCCCCTCTTTTTTTCTTTTGTGATGTAGAGAAAGACATAGAGGGTGCCAGGGGAGATACTACGGCCATCCCTCTAATAATTATTATTACATGTCATCAAGTTGATTCCAACTTATAGCAATACTTTTCAGGATTCTCTAGGTATAAAGTGTGGGACTGCAGTGGCTCAAGTCACTAAGACGCTGACTGGGAGGCGGAAGGTCAGCAGTCCGATTCCCGAGTACTTCAGGACGGAATGAGCTCCCGTAGCTGTCCCAGCTCCTGCCAATCTAGCAGTTTGAAAGCAAGAAATTGCAAGTAGATAAATAGGGACCACTTCGGTAGGAAGGTAACAGCATTCCATGCGCTCCAGTGTCTAATCATGCCTGCCACATGACTACGGAAACGTCTGCAGAAGCAGACAACACTGGCTCTTCGGCTTAGAAACAGAGATGAGCACTGACCCCTAGAGTCAGATATGACTGGCTTTCGAGCAAGGGAAACCTTTACCTTTACCTAGATATAAAGTACTTAGCATTGTTTTACCTTTCCAGCAACAACAAAAATTAATGTACCTTCATATGACAAGCTCTGTCACTTTTCTCCATTATCCATCTCAAGAAAAATCATGGTGCATAATTGAGGACCAACCTCTCAGATATTAAAGGAATATTTTTTAACCATATTGATAAATGACTTTCTGTTACCAAGAAATGAAAGCTAAGCAACTGATAAGGAGCTGTGATCTCCTAAAACAGTTAATGAAGGAGACAGAAAGTACAAATAAAAATAGGAAGGTTTCTGTTAATTTCTTCTTAGTTGCATCAAGGTATTTCTATTTAAGAGAGCATAGAATAATAGAATAACTGAGTTGGAAGGGGCCTTTTAGACCATCGAGTCCAAGTCACTGCTCAATGCAGGAATCTAAATCAGATCGGATCTGACAGACAGTTGTCCAATTCTCTCAGTTTCAACAGCATTCCTAAAATTAAGATAATAACTTTAGCACAATGGAGAGACTGGTTTACAGATCTATAGAGAACTGTTTTAAAGGCACACTTGCAACTCAGTCATAAAAATGTTTTTTAAGAGTAAGCCCAACCGCCTTACCTTTGCTGCTTAGCTATTGTGTGTATACCAGGGGTTCTCAACCTTTTCAAGTCAGGGGCCAGATCACACTCCCTCAAATAGTTGAGGGGTCCAGATTGGTTCTCCCCCTGCCATTTATGGCTGCTGTAAATGAGTCTGTGGCTGTCATAAACACATCGACTCATTTGCGGCTGTCGTAAGTGCATTTATGATGGTCGTAAATTAGTCCACTGCCTATTCCACCACTGGTGGATGGAGTGAGGGCCAGGGCCAGATTATTTGTCACCACAGGCCGTATACTTTAAGCCTTTAAGAGTGAACACCCCCATGCCTTCTAATTCTGTCAATGTTTAATCCAAAGGAAGCACCCCAGAATTTAGTAGTACTAGTAAGTGCTTGTTCTGCAGCTACAACTTTAGACCTACCCATCCATCTCCCCATATTCTGGGGATTCATCCCAGTACTCAAGAGTCTCACAAAACTCTGTAGAACCTTGGATTTTTCTCTCAACTTCTATGACTACTATACTCTTTGGCTTCAGTCTGGTGAATCCGGGTTTCTTGGATGGACTTCAATATCTCCTGGCTTTGAGGCAAGTGGGAGCATGTTTTCTTCTCAAGAATGAACAGGCTATGGACACCTGCAAACTTCATTCCAGTATGGGGAGTGAGATGATGCAGGCAAGTGAATGACTAAAATGCAGATTAACAACGTTTCAGAGAAGAAGAGTTAGAGAAAAAAAGAAAGAAGGAAGTGTGGAATTTACTTGAAACCCACCTGAAGAACCATCAATTTGTATTAACTAGAAACTGATCATTCAGTGTAGCTTTGGATCTCCTCAGAGAATAGATTCCTAGACTGAATTTCTTTAACCACCCTGCCCCACCAAAAACACTAGGAAATCCAAGATGCATGAGGATGCTCTCCTGCAAGATTTAAAACAACATTATTCGTCCATGTCTTCACAGAGGTAAATCTTGGTGAATTCCACGGAGTTTCCTCTTGAGTAAATAGTATAGGATTGCAGCCTCAAATGTTCAAGAGTCATTACTCTCCTTCCCTCCCAACACCCACATGCCAGTAACTTCCTTGACAAGGCTAGGGACAATTACCTACCAAAAGGAAGGAATGAAACAAAGGAGCCAGAGTGCCAAGGTGGAGCCTGAAAGTCTCCGGTTAAGTTGTTGTTGCTGCTGCTGGGGTGCTTGAGAGGAGGAATGACACATAGTGGGGCTTATAGAGTTCCTGCCAAGTGAGCACAGCAAAGCCTCTGTGACCTACAGTCACTGTTGGTCTTGTTAGCCTCTGTTCTGCATGCTTGGAATTGTAAAAATCATGGTTTTCCAGTGCAAAAAGTAATATTTTAACAGACCAATACTTAAGCCCTCATGAGACTGGTTTTCTGCAATTAAAAGGAAGTGGGTAATGGAAAGGATATTCTTTTAACATAAGAGACTTAGACTTTTAATATTTATTTTATCAGTTTCTTGCCTCATGTAATTCTTGTTGCTTGTGACTGTAAGGATGAAGGAAATCAGGGTGTTTGTTTTTTTTTTTACATTATAATTTCAAAACTGTTTTATCAAATCTCTACAAATTTGGCACAGATCAATATCAGGCTCTCTGTTTCAACTCTGTCAAATTAATCCTGATCCTAAATTCAGTCTCAAAATTGGGATTACAGTAAAACTCCGGATAACGCTAAAACTTGGTTCCACAAGTCTTGGTGTTATCTGATTTTTAGTGTTATCCGATCCATGTTAAAATCCTATGGGGTGGATCGGATAACGTTAAAGCTCCATAGAGATACATTGTAACCACACAGGCTTTAGCGGTTGTTATCCGATCCATCCCATAGGACCTTAACGTTATTCGATCCAATTCTCCTCCCCAGATTACTTAACGTTATGCGATTTTAGCGTTATCCGATCCAATTGTTATCCGGTGTTTTACTGTATTTGTTTGAGCTTCCCCTATTTTTAGAACCACTTTATGGGATGTTGTTTTGATCTGTCATGTAGTAATTATGCTCCTCTAATTCCCTATCTCAGTTTTTTCAGTGCCAGGGGTTTGCAACAAAAAAACAATGATAGTCAGGTGATTTTACACAGAAGATGAAATTCAAAGGAACTTCTTTTCAGGAAAGACAAATCTAATTTACTCTGTTTTTTGTTTTGCATGTTTTGGCATGTCTTCTGCAGAAGAAAAAACAGTTTATGCAGTGTCACCAATAAACAAGGTATTTTACCAAAAGTCAGATTGATTTTTATCTGTGGGCATACATACCACACGTATATCTAGGCAGCAATCACAATTACACTTATATACTGACTCAGGGTACTTAGAAAACTCTCTAAGACAGGGGTGGCGAACCTTGATGCCCCAGGTGTTCTTGGACTCCAATTCCCAGAAACCCAAGTAAGCACACCTTCTGATCAGGGCTTCTGGGAATTGAAGTCCAAGAACACATAGGGCACCAAGGTTGGCCACCCCTGCTCTAAGAGAATTTGCAATTTGTCCCCAACAAAAGAGGTATTCTTTTTACCACCTTTGGAAGGATGGAAGGCTGAGTCAATCTGGAGTTTGTCAGAACTGAACTCAGATCATGAGAAGAGTTTGGGCTGCAGTACTGTAGCTTAACCACTTCTCCTACAACCAGATAATGGTATAGTAGCAGGGCTTGCCAGGTTGAAGCTATTGTACTTAACTCTGCATGAAGTACAAGAAAAACAAATTTAAAAACTATTACCAAAGCCTTTTTCAGCACAGAAGATAATGTTTATTGCCATTAGTATTAACCAGAGGGCATCCAAAACAATCACACCAAAACATATACATCTGATTGTGTGTTACTTGCAAGTTGCTTTGCCCATTTCTCATGCCCTCTACCATTTTTGCTACTCCCCCCATAGATATTCTGTCATGAGCATTCAATGCCCCTCACACTAAATCCTTAGTTTTCAGCAAACTGATACCGAAATCCTTGGAATGCCGATTATTCACTGTAGATATACTTAATAAATCAAATAACTGGGTACCCTGGAAGGAAAGACAGACGCCTGCTGCTGTGCTAAACCAGATTTTGTTTATTAATACCAGACACCAATAAATGAGATCCGCACTCAGGACCAACTGAAAATGGCAGATTGGCCAAGAGGAATGGAATAGAGACACATTTCTACATTCTGGTTAACTGGAAGACATAATTCTGGAGATGCAGACAGAAAATTGACAAGAATAACTTGTGCAAATTGAGTTTTCAATAAAACCATGAGTTCTTCTCCTCCTGGAGTAAATGTTGGTCTTGATTATGGGTTTCTGGGGAACGATGGGGTGGGGAAAATTTAGACAGTAGGGATTAGCCCTAGACTCAGGTGTGAATGGGAGGGAAAGGATTAAGTCAGAATCAAGACTGGGGATGTCCCAACAGGAGCCCGGGGTTACCAAATCCAGTTTCAGAATAATTAAAATTGATTGCAGGACTGCAAAATCTACTTGGAACTGTATTAAGGAATTTCCGTGCTATTATTTTAAATGGAATTACCCTGGATGACCTTGTGATCACCCCCTATTGAACTCAGAAGAGCTAATGAAAGCCTGTCTCTTGCGACAGGAATGCGGTGGCCACGTCTGGTCCCTGAGTGGACTTGTACCCCATTGGGGTCAAAATGGCAAGACACATTTGCAAGGATTAAACAGTATCAGGGGAAAACATTGGCTCTTTGTCATATAGTGGGAAAGAGACAGTTTCCAGATTTCTGTGATGTTAAATCAGAGTTATATAGTAAAGCCCCAGTTTCGAACCCTCAGCTGTGGACAGCTGGGGCTCTGACAGACAAGGCAAATTTAGAATCCAATTGATGGTTACCAGAAAGCAAAAAAAAAAAAATGCTGGGAAATAATTTTTAACTGCAGTCATACCTCGCATAACGAATTTAATTCATTCTGCAAGGTTGCTCGCTAAGCGAAAAATTCAATTCCAACTTCGTTATGCGAGTTTTCCCCATAGAAACGTTCGTTATGCGAGTTTTTCCATAGGAAAAAGTCCGACTCGCATAGCGAAAAAATCGTTATGCGAGTCAGACCGCTTAGTGAAAAACTTGCTCGTTATGCAAGTGTTTCGCTAAGCGAAATGCTCGTTATGTGAGGTTTGACTGTATATTGTTCAGATTTACCGAGAATGACCTCTTTCTCTCTACAGCACAGACATGAGGCTTCAAAGGAAAAAACTGATACAGTGCTTTGAAGATTGATTGAATCAGCTTCAAAGCAAGCCAATGGACAAAATGCAGGCTCTTCAAGCTTGGAGATTGGACTGGGGGGAAATTCTAACTGGTGATCCGATTCCCAGGTTCAAGAGGCAGTTTCCCAGTGGTTGAGCCACCAGGGTGCATATCCACATAAAGTGGTGGTTCGATCCCTGATACCAGCTCCGCCGGCCAGATGGGCAGATAAGGGGAATATGTTTATGCAGAGACCAGGAGGAAGAGTGAACTAGTGCAACCACACTCTCATGTTCCCTCTTGTCCAGCAATTGGGGGGGCAATGGGGGCATGGGTAGTGTGTGTGTGTTTTATGTGTTATGTGCATGCTTGTGCATATTCACATAAAATGTGCAATATGTGCAAAAATTCATTAAAATGCATAAAAATCATAGATACCAATAAAATTCATCTAAAATTCATAATGAGGTTTGTTCCATTCATTTTTCCCCTTTCAATTCCAAATTCACTTTCCACTTTTCCCACTGAGTTTACACTATTTTGTTAACCATATATTAGTGAATTCACTATTTCAACCATTTTAAAAAGTAACAGTGCTAAACATACTTGTGGAGATACTCTTGCTTCTTCAAAGACACAAAGAGAGAGTTAGATACATTTTTATCTGATTGGAGATATCCCTCACAGAATTAAAGTTCTCAACAAGTTCAAAACCTAAGGGCAAGAGTGTCGAATCCAGTTAAGACTGTGGTATGAAATTGCTTCAAAATAATATGCATTTGCATCTAAATAATCAAATGTCTCTATGTTCTAACTGTAGTGCAACATCTGCACTATTTTAAAAGGCGGACACAGAAATGCAAGAACTATGAATACATTCAGCCATTCTCTAGAATCCTCTGTGCCTTCACAAAAGGAATTTCAAGTCCCTACATCTATATCAACTAAAATGTCTCAACAATGGCAATATTTTAGCAGTCCCCAAAATAAACAACCAACATGAACTACTTTGAATATTTTACTAGAATTTTATGCTTTGTGCTTCTCCCTAACGTTAAATTTTTTTGTCACTTTGCCTGTTGCTGCTGTCTTAACCGTGATGTTCTCTCAAACTGTTTTCTCCAATACTTCTCGCACATATCAAAGATCTGCTCTTAAACAGCCTTTACTCTGGAGAGTTGGGCCATGACAAATATTACCTTGTTGGGCTTCCTTGTGGTCCAAGCCTGCACTAAAAACTCTGAACAAAGCAGCCCTTGAAGCTGCCTAGTTTCAAAGGGGTTTACAAAGCCCAATGGGCCTCCCAGCTTATTTTGCAACAAGTCATATCCCATGAAGAAATTCACTTCTATATAACACAAAAACAGAGTTAGATTAAAGAAAAAGAAAGAAGGAAAGCAAAATCCCCTGCTGATCTGTCTGGCCAGAATCATGTCTTTTGCTCTCATATCCTTTAAAGAAACAATCTTCAGAGATATATGACCCTAGTACATCAGCAAAATTACAATGTTCTCATGATACTATATTCTTAAGAGTATGACAAATGTCAGAAGAAGCGATTGAGGGGACGCCCTTTCCCCCCTCTTTTTGAAAAACATCTATGGTTTTTAAACTGGGGAGGGGGCAGAAATGTCCGGGATTTGTATGTCTTCTGTTCCTTTTGGCCTCACCTGACCTTGAAATGTTAAAATGTTTTAGTGTGAACACAATTAGTGCACAATTTTAACACAACAATGAGATTGTTTTACTGACTTTACACTAATTGTGCAAATCTAAGGTCCCTGAAAAGCAGCAGCAAACTGAGGACAGTAATGCAAAGAAAGTAGAGGCAATCTGTTTTCTATTACAAAATTATCTAAACAAAAAAGGCTACAGACATTGCTGCTTTAAGATACTTGCAACCAGAATAAGGGCAGATCCCATTTTGATTTCCTTCTGTGATTTTGCCTTTGCTGTGGTACAAAGGAGAGTTTAAAAGTGTGGCCGAGCTGTATAAACAAAGCTGTAAATATGGTAAGTCAGTTTTCTTAAAAAACCCAAGATAGAAGCCTGCCAAAACTACTTTTAACGGCAATATACCAGAACCTTTAAGCCTTGTCTAATTTCCTAAACCTTTGGTCATGATGATTTTTCATCTAAAACATTTAAAACATCTTATTTCTTCTCTAACACATGCTAATGAATGTTGGCAATTACAGTGGATATGATTTGAATTTTCAAGTGCAAGCCTAACGGATAATAATAATTTCGTGTCAGAAATTATTCTGGGTTGAAAGGATTTTTGCTGGAGAAACCCTGCTCGGGGGATGCCCGAATGAGGCTCCTTTCATGTCCCTATTTATCTACTTGCAATTTCTTGCTTTCGATCTGTTAGGTTGGCAGGAGCTGGGACAGAGATGGGCGCAAAATCTGTCATGCAGTACTCGGGTCTTGAACTGCTGACTTATTTATTTATTTATTTATTTAATCATATTTCTATGCTGCCCTACTCACAAATGACTCAGGGCAACTTGCCAGCCTTCCAGCTAACAAAGTGAGCTTCTTAACCACTGAGCCACTGCAGCCCTAGCCTAACAGATAAAGTGAATGGTTTTGCAACACAAGCATTCCAACCATTAAACATGTTCCTTTGGATTGAAATCCAAAGATTCAAGCAGCCATGGGATAAGTTGCAAATCATCATCCAAGGCTGAAGACAGACCTCTTCTACCCCAGAACGGGGATCTCCCTTCTCCTACATACTGATAGTGGATAGTGGCAGGGTTAGCCAGATTGAAGCTGTTAAAACTTGCTGAGTAGCAGGGTCCATGACAGGGTTCCTCAACCTACGGTCCATGGGCCAGATGTGACCCATGGCACCAAGTCATCCAGCCCATGCCTTTGCTCCAGCCACTGCTTCTGCCGCCGCTGCCTCAATCCTTGTCTCCTCTGCATGGCCGTGTCCCTAATGGTGCTCCATAGCAGGGTGGATGTTGTAAGCCTTACAACATCCACCCAGCTACAGAGTGACGTTAGGGATATGCCAAGACAAGCGGAAGGGACAAGGACTGAGGTGGCGGCAGCCAAGGGGTGCATCTCCATCACCCACGTGATGCAGATCTTCCAGATCAGCCAGGCTAGTAACTACTCCAGCTTTGTAACAAGTGGGTGGTAGGTCTTCCTATCATAGACACCCCAATGGAGAGAGCACTGGTTTGAGATCAGCAGATAGGTTTCTAGCTTACCCACTGTGGGTTTTAATTTTGATGATAGAAAATGATTTGAAAATGTACTTTTAAAAGTACCATATGAAAGTAGAAAATGCAAAATTGATTCCTCAGGGAATAAGCTCACATGCTACATATCCACTGCTCAATGAACGATAATCCTTATTAACAGGCTTGTTACCCATAACAAAAATTACCTTTAAGAATAAATGACTTGGATTGTGTCTGAGAAAATATTAATAAATTGCAGATGCCTCTTAGGAATGCAGGGTTAGAATCATTTTGAGAAAGCAATCCCATTTCTCCCTCTGCATTCAAACACACAAAACAGAGGAAACAGCAGAGTTTATTATCCTCAATTAATGTTGACCAGAAGCAATTCAACCAGACTGTTTGCTTTCTTAACTCTCTTCCCCTGACTAGCTCTGCTGGATGTAACAAAAATACCTACTTTTGACAAGTGAGCAGGGGCTGACATCACCCATGAAGGGACAGAGTGAAAAGGCTACATGTACAACTCATCTGTCATTTTGACAAAGTGACTTCTGGTCACCAGGGGGACACTATAAAAGACATCTGCAGGGTTGGCCTTGACCACTAGCAATTCTTACAAGCTTAGAAAGGGTCTTCGGGGACTTGAAACACAACCTGCTTCAGAATTGGCCTTTGCAGTTACACCTCGTGATGTCTGCAAAAGCTGTGTTATATATCAATCGCTATTACAATCTTTGCAAAGAGGTTACGTTTCCATAGGCAGTGACAGCAGATAGTATCTTGTTAATCCAACTAATCTTCCTCAAATGCCAAGAAGCAGGATTATGCATGGCTGAAAAAATCCACACAGGAAGAGAGCCAGCTACAGATGTTTTTTCTGTTTGAAATGCCACACTCATGTGTGTGCAATTCCAGCTCTGGATTTGAATGGAATGTGTACATGCAGTGACTCTTGAGAAGAAAAAGATGAATACACTGCACATGTGCAGACTACTGCTGGCTGACATTGAACATTTATAATTCCCTGCCACTAATCCCCTTGTTCAGTCTCCATGGTGTTCTAGGGGTGAGAGAGGAAAGTCAGCTGTGACTTTAACTGCTACAACCCCCTTTTTCTTGAAATCTGAAGGTGTGAAAGTTTTCCAAGCTGCCCAGTAATGACTAGACAATCGAGATAAGGTTTCCAGGATTTGTCCAATCTTATGCAATGTAATCAGGTGGCTGACTGAGCTGAAGTTATGGGAAGAGATTTTTTGTGTGTTTGGCATGCAACAGGGTTGACATTTGCACCCCCAGCACAAGAAACCCTGGAGAACTGAAGCCTATCAGTTTAGACCAATGGTCAGGAACCCCACACTCTGGACGAAATTGTGCCCTTAGGATAGTGGTGACAAACCTATGCCACATGTGCCAGATGGGGGACTCAGAGCTCTCTCTGTGGCCACATGTGCTGTCACCCCAGCACAGAGTTCACCCCACCCCTCTGCCCAGCAGCCCATGAGAGTGCTTCCTTTCTTCCCCAGCACAGAGTTTGCCCCACCCCTCTGCTCAACTGCCCAATGGGAGTGCTTCCTCCCTCCTGCCAGCACAGAGTTCGCCCCACCCCTCTGTGGCACAGAGGGCACCCTGTTGAGTTTGGGCATTCAGTCTCTAAAAGGTTCACCATCACTGCCTTAGGACTTTTCCAGGTGACATACCACCACCACCACCACCACCACCACCAAGGCCACCACCACCCCGGCACCATTGCTTGGTGATTTTCCAGTCTTTGTTTTATCCTTTGCACATTTAAAAAGACATGAAATTTCTGTCTTGAGCTTTCATTAATAGCAGTACAAACTCTACTTGCAAACATACCCATCAAACAGTGGAACACACACACACACACACACACACACACACACACACACACACACACACCTCTGTCTTCTCTGAAACTGATTCTAAATTGAGAAACTGATCCCCTTATTGAGGAAAGGCCGAGCCAAATACACACACACACACACACACACACACACACACACACACACACACACACACACACACACACACACACACACACACACACACACACACACACACCTCTGTCTTCTCTGAAACTGATTCTAAATTGAGAAACTGATCCCCTTATTGAGGAAAGGCCGAGCCAAATGGACCAGTAGTCTAATTCAGTATGAAGCTGTTTTCCACCTGTCCTTTCCCCTTAACTAGGATTTGAAGGAACGTGGCACATAGTGGCAAAATCCAGACTTCAATTTAATTTCAGAATCCAAAATTTAAAACTTCAGTTTATTTCAAAGTTACAGAGAATTTCATTTCCTCGTACATAGGACTTAAAAATAATGGTTAATGACATGTTGGCAAATACCGATCTACTCAACTGAAGTGATAAATTACTGCTGGTTATCAAGGCATCAACAGTGTGAGATCCAGTGGTGTGCAGGTTTTGTATGCTCCCAGCTCATTTCCAAATTATTTTTCCACTCCCTCCAACAGGTGGCAGACTTCCTCTTTGCCCTAAACTGTGCAATACTGGGGGGAACCCCTGGAGCCATGAGGATGTGCAATTTCAGGGCAGGGGGTCATGCATCTGGCAACTGAGTGGTTAACTAGATCCATCACAGAAAAGGAAGGGACTTATTTTGGAGGAGATCCTTTCTGAGAGACAACTCTTCACTTCCTATTCATAGTGTTCCCTTTCTCTCTAGGAATGCTGACTCTATGAATTTAACCCTTTGCAGTCATGTGAAGAAGGAATCTTCCATACACATGGACATTTCTTTCTCCCTCCCTCCCTGGACTTTTACAGGTTTTTCTTTGAACCAGATGGAAAAGGTTGAATCCAGGAAAAACCGTGACATATGGCAACCCTATGTGCAACATGCCCATGGGTACACAGGCTGCCTCATCTCCCTTCAGGCACAACAGGGAACTGAATGCACAAAGTATGGTGCTATAGCCAGATATGTAAACCATTGAGATATCCAACCAGCTGACGTAAAACTACTGTAAAACACCGGATAACGCTAAAACTTGGTTCCACAAGTCTTGGTGTTATCCGATTTTTAGTGTTATCCGATCCATGTTAAAATCCTATGGGATAGATCGGATAACGTTAAAGCTCCATAGAGATACATTGTAACCGCACAGGCTTTAGTGGTTGTTATCCGATCCATCCCATAGGACCTTAACGTTATTCGATCCAATTCTCCTCCCCAGATTACTTAACGTTATGCGATTCTAGCGTTATCAGATCCAATCGTTATCCGGTGTTTTACTGTACTAAACATTAAAGGACAGGCCAAGTATTTTAATTACAATTAAAAACACCAAAACAGTAGCAGTTTCAATGGCCTTGAGAAGCGAAACATTTCATACCAAGTTATTTTTATAATACCCTTTTAAGTTTAACCATGCATTCATTAACCATGAATTCAAACATTCACATCAAAACTTAAAACATTAAAACATTATGGAGAACTATAACTAAGAATTTTTTTATTAAAATTTATCATATTTATATATCAATCCCAACAGAAAACCAGATATTCTGCAACTGGATTACAAGATTGTAATGTTCAAACAGTCTATTAGCCACTCAATAGAAGAAACTTGAACGCTCTTAAAGGAGTATGTACAGGTATTTATTTATTTATTTATTTATTTATTTAGATTTATTACCCCGCCCTAATCAGGCGAACCTGACTCTAGGCGGCTTACAGAAATTCATAAATTAAAACCTTAAAGTTCATAAATTACTTAAAAGTCAATTAAAAAAGAATTAAACCATGAATTTACAAAAATTTAAAAGATTTAAAAAGGTTAAAAGGTTTAAAAAGATTTTAAAAGTTTAAAAGAGTGAGGGAGGGGTGGCTGTCCCATCATATCAGCCACCCAACATGGGACCCCATGTTCCTGGACCCCCACACCTGCCCTGCCAGCCAGGTTTTTAGGCCCTTCCGAAAGGGCAGGAGCTCTGTCTGGAGACGTAACTCAGTTGGCAGGAGGTTCCAAAGGGCCAGGGCGGCCACGGAGAAGGCCCTCCTCCTGGTGCTAGAGAGATGCGCCTCTCTAGCTGATGGAATGATAAGAGAGCCTCTCCGATCTGCCCTGGTGGGACGGACAGATGTCCTTGGGACGATGCGGTCTCTTAAGTATCCTGGCCCACTACCATGTAGGGCTTTAAAGGTAATAACCAGCACCTTGAATTGCACCCGGAGACATACTGGCAACCAGTGCAGCTCCCGAAGCAGTGGTGAGGCACGAGCATAACGCCCGCACCCCATCACTAACAGTATGCCTTTAACAGGTAACAGTATGCCTTTAAAAATGAATTTTGATATTGAACCTCCTCTTTAACGACATTAAAGTTATTGGCAATAGAGAGAGAGAGAGTATATCCATATATGTATATCCATCCTCAGCACAGACCATTTTACATACAAAGCAGAAACATTCCAGAAACTTTTACAACCCATATTACATTTTTCTATTTAGTTTATAGTATGTGGTAGAGTACCCTTTGCAATTTTAATTATTTATTTTAAACTATGCACTTTTGTATTCAGATACTGTACTTCTTTCTTCAATATCATCTGTATCCAGATTTCTGGAACACTAATTACACTAAATAACAGTCTTTAGCAATTTCCAGTTTCTTCTAGAGATAAAGCCTCACATCAATTGAATAACCCTGACTTTCAGAGGGATGCCGTCACAATCAGTAAGCGATTCAAGCTTCCATACACTGCGCAGAATGTTATTTAGTCACAATTCAGAGAGCATGTTACAACCTATAAAAACCTATTGTGTTTATGCATCACAGTAATCCATGGGCTCAGCATTTTGGCAAAGCAAAATCCTTTTGGCTGACCAGCAATAGCAATTACACTTCTATACAGCCCCATAACATTTAGCACACTCTCTGGGTAGTTCACAGAGTAATTAGTATTTTGCCACCAATGGGTCCTCATTCTACTGACCTCAGTTGGATGGAAGGCTGAGTCAACCTTGAGCCCAGATTGAACTCACAATCTTCTGGCTGCAGTACAGCAGTTTAACCACTGCACCACCAGGGCTCCTAATGATAGCAATAGCAACTGCACTTATATAACCCCCCCCCCTTTCTGTAGCACTTAAAGTGCTCTCTGGGCAGTTCAAGAACAATTCACATTTTGTCCCCAACCTGCTGGGTACTGACCAGGGGCCATTTCCTGCAGTCGCTTCACTATACAGTTCTACAACTTATTTCATTGCGTATATAGGCTCTCCTGTATGAAAAGACCAAACTAGACTGTATCTTGCCCTTTGATGGGGTGTTTGTCATTACATATGCTATATAAAAATATCGTCTGTAGTCAAATGATCTGTCACTTACACTGAAGTGTGTCAGAGAATACTGTAATTGGGAACAGAGAAGCTGCATTTTTAAACATGTTTCCTACTTGATACACTTTGTTTTGTTGTTGTTGTTCAGTCGCACAGTCGATTCCGACCCTCTGCGACTCCATGGACCACTGTCCGCCAGGCACTTCTGTCCTCCACCATCCTCCTCAACTCGCTCAGCTCTATGCCCATTAAATCTACAATACCTTCTAGCCCTCATTTTTGGCCACCCCCTTTTTCTTTTGCCCTCCACCTTTCCCAGCATCAAGGCCTTCTCAAGTGAATCCTCTCTTCTCATTTGATGTCCAAAGTACCTTAGCTTCATCTTTACAATTTGACCTTCTGAGGAGCAGTCAGGGTTGATT
Source organism: Furcifer pardalis (assembly GCA_030440675.1). Taxonomy (NCBI): domain Eukaryota; kingdom Metazoa; phylum Chordata; class Lepidosauria; order Squamata; family Chamaeleonidae; genus Furcifer; species Furcifer pardalis. The sequence continues at coordinate 56,373,874 of CP126897.1, forward strand.
TCTTCTAAGATTGACCTATTTGTTCTCCTCGCTGTCCAGGGGACTCTCAAAACTCTCCTCCAACACCACATCTCAAAGGCATCTATTCTTCTGCGCTCAGCTTTCCTAATGGTCCAGCTCTCACAACCATAAATTATCACCGGAAATACCATTGCTTTGACTATACAAATTTTTGTTTGCAATTTGATGTCTCTACTTTTCACTATATTCCCCAGGTTTCTCATCGCTTGCCTCCCAAGAATCAGTCGCCTTTTTATTTCATGGCTGCAATCTTCATCTGCAGTGAACTTTGATCCCAAGAAAGTAAAATCTGTCACTGCTTCTACTTCTTCCCTATCTATTTTCCAGGTACTGATAGGGCCTGTTGCCATGATCTTGGCTTTCTTTACATTGAGTCTCAAGCCAGCTTTTTCACTCTCTTCTTTCAACCTAAACAGGAGCTTCTTTATGTCTTCCTCACTTTCTGCCATTAGGGTGGTATCATCTGCATATCTCAAATTGTTGATGTTTCTCCCAGCAATTTTGATCCCAAATTGTGATTCCTCCATCCCTGCATTGCGCATTATGTGCTCTGTGTCTCACATAATTTGATAAGTGGTATCCAGAATCTCATAGAGGAATATTGTCACCATGCCTATTTCATTTGATCTGCTGAAAGAGATCAGTCCAGAAGTTACCAAGAGACTATACACTTAATTCTATATTTGAAGCAGAAGCAGGTGTCTCAGTTTTAAAGCTCCATCCATGACTGATTGAATAAGATTTAAACTGTGTGGCTATTTGGAGGTTCTAAATAAAATCTAAAATCTATCATGTGTACACAAAATAATAGCCAACACCTGCTTCAGGACACCACTGAACCTTGAAGTTATATTTTTTCCGGTGGGAGGAACCACATGACCAGCCCACTCAACCACTCAACCACGTGACTTAAAAGTTTGGGCACCCCTGCCCTATGGCCTCTGGGGAGAATCCCCCCGGGAGCACTGGGCTGCACCAAAAGTCCACTATGCTTTACAGCACAAAAACATTCTTCAGATACCTATCTGTTATAAACATTGTTTCAAGTACACTTTATAACAGGTATTTTAAAAGGACTCATATATGATCATGTTTCTGCTCTAAGACCCACTTTCCAAACTCTGATCAAAATCTTAAGTACAGTATAAAGCAAATGAAAACTACTGATGACTACCGTGTAGGAAGAAAATTTATTATTAACTAAAGTAACAAAGACATTTAAACTGATAGAATATTCAGTTTGAGTAAGTTCTTTGGGATGAAGTATGCCAACTATATTGAATAAAATGGGTATGAAAGGACTGTTTGATATTTCGTCTTAATATTCACTATTCCACAAAATCTCATCTGTGCTGTATTATACCTTGACACAACAAAAATTGAATCCTGATGTACTAAGACATTGCCATTCTCACAAGAGACATATGTCAAACACTTGCTTTCAGACTAATCTGGATATCTCTCACAAATAAAGGTCCTACAAAAGGTATTTTATACAGATATTTAGATTGGGGGTGCCCAAACTACGGCCTGTGGGCCAAATCCAGGCCCCGCCTAATGCCAATTCATTCGGCTCACGCTGCCCTCGTCGCTCCCGGAAGTGGAAGTAAAACACACCTGTCCAGGCGCATTTTACTTCCACTTCCGGGAGTGATGAGGGCAGTGCAGGCCAGATGAATTGGTGTCAGGATCCGGATCTGGCCACAGTTTGGGCGCCCCTGGTTTAAGCAGAGAAAATGGCAGCATAAAATCTATCTTGTCCTGTTGCAAAACAGATTGCAAGGCGCATTTATTCTGCTTCCAGTGAGAGGAACCATGTGACCACATAACCGGTCTGCTGAACCATGTGACCAATTGCAGCCTGGAAAGTTTGGGCACCCCTGATTTAGATAATGGTAAATTTATACACATAACAGGGGGGACTGGGAAAGAAAGTTTTTTTTTAATGATACTAAATGTGAGGAATACTATGTTTCTTTCCTAATATTGTCAGATGGGGGGGGGGGGGAGGTCCTCTAGTAGTGAATTTCAAATCAATTTTATGACCACAAGGTTAAATTCTGCATGACACATTTGGATATAGGAAACAGAAATCTAAACTACAGAATGATGTTTCATGAGGAATAAACTTCATGCCAAGCAGAGCTCTGATTTCTTGTTTCCTGAGCGCCTGTCTTCCAATTTCTCTCATGTTTCCAATGCCAGATTACATTTTCTGGCTCACATCGGGTTCCTTCTGTTCTCCATTTAGGTGATAAAAGGTTGGGAACTCCAATTACCGCTGTTCAGGTACAATTGGCAGGCTTAAAGCTGTGGGGGCAGGGAGAGTGGCAATTGGTATAGATGTCATCTGTCAAAGCCCTCTGGTTTTTATCAATTGTTACTTCATATGTGCTTTTCTTAGGTACCACAAAAAATGTGAAAGACAAACAAGCAGGTGAGAAGTAAAAATTAATTTGAATACCTGGAAGTCTTATGAGAAGATGTTTTAGCAGGAGAATTAAGAAAATGAGTAATCACCTTCCGTAATAACTGGCCTTCTAAGATTTATGGCTGCTTCTTCCAGATAATGGTCAGGATGTTTTATCTGTATGGCAGCTCTCCGATTTCTGGAAGTTAACCAAGTCCCACTTCTCACTGAGATAATGAATCTGCACATGGGCCATACCAATTCAGAATGCACAGGTGTGCCTTCAAATGACACAACCCATGGCCATTAAAAAAAAAACCACACCCTATATCTAATCTCACCGGCATGTATTTCTATATCTTTGTTGTTGTTCAGTCGCACAGTCGATTCTGACCCTTTGCGACCCCGTGGACCACTGTCTGCCAGGCACTTCTGTCCTCCACCATCCTCCTCAACTTGCTGAGCTCTGTACCCATTGTGTCTACAATATCATCTAGCCATCTCATTTTTGGCTGCCCCATTCTTCTTTTCCCCTCCACCCTTCCCAGCATCAAGGCTTTCTCAAGTGAATCCTCTCTTCTCATTTGATGTCCAAAGTACTTTAGCTTCATCTTTACTATTTGACCTTCTAAGGAGCAGTCAGGGTGAATTTCTTCTAAGATTGACCTATTTGTTCTCCTCGCTGTCCAGGGACTCTCAAAACTCGCCTCCAACACCACATCGCAAGGCATCGATTTTTCTGCGCTCAGCTTTCCTTATGGGCAGCTCTCACAACCATACATTGCCACCAGGAATACCATTGCTTTGACTATATGAATTTTTGTTTGCAATGCGATGTCTCTACTTTTCACTATGTTCTCAAGGTTTCTCATTGCTTGCCTCCCAAGAATCGGTTGCCATTTTATTTCATGGCTGCAATCACCATCTGCAGTGAGCTTTGATCCTAAGAAAGTAAAATCTGTCACTGCTTCTACTTCTTCCCCCATCTATTTTCCATGGACTGATAGCGCCTGTTGCCATTATCTTGGTTTTCTTGATATTGAGTCTCAAGCCAGCTTTTGCACAGAAGGGTTTATTTATTTATTTTCTAATCAGCTGAGCATCATTTGCAACAACTGAAAGGGCACAAGCCCAATCTATATTAATTATCTCAGTAAAGAAGCAGGCTTTAGTATCAAGAGCTCAACCAGAGACTTCCACTAAGTCAGAAATCTAACATGTCTTCTGCTCTTCCTTGGCTTCTGGCATTTAACTGCCAAAAGGAGTTGGTTGAACCACCATGTTGCATACATCTTCCCTGTGCCTCTGCCTCTTCATTCATTGACTTATTCATACAGACTTCTATGCCAATGGCAGATGCCTTAAATAACTCTTGTCTGAAATGTACCAGGAGACTTTTCCAGTGGATTGGGTGGGAAGGGATTTGCTATTTGTTCAAAAAGCAACACTTTTGTGCCAGTAGAAATCTTTGTGGCAAAACAGGCTGCCGCTCACACAACGCAACGGAATCCAAACATTTCCAGTCCAATTTAAGAGACATGCTAAACTCACCACCCATTTTGTTTGAAAAAACTAAAATCTAAAACAGTTTATGGGAAGGTTATTCCTGGATCTCAGTTCCCATCTGGTAAGATGCTCGAGTTTTATGTAGACAGTGACATGTGCGATAAAATTATATGGCTCGTCCCACCACCACCCAAGCTGCAGCCCTCACGGCCGTAATCAAATCCCAACATTTAAAGACTAAAAATATTAATTCAGACTATGTTGATTTTGTGGACAATTCTCAAGTGTTTTTAATCTCGTAATTATACATGGGATCTCATTTCACCACTTTCTGCTACATATGGTGGCAATTTTAAGCATTTTTAAGATAGCACTGAATCAAGGCACATTCCACACAAAAAGCTACGATATTCAACATGAACTATTTTCAGTCTTAGGGCCTGTCTTCATTGCCCCCCCCCCCCAGCACAGGCTGAGTCGGGATGTCTGTGGTCGCTTGAGGAGGGGGGGGGAGACTAAATGATCTTTAACCTGCTTACCCTATATAACTAGCAGTTATTTATGTTGTCAGTAGCTGAGAAGCTACTTGACAATATGGGGAAATTGAACACTTTCCTTTCTCATCTGCAGATTGTCAAGGAAAGTGGATTTATTTTTCCCCCATCCACTAGATGATTGTTATGTTGATGCCGCCGCCATCACCATCACCATCACCATCACCATCACCATCACCATCACCATCACCATCATCATCATCCTTTACCAACTGATTAGTCATCTGATCATACCAGGTTAAAATAAAATACATAATATAAAATATGATTACATAAAACAGGAGATAAAAACAGGTTAAAAGTAGGATGATACAATCACAATACAATGAGATATACAATTTACTCAAAATAAATTATCAATGAAATCCATCACCTTTACATACACCCCCAATCTGATTAATAAAATATCTTTTCTTTTGAATTGTTGCATTGACGAATCACTTAGATGTCAGGAAAATCCTTTTTACTAGGATCTATGAAATACTGTACATCAAAACAATGACCACCTACTGAACATGGGTTTTTTTACCCTTACCTGCTCCCACACCAACGGCAATGAGCAAAAGCCACCATTAGCCCAAGCCTTTTAAAAAAGGCAATTAAGACCTGAGATATGAAAGAAGGAATAGCAAGACTTCAGAAAATTCTGCCACTCCCTTACCTCTTGGGATGACCAAACTGTGGCACCAGATAAGCAGCTTTACAACATCTGCCCTGAATAATAAGTTGAACTGCATGACTGACATGTTATGGAGACAAGCCATGTAGAGGCTTTCCATGTGATGCTGTTGCCACTGCATGCCTCCTGTGAGGCTAAAGCCTATTTTAAATAGGGAGGAATAGGTGATCTGATTGTATGGCAAAAGCCACAGGCAAAGCAGCCTCCACCCCTCTATGCACTAATATGAAGAATAAGGGGCATAACTGCAGAAGGACACTGTCCATGAGGATTTTTACTTTAAAGTATATGTGCACAATCTAGAGGACTTTCTTACTTTCACCCATAACCATGTGTGTTCACAAATATCTCATTGAATAAATGAAGAGGACCACTTTCAGATGTTCCTAGTGAAATTGAAGAACATAATTTGTTGGCGCTGAACCATGATTCTTGTACAAAGATTTTAAGGCCATTGTTTTCTACTCAGAGAAAAGCTGGATCATGATTGCAATCACAGGTCCACACACAAGTGTGTAGCTTTCAAGAGTACAAGGAATATACATGCATATGCTGGATTCTCCAATTTACATCTTCTTTCACAGGCCTATAGGCAGAACCTACTGCTTCAAGTATGATTTAATCTCCCACTTTTCACACAGAGAAAAAAAACATGAATGTCTACACAGAGCAACATGGGTGTACCATGTGATTGAATACACCTACTGTGTGTAATTATCATATGCAGGATCTATTGGTGCACTTTCTGCTGGATTACAGAATCAAAGGAATCAACAAGTCACCTCTTCCCACAGTCATCCTACACCACCTTAATATTTGCCCCTAGCTTGGAAACAATCTGGAGCAAGGGTTTAGTACTACAGAGAGCTACAAGACAAAAAAGAGAGGAGGAAAGAAAGTCCTGATTCTGTTGGCAATTGATACCAAAGTACACCACTGGACTTTGGCTACCATTAAGCACTGGTCTAACCCATCAAAGATGAGAACTCTAGAGACCAAACTTATTCAAGAAAAGAGAAGAATTAAGAGATGTCATTAAGACATTCCAAAGTCCCCCTTTTGAAAAGGTTCACACAAGTTAAATACTTTAGGATGGATAAAGATTTAGCCTCATCCAGTGAACTCAGCTGTTGCTTTTATATGCTGTCAAGTTGCCTCCAACTTACAGAGACCCTATGAATTAGTCACCTGCAAAAGGTCATACCATTAATAACCCTACTCAGATCTTGCAAATCAAAGGCAACCGATTCCTTTACAATAGGGATTCTCAACCTGTGGGCCACAGGCTGAATGCAGCCTGTGGTGCCATTTCATGTGGCCCACCACCACCTCCACCACACCCGAAAGTGCCATGTGGTAGAAGAAGGGCAAAATGGCCGTCCAACCTCCGAAGCTATCTGAGGGAGTGTGACCCAGCCCAGGCTATAAAAGGTTAAGAGCGCCTGCTTTACAGACTCAGTCCATTTCATGTTAGGTCTTCTCCCCACACTTTCCATTTTCCTAGCCATTATTGTCTTTTTGAGCAAGTCTTCTCTCATCATTATATTTTTAACATAACAATAGCGTAGTCGGTTTAACTTCTTGTGAGTGCACTCATAACATCCAGAATCCAGTGACTTGTCTTTCTGGCAGTCTACAGTATCTATACAGCTCTCCTCCTGTGCCATATTTCAAAAGAGTCAATGAACTCAATGGGTCTTACAGTTAATTAATACTGACTTGTCCCATTGATTTTCCATAAGAGATACTCTAAAACATGACTAAGGCTGGATGAAATTGCTTGTGTCAGAATAAGTGGTTTGAGAGGATAATAACCTATTCTCTGTTTTATATTCCTACAAGATATTCAGCCAAATCATGGTGCATGCGCTAATATTCATCAGTGTTTATGTTCGGGTGGAAGAGACGATTCAAGTATAAATCAATCCCCTGATATAAGTTCATACAGAGGTGATTATCAATATAACACATAAAGACATGTGCATATGTACTCTCTCTCACACACACAGGTGACACGTAGACAATTTACATACATTTCCTAGACAGAAAAATCAATACATGTCAAGTTATTAGTAAATTAGTCTTAGTTTTTTTAAAAGCATTTCACAAGATCCTGTGTGTATTATGGTATCAATTGCCCACAAAGGCAGGAAAAAGACGTCTCATAAAAGCTTTCCCACTTTAATTTTTCATTAAATTCACAGCTAAAAGACTTGTCATTTGGACTGAAGGACTACCAGTAGCTAAGCAGTGAACTTCTGAAAACAATATTCAACTGCAGTAAAACCTAACATTTTTAGAAGGTAGCTTGTAATACAGATTTATTCCAATTTAAATTAATGCCACAAACCTGGAAGTTACAACCATCTTAAAAATTAATGGTAATAATAAAGGTGCTTCCACAAAATAGACGTCAAGCAGAAACTCCTTCAACTTTTCTATGATGCAGGATAAAACCTATATTGGCAGGAAAAGGCTCATTCATATTGCAAAATGCTCTCCTCTTCTTTCCCTTCTGTATTAACATGGACCAAGTGCAAAGAGAGCCTCCACGTTGCAGTGGTTAAACTGCGTTACTGCAGCCAAACTCTGCTTACAATTGAGTTTGATCCTAAAGAGCACAAAGTTGACTCAGCCTTCCATCCTTCCAAGGTTGGTAAATGAGTATGTAGCCTGGGGGGGGGGGGAGGAAGGAAGGAAGGAAAAGCTCTTCTTTGAGGTATGCAACACATATGAGAGACATTGTGCATTATTAACAATAACACCTCTTCAACTGTTTTTTATGAAAAGCAAAACTATGTCTCTAGTTGAATCGTGAACTGTTAAAAGGCAAGATGATGAATAATGCCTATGATACATTAAAAAGCAAATCACACACAAACAGCTGGTTGTGACATCTTTAGGACAACTGAAGCCCTGCCCAGACCATTTATTATATTTAACTTCCTTATCCATCCATGTTTTTATTTCCACTTCTCTCTTCCTCTTCTAAATTTATTATCAGTAGCATTGATCCAGAGGTTTTAGTGACTTTCTCAGCAGTGGCCAAACACGCTTGCCTGCCCTGAGAATGGGATATCATAATAACTGAAATCTAAGAGTTTTTGCAGCAGTGACCCAGAACACCTGTCTCCATTTTGGATCCAACAAGAGGAAAATGATTGTTTCACAGCCAAAAAAACATTCTGCAAGATCCAGTGCCCTGTTTTACTTTCCAAAGTCTATAAATACAGTAATTTCTACTCTAGTTTCCATACGATTTCTCTGCTAAACAGATTTTTGAAAAGTTTTTTATAAATATCAGCGATCATTTTTCTGGGGTTCTCACAGTCTGATGTGTGTTCCCACTGTGAAACTGAGATCTACTGCAAGAATAAGGGGTCGTTCCTTTGCTGTGAAATACAAACAAGGGTCATTGTTAACTAAAAGGGAATCTCAACTGGCCAAACAAACAACAGACAGGGTCATCCTCCAAGTGAAGTTTTCTGATTGAAGTATCAAGTGTGCTGGTATTGTGTGTAGGTTTTTTTTATTACAATATGTCTAGCCAACAATGCAGTGCCTGAAAGTAGACCGTAGTACATTTTGAAAGCAGACCTGGGACTTCCAAAACAAACCACCCTTTTTCTAAAAAATCACCACCTGGATCATGTTGCCTTACTGACCTGCTTTTATCTCAGATGCCATTTCTTAGAACTTGGGGCGAAATGAGCGAAGATTCAAACTTAAGTGTCAGTTCCTTCTTTCTGCTTTGCCACAAGGGTGACCTCCATGGGCAGCAAAAACATTGAGTGACGCCTCAGCACCAGTGGCATTAGAGGAGTCAGGCAGATTAAGCGGGGACTGCCTCAATCACAAGCACACATCCAACAAACACAACATCAGGTAACTACACAATGTCATGAACAAAGTCAATTGGAAGATTTGTGTCCAAGTTTAAAAAGTCAAGGATATGATTCTAAGATTACTGGCTGGAAACTTCTGTAGCCAGTACTGGAGCAATATAACCTTCAGTTGCACAAAGGGAAAAGATAAGCAATATTTGATTACACCAGACATTCTTCTTTGATCTTATCAGTGGAATTCACACTTACCAGGCAAATGCACATTATGCAAGGATTGTCTGTGATAAAGGGGATCTGCAGAACTTCACCCTCGTTTTCACATTTTGCAACAGAACCTATAAAAGAATTTAAGAAATTAATTCCTTCCCTCTCCCTGTCTATCCATTCACTGTTCTCCAACACTCAGTTAGGAGCCTAAATTAGGGATGTACAGGAGTTTAATTTAACTCTGTTCCCTCAGCTTACTTTTAAAACTAAGCCCCATTTAAATAAATGTATCCTGCTTTAGAATAAGTATTAATTTCTCTTTCGATCAGATATGATGCCAAATGTTTGAAAACCTTTTTAAAATGCTCTTCATATTTTTACCTGATTGCCCCCTCAAAAAATTCCCAGTTGAAGCACAAACGGCAGATTTGTTAACAACTCATTATACATGCCCTACAAAAGTATCAGGAAAGAGGGGTGTCTTTCATCCTCTCAAATGCCATGGAAGTCTTATGCATTTAAATGAAATTTAGACAAAGTTGATAAGCACATGGTACCTCTATGGAAATAAATGGGGGAGATTATCCTGTTATCCTTGTTGGATCAGATCGACACAATGAAATGTCAGTCTTTCAAGTCCCCCAAAACACACACAAGCACACAATATAGACTAATACATTCTTAATTAAGAAAAAAGAAAACTACACAAGAAATACGCCAATATATATATTGAGACCTTCTTAGACTATTTAGACATTATCTCTTTGTGTGCCAGTTATCAGTAAATCAGCAGATGATGATTTAGACATCTGCTTGTGGAGTCAGAGGTTGAGAATTGCCCACTGTGCCTCTAGGGGGAAAAGCCAGCCTATGTAAAGGTAAAGGTTTCACTTGCTAGAAAGCCAGTCGTATCTGACTCTAGGGTTCAGTGCTCATCTCTGTTTCAAAGCCAAAGAGCCAGCGCTGTCTGCATCTGCAGACGTTTCTGTGGTCATGTGGCAGGCATAAATAGACAACAGGAGCGCACGGAACACTGTTTATCTTCCCACCAAAGTGGTCACTATTGAACTACTTGCAATTTCTTGCTTTCAAACTGCTAGGTTGGCAGGAGCTGGGTCAAAGACGGGAGCTCATTCCATCCTGCAGTATTCGGGTATCAAACTGCTGACCTTCTTCCTTCCAGTCAGCGTCTTAGCCACTTGAGCTACTGTAGCCATGCGCAAACTGCACAGTCTCTAGGCACCCCTAGAAGAAGGGAGCGGTAAAGCACTAGAAAACCTAGGGAAAGTTTGCCATAAGTCAGAACCGACTTGGACAACACACGATTATTATTTAAAATGAGAAAATTATTTATTTATTTAAAATAAGAAATTAGGTCCACGCGGGGAGGCATCTTGCGCCCTGCTTCTGTTCGAAAACCATGCCACTGACATGCTACAGGAATCTACCTCCTTTTGATATGGATTTGCTATTAGGCAACTTTAACGCAAACGTCCCTCTGGAAGCCCGGTACTGTTAAGGATGCTCTCTGACACACCACAGAGGAGGTCTCTAATCTTATTCTCCCGCTGCTGGAGGATCAGAGAGGAGAAATCCCAGCTGTTTCTCACACACATCCCCACATGACTGATCTCGCCCTTCTGACAGGTCTACGAGCACCTCTCCTCCGAATCCATCATGAGGCTCCAGGGCATGAGCCAAGCGGTTTCTTGGCACCCAACCCCGGCGTTCACAGAATCGGAGCCAACCCTCGCTGCCCTGATCCTCGTTCGAGACCCGCGAGCTTCCAAAACGGGAAGAGACCTCGCCATGGGGGTGGGGGAGGCTTCGTGGGTGTTTACCTGTGATGGAGGGGGGGGGGCAGCGACCCTGAGGTTCAGGATTCTAGATTTTTTTGGAGGGGGGTCAGGGAAGAGACCTCGCCATGGGGGTGGGGTGGGGGAAGCTTCGTGGGTGTTTACCTGTGATGGAGGGGAGCAGCGACCCTGAGATTCAGGATTCTAGATTTTTTTTGGGGGGGGGGCAAAAAAAATTCAACAAATGTCACACTCGCATATATAACACTGGCACCACGGGGTGGGTTGGGGGGGCTGGCCCCCCTTTCCCCCTGCTGAGGTTGACGGCACTCTAAAGTGCACCCGTGGATGCTTTCACACGTGCACCGTGACCCGTGTCTTCCGCACCGTCCGAAAAAACCCCTGTCACGCGTGCGCACACTCACACACACAGACACACCAGACCCTCGCCTTACCTGTCAGGAAGGAGGACGCCAGCGCCAGGGGGGGTCCCAGGTGCTGCAGCCACAGCCAGGCAGCGGCCAAGGTGAGCCCGGGCGAGGGGGACGGCAGAGCCGGAGGAGCCCCTCGGCAGCGGCTCGGGAGCCAGAGCATCGTTCTCCGGAGCCCGGCGCTCGGAGCGGGGGGGGGGCGGCAGACGGAGCGAGCCCAGCGCGTGAAGGAGGAGTAAAGCGGAGGCGAGCGCCCGGCTGGGAAGTTGCTGCCGGAGGAGGGAGGGAGGGAGGAGGCGGAGGAGAGAGGGAGGGAGGGCTCCTCTCGCTCAAAGCTCTCTGCCTCGGCGTCCCGAGGCGCTCTCCGGCCCCTCCGGAGCGGGATAGGGGGTGGGGTGGGCGGCGGGCTGGGGAGGGGGCAGACAGGCGGTGGGCGGGGCCAGGGCGGCCAGGGCGGCTGACTTGCTGCTACTGCGGGAGATGAAGGGACCTCCGCCTCGTGCCCTAAACTGAGGCCGGGTAGAATTGGGGGGGGGGGGGGGACCTGCGGGGAAAGGCGGACACGCCCAGGACCAAGGGGCTAGCGGGCGCCCTTGGGTTGTCATGGGGGGGGGGGTGCAGCGTGGACCTACACTCTGTAGCAGGGGTGCCCAAACATTTCTGGCTGTGGGCCGGTCACGTGGTTCAGGGGGCCGGTCACTATGGCCCCGGGGGCACACACACTATGGCCCGGGGGCCGGATCCAGCCCCTGACGCCAATTCATCCAGCCTGTGAAGCCCTTGTCCCTCATAGAAGTGGAAGTAAAATGCACCCTGGATTTTACACACACACACACACACACACACACACACACACACACACACACACACACACACACACACACACACACACACACACACACTCTCTCTCTCTCTCTCTCTCTCTCTCTCTCTCTATCTATATATATATATATATATATATATATATATATATATATATATATATATATGGCCCGGGGGCCGGATCCAACCCCTGACGCCAATTCATCCAGCCTGTGAAGCCCTTGTCCCTCATAGAAGTGGAAGTAAAATGCACCCTGGATTTCACACACACACACACACACACACACACACACACACACACACACACACACACACACACACACACACACACACACACACACACACACACACACACACACACACACACACACACACACACACACTCTATGGCCCGGGGCCCGGATCCAGCCCCTGACGCCAATTCATCCAGCCTGTGAAGCCCTTGTCCCTCATAGAAGTGGAAGTAAAATGCACCTTGGATTTTATACATGCGCGCGCACGCACACACACACACACACACACACACACACACACACACACACACACACACACACACACACACACACACACTATGGCCCGGGGGCCGGATCCAGCCCCTGACGCCAATTCATCCAGCCTGTGAAGCCCTTGTCCCTCATAGAAGTGGAAGTAAAATGCACCCTGGATTTTATAAACACACACACACACACACACACACACACACGGACGCTTTTTCTGCATCTGCGAGTGGCAAGGGCATTGTGGGCCGGATAAATTGGCGCTGGGGGCCAGATCCGCAGTTTGTGCACCCCTGCTTTATAGGGCAAGAGAAAGGGAAGGGAGAGAAGAGTTTGGAGGTAAAAGCTGAGGTGAGAGGTGAAGGAAGGAGCTCCCCTTCCTCTGCTCAAGGCTTTTTTTCTCCCTGAGGTAAAGGTAAAGGTCTCCCTTTGCTCGAAAGCCAGTCGTATCCGACTCTAGGGTTCAGTGCTCATCTCTGTTCCATAGCCAAAGACCCAGCGCTGTCTGCATCTGCAGATGTTTCCATGGTTGAGTGGCAGACCTGACTAGACACCTGAGCGCACAGAATGCTGTTTACCTTCCCACCGAAGTGGCACCTATTTCTCGACTTGCAATGTCTGGCTTTCAAACTGAACAAGGTGGCAATTTGAGGAATGGAAACCAAGCCATAGGAGGATGCCCAATTCCTTCAGTCTTTCTTCCTGTGGCATATATATTTTTGAAGTGGTAGCCCTGTTAGTCTGTGCAAGTATATAAGATAGTAAACAAAACAAGACCAAAAAAGGTGTCACAGCGTTTTTTGTCTTGTCTTGTTGTTTGTTTGTTTTTACTTTCTGATATTTCTGCGGCTTGACATTGTTGAAGTGGTAGCTGTGTTTGTCTGTGCGAACATATCAGAGAGTAAGCAAAAGAAAACAACAACAAGAAAACAAAGAAAAAAACCCAGTTGTGGAACCTGGAAGACTAACCCCTGTATTTAAATATGTGCTTTGGTGGATCAAGTTCACTTCGTCAGACATAAGACTTGGTCCACCGAAAGCTCGCATTCAAATACAGGACTTAGTCTTTAAGGCACCACAACATTTTTATTCTTTTTGTTGTTTTTTGTATATTCTCTGTTATGCTTGCACAGACCAACAAAGCTACCACTTAAAAAATTTCAAGCCATAAGAGGAAATACTGGACGAACTGGGCATGTTTAGCCTTGAGAAAGGGATATGATGATATTACTCTTCAAATACCTGAAAGCTAGTCATAAAGAGAAAGGGCAGGCTGTGTTCTCCATCACCCTAGCATGCAGGACACATAATAACGGGCTCATACAACAGGAAGCCAGATATAAGCGGAATATTATGGGGAACATCTTAACAGTTAGTACAGTAGGACAGTGGAACCAACAACCTTGAGAGCTGGTGAGCACTCCAATACTGAAAGCATTCAAGAGAGACTTGGATAAGAGAGACTATCATTGATTTGCTTTGATTTATTCAATTTGTATGCCGCCCACTCAGCATACGCCGACTCAGGGTGGCTCACAAAAATCACGATATATCAAACATTAAGTAAAGGTAAAGGTTTCCCTTGCTCGAAAGCTAGTCGTATCCGACTCTAGGGGTCGGTACTCATCTCTGTTTCTAAGCCGAAGAGCCAGCGCTGTCTGCTTCTGCAGACATTTCCATGGTCATGTGGCAGGCATGACTAGACACTGGAGCGCATGGAACGCTGTTACCTTCCCACCGAAGTGGTCCCTATTTATCTACTTGCAATTTCTTGCTTCCGAACTGCTAGTACAATAAAATATAAAAATACAATAAAATGTAACAATGCAATAAAATATAACAATACAATAAAAAGGAAACAGTGCAGTAAAACGTAAAAGACCAACACATACATTGACAACTGTGGCAAAGGGACCAACTTCTCCTGAATCAGCAACCAGCTGTCCCCAGGTGTTCCTCCTTCCTCAGGGCGGGTGGATAAGAGGGCAGCGTCCGGCAGCAAGTAGTTTTTAAACAGACAGTGGCCCTCCCCAGGTGTTCCTCCTTCCTCAGGCCGCTTTTATTCGGATTCCTGCATTAGACTCAATGGCCTAAAAGCTCCTTCCAATACAGTGATTCTATGAATTGCCCGTGATATGTTCAACACTGGAGACTGGACGTTAGCTTCCACTGCAGCTGACGGCATAGGTGGTTGGAGGGAAGATTCACCCTACAATGGCAGGATGAGGGGTGTGTGCACACAAGCACATAGTCCACTGGAAGCAAACTAAGAGGGCACAAACCAACCCACTTGGCTCTGCTCCAAGTCTTGGGTGTGCTTATTTCTTCCTGCTGTCTGAGGAAACTGCCTCACTTTGCCTAAGGATAGAGCTGTGCCTATTCACATGTTAAAATGTACATGTTTGTCTGACTATCTGTGTTAAGATGATTTGTTTTTAAAACACCTTCATAACAGACGTGTTTGCGCTGCCAGTCATAGTGGTGCCAGTCGTGATAGAGAAGGAGACAGGATGTAAATTTTGCCAGATCATAGCACTGCCATCTTATTTCCAGTGCCAGTCTGGGCTTGTGTACCATTGAGTAATTTTTGACTGATGGCGGTGCTATGAATTAAAGTCCTCCCAAAGGCCCTGTTGTTAACAACCCTCCTCAGGTCCTGCAGACTGAAGGCCATGCCAAGTCTATCTCATCTGCTCTTTTCCTGCTGTCTTAATCTTCCCCAGCATTACTGCCTTGGGGGGGGGGGGTTCCAGTCTGGCCAGGTTATTCTGCTATGGTGATAGACTATACCAGTGATAGTGGACCTTGGTACTCCAGGTGTTTCTGGATGTCAATTACCAGAAGCTTAGCTCAGCACTCTTGCTGATCAGGGCTTCTGGGAATTGACGTTCAAGAACATCTGAAGTGCTATGGTTCACAATTACCGGACTATACTGCCGGCAACTCAACACCAATCATCAGGTGGTAGTTAACTTACCTGACCACCCTGAGGACTAACGGCCTTGAATGTTGAAATCCACAGTGAAGGGTGATGGTCCCCAAGTGGATTAAACCCCACTCAAATCCATCTTGATGGTGGGCAGCAGCTTCATCAATACTGATCTGGGGTTGATGAGGACTTTGTGTGGCAAAAGGGCTCAGGACCAGAAAGTGACTCATGAAACTGGATCAGAGGTACAGGTGTCATGCCATTATGTGGAAGGTAAGTTGAAGGCCACTACATTATATTGTTCCCAGGACAATCTTCATGGCTTATCGCCATGAGGATAACCAATATTTGGAATCAGATACAGCACTTAAAGAAGAAGGGGTTTTTTCTTTTGTTTCCAGTGAGAATGCAGACTTTGAGTTAGAATCCATTTACTTGTCTTTCTAGCAGTCTATAGTATCAGTAAAGCATTCTTCCAATGCCATATTTTGAGTGAGCTATCTCCCCCCTCCCCCCGAGCATTCTTCACTGTACACTGTGATCAGCAATACCATAGTATGGAACATCTTGGCCTTAGTCTACAATGATAAATCATTCCATGTAATGATCTTTCTTGTTGTTGTTCAGCCGCACAGTCAATTCCGACCCTTTGAGACCCCATGGACCACTGTCCACCAGGCACTCCTGTCCTCCACTATCCTCCTCAACCCACCCAGCTCTGTGCCCATTGTGTCTACAATACCATCTAGCCATCTCATTTTGTACCCCCTTCTTCTTTTGCCCTCCACCTTTCCCAGCATCAAGGCTTTCTCAAGTGAATCCTCTCTTCTCATTTGATGTCCAAAGTACTTTAGCTTCATCTTTACTATTTGACCTTCTAAGGAGCAGTTAGGGTTGATTTCTTCTAAGACTGACCTATTTGTTCTCACTGTCCAGGGGACTCTCAAAACTCTTTCTAGTTCTTTCATATTGCCCTTCCAAGTCTCTGCCTTCTTCTGATTGCATTCTAACTACAGTCTCCATTTTCATTGATTATTGGGGCAAAATGTAGAATATCCTTAACAAGTCCACTGACTTCATTTTCGACATTAAATTTGTAATTCTTCTGTATGTAGTGTTTTCATCTTTTTAATCCTACTTTTGCAGTTTCTTTTTAAACTTTCATTAGTTGTTTTAAGGCATTGCTACTTTCTGCCTGTAATATGCTGTTATCTGCACATCTTAAATACGAATCTCTCCTCTATCAACTTTGTTTCCTTCCCCTAAATTTAATCTAGTTTTTTGTATATGTTCTGTATATAGATTGAACTGGAGAGATAAAATGCAGCCTTATCTAACATGTTTGCCCATGAGAAACCATATACAATCTGACAGTAGCTTCTTTTCCATAGGATCAAGATAATGAAATATTATAGCACACTCATTCATTCTAGACTAATCCATAGCTTCTCATGACCCATGAAGTCAAAGCCTTTGCTATAATTTATAAGGCATAGAATCATTTTCTTCTGAAATTCTTTGTTATAATCAAGTAGCCAATGTATATTCACAACATGATCTCTAGTGCTTCTGCCTGTTCTGAATCTGCCTTGAATGTCTGGAATGTCTTGCTCTAAGTATGGTAAAAGTTTGTTGCAAAATCTTGAGCATCAAAAAATTAATGAAAAAGTGCAGTGTTTATTACAATCTCTGGCATCTCCATTCTTTGCATCTGGAATATATATTGAATGTTTTCTAGCTTGTGATCCATTGTTTCCCATATTTATTAGCATAGTTTGTGGGGTACACAGAAAGAGCCTCCTCAAAGACTGTGGTATTTTTGAACTACAATCGGGTAACCTTGTGTTGCCAGCTAATCTTTCTCATACTAGGTCAGGTGAAATGAACTGCAGAATGAACTCGCCAAAAGGTTTCTTCGTTTTGGCAATTTCACATCTTGCCTAGACACAGAAGAAGAAGAGGAGGAGGAGGAGGAAGAAGAAAAAGAAGAAGAAGAAGAATGGTTTTGTTAAGAGCTTGATAGAATCAGTTTCTGCCACTTGAAATAACCCTATTCGTATCACATCTACTAGTGATTTGTTTTGAGAGCAGCTTTTAGTTCATGTTCTAAAATCACTTTTTCTTCATATTTTTTAAAAAGAATCTGTCACCCCTGTATAGGCTTCTATACACAGTTTCTAGTTTCTCTGCATTTTAGTCTGATTAGATAGTATATTGATGCCCCTATTGATCCTTAGATCTTATGGAAGATATCTCTGCTTTCCTTCCTCCCCCCCCCCTTTTTTTTTTTTTTACAATTGTCATAATAGTTCTCATGGTCCATGCCTGCAAGTGTCTGAAATGTTCAAATTAAATCCTGGACCTGCTTCCATTAATATTTCTTCTTCTTCACTGTTATTAAATATTTTGTGTTTCTTCTTCATCTAGCAATGTTTTTCTTTTCTTTTGACCAAGAACATTCCTTTTTTATTCTTCCTTGATGTTTAGTAATGTAACTCTGTTTGTTACATAGTCTTTAAGTTTCTCTGTTATTTAAATTATTTTTAACATTGTAGCAGTTTTTGAGTTCTACTGATCTTAGGTTTTCACATTAGCTCTTCATCGTCTCTACTAGACTGTACTGTACTTCTTGTCATGTTTTTTCAGAGAGAATAGAGCTTCTCTGTCTTCTGCATCTAGTGATACTGTCTTTTTTTATTTCTCTATTGACCTCTAGATGTAAAATTGTCTGTTCATTTACCTGAAGTGCATATTTGCAATAAACAAATTACTGGCATCACAGAATTCAATGAGTTAATCTCATCCTTCATTTGTATCTTGTAAATCAGATTCTTCAACATGTTTCTTTATTTCCTATGGTATTTTTTTCTTGTCGCCATAAATATTAACACATCCTTTTCTAGTATATAATCATTTTACTTGTGAACACTTGTGTAAGCTTAAAGTTTATCTTCTTCAGCATCTGTAGCTGGAATGTAGACCTGAATGGTGGTTAGTTTATAGGCTTTGCATGAAGTCTGTTTCGTATTACTTGGATAGATTCTTATTATAACTTTTAGCTGCTTGTGCTGTAGTATCGCTTCTCTTTGGGGGCCATACGTTGTTTTCTTAGTTTGTCATATTCAATGTAAAGTTCTTGCTTGCTTGCTCTATGCCTCCTTTCTCCTAGCAAAGTAACTTTGGCACCTTGCAAATCATTTTTTTAAAAGGCAGGAATTGAAGTAACATACAGTACAAGAAATATTTAAAAACTGGAATATTGAAATCAACATATAAGATAAATTAAGAAGCAAAAAATGTGTTAAACACATTAAAATAATGTAATGGCAGCAAGTTTAATTATGCAACTAAAACTGTTCTATTTTAATAAACTTTAGTTTCCTCTCACCAAGTATTGCAGTGTTTAATTCTTTATGATTTTGTGTTTATTTTGGTTCATTCTTTTCACAGTCCACGTTCCAGTTAAATATGACATACGGCATCAGACTTGCTTTTTGCAAGTGGGCTGCAATACTAAAACTATCGTTCATTCATAACTGCAAATTAAATCATTGTTAAAGGAACAGATAGAAGAGAATAATTTGACAGTATCATTTGAATGTTATCAATCATTGGATGTTTTTATTATGTGTTTTTTAATTTTAGGGGGTGGTTATACTATGTGCTGTGGGAATGTATTAAATTGTGAGATAAAAATTCATTAAAATGGTCCTCCTTAGTTTAGTTGTGATTTTTCCCCTCTAATTCTGACAATTATACAAAATATATTTACAGTACTAGTGAAAATGAGCACTTTCTCTAACTGAAACATGCTCTTAATTAAACCATTAATTAAACTAATTAAACTAAAACTATTACATTTGGTTCAGTTTTATAATGAGGAAGCTATTCCTGTGCACAATTGTCACATTTGAATGCTCATATGAGTTGTTTCTTGAACATTAAAAATCAGAAACCAGACCGTAAGGTTATCAGTATACAATGTGGCCTTTTAGGTAAGTTAGTCAGTTATTTTACATATCTTCTCATGATGGGAATGGTTAGCAAAATGCAATAAAGCAAAAGGAGGTACGTATGTGGCTTTGATGATACATTGCAAAAGTCCTACCCCCATTGATATTTCCATTAAATCACATTTACTGCATCCTGCCAACGCTGCAGTGTTTCCGTATATTCTGTTTAGGTCAATTGGCAGGTTTTACTTATGTAAATTTAGACAATAATTGATTCCCCCTCTTACTTCTGTGGAAAGCTTATTTTAAGCAACATTCTCTGTTCTTCCACTCTTAAATATGCATCAAATATATCAGCATAAGGAATGGATCTAAAGGGCAAAGTGACCATTAAGTCTGCCATAACATATATATTATATCCCCTGATGACCTCTGTAACATTTCAGCTGAGTCATGAAATAATTAAAAAATATAGGTATCAATCCGTAGGTACCTAATACCAGCTGACTAGGAAGCCACAAATACTTTTTTTTAATATTGCTTTTCATATTTCTGATAAAGGCAATATGAAAGTAAAAACTGCTGGTTAAACTAGAATATTTGGTTATAGTCTGTAATAACTTATGTACAGGCAAGCTTCCATTCAGCTAGATCTGCTCTTAATCATTGTTTCCTTTTATCACATAGGATGCAGAAATACATGATGAATCAATCTTAAGCCTTGTATATGCCCTTCATAGTCAATCTATTCCTCAAGAAAGATTTGGGACAAAAGTAGAAAGATTCACCAAAGTTTAATTTGTATTTGAATCTAGTTGTCTTCAAGGTCAGCTAAGGAAGACAATCCTGAACAGAATACAGTCAAACCTCGCATAAAGAGCTCCTCGCTTAAAGAGCAGAATTTTCTCCGAATGTTCGCTTCGCTTAACAAATAAAACCAACCAAAAACTTGGTTAACAAATAAATCAGGGTTCACAATCCCCCCCACAATTGGTCACTTACAATGGTGTTTCACTTAAAGAGCAAACTCACTTAAAGAGCAATCATGTGGAACACATTATGCTCTTTAAGCGAGGTACAACTGTACTTGAGTTTTTAATTGCCATGCTTATTGAGATGAGGGAAACAATGAGTATCAAAAGAGATGGAGTATAAATAACACAATGAGCAATGTGATTTTCCCCTTTAAAATAAATAATAATTAAGAGCTAATGTGGTGTAGTGGATAGAGCATCAGCCTTGGAAACTTACTGGGGAGGCATCGGTGTTGAAACCACTCCTTACATATCTGACTTTATCTTGGAAACCTTGTTAGGGTTGCTGTAAGATACAGTAGAACCCCACATAATGAAGGAAAAAAAACTCCATTCCGTGGAATTCTTCATTATACATATTTTTTTTGTTATGCGAGGCACCATTGGTGGTATCCTGAATAACCGGGAATGGGGGTTTGTTAACTGGGGTTCCCATTGCATGGGTATATGCCGGCTACCTAAAACCCCACATAACATTTTTTTCCCGTTATGCGGGGTATCGCCCTTGCATAGCAAATGCTTCATTATGCGAATTTTTCGCTATGCGAAGCTTTCATTATGCAGGGTTCCACTGTATATGCAACTTGACAACACATAGCAACAACAGATAATTATAGAAACTAGCATGATAGAGACAGAGATCATGTTGTTAAAGAAAGGGACTTACACATATGGGTAGGCAGGTTGTGCTTCTCCAGATGATGTTCTTTGTCCTTACCGTCCTTTATCATTGCCCATGTTGGGTAAAAGTGATGGGTATTGCAATAAAACAGTATCTGAACAGTGACAATTGTTCATTCTTGGTTTTACCTTTCCCCCTTCTACTTCCATGATCTGGAAATCTCCCTGCACCCATTAGCTTTATGAATACTTTTTGAAACTTTCATAGTTGCCATTTTTATATCAGTCATAGCCTTGTGAAAAACCGAAGACTGAAGCAAACAATTTCCAGACTGGTGGACCAACATGTCGGCTCCCCTTTTTACCATGGTTGATCAAACTGGCTGCATGCCAGCGGCCTGGTTGAACTCAATTATAATCCTCATATACAAAACGGGAGACCACTTATCTTCTGCCAGTTACAGGTCAATAAGTCTCCTCTCTGTAATTGGTAAGTTATATGCCGAACACTTAGCAAACAAATATATTGCCTGGATGGAATACAGCAGGATCCCTGGTCCAGAACAAATTGGGTACTGCCAGGGGAGATCCACATTAGATCACTGTTTTATCCTTAATCACCGGGCTGTTAAATATATTGTGAAGACTAACACCAAGCTTTACATCACTTTCCTTGATCTGAACGGGGCCTTTGACCTTTTCTGGTACAGTCAATGAAACTTACTTTCCCTTGAGGTTGGGGATCCTCCCGCAAGGAGCCCAAATGACTCCCTATTTGTGTAACTTGACACACCCTCAACAGCACAGGGTCTTTTCACTGGCAAGGTTTAACCTTTTGTCCTCTGAGCAACTATGTATTTTTCTGGGGCCAAACATGCTGAATTAGTTATTCATGTTCTCTTCTATTGCCCGTTTTACAAGGAAATCCATGTCAACTACCTAGATCCCATTTTAACTACTCCCTTCTCCTTTCGCCCTCAACCTTTCCCAGCATTAAGGCCTTCTCAAGTGAGTCCTCAATTTTCATTTGGTGTCCAATGACTTTAGCTTCATCTTTAATATTTGTCCTTCCAAGGAGCAGTCAGGGTTGAGTTCCTTAAAATTGACTTATTTGGTCTCTTTGCTGTCTAGGATAATCTCAAAATTTTCCTCCAGCACCACATTTCAAAGCAGTGGCATCGCGCAGATGTCAGCCACCTGGGACGAAGAACAAACTCGCTCCCCCCCAGCTCGCCGCTGCCGCCGCCGCCGCCCCCCCCCCCCACAGGACCCAGGCAGAAGATGTCCCTTTTGCTGCGCCAGCGGCCAGGCTGCCCCCTATTTGCCTCCCACCGGCCGTGGCTGCCCTTGCTCTGCCTCCTCCGCCACCAATTGCCTGGGTAGGGCAGGGTGACCCCCTGACAGCTAGCTGGGTGGGTGGGTGGGCGGGCAGAGGTGAGCAACGCGCACATGCGCGCGCGGGGTGCTCGTCAGGGGTAGGTGGTGGAGAGCCCCTGATGGCTAGCTAGGTGGGTGGGTGGAGGTGAGCAGCGCGCGCGCGCGGGGGCCCCCGCTCATCAGGGGTAGGTGGCAGAGAGCCCCTAACGGCTAGCTGGGTGGGTGGGTGGGCGGGTGGAGGTGAGCAGCGCGCGCGCGTGTGGAGCGCTCATCAGGGGTAGGTGGCGGAGGAGGCAGAGCAATGGCAGCCACGGCTGGTGGGAGGCAAAGATGGGGCAGCCTGGCCGCCGGCACAGCAAAAGGGCCACCTTCTGCCTGGGAAGTCTTGCTTCCTAAGCCCAGGCAGAGGGAGGCCAAAGCGGTGGGGACATTTTGCCGCCCCCTGAAAGTCGCTGCCCGGGGCATCCACCCCCCCACCCCATGCTACGCCACTGTTTCAAAGGCTTCTACGCTCAGTCTTCCTTATGGTCCAGCTCTCGCAACCATACATTACTACTGGGAATACCATTGCTTTGACTATGTAGACTTTTGTTAGGGTGATCTCTCTACTTTTTATTATGTTCCCAAGGTTTCACATAGCTTGCCTCCCAATTATTAATCATCTTTTTATTTCATGGCTGCAGTCACCATCTGCAGTGATCTTGGATCCTATTAAGGTAAACTCTGTCACTGCTTCAATTTCTTCCCCTTCCATTTGCCAGGGAATGATAGGGCCGGTTGCCATTATCTTGTGTGTGTTAGTTTATGTTGAGTCTCAGGCCAGTTTTTGCACTCTCTTCTTTCACCTTAATCAAGAGGTTCTTTAGGTCTTCTTCACTTTCTGCCATTAGGGTAGTATCATCTGCATATCTCAGGTTATCGATGTTTCTCCCAGCAATTTTAATTCCAGTTTGTGATTCATCCAGCCCTGCATTGCACATATAAGTTAAATAAGCAGGGTGACAATATGCAACCTTGTCGTACACCTTTTCCTATTCTAAACCAATCAGTTGTTCCATATCCTGACCTAACTGTTGCTTCTTGACTCCTATACAGATTTCTCATACAACAGATGAGGTTAGCTTCAGTGCATTGTAAAACTGTTATTTCCAGATCAACTTCAAAGACTGAATCAGATTCAACACATAACACTGGTCAACACAATTTTTCTGGCATGAGGTACTCTAACGATTTTAAGGTAATTTTGAGGTGCTGATTCCGAATCTGGCATTTGTTTTTTTCTAGCACATCAGGTGTTTGAGATCTCAAATATTGCAATATACCTACAAACAACAAATTTATCATCATCATACACAGCTATACAAAAAAAAATTTTTTTTCCTGGCATGAGCTTTTGCAGTTGTTTTATACTAATTTCAGGCTGCTAATTACAAATATGATCTCAGATTTGCTCTATCGCATCACATTTTTATGCTATTGGACAACCCAATTGTCATTCCTGACTGCATGTTGGTGCGAGTCAGATATAGAATTATAGTGATAAAATTAGTGACTGGTCAACACAATTTTTCTGGCATGAATGATTCTAAGGTAATTTTGAGGTGCTGATTCCGAATCTGGCATCCGTTTTTTTCTAGCACATCAGGTTTTTGAGATCTCGAATATTGCAATATACCTACGAACAGCAAATTTATCATCATATTCGTCGAGCTAAACAGTCATACGGACCTAATAAAATAACATCCAATATGCAATACTTTATTGAACAAACATATATAATTATGAACTGAAGCACAAAGTTGAGAGTGAAAGCATATTAACATGTACAAAAAGGTAAATTGACAATATCGACCTTACATCACCATGAATGACCTTTTCTTGGACACTCTGCGATGTTCAAAGTGTGTAATGTCTCTCATCAAGGACCAACAGTAATCTGCCATCATTTTGGTGTTCCATTGGCCTTGGTAACGTTCTTCCATTACTTTAATGTCTTGATGAAAACATTCACCGTGCTCTTCGCTCACGTCACCCAAGTTCTCTGGAAAGTTGGCCAAGTGACTATGTAAATAGGGAATCTTGATGCTCATTCTACATCCAAATGCTTGTTCAATATGTTTGTTTAATAAAGTATTGCATATTGGATGTTATTTTATTAGGTCCATATGTCTGTTTAGCTCGACGAATATGATGATAAATTTGCTGTTCGTAGATATATTGCAATATTTGAGATCTCAAAATACTGTGCTAGAAAAAAATGTAGCCTGATGTGCTAGAAAAAATGGATGCTAGATTTGGAATCAGCACCTCAAAATTACCTTATAATCATTCATGCCAGAAAAATTGTGTTGACCAGTCACTAATTATCACTATAATTCTATAACTGACTTGCACCAACATCCAGTCAGGAATGACAATTGGGTTGTCCAATAGCATAATAATGTGATGTGATAGAACAAATCTGAGATCATATTTGTAATCAGCAGCCTGAAATTAGTATAAAACAACAGCAAAAGCTCATGCCAGGAAAAATTTTTTTTGTATAGCTGTGTAATCCAAATGAATGTTGCGTATGTAATTGTGGAAGCGGGAATTTAAAAAAACACACACCTTTTCCAAATAATTACAGCAACAACAAAGATAGTGTATTCAGTCAGCTTTGACTGTCTTAATTGTCTTAATTGCATCATCAATATTAATATTGCATAAACTACTTAACTTTATGTGAACATGTATTTTCTTTGATTTTAAGTCATCTGAATATTGCCTATCCATATTTTCATAGCTGTTAATGTTCAATCATAGTTTCAATTAACATGATAGATTACTAAAACATCAATGGTTTCCATACTAATGTTTTATGGTAGTACTGTCCAGTCTCTCTCCATGGCACAATACTGATGAGTCACATCCTCAGTGCAAAAAGACTGCATTAATCAGACTTCTGGTTTCCCAGACATTTAACCTTAACCTCTACCTAAATGCAGGCTTAGGATCCAAGTTGGTTAACTCAAACCAATGTTGAGGTAAACTGAGCAAAATTGTGAAACCAAAGAGACAAAATAGTAAGGAAAGAGATTTATTTTATTTATTATATTTATACCCCGCCAATTTAGGAGATTTTCCTACTCTACTCTTTGCTTTGATTTTTAAAAATGGATTTTCCAGAGATGGAAAATATTACTTTTTTAGACTTTCACAGTACCTCAGCCAGGGTACACAGAAAGTGCCTCCTCTAAGATTGTGATATTTTGAACCACAATCGTGCATACCTTGGTAACAGCGACCTTGTGTTGCTGGCTAATCTTTCTCAAACTAGGTCAAGAGAAAGGAACTGCAGAATGAACTCACCAAAAGATAGCTTCATTTTGGCAGTTTCGAATCTGGTCTAGACATGGAAGAAGAAGTACCTCAATCCATGCTGCCTGAATAATTCTGAGTGTTTCAAAAAAGTCACATTTTCTAACTCTGCTGTTTTGAACATAACTGATTTTTTCCTGTTAAGTCTGAGATTTTTCAGTCATAGCTACATATCCTTATGATATGTTAAACTGATTTTTTTTCTTATGAATTCTTTAGACAACAAATTAGATAACAATCGACTATACATTTTTTTGTTTTAATTCAATTATTTGAATTTCTCTTAGTTTGTATTTGTAATCTAATGCCTCCTTAAGGAATTACAGTAATGTACATCCTTAGCATATAATGAAACTTGGTGTGATCTGTGAGCACGTTACCATAAGTGTCAAGTAAAATTGTATGTGTATTCATTTCAGCAACCTATTTTTGATATGTGTGAACATAACAATGTCTGGCCTGAAATTCCATATCTCCCTAAATGTTAAAATAGAAAATAGGATATGCCATTCACATTCATGGGTACAATTCTGTTGATCTTTTTCAAATTAAAAAATCTGCTACCTATTCCAGCAAAGAGGAAAGTTGTAAGCATTCATTTTATTAATTGAGAAACCATTTATTTTTTATAGTGACTACAAGGAAAAGAAAAACAGCTCTAAACATGTTAACGAAAGTAGATAAATAGGTACCACTTTGGTGGGAAGGTAAACAGTGTTCCATGCACTTCGGTGTCTAGGCATGCCTGCCACATGTCCACGAAAACGTCTGCAAACGCAGACAGCGCTGGCTCTTCGGCTAGAAACAGAGATGAACATCTGAACCCTAGAGTCAGATACGACTGGCTTTCAAGCAAGGGTGACCTTTACCTTTACTATTTTAGAAACACACAATTAATCTTACAACTATTTGACAAGATGATATCAAATCAAAAAATCATAGTCATATATGCATACAGAAATCAATAATGCCATCAGCATCGATACATAAATTTAAATACACATATTGCTTTAATTCTTGTCCCCCAAATAGTGTTCACTTGTGCAGTTATGGTTTTCCTTCCCATCACGATTTGATCTAAAGACAGAAAAATCATAACACTCAAACACTTATAGCACAATCCTGTATTCATTCACTCGTAAGTACAGCAAAACCCCTACTTACAAAAAAGTCCATTCCATAGGCTTTTGCTTATATCGGTTTTTTTATGTAACTTGAAGCAACCCCATAGGAAAAAATATTTTTACGTAACTTGAAGCAAACCCATAGGGAAAATAATCTTTATGTAACTCAAAGCAAACGATAGGAAATCATGTAAATCGGGACATGGTTTTAGCACAAAAATCATTATGTCAGTTGAATTTTATGTAATTCGAGGCATGTGTAAGTCGGGATTTTACTGTAACTTTTGTGTTCAATGAGTCTTATTCCAAGGTACAAATGTACAGGATAACAATAACAGTTATTCAAAGTCCTGTAAAAACATAGTCAAATTTAAAATAAGCTGGAGCATTCTAGGCATATCAGAAAACAGAACAAAATAAAATAAACAAAACAAAATAAAAAACTGTAGCACTTTAAGACTAACTTCTATATTTTTATTGTTAGCTTTCGTGGATCAAGTCCACTTCATCAGACAAGGAGTGAAACTTACAGGCATGTTTTTATACACCAAATTCAGGGGTCAAAGGGAGAAGGGTGTGTTCAAGCAAAATGACAGGCAAGCAAGCACAACAATACAGCTTCCCACAGCCATCAGCAACAATAGATTATTCAGATAAATTCTAAATGTCTCCGTTTCAATCTCAAAGGGTCTGAGAATGCCCATTCTGGTCTCTGATCAACCTTTGACCTGCAAACAAAAGCACTGTACATAGTTACTTCCTGTTTTGCTAAAGAGAATTGGCAGGAAGGTTGTAATATAATATATAAAATATTTTGCAGCATATAGCAATTTGTGTATCAAATTTGATAATGTCTGAGAAACCCTTTGCTAATATTTAATTCCCTGCAATGGGTGTGTAACAGATGGATGTACAGTAATACCTCGGATAACGTTTACCTCGGATAATGCTAAAATCGCATAATGTTAAGTAATCTGGGGAGGAGAATTGGATCGAATAACATTAAGGTCCTATGTGATGGATCAGATAACAACCGCTAAAGCCTGTGTGGTTACAATGTATCTCTATGGAGCTTTGACGTTATCCGATCCATCCCATAGGATTTTAACATGCATCGGATAACACTAAAAATCGGATAACACCAAGACTTGTGGAACCAAGTCTTAGCGTTATCCGAGGTATTACTGTATTTGATTTCTGCTGTCTCCCTTTCAATCCTAGTTCTGTAATTTCTCTATTCCAGAATTGTAACTTTCAGGTCTTGGATAGAATGTCCAGTTAGACTGAAGTGGTTTGAGACAGGTTTCTCTGTGTTGCCATTCCGGGTGTCTGATTTGTGTCCATTAATTCTTTTGCATAAAGATTGTCCTGTTTGTCCTACATAAAGCACAGAGGGACATTTTTGGCAAGAGATGGCATAAATCACATTGGCAGAAGCACAAGTAAAACTGCCTTTAATGTTGTGTGTGGTGCCGTTGGGTCCAGAAATACTGTTTCCAGAGCGAATGATATGCCTGAACCACAGAATAACACGGCTACTATTCCAAAAAATTGGAGCATTCTAGTAGTTTGTAAAACAAGAACAACTTTATCAAGCCCATCGCTTAAGCAGAAGAGGTAAACATAACAAAGCACCATTGTAGCACTTAATACTATTTCTCAAATGTCTGTGGAAGAGCATGCTAAATAAAATCATTGTTAAATTATTTTATCATTTTAAGGCAAATGCATGGCATTTCCTTAGTTAAGTCAAGTACATTTTAATTAAATCATCTGTTGTTAAATACACAAAAACACTATACATTCTTAGAAATGCTGTGTTTACTATGTATGGAATATGTGGGTATGTCTCATAGCTGAACAATGCCATAGCCTTAGTTATTTTTCCTTAAAATGCAAAACAGGCGATAGTTCATGTAAGAAATGATTGGTCATTCCATTTCCTGTCTCAAATTTGAATCCTTTCAAGAAAAGGAAAAGGAAAATGGCACATACGTACCCATTTACAAAAGTATTCCTGAAATCTGAATACCTGAAGAAGGTATTTTAATTTAAAGAAAATAAAAATCAAACCAATAAGAGGACAATGGATACTTACACTTTTCACATCCCAGGCAAGTAGGAAATGCTGACAGGATTAACAGCAGAAGTGATGGCGGATGCCTGTTAAATTGGGCACAGACAAAACAAACACAACTATCCGGGCACAATTCTATTTTGTTTTGTGACTTACTTGCTGTAAACAAAACCTCTCATAGTCATAGAAAGTGTTTGTGAAAGCTAGATATTTAGAGTTGCCCTTGAACAGCTGGCGGGGCTGATAAGAGGTAAGAATTAACAAAGTCACATGTTAAACAGCCCAAGTAAGGTGTAATTCTTTGTCTGGAAAATTCCTGAACAGACTAGAAGTCTGTATTTCTCCGTAGATTAGATAAACTAATGAAAGCCACAGATAAGAAGGAGGGACGGATGGGGCACAAATAGTTTTAATGCTAATTTGCTATATAGCTTTTTATTTGTTACATCCAAATACATAAATAATGTTTGTATTCATTATTCTTCATTTGCCCTTGATTTGAAAACTTGTAAAACAGAATAGGTGATATTTAAAGGAATCCTATAATGAAAGATGTTTTCTGTTTTGTTTTGTTTTAAAACAATGGGCTGAAAAATGTACACAAATTAAAAACAATGCTTTATAATACAAGCCAGTTTCTGAAAACTAGGAGAGACCATGGCATAGCTTTTACTACATGGCGATTATTTAGTGGCACTATAAGGATTTTTAGCTAGTCAGTTTGGTAAGTAAAGGTCACCCTTGTTCAAAAGCCCAAGAGTATAGTGCCCAAGAGTATAGTGACTCAAGAGTATAGTGCTCATCTCCGTTTACTGCCAAGGAGCCAGTGCTGTCTGTGTCTACAGACACTTCCATGGCCATGTAGCAGGCATGACTAGACACCGGAGTGCACGGAACGCTGTTTAACTTCCCACCAAAGTGGTACCTATTTATCTACTTGCAATTTCTTGCATTTGAACTGCTAGGTTGGGAGGAGCTGGGACAGAGACAGGAGCTCACTCTCTCTATCATGCAGTACTCAGGAATCAAACTCCGACCTTCCAGTCATTGAGTTCAGTGTCTTAACACTTGAGCTACTGCAATCCCTATAGAAAGCTAGTACATAGGCTAAATTAGTTAAGATTTTATTTAGAACACTCAAAAAGCTGTTCTATTTTAGTTAAACATTATTAACTAAAAATCTTAAGTTCATAAAGTTTAACTTTAGGGTGGAAAATCAAAAGTCAGATAAGTGTATTGGTGGATAATTCAGGGAGGAGATGTAATAAAAGTATAGAAAAATTAAAAATAGTGGAAAATTCTACAGAGAGTTATATTCAGAAAAAAATGTAGATTTAAATAAGCTTAGGGCACAATTTGAAAAACAAGGGATAAAAAAATAAAAGAAGATCATAAAAACATAATGGAGGCAATAATTACAGAAAAGGAAATTAGTAAAGCGATAGGAAGGCTAAAATCAGATAAAGCTCCAGGCGAGGATGGATTATCTGCGAACTTTTATAAGGATTTCAAAGGAATGCTGATAGGGAAACTTCACAAATTATATAATAAAATACAGGTTATCCTTCTATGGTAATAGAGTAGACCATACTGCCAGCTACTCAACACTGTCAGGCGGTGGTTAACTAACCTGATCACCCTGAGGACTAACGGCCTTGGATGGTGAAGTCCACAGGGATGGGTGATGGTCCCCAAGTGGATTAAATCCCAGTTGAATCCATCTTGATGGAGGGCAGCAGCTTCATCAATACTGGCCTGGGGCTGATGAGGACTTTCCATGCCAAAAGAGCTCAGGATCAGAAAGTGACTCGTGAAACTGGATCAGTGGTACAGGTGTCATGTTGTGATGCAGAAGGCAGATGGAAAGCCATTGCATTATACAATGGTACCTCGAGTTACAAATTTAATGCGTTCCAAGGCATTTTTCATATTATTGTAACTCAAATTTCCCATATGAATGCATTGAAAACCAAAATGCATAACTTGAAACATGGTTTCCCATAGGAATGCATTGAAAACCAATTAATCTGTTCCGGAAAAATTCACAACTCAAGCCATTATTTTCAATTGATTTTCATTCGTATTGTGAAATATTTGAAATTTGAACCATTTGTAACTCGAGGTACCACTGTATTCTCAGGACAATCTTCATGGCTGATCACTATTCACCAATATTCAGATTCAGATACTGAAGATGAAGGAGGAGACAATTGTCATAAGCATAAGGTTGACAGTTTTTTCATTGTTGCATTTTGTTGCTTAAGTCTCCAGAGTTGCTCTCTATGCAATGTATTTTGGCTTCCCCAGTCTTCACTTTGAACTACAAATTCCAAATTGCTGCATGGAAATGATAAGATTTGTAGTCCAACTTAACTGGAAAGAGCTAGGTAGGGAAATGCTGGCATAAAACATGGATCTAACAATCTACTAAAATAAGCTTTGTTACTGATCTAAATTTCTATTCCTTTCTTTCCCGTAACTCCCAGCCACATCTACGCTGCTCACACATCCTTTAAATACCATGGACTATTTTTGTGAGTTGAGAAAAATTAGTAAACAATTATGTCCAATGTGGTGGAGTACTAAAATGCAGCAGTGAATGGCTACACATATCCATTCTAGATAGAGAGTTCTTAATCAGCAGTGTTTGTTTTCAGTGTTTCAGTACTCTTGAGCATGTGCAGAATCAATGTTCAGAAACTTCAATAAAGCAGAACTCTCAGTCACAGAAAGTTTATAGACTGCACTGCAAATCTTTGTGTTAAACATGCAAAGGCAGTGTGGTTTGTGTGTATTCCCACCATTCTTTAACTCTAGACCAGTGGTTTCCAACCTGGGGGGGGGGGCATGTCCCACTTAAGCTTCTCTAAAATCCCAATCCACCCCCTGTGACATATAAGTCTTATTATTCAAAAAGTGAACTCCTATTCATGTGGAGGAAGCCTAAAAAGCTCTTCACTGTTAATAACTCATTCTCAAATTGCCAGTTTTACTACTAGTTCTCCCAAACCAGTGTGAACCGGTAAGAGCCCACCAATGAACATGTGGCCTCTCTCTGCCCCCCTGTTGGCATTGCTTTATTTTTAAATTAGTTCTGAGATTTATCTACTTTCATTTCCCCCCTGGATGTGTATTTGGACGTTAAGTGGATCATGGTCCTCTTCCCTCTCCAACCTCACTCACACAGCTGTATTGCCACCTCATCCCTTTTCTCCCCCACCCCATGTCTGAGATCAAGCTCAGGTGGCAAATGCCACAACAGAAACATGGTTGTGGCTTAGAGGTGTCAAGAAGAGGAGGATGCAATGTTGGTTCTCCTCCTCCACAGTGGGAATTTCATTGAAGACATCAGATAGGAAGAACCATTGCACAGTTTACACAATGTGCTCTCTTGAACATCAGATTGGTATTTACTTTTTGGGAGTATAGCTCCCCAAATCCTATGGTTACTATGACTGGAAGACATGAAAGTCAGTAATTTTCATCTTGAACATATGTGATCAGTCTTATTTTCTACTTCATTCCTGTGATTTACCAAAAAAAAAAAAAAAAAAAACCAACCCCAAATCTACAATATCAATAGAGTCATAAAAATCCTGTTAAATCTGAAGAGACACACTTCCATCAGAATAATCTAGTTTTCATAAACTCATTTAACTACATTAGGTAAAGGTCACCCTTGCTCAAAAGACAGTCATATCTTATTCTAGGGTTCAGTGCAAAGAGCCAACACTGTCTACATTTGCAGATGTTTCCATGGACATGTAGCAGGCATGACTAGACACAAGTGCGTGGTGCCACATATTGGCTGGAATTCTGTTGGGCAACTTTATATTGTGCAGCTTCGACAATGTCTTCAATTGTTGAGGAGAAAGTTTCCTCTGCCTCTACCCCAGGTTCCACAAATTGTATAGGGATCCCTTTTGTCCCAAAGAAGCCTTTGGGAGCTGCAAAGTGATGAAGGAGGGGACTCTAATGACCCAAAATTGCCACTGCTGGTCCCAATGAAATGACTGGAGCCCATACTGGTGGTGATGGGGCAATAATAAGTCCTACCCAGTGGTGGGATTCAGCAGGTTCACCCAGTTCACCAGAACCAGTAGCAGAAATTCCAACTGCCCCTGCCCATCCAGGTTTTGAGTGCAATGCAGGGCTTTCCCCTTGGCAAGGCCAACCATACAACATCCACAAAGTAAGTAGTAAAAAATTATGAGTCCCACCAAGATCCTCCTCCACCTCTATTCATTCCCAAAGGATTTCCCAGGATAAAAGGGATCTGTAGGGATTTCCCAGAACCTGGATAGGGAGAATAGGAAAATTTCAATTCCTCCCCCCAATAGTTGATGGTATCATCTGGTTTCCCTAGCATAAAGTTGTACAACAGGATTCTAGCTTTTAACTTAATGTCATTTAATTAAATTACTTCTGCCATATGATTCAGGTTTTTATGGAAACAGTTATATTGTACTCAGAACATATATTATCTATGGGGGGGGGGGGACGACGACTAAAGTGTCACCTGCTCAGGCTGCTACACATATTTCACATACATTCCACACCTTGCATCTGTAATTATATCAAGTGTAAAAATGTTTCCCCTCCTGTCCAACCCAGTTTTCAACAGAATAAGACATTATGACTGAAACCTCTTTAACAACTGAGTAAGCGAGATAAGTTGAGTAAAG
Organism: Furcifer pardalis; assembly: GCA_030440675.1. Taxonomy (NCBI): domain Eukaryota; kingdom Metazoa; phylum Chordata; class Lepidosauria; order Squamata; family Chamaeleonidae; genus Furcifer; species Furcifer pardalis. The sequence goes on from CP126897.1 coordinate 56,407,802, forward strand.
AAGAAAGGCAAAATACAGTCAAACCTCACATAAAGAGTGCCTCGCTAAAGAGTAACTCGCTTAAAGAGCATAATTTTCTCTGAATGGTCGCTTCACTTAACAAATAAAACCAACTAAAAACTCGCTTAACAAATAAATCGGTGTTTGCAATCCCCCCCACCAGAAGTCACAATTGTTCACTTACAATGGTGTTTCGTGTAAAGAGCAAACTCGCTTAAAGAGCAATCCTGTGGAATGCATTATGCTCTTTAAGCAAGGTACAACTGTAGATGTGTGTACATAAGCACACATAAAATCCTCAGCATTACTGTTGTGTGTCAAAACTGCCTATAGATGGCAATGTTGCAAACCAACAGCCTCAAGGCAGATTCACTAAAATGTCTAATTCCCACCTGGTCGCTGCTACAGTTACGAAGCTAGTTCTGCGTTATTATTCTAAATGTGTTAATGGGGTCTTCCTAGATGAGTAAAATTGCTCCTTTGATTTATTTTCCACTCCCATTTGCTTTGTGTACTAAATGCATTTATTTTTATCTTGTCATGTGAACTTGGGCAAGAAATCAAATAAAGAGTACAATTACTGAGATTGTATCTCTGCTGTTAGTTTTCAGCTACAAAACTAGCACAATTGTAAATTGATATCCCACCACCCTCCCACCCTAGTTGAGGTGGCCAGCTGTGACTTGTATCTTTGTGGTAAGTTTCCAAAGGAAACATTCTCTTTTCCTCCTTGATGATGACCATTAAAAGCCATCAAGGGTAGGGTTAGCTTAGGGTACATCCAAAGGGCTCCTACCACAGGGAATCAAAAACTGCCTGTAATCTTCACTGGTCTTGACCCCATCTTGGTCCTTCCCTCCTGGGAGACAGGATCTAGCACAGATAGTGTTGGTGCTTGGATAGCTGATATTTCAGAAGTTTGTACTATTGAGATTTATTTATTGTGTTTATATTCCATCCATCTGGGATATTCTTCCACTCTAGACAGCGTACAACAGGTTGTTGTTGTTGTTGTTGTTGTTGTTGTTTACAGATAATCATAGATGATGAACCCTGACCCAAGACCACTCAAAACAAAGGGATCAAAACCAATATACAATATGTAATTTAAACATAATACGTTAAATATTAGACAATGGCTGGAGTGAGGTATAAAATATTTATTTATTTATTTACATTTCTATACTGCCCTTCTCACCGGGGCGACCTAGGACGGTGTACAACATCATAAAAGCACAGTAAAACCCAACCCAAACCCATTGTTAAAAAACTTCAAAATTACAATTATAAAATTTAAAAAGTTCATAAATTAATTAAAACTATTGATCCTCTATTGGAAGAATATATCTGAATGCCTCTTTAAAGAGAAATGATTTCAATTGCTTTTTAACTACAAGCAGAGATGGGGCCTGGGACAGTACCACAGGTAGTGAATTCCACAGAGAAAGTTCTTCTAGCCAGAGCCTTTCTCAGAGCTATTTCCGCCAAAAAGAAAGGTGAACCAGAAATATTGTTGATCGGGTACTGTTCAATAGTAATTATCAGTAGAGATGGGAACATTTGTGCTTTTAAGAAATTTGTGTATTTTGATAAATTATTTGGAGTCAAACAGAAACAGTATTCTCCATTTACATTTTTCATATTTGATAGTACAGGACAATAAAGAAGAGTACAGTAATACCTCGGATAACGTTTGCATCAGATAACACTAAAACCGCATAACATTAAGCAATCGAGGGGATTGCATCGCGTAACGTTAAATCCTATGGGATGCATTGGATAACATTCGCTAAAGCCTGTGCCGGTTACAATGTATCTCTATGGAGTTTTAATGTTATCCGATGCATCCCATAGGATTTTAACGTTATCTGATGCATGCATCGGATAACATTAAAAATCAGATAACACTAAGACTTGTGGAACCAAGTTTTAGCGTTATCCGTTGTTTTACTGTATTATTCTATATTAGCCTAAGAGTGTGAAATATGATGAGCATCTTCAGAGGTAACCGATTGAGGCTGAAATAATAATTCAGAACTAAAATGATTGTATACAAAAATATTCAACCTCAGACAACTAAGAATTAAACTAGCCTTGGTCCCCAGAAGGACTAGCCTACCTCAGTTCCATTTGATTGTTACATTAGGATCAATATTTAACTGACACAAAAATGCTACTCATCCCTATCTAGCATCAAATTGCAATCTACATTTCTGCTTTGCTCTTCAGCATAGGGGCCCAGCCAGAAATATTAGAAATTCCATAGCTTGTAAGGGTTGGTCTTGCTTAATCAGACCATAACACATAAACCATTGTGTTTCCAATAGTAACCATACAGACACTGCTGGAATCTTTCATCAGCTTAAAATATTTAAACATGTAAAACATCTAAAATGCAAATGCAGCAGATTAAAAAATACAAATGATAAAATACCTTCTGGCTGCTTACAAAATAATTATACACTTGGTCTCTAACAAGCTGGGTACTCATTTCACTAGCCTTAGAAGGATGGAAAGATGACGTATCCTTGAGCCCATGAGGATCAAACTCAGATCGTCATTGTTTTTGTGTCAGAGATTACTCTGGGTTGAAAGGATTTTTGCAGGGAATGCCCAAATCATGAGCAGAGCTTTGACTGCAGTACAGTTGTACCTTGCTTAAAGAGCATAATGTGTTCCACACAGTGATGGGATGTAACAGGCTCTCACCAGTTCTCCAGAACCGGTAGTAACTTTTCCCAGTGTCCTGGAGAACCGGTAGCAGCTTTTAGGGGGAACCACCTTCGGGACTTACCTTTTCACTGGTTCCCTCACTGCGCATGTATTTTAATGTATTATTTATTTATTTATTTATTTATTTATTTACAGGTTTGTGTTGTGGGTGGGTGGGTGGATGAGTTGAGGGGTGTGTGTGTGTGTGTGTGTGCTTATTTTTATTTTATTTTAACATTATTATTTTTTCTTTGGCTCTGCCCATGATGTCATGACATCATGATGTCAGCTCCGCCCACACTTTGATGACATCATGGTGGGGTAGTAAAATTTTTGACATCCCACCACTGGTTCCACAGAATTGCTCTTTAAGCGAGTTTGCTCTTTAAGCGAAACACCATTGTAATTGACCAATGGGGGGGGGGGGGGACTGCGAACCCTGATTTATTTGTTAAGTGAATTTTTGATTGGTTTTATTTGTTAAGCGAAGCAAACATTCACAGAAAATTCTGCTCTTTAAGCGAGTTACTCTTTAAGCGAAGCACTCTTTATGTGAGGTTTGACTGTACTAAAGTTTAACAACCGTGCCATAGGAGTGCTCTACGTTCCAATTATTTATCCTTTTGGAAAGTAACCCATTGCTACTTGTTGGAGTGCTGAAAAGTAATTTAATGCATCGATTGTTGTGTTGCTCATTACTTTTCTGTTGCAATCTGTTCCCTACTTTCAAAATCATTGGATTTATAAAAGAATGACATAGAACTTGAAAAAAAGCTTGAGAAAAAGTTTAAAATGATTTTAAAAGTTATTTTTGAAAGTAATCTGAAAATATTACTTGTTATATCAGTGGAGTTACTATATATTTACTTGTTATTTTATTTCTGAATGTATCTTCATTGTGCCTACATTACCAAAAAGAGTGAGTTAAAAATAATCATAGAATTATAGAATAACTGAGTTTGAAAGGGCCTTTTAGGTCATTGAATCCAACCCCCTCCTCAATGCAGGAATCCGAATCAATATGACAGATGGCTTTCCAATTCTTTCTTGAATGCTTCCACTCCTTGAGGCAATTGGTTCCATTGTCATACTGCTCTAACTGTTAAGAAGATTTCTCCAATATTCAGCCTATATCTGTCATCCTTTAGTTTGAGTCCATTATTACACATCCATAATGGTACTACCTTAATTCATTACTTCCAAGCTGTGGTTCAGAGGAGCTTCTACATGGAGATCTATTTAAAGTCATTGTAAACTCTCCATACTCAAATCAGCATTCTTTACAGTACACATGGAAATGAAAAAATATTGATCCAGATTCCTCTGGATTTCCAAGAATTAATGAAAAGATTCATAGACTCCAGGTCTTTTAGTAGAGACGTGCCAATAAAATGTAAATGTCACAAAATGTAATGAATTCTGAGGGCTGAGCAAGATATAGGCTTAAAGACATTTAACATGCGGTTTTAAAAAGGTAAGCCAAATTTTAACAGACCATGAATAGCTGTGGGAAAAATAAAATAAGAATACCACTTCCGAATATGCTCCCGATTAAAATCCCCACATCAACTTTCTACACTGGAAAGAGAAAGTCCTACCGGTAATAGTAAAAGATTCATTTTTGATGCTGCATGGGGGTGCCAGTTAAAAAGCCCACCTTCCTACCCATTTCTGTGATTTACCATCTCTAAAATTTACTTAAGAAAAGAAATGAATCTCATTTGCATTTACACAGTCCCATCTACCCTGGGCAGAAGTTCCTCTTCGAAATAAAAATTGGCTACGAAACTCCATGGACTCTGTTGGTACTACTTTTCCTCCTGAAGATCTCTACTCTCTATGCCCCATAATCTTTTAGTTACATCCATAAGAACAAATTTTGGTTCTTGTGGTTTTATTCCATTGCAATGAAAATTTTACTTTTAGAACGTCCTGTTCTGATCAAGCTTTTTGATGACTTGAGACCAATGTATAGAGAGCAGACTCCAAATCTGAAGTCCAACGTTACAGAAACCAGACAGACAGACAGATTGTCTGTGTGAAACAGACAGAAAATGACCTGCTGCTTTTGTGATAGGGCAAACTGTACTTCAAAGAGTCAGCGGGGTTCTTCTGGCCGGCTCTTAGCAGAAGACTGGCCATAGACATTCTGGCACCAAAGGTGGAAAATAATTTTGGCTCTTCTGCATCAGGCTTCCAGCTCCACTACCCAAAATCTAAGGAGCTAGATGATTTGGCACATTTTTCATGTTGGCTCTTGGCTCTGCCAATCTGATTGCCTGCCACCTAAACCAACTGTTAGTCTGAACTTCAAGAAGAAACAGAGAAAAGCAGCAACTGGAGAAATTAATATCCTGCACCATGTTTTTAGATTGGAAAGCTGTAGGTGTTTGCACTGTGTCATGATCTTAATTGCAACACTTTCCTTCCAAGCCAGGGACCGGCGCAGCCTGGAACATCCCATGCCAGAAGCAAGAGTATATGAGCAAAAACAGCCATGATTGGCATTATACCACAACTGAAGGTGTTTGTAGAGTGTGTTCAATTCCAGGGAGCCATAAGTGCCCTTAAAGGAAGGTACCTGGCCAAAATCTTAGTGTGAATCACAGTATTGACGAGACTCGCTGGCATTTTATTTTTAAAGAAGGCAATTTATGGAAAGCTTCACCATGTCAAAATAGTTACATGAACCAGTCCTTGAATATATGACATTAGCGGGTCCTTTCAACATTTGACGTGGTGGGATAAATAAAAAGACTTTGATAGAACTGGGCTCAACTAGTTCTGCCCCAGTCATTTCCTCCAGGAGGTCTGAATTTAAAAAGCATTGTTCAATGTGTAACAGAAAGTTACAGTCGAAATCCCTTTAATCCAAGCAACAGATAATATCTACCTCTGAAAACATTGCTTTCTTCCATGGAGGCTTGTTCTCTGTGTTATACAATTCCTACCATGAGGGGTTTACTTCTGAGAATTAATATTATGTAAATTGTTGAAATGTAGTATTTTTCATCATGAAGATTTGATGTACAGATTTTTACTTTGGTTAGTTATATTTATTTACTTATTTATTGCGGTTTACAGGTTAAAACTAGACCCCACAAAGCCAACATAAAGAAATCAATTCAACAATATGACTCTCTAATAGTACAGGCCTAAAACTAACTAACTCTCTCTCTCTCACACACACACACACACACACACAAATTAACATTAAAATTTAAATTAACATCCAGGAGAATCAGTTGTTTAAGGTAATTTTGAATAATTCTGTTTCCACCAGTTTTCCTGAGCATAAGGATGAAAGGACCCTGGTGTATCTCTGTTGGTAACTTATTCCAAAGACTGGAGTCCACCACAAAAAAGGTCTGATTCCTTCTTGTCTCTTTTTTGCTCTTCCTCAGTGTCACCATTTTTAGCAACATGGATTGAGAGGAGTAGGTGAAATAGGCAGTTGATTTCTGGGAGAGATGTTCCAACAAGTATCAAAATCCTAAACCATTAAGAGCTTTATAGATCATAGCCAGCACCTTGAATGGAAACTGACAGCCAATGAAAGCGCACAAAGACTAGAGATATAGGGTCGAATTTGCTAGTTCCAGTAATCAGTCTGGTCCTCACATTTTGGACCTGCTGAAGTTTATGTACCATTTTCAAGTGCAGCCCTGAGTATAACATGTTGCACCAGTTTTTTTGAGGTAACCAGTGCTAGACCACTGTTACTAGGCATTTCAGGTTTGGGTGGAGGTGCAACTGGGCAATCAACCACAGTTGGTAAAAGGCACTCTTTTGTTGAGCCAATATTTGAGCCTCTATAGAGCATGCTGGGTCCAGAGGTGTCCCCAAGCTGCAGACCAGTCCTTGAGGGGGAAGCCTTATCTTGGCCAGGTTACTTTCTGTCTAACTGGTCCATCAATCCTCCTAACAGAAGGATCTCTATATTATTTGGATTCAGTTTAATTTATTGGCTCTCATCCAGTCCGTTATCAATACTAAACAACCCTCAAGGGCCTGTAGAGCACCACCTGCAGATGAAGGAAAGGAAATAAGGAGCTTAGTGTCTTCAGTGTACTGGTGACTGTGATCCCAGGAACTTAATGTAGGTTTCGAATAAATGAGGATGTAATCAAGGACTACACTCATCTTAATCTACGAGATAACATGTCTTGTACTTTCTGAGTTTAGAACCTAGCCAGGAAACACTGGATAGCTCCTTCCAGTCCAAGTGGACAATAGAGGTCTAGTTGTATGAAAGGTCTAACTTATAAGGCAGCTTTCTATATTTCTAAGGTGCAAATTCTGAGAATGCTGCCAATCTGTCAGGTGCTGCTTCTCCTCAGTTCTAGGGCATTATACCAACAACTCTGAATTGACCACCAAATGATTGAGGATTAACCATTCATAAAGGGCAATGGGTTTGGGTCAGAGGTGGCTAAACAGTTTAGGATGCCAGGATCAATGTTCACCTTGAGAGTCAAGTGACATCAGAGGATGCAGCCTTGCTCCTAATGTAAGATATCAACAGTTCACAAACACCCCCAAGCTGTAAAAGCTGGCCCATGTCAAAGATTCTCCAAATTCTGATCATGACTCTATAGCAGTGATGGTGAACCTTTTAGAGACCGAGTGCCCAAATTGCAAACCAAACCCCACTTATTTATTGCAAAGTGCCAACATAGCAAAAGGGAAGGAAGGAAACACTCCCACTGGGCTGCTGGACAGAGGAAGGAAGTGCTCCCATTGGGCTGCTGAGCAGAGAGGTGGGGTGAACTCTTTGCTGGGGTAGGGAGGAAGCACTCCCACTGGGCTGCTGGACAGAGGGGCAGGGCAAACTCTGTGCTGGGGTGATTGTATGGGTGCCCACAGAAAGGGCTCTGAGTGCCACCTCTGGCATACGTGCCATAGGTTTGCCATCACTGTTCTATAGTATGGGAAAAGGGAAATGTGGCAAAATAACCATGCATTAGAAGTAAAGGCATCAGTTAAAAATAAAGGGGAAAATAGAGAAGACTATTTCACTGGCCTAGCCACCTCTGTAGGAGAGTTTATATAAGGTCTGTGCCTTGCACCAAAAATATGTCGGATGTTGTAATTAGCTTCAAACCATGGCCCGTCCCATGCAAAAGGAAAATGTCACACAGTGGTGGGAGTTCTTGGAATCATTATAATTAGAATCTGGGTACCAGCTGTTGTCATTGGAAAAGAACTAGCTGTAGACACCCACAGCCTCTGCACAGCTGGCAGGAGGCTGGTCCAACATCCTTACAGACCAGTGTTCCTCTCCCTTCACAGCTCTGTATCCTTTCCGATTTTTATCCAGCAAATACAGTGTCACCAGGAAAAGATGGAGCAGGAATCAGAATAGATCTTCTCCTGGACTCTGCACATGGCCACCAACAGTCAAGCCCCAATTAGCCAGTGGGACATGTGTAAGACATTAGAAGGGGCAGGATGTCAGATCACTCTTTTTTATACATACAGTACTTAGCATTTCTATCCTTATTGCTTCCTTTGTGGTCCACCCTTGGAATGTTCCATATATCTTGACACACCTACAGATTACCAGATGAGTATGTCAATTACCACAGAACATTCATCTGATGGCCAGCTGACATTTTCTGAATGAGTCATCTGAACAGTCCATTCCTGTGGAGTTTGGGCTTCATGAGAATGTACAATCAGAGCATATATCAAGTGGGCAGATTGTTGAAATGTTGTTTTCCAAGAGAGCCTGGAGGAGCACTTAAAAAGTTGGGAGTGAAACTTCAATTGTTTGTTTCACCAAAACAATAACAAACGTTATCATTAGCAAACAAAGTTGCCACTAGTCTTTGGGTTAGATCGGTGGTTCCCAATGTGGGCCACATGCCCCATTGGGGGAGGGGGATTCATTTCCCAGAATCCTAAGTCAGTGATTAACTGATCAGTGCTTTAGGGAATTGAAGTCCAAAAACCAAAGGTTGGAAAACGCTGGTCTAGACCATTTCCTCATGATTGAAGGTTATAATGTTCGTGGGGGAAGTTAGTAAAAGGCAACATGATGAAGATGTACAAAATGATGTGTGATGTGTGATATGGGGGAAAAACATAAGGAAAAGATTGTCTATCTCATATTAGAATGCTGTGGTGTTCATTGAAGCTGAATGGTGAGAGATTCAGGATATATAAAAGGACATACTTCTTCATAGTGAAAAGTGCAGGATTCATTGACATAAGATCAAGTCATGACTATCAGCATAGAAAGCTTTAAAAGAGGATTAGATCCATGGATATCAGGGCCATCAGTGGTTACTAGTTGGGCTGATGATGTATCACTATCAGAGGTACAGGAAAAACCCCGGTTCACAATTTTGATCTGTTCCAACAGTTTAATCAGAAACTGGATCAATCATGAACTGAAGCACATTTCCCCATAGGAATGCATTGAAAACTTTAAAAAGTTCCTGACCTCCCAAACAAATCCCCAAGAAAATCCCAAAAACACAATTAAACTTAATAAAATACAATGCAAAGCTCCCTACCCTTTTCACTGCTTGATTTCCCTGGGTTATGGCACTTATTCCTGGTAGTGGTTGTCGGGCGTGTCTTCCTCACTGATGTCCACTGGCCAGGGCAGCCCATGCCCTGTCCTATCTTGCTGCAGAAGGCACTGGTACAACCTTTTCCCACCAGGGGCCGGAGGCGTGGTTGTTCCCTGGATGTATGTTTTTGTCATCATTGGTGCAGCAGTGGCACACAATGGTGGTGCTTTTTTCCTGGTGTTTTGGACAGCCTCCGCCACATTCCAAGGCAGTGGGAGACTTGTCCAAGCATGAACGGTCCATTTTTAAAATTTTCTGCTGCTTCCCTGCTTTTTCCAAGGAGCTAATCTGCGGTGCTTGGATACTTCCTGGTTCAGCGCTGGGCAACCAGTTGATGACATAAACACCTCGTGCCAACAGAGCTCTCTAAGCACCGTGGATTCGTTCCTGGGACAAAGCGGGGAAGCAGCAGAAAATTTTAAAAATGGACTGATCAGGCTTGGACAAGCATTCCACCACCATGGGATGTGGCAGAGGCTGTCCAAAACACCAGGGGGAAAATGCTGCCTGCCGCCGCCTGCCGCTGCTGCTGTGCACTGCCAATGATGATGAAAACGTAAGTCCAGGGAGGAACCACGATTGTACTCAAAGAAGCCTCCCACTCCCTTGGGATGTGGCGGAGGCTGTCCAAAACATCAGGGAAAAAGCACCACTACCAAAATATCAGATCTAACTGTATATTAACATTGAGACGGTATTTTGTATTGTACATTGTTAAATCGATTACTGTATAATTTTTTGTATTGGGTATGGATTGTATTGTGAGCATATTGTTTATTGTCTGTTCGGTACTGAATATTGTTTATGGACTGTATTCTGATTATATTGTGTTTATATTTACAGTCAAACCTTGCATAAAGAGCACCTTGCTTAAAGAGTAACTCGCTTAAAGAGCAGAATTTTCTCTGAATGTTCACTTCGCTTAACAAATAAAACCAACCCAAAACTCGCTTAACAAATAAATCGGGGTTCGCAATCCCCCCACAATTGGTCATTTACAATGGTGTTTCGCTTAAAGAGCAAACTCGCTTAAAGAGCAATCCTGTGGAACTCATTATGCTCTTTAAGCGAGGTACAACTGTATTTTGTTGCACTGTATTTTATGAGACTATATTGTATTATCAAACGGTTATATTGTATGTTGTGAGCTGCCCTGAGTTGGTTTTCACCAAGTAGGGCAGCATATAAATTGAAATAATAATAATAATAATAATAATAATAATAATAATAATAATAATAATAATAATAATAATAATAATAATAATAATAATAATAATAATAATAATAATAATAATAATGTCATGTAGTTGGCAGAAAAAATACTGAACAAAACAGTGAACAATATGGCACAAACAGCTGGACAAATACTTATCTCATCACTACCTGCCTTCAAATACAGCTAAGACCCAAAATCCTTTTGCATAGGTTTCACCTACTGAAAGCCAATTAATTTCACCAGTAAGTGAATTACAGTAATTACGGTTGGAAGTAATGGGAGCCTTGGGTTGGAATGAGGATGTTTTTTAACCTCTCATTGCTGGTAATATTATCTCAGTGGCAGCAATCTTTAGTAATGAAACACTTGTTACTTCCATCCTGTGGCTCTGACAATAATAAAACAGATTTTGAAGTAATAATCGTGTTAGTCGGGGCCAGGTATATCAGACAAGAACCAAATGTAAAAGAACAAGTCAAAAATATTGTGGCACCTTAAAAACCAACTGCTATATTTTAATATAAGCTTTTGTGGATCAGGCCTGTGTCTTCAAGCCAGCTAGACCAGTACATCTGGTCTACTACCACACTGTGGGTGGAGCCAATGCCATGACATCATGGGGGGAGCCAACGTCATGTCATCATGGGCGGAGTCAATGTAAAAAAAACCATAAAAATAAGTACACATAAAAATACAAATTAAACAGACATAAAAATACATATAAAAACACATAAAATAAACGTTAAAATAAATAGACATTAAATAGATATAAAACACATAAAAATACACATTAAAATAAATACACATTAAATAGATATAAAAACACATAAAAATACAAATTAAATACACATAAAACACATAAAAATACACATTATAAATAAATACACATTAAATACACATTAAAATACACCCACCCACTTGGGAGAACAGCAAGGTGCACCAAGCACCTTACGTGTGCATGCACACCAAGCGCTTGGCACGCATGTGCAGTGGGGGAATTGGCAAAAAGGTAAGTCCCCGAGGTGGTTCCCCCCAAAAGCCGCTATCGGTTCTCCAAGACACTGGGAAAAGTTACTACCAGTTCTGGTGAACTGGTGTGAACCTGTTGCTGCCCATTACTGGCCTTAGTCTACTTTTTAAAAAAGCAATTAGTCTTTCAGATGTGAACAAAATTTTTGACTTTATTTTTTGTATTTACTTTTTGTTTTGCTTCTTATATAATAATGAAACTGATTATTCATTGCTTGAACAAGCCACAGATTATAAGGAGGAAGTCTTCAGTTATTGAAAATCTCCCTGTTAATGATGATGCCAACCTTCTGCAAGAATAATTTACACAACAGGATTTTGGGCTGGGAAATGGAATATGTTAATAGAATGTTAGGGAATTAAAAGTCTTGTGGCACATTAAAGACTAACAAGTTTAACTTGTTATCAATTTCCAAGGATTGTAGCTCAGTTTTTCATACGCATGTCATCATAGCATCTGTAGATGCAGGCTTTCCTCTGAGGTTCAGTGAATCCATAATTCAAGATGAAATGCTTCAAGCCTGTTGTTTCCCAGGTCACTGAGAGAGAGAGAGGATAAGACCGAATACTTCCTGCTGTGAACTGGAATCACCAGTCAGCCATTATAAAAGCTGACAACATGCCTGAGGGAACTCTAAATCACTAGACATTTTCCATCCAATCAACTTTGATTATGAATACAGTGTCTACCTAAGATTTCTTTCCATATGCTCCATATGTACTACTTCCTAGGAGGACTTAACTGTAATAGCAATCAGTCTTTCTTGTGCTTGCCATTTTTTAATATGCTTCTAACTGATAGTTTCTCAGAGGGTTCCACAAAATAGTCTTGGTCCAATTTTGCCTGATTATTTTGAAGATAATTGCTTTCCGTCTGCCCAATCCAGCCATAAGGAGACTTGCACCATTCTTTCCCCATTGAAAAATTCCTCTTGGAGAACTTAATGGGTCAGACAGGTACCACATGATTTCTGGTAAAGCTCCTCTCCCCAGCCCAGAAAAACCTATTCTCTTCAAGAACAAGGATCACAGCAATATGAATCTGCTTTTGCCATGGTCAAACTCAGATCTTTTTGGTAGGACTTAGTAAAGGTGCAAAGGGGCTACGATCCTTGCATAGCAAAGTTAGAAGTTACATTTTAGTCACATCTGCTTTAATGGTAGGACTGATCCTACATGCTGTGGTTAAGTAAATGGGACAACCTCACCTCGATCCTGAAAAACTGAACTTTCTGTAGTATATTTCTTAGGCAGCAGCAAAAACTTCTGAGGCATTCTTATCATGAATTAAATTATTTATTACAGTGACTCACATTTACCTTTTTTTTAATAATAAGTAATCTTGTGAGCCACATAAGTGCCTCATAGTTTTCTTGCTTTTTTCTGTTTTAACATCCAGCTATAAGTGTGCTTTAAGAAACAACAACCCACAAACCCTGAACATTCAAAAATCTAAGGGCAGACCTCTAATAGGAAGAGAAAGGTTTGGTCTTCAAGAAAATTTCACTCTGTGAGTAATTTTTAGCTTGTTACAGAGTCCTTTTAGGTTCCCACCACTTAACATTCATTTGGGAAATAAAATGCTGTTTAATAAGTGGTAAAAGGACTGGACATACCTTCTCAGCATGTTTATTATTCTGCATATCTTTTATTCTCTCACCCAGAGCAGATGTTAAGATATGGTGGCCAAGACAGGCTGCCAGAAGATATCAGGTCGAATCACTTAACTTTGTTTTGCTTCAGTCCCACAACTAATTAAACCACTTGTTTTTATATTGAATCCTAATAAAAACAGCGCTAGATAGCTACACTGTGATTGCTTGGCTATACTTTTTTAAAAGAATGAGCACTGGGGAAATCAGCAAAGCAGATATTTTATTTATTTATTTTTAGAAAAATTGTAGCATTCATATTTCTTGCCATGTCATTCGTGTTTTTTGAAAAAGAATGTAGGAACCCTTATGGATGGGTTTCTACAAACATCACCTTCATCTTCGTCTTGAGTTTGCAATCTTCACATCTCGAAATGTAAGAACAAATTATCTGAAATTACTATCAATATTTGAAAATGAAAGTCTTGTGACCTCACTTGCAGCATAGAATTTAGTTCTGTTTACAATGGTTATAAGGAATCCCCAGCTTTCAGATGTGGTTTTACCATGGTTTAATTTGTAATCAGCACAGAGTTTAGGGATGTGCGTTAACTTAAAATGGGGAAGAAATCTGATGAAAAGGCTTGCTGTATTTCAAACGCTATTTATTGTGTAATCTTGTCACAAAAATTGTTGAAGGAAATGGTCAAGGACCATGCTTCTGGGAATTGTAGTTCAAGAACATACATAGCCCAAAAAGAACCGCCCGGGGCTGCCTGCCCCCCTAGCGGGGGGCCCACCGTGACACCACTGTGGTATCCCCTCTGCTTTGGAACTATCTACATCTGGAAATTTGTCACTTCCCTCCAGGCTTTTAAGAAACCATTTAAAAAAGAGACCTTTTTAAAGAGCCCTTTAAAACAATCTCCCCTCTGATATGGCTGGCTAATTTGACAGCTAATCATGTCATCAATAGTCACTGGTTATGTTGTTGTTTTGTTGATGGGTATAGGTTGGGTGGGCTTTGATGAGTTGGGACAGGGCTGGTTGATAGGATTAACATTTTGTATTTGATGTCCCAGCGTAATGGTTTGTCACTAAATTAGGCTGTATAGAATTTTGCTTGCTTGCTTGCTTGCTTGTTTATAATGAATGAATAAATGAGCAAACAAACAGTTACATACATCTACCCAGAGATTAAATTGTAGGGAGATTTATTGTAATATTGTAATGTAATGTATTATTTGTAAGCCGCCCTGAGTCACTATGGCGAGTGGGCGGCAATATAAATTTGAACTAATAAATAAATAAATTTAACAGGTAAAACAGTCCCCCTACTTAGGAATAATTTTTAATTTGAATTTATCATAGCACTATCAGTAAAATAGTATTTTGAACAAAGTAAAAAGGCTGTAACAAGACAACTGTTAAATTCTGCAACACAAGAGGAGGTAATTATGTTCCAGGAGCATTATTAACATTTAATGCAAAAGCTGTTTCTGTGGATTTTATATGGTATCACAGCATGGATAACCATGTTTAAGAGAATCTTGATCACCCCCTCTCTTGCTTCTTAAGGAAGCTAATGAATATTCCATGGTATGTGGTGAATGTAGTTTTATGGGTGGAGTTTGCCCAGCCTTCTATCTAGGCCAGTGCCCCCAAACTATGGATCCGGCCCCCGAAGCCATTTCATCTAGCTCCCGATGCCCTGTTTTGCGTATGTGCGGGTACATTCAGTACCTGCGTATGCATTTGTTTTACTTCCGCTTCTGGGTGGGAGAAACCATGTGACCAGCCCACTCAACCACGTGACCAGCCCATGGCCCTGATCTAGGCCATAACATTGAAACAAATCTTTGCCTTTCTGTCCATTTCCAAGCCTTGCTTGGAGGCATTTTGCAGACAGGTGACCCTTATTTTAGGGACAATCTCTTGCTTTTTTAGAAATGGATTTATTCAAGCCAAATTAATCAAAATAAATCTTGACAAGTATATAAATGAGAGTTTGATGAGTATGTTCCCTCTTCTTTAGTATCTCTAGCGCATGAGTGGCCAAACTATGGCCCACGGGCCAGACCTGGCGTGAGGCACTAAATCATCTGGGCTGTGCCACCCTTGCCACTACCGGAAATGGAAGTAAAATGCGCAAATGTACATGCGCAAATGATACCGGAAGCAGAAGTAAAATGCACCCGAGCATATGCAAACACTGCTGTAAATACACCCACTGCTCTTATAAACATGGAACCACATGACCAATCTGCTCAACCACGTGACTGGCCCACAGCGCAAAAAGTTTGGGAACCCCTCCTCTAGTGAATAGAGTCTAGTCTCAAGTAAATCCTACCATATCCCCCCCCCCCCCAAAAAAAAAATAATCTAATTATTCCACATAATTGCTGAGCCTTTTTATATACAAGATTGAATATTGTCCCTTCAAGGGAGACGCAAGGAAGATTGTCAGGAAAGTCTTATTCTGAGAGAATTTGTTTTTATGCAATTGTGTGAGAGCATTTTATTAAACCTTTGTCTGATTTACTATTCACTGAAGACTTTGTTCCTACTCTAATAGAAGACAAAAATCCTTAATTCTCTGTGGCTGTTGCTAAATTTGTTGCTGTTATTCAGTCCTTCAAAACATTTGAATCACCTTATGGCATTAAATGTTTTGGGTTTTGCTGCTCAAGTTTTTCATGAGATTTTAAAGGAGTGATAGAAAGGTTCAATGGGATTTACTTATGTGCTGGCTAACTCAATGGATCTATTAATACTTGGAATTAACAGTAGTATACCGGCCTTTGTAACAATGATATAAGGACATTACATTCCAAATATAATTTAATATTAGAATCCTTCCTGTTATAACCTAATTACGGCATGTGGCCTCACAAAGAAGGAGCAATATCATAAATTCAAGCACTGACTCATGCTACTGCTTTGTCTTCTGTTATAGGTGTGAGACAACAACAAATAGACTGGAGAATATTATTTTGTATAGCCAGTGATGGGATGTCAAAAATTTTACTACCCCACCGTGATGTCATCACAGTGTGGGCGGAGCTAATGTCATGATGTCATGATATCATGGGCGGAGCCAACATCATGATGTCATGCTGTTGTGGGCAGGGCCAAAGGAAAAAATATAAAATAATAAAATAAAATAAAATAAAAATAAGCACACACACACACTCAACCCACCCACAACACAAACCCGTAAATAAATTAAATAAATAAATAAAATAAAAAATACATTACTATACACCCACTCACACACCCCAAACACAAATCAACCAGAGCTTTTAAACCAGAGCTTAAAGCTTATTCTGGCTAATCTTTCTCACACTAAGTCAGATGGGAGGAACTACAGAATGAACTCACCATAAGATGGCTTCATTTTTGCACTTTTCAACTTTTCAACAGTTAAAGAAGTAAGGTACTAAGTCTTTGCCTAACCGGTTCTCTAGGATAATATGCCTTAATGTAAATGTAAAACAGCTGTGCCTCCTAAAAGGTTCTCCAATTGGAACAGCAACTGGAACAGCACAGGTATAGCTTATTGATGAGGTAACTCCAAGACATTGCTTAAAAACCCCAAGCCAGGAACTATGGTAGTACGTCAATATAGGTAAAGGTATTAAATACACATTAAAATACACACAGACACACCACATCCAAAGGTGAGTCACTTACCCTGGGGAGCAGGCTATAGGGAGCTTCAGGCTAGCAGCTTCTCTTCCTCCTCCCCAGTTGGGAGGACAGCAAGGAGGCCGTGCATACGCATCAAGCACTGTAGGTGTGCATGCACACCAAGTGCTTGGCGTGCATGCGCAGTGGGGGAACCATTGAAAAGGTAAGCCCCAAAGGTTCTCCGGGACACGGGGAAAAGTTACTACCACTTTGGCGAGCTGGTGGGAACCTGTTACATCCCATCACTGTGTATAGCTGTAATGTCTAAGACGCTGACTGAGTCGCTTGTGAGAGTAGGGCGGAATATAAATCTGACAAAATAAATAAATAAAATAAATAAGGTGGCAGGTCAGCAGTTCGAGACCCAAATACTGCACGACACAATGAGCTCCCGTCTCTGTCCAGCTCCTGCCAACCAAACAGTTCAAAAGCAAGAAATTGCAAGTAGATAAATAGGGACCACTTTGGTGGGAAGGTAAACAGGGGTCCATGCACTCCAGTATCTAGGCATGCCTGCCATATGTTTATGGAAACATCTGCAGACACAGACAGTGCTGGCTCTTTGGTTATAAACAGAGATGAGCACTGAAACCTAGAGTCGGATACGACGGACTTTTGATCAAGGGTGACCTTTACCTTACTGTCTTTCGAGCAAGGGTGACCTTTTAATGTCTAGGCTGTATTTAATTACTTCTGAGAAACAGTGAAGTGAAAAGTAACCAACTATCTGTTCAGGCAAGGCCATAACTATAACAAATATTTTTGGAAGTAATGTTCCAAACTCAAGAACATTGCCCTGTCCAACCACCACAGAAATGTCACACTTGCAGAAGCAAAACATTCTTGAAATGAAACACTGTTTCAAAATTCTGTTTTATTGTGGAAATTACATAGGCCGATTCTAATGTGTGTAGACATGATATCATCCAATGGAAACAGGTCTTTCCAACCCATGTGCAGCCCAAGAGTTTTTATAGCTCTCATCAGGGAGATGTTGTAGCAAGCCAGAGATTCAATGCAAAGAAGCACTAACTGGTCAAAAGAACAAGCACATCTTTACCTGGAGCTTGTAGGGGCAACTTGTCTTTTTTAAAAGGCCCAGAAGGTAATGTGAAACAGAAGTGGGTAGTAGTGGACAGGTGGAGAGGTACTGAAAAGAAAGGAGTCATAGTGGCATTTCTGCTTCCCTTTCAGATGGCAAGATAGTTTGGGATGTCTGGTGACCAAATCTTTTCACTCATGCACATTCTAAAAGGCTAATCAGACCCATAGATTATTCTGGCTATAGAAAACTAAAGAGAAACCTCAAATAACAACAGTGTGAAGAGACAGCCCTTATACTGTACTTCATATTGGCTTTACCATGCCATACAAATGAGCAAGTGGAAGCAAGATATCTGTGTTAACAATGGATAATAATGACCTAATTAACAAGTTAGAGACAACAGCATCTCTACCATAATCTATTTTAATGTGTGAGTTGTACATTCTAATTGGTGATCAAAATGAGTGGTGCATATTTACATTGTCATATACAAGGATCAAATAAAGCATTTTTAAAGGTTTGTAAATGTTTACTTGGTGGGAAGGTGTTTTAAAAGCAATGGTACCACAAACTTAATGTTTTTTAAAAAATATAATTCGACGCTATATCTCTCTTGGTTAGTTTGCCCAGAAAATATGTTTTACATATGTTTTAATAGGGTCTTAGCCTTAATTGGGGGTGGGTGGGTGAGTAATAGGGTAAATTGTTGCTGATGAGTTTCAGGAAGTTAGCATCACAGGAAGTTTCCAGAATGCTTGCCAACTGTAGGGCCACTATCTCTCTGCTTGACATTTGCCCATCTTGGTTAATTAAGTCTGCCAGTGAGGGTGTTCTTGGATGGGTTCTGGAGATTGTCAATGCTTCTTTTTGGGAAGGTGTTTTACCAGGCCATTTGAAGGAAACGATCACCTGCCCTGTCCCAAAAAATACAAATTTGGTGGCCAATGATCTTAATAACTATCAACTGATCACCAATATCTTTCTAGGCAAGCTGGTCAAGAAGGTGGTGGCTGATCGGCTGGGTGTGTTCCTGGAGAGTTCTGAATATCTCAACCCATTCCAGTCTGGCTTCAGGCATTGGTTGCCCTCCTGGAAGACCTTCTGAGAGAGACCAACCAAGATAATATCTCACTTTTGGTTCTAGTAGATCTCTCCATGGCCTTTGATACCATCAACCACAATATCCTCCTAGACAGGCTCTTGGGATTGGACATTGGAAGTATGGCCTTGAGATGGCTCCAGTCCTTTCTTGAAGAGTGTGTCCTGAAGGTACTGCTGGGGGAGGAGCTATAGGACCATTGAGTCCAACAATTTGGGGTGCCTCAGGGCTCAGTTATCTTCCCCATGCTGTTTAATATCTATGTAAGGCCACTGGGTATGGTCATCAGGAGATTTTTAGTTCACTTTCATCAGTATGCTGATGAAACACAATTCTATCTCTCCTTTTCCACCTCAGCAGTGGATGCTGCCCAGACTCTGGATGGATGCCTGGGGATAGTCATGGAATGGATGGAGGAAAACAAGGTGAGGCTCAATCCAGTTAAAATAGAGGTGATGCTTGTTGGAGGTAACCAGGAGGAATACTGTAATTTCTCTCACTCTGAGAGGCATCTCCTTTAGGGAGAATGAACACAATTTGGGTGTGCTACATAAGACAGTCTTATCAATGGAAAAACAGATATCTTCCATGGTCAAGTCTTCGCCACATAACCCACTTCTAGACAAGAGATCCCTAACAACACTGACCTATGCACCGGTAATCTCCAAAACTGATTACTGTAACACTCTACTTGGGGTGGTCCTTGTGGCTGGTACAGAAGCTACAACGGGTACAAAATGCAGTGGCTAGACTGATCACAGGTATTGGTTGTTTTGACAATATTACCCTGGTCATAGCCAGCTTTCATTAGCTGCCCATTGCTTTCCATGCCAGGTTTAAGGTACTTATGTTAACATGTAAAGTCCTTAATCATTTAGGATCACACTATCTGAGGGAGCCCCTTTTCCTAAGGAATTGTACCCAGGGCACTCAAGCTCTTAAATTAGAAGTTGTCTTGCCCAAAGAAACCAAAACGGCTGTGACAAGAAATTTTTCTCTGTAGTGATGCCAATTGGGGTGGGGTATAAAAGGAATGAATGACGCAAAATGCCATTTTCCATTAGCTTTCTGTGAAAACAAAGGGCATTGTCAACAATGGTTAAAAATATCACTCTTACAACAAAGAATCTATTTTATTCAATACAGTACATAAATGCTGGTCTTTCTCTGTTTCATATTTAACACAAAATTATCTCCACTCAACACATTCTGGTCCATGGCAGTAAATTATTTTTATATATAATAACAAGAACACAAAGCATCATCTAATGCAGAACAATAAAAGACACAGATAATAAAGCTTGTGTTACTAAAATCACTTAGAAAATATTTATTACTCTTTGACTAATGTTATTTGGATAATAAAATATAATTGGATAGCCAAAACTATGTACAACTTTCAATATAATTTAATACTGTGGTCAATATAACTGTTCAATTGATCCACAAAGGAAATAATATATTTCAGTGTACTATTCTAAACTGGAAATAAAACAACGGAATTGTCATTACAGCATAATCCACAAATCATTTAAAGCTATATAGTAGCTCTTAAACTTCCCTTCAACTCACTCTACAACTCAGATAACATCTAAAAGCTTCAGTTTACATTGGTTTGTGGAAGAGGCTCTTAGTGCAATTAGAAAACATTTACCAAACTTATATGCATCTGTACATGTTTAACTGGACTGTGGATCACAGCCTTAGTCATCAGCAAATGACTTCTACAAAATGTTCAGCTCTTCTGATAATATCAAATAGGGCATTTTGCTAGAATAATGAACACTAGAAAACATTTCAAAATAAGTAAAAACAATGGGTTGGGTCTAGACATAGAGTAGACCAAGCAAAATCAACAAGATTTAAGTTAGCAATGGTTAACCCAAATCACACTGATTTCAGAGGTCTACTCTATGTATGATGGCAAACCTGAAGTCAGCTCAAAAAATTCAAATTATCATTATGGTGGATTGGACTGGGATTTACAAATGCAGTGTCCACAAATTATCACTTATAAATGCCCACAGCAGATCTGACAAAGGTTTATTTTGGTTAAAGCATATAATAAAAATATAATAGATATTTTAAAGACGTTGATGACATAAAATCTACTGTGCCTATTTAAGGTTTCTGATGAATGTTTATATTCTTATTTGTTACTAAAATACTAGCTAGCAATATTCTATTCATTGCCTCCAGGAACAAGAGCACTGAAACACATCTGGCCCTCCCAAATTAGCAAACTGGCTTTTTATTATAATTTTCACCTGCATATTTCCTCATTTGGGTTCAAGTTGTCCAGTTTTGGCAGTCAAAAACATCATAGAACAAATATGTGAGCAATATTATCTTTGAGGAATTTAGTTATACAGTACTTTAAAAATGCAAATAAGAATATCCAAATAGTTCTGATCACCTTATTTTAAATATCTCAGATCTGTTAAAACCTTCCTTTATAATACAGTAGAGTGCTACACTGCTACATTATTACTGTGCAGAAATTATTCATTAAAAAACGATGTCTTCTTTCTCTCTGTTTAAATGCTGTATGTTACAGGCTATGATGATGTATATCAGATTTGTACAACAATGTTGTATTTTTTTGTATTTTGCACTATGTTCACTCAATTTATAATCCCAGTTTGCACAGCACGTGTGCACCACACAGTCTATGTGCTTGACTATGTTTTTCAGTTTATGTTTTACCAAAAAAAATTGCTTTAGCAAGCACCTGAGGATCCATAATACACAACTGGTATAACACATACAGTCTGGAAGCAACATACTGTGTAGGCCTGCAATAAAGACTTATAGAAGCATCATCAGACTTTCATACCATGCATCAGTCATTATATGTACTATAGTAAAGTGTGAATGACAATGACACAGCATGCGTAGCATGAGATAAAGCAAAAGAATAAAAATGTATCTAACTGAGCATATGTGATCCTGCCTGACATTCTGGCTTCCTTTGAAAAACAAATCAAAACTCAGATTTGAAGAATCAGCAAAAATGGTCTGCTTTATGAATATTCTGCATCTGTCACATGAAGGTGCAATTGGTCCCCGAAAGAGGATTTTCCAGGAAATGGTTTTAGATTTTCTGATGTGCCATTCTGGTGTTCCCTACCCTCCACCCTGCCTCTCCTTTCTATGACAGTGGCTTAGGCAAGATTTAAGACTTAACCTGGCTACATTGAATCACCCATCACAGGGGAGAAGACAACCTTTAATTTAGTATAGACACTTTTCAGTTATTAAAGGATGGGTATCTAGTGCATGATATTCTAATTTCTGATTCAAATTTAGCTGCCACATTCCACTGTAGATTGTGACTACAAGATATTTACTTAGCTTCTGCCGAGTTTGTTCTTCTGTCCTTCAGAGTATATGTGCTTGGACATCCTATAGGCTAGTGCTTAAGCTTCTAGACATTACATATAGCTTTAAAACATTCAGAATTCTGGCCTGTCTTGTCACACTATTTTAGAATAAATGCATTTTATTTTTAAGCTCATGTAAAAGTTTCTTCTGGTGTATGTTAATTCCTAGGACAGCTATCACCAAGTAGCGTCTTCCAGATAGGTTACCAGACCCTGAAATCCCAAAATCTGCCTACGCTGATGGCACTTCAAACCCAGAACAACTGAAGGGCATCAACCGAAGAAGTTGGGGCTTGTGAACCCAATTTCCTGAACTGTGAGCAATCCCCCCCTCTAATATCAAATATATGTAGATACATTATGGTGTGACAGCTTTTGAATTTTTAGTGAGAACTGTGTAAAAGATGCAAGTACAGTGGTACCTTGCTTAAAGAGCATAATGCATTCCATGGAATTGCTCTTTAAGCGAAACACTTGGAAAAAGAGCCACTGCTGCCACTGTAAGTGACCGATTGTGACCTGGCTGGGGTGGGGAGGATTGTGAACCCCGATTTAGTTGTTAAATGAGTTTTTGGTTGTTTTTAGTTGTTAAGTGAGGGCGACCATTCAGAGAAAATTCTGCTCTTTAAGTGAGTTAATCTCTAAGCAAGGCGCTCTTTATGTGACGTTTTACTGTAATGGGAGAGTGAGTAAAACACCACTCTGACTCTTACAATATCTACTTCTTTCCCGTAAGAAGGTGTTAAGTTCCTCCCCACAACTTTCCCCAATTCAGTTAGTAGACAGAGAATGCCTAAAGAGACAAACAAACAAATTAGCGAGTAGACAAGCAAACATGTGCTACTTCTCTACATTAAAAAGCTGGTATCAATTACAAACTTAGTTGGAATACACGTCCCTGTTTCAGTAATTTCAAAATGCAGGCCAACTTTGTAAGGGAGGAACATTTAGTCACACAGTGTTAGATTTGCCAAATAAGTGGGAACTAAACTAATGTCACTAGCCATCTTACCTTCCTGAATCTACCTGTCTCTTCCTCAATAGAAATCAGTGTAGAAGAATGTTTTTCCTTTTGATTACTCATCCTATTTTATTGGTTCTTCTGTGAGAACTGTTAGATCAGTGAGATACTGATCTAAATCCTCTGGAAACAATGACATTAAAAACTTCAGAGAAGTTGCTTAAGAAGAAATAAAATACCACTATTATTTAAAAATAACTTTAACCACAAAAGGGCCCTCACATGGAACAATAAAGTCTACAGAATTGGGCATTTTATCAAAGTTATCTAAAAAAAACCTGTGACAGACCACAAAAGAGGGATTTAGAACTATGTTTAATGTTTAAGCTGAAAAGCTCAGGGAATTGATTAGTTCCCCACAAACATTCAGTGGTCCTTGAAAAGGAGAGAAACACACACATATGCATCCCTTCAATATGTAGCATGGGGCTGTTTGTACTTTGTGACAATTTAAACCTTCTTTGGCAGAAAAATCCACAGAAAGAAACTAGAAAGCAGCATAAAATCTAGTCCAGTTTATATACCCTCTTGATGAATTCCTCATCATTAAATAACACTGTAGGCAATAAAAGCCATGGTGAAACACAGATCGTGAAGCAGGAAAAGAACAAAGAAGCCATTACATAGGTATGACCCACAAATAAAAACTACCGTATTTGCTGGTGTATAAGACAACTTTTTCACCCTGAAAATCATGCCTCCAAGTGGGGGGGGGGTCGTCTTATACACCGGGTGCACTTCAGTTGGGATAGACATAGCTGCCCTTAGTGGCCTCCTGATGCTCGCCCACCTCATTCTACATGCCATCCAGATGAAGAAAGAAGCTCTACATTACAATTGTCTCTCCCTTTCAAACTTGTGGGGAAAAAGAAAGGGTTTCATTTACTGGTACCTTCTGCCCTTATCTCTCTGCTCTGCCCAAAATGGAGGAAAAAGCCATGCTTTCTTCTTTGCAGGGGAAGCAAGAGGCTAGGCAAGAGCAACACTTCCTGCCTCAGTGCAAATGACCTGCCCACCCACTTTACCTGCAGTGCCACCACTGGTGGGTGGTGCAAGTACAGTTCCAAAAAAATCAATAAAATAATTAATATTACTGTATTTTAATTACTGAAACTTACTAGCAGTTGCTACATTTCCCGCTCTTGGCTTATACTCAGGTCAATCTATTTTCCTGGATTTGAAAGTCAAAATTAGGTACCTTGGGTTATATTCGGGTCAGTTTATATTCATGTATATATGGTAGATAAATAAGTACCACTTTGCACTTGCACTGTTTTATATTTACTGTACATGTTTGATAACATACAGCCTTGTGACAGTTTTTCTGCATGTCATAAGCATTTGAATATAAATTAACATGTTGAAATCAAATCTGATGTTCTTTTACGTTTTATTTGGTGTGTGGAAGGTGTGCGGAAGAGGGGGTGGTCTTATATAGCGAGTATATAACAAACTCTATATTTTGAGTGGAAATGTTGGGGGGTCATCTTATACACCCAGTCGTCTTGTATACTGGCATATACGGTAGATAGGTTAATGCTATTATTCAAACCATTCTGCTACATAAGTATACAATCCAAGGGCAACTGTTAATTACAACTTCAAGCTCAAGAGGTTATTGCACCAATTCATGCTAGACAATTCTGCATCAGTTGATGCCAAATTCATGCCAGCACTTTAAAAGGGTGCCTCGAATGCAACTATGAACAAGAAATTGGAACCCTAAAGGTGATCAAAGTAGAGACAAAAATTGCAACATTAACAGGTGGTGGAGGCAAACTAAAAGAATAAAGTTGGATCAATCTCCTTATATAATACTATTTCAGTAGATGGCTACCCTCATCACCAGCAGGAACTGGTTTTGCTTAATATTAGTAACTAAACACAAACAAGTAGTACAGTCAAACCTCGCTTAACGAGTGTTTTGCTTAGTGAAAAACTTGCATAACGAGCGGGTTTTTCAAAAAGCGATCCAACTTGCACAATGAAGATTTTCGCTGTGCGAGTCGGACTTTCCCTATGGAAGAACTCTCATAATGAACATTTCTATGGGGAAAACTCGCATAACAAAATTTTTTCGCTATGTGGGTTTTTCCATAGGAATGCTCGTTATGCGAGTTTTTCCATAGGAATTTTCACTATGTGAAAAAAAACCTCGCATACCAAAAAACTCGCTTAGCAAACAGCCTCACAGAACGAATCATTTTCATTGTGCAAGGTATGACTGTAGATACAAGGGGACATTAGCCTGATATAGAGAAGAAATGACAGGGCTATGACTGAAACAGTCCACCAAGCTATTTCTTTTGAATGCTAGGCTTTAGAAGACTCTAAACCAGTGGTTCCCAGAAGCTTAAGTCAGTACATTGGCTGATCAGTGCTTTGGGGAATTGAAGTCCAAAAACGAAAGGTTGGAAAACACTGCTCTAAACAGAAACCAACTGATTGGCATCATGTCTAGTTTTATGGGGTGGGAGGTAGGAATGTGAATGAGAAATTGTAATGCAAAAGCTAGCCTGAGACTCAACATAAAAAAAAAAAACCAAGATAATGGCAACCGACCCTATCACTTCCTGGCAAATAGAAGAGGAAGAAATTGAAGCAGTGACAGACTTTACCTTTTTAGGATCCAAAATCACTACAGATGGTGAATGCAGCCACAAAATGAAAAAGACGATTAATTCTTGGAAGGCAAGCCTGGAAGGAAACCTAGGGAACACAATAAAAAGTCGAGACATCACTTTGCCAACAAAAGTCTGCATAGTCAAACCAATGGTATCCCCAGTAGTAATGTCTGGTTGCAAGAGCTGGACCATAAGGAAGCCTGAGAGAAATGTGGTGCTGGATGAGAATTTTGGGAGTACCCTGGACAGCAAAGAGACCAAATAATTCAATCCTGAAGGAAATCACCCTGACTGCTCCTTGGAGGGACAAATATTGAAGATGAAGCTAAACTACTTTGGCCACCAAATGAGAAGAGATGACTCATTCAAGAAGGTCTTGATGCTGGGAAAGATCGAAGGTAAACGGAGAAGAGGATGGCAGAGGATGAGATGGTTCGATGGCATTGTTGATGCAATAGGCGTAGAGCTGAGTGGGCTGCGGAGGATGGTGGAGGATAGGGGTGCTTGGCGTGCAGAGGTCCATGGGGTCACAAAAGGTCAGACTTGACTATGCGACTTAACAACAACAGCAACTTTTAACCCAAAAATGAATATTGACATTGGGCATATTTTCAACTGAGGTGTGTTTAGTTTATAAAATTAAATTATAAAAAACAAAAAAGGGAACTGACATAAAAGTAATTAAACTCAAGTCTGCAAGCATTCAGAACTTATCACCAAGATCTGGTCACTGTGGGATGGGTCAAGTAATGCATAATTGTGCACTGAAGATATGTTAGATATTTTCAATAGTTTATTTATTTTAGGAAATGTTTTGATCTATGATTCTGTACTTGAAGTGAGTTACAAATAAACAGAATAGCTGTATCGCGAGAAAAGAGATGTATTTTTTAAAAAATTAGAAAACCTTTTAAAAATTATTGGGCAGAAGACTGATTTTTATTTCTGTCCCTTCCCTGAATTAATCAATCACTATAAATTAGCTATGGGATAAACAAGAGATGGCAATCTTTTATCTAAAAAAAGCAGTACAAAAACAGTGTGTAATTAGATTGCAAAATATACTCAAACAAATGTTTATTTTACTTGTGTTAATAAGTTCCAGTTCCAGTGCTAGCTGGGGTGACCCACGTATATTTACTATTCTTTGTATTTCCCTGGTTTTTTCAACCCACGGGATCTTGGATATTTGCTAGAGCAGCCAATCTAAAGTGCTAAGTAATAAAAGTACAGAAAATTATATATCCACACCAGAAAGAACTGAGGTGATCACGAGAAACTGATCTTGCCTGTACTGCCAAATAATCAGCAATTCTGTAATTTGATATCTTGCAACAATGAGACCAAAAACAAAAAGAGAAGCATATGCTTTAATTGAAGCATGTAGTATTGGAACCAGGCCTAAGTTATTTTCAGACAATGGTACACATTTCTGAATTAACACTACAGTATTTTCGTCTTGACTTTGTTAGTGCTTTCACACACTTTCTTCTGGTGTGCATTAGCATTTGTAAACTTTACAGCCAAAGGGCACAAGCCTAACTTTGAGTTAAGTACAACTGAGTAGGATTTTGATAGGGCATAAGCCCCTTGTGCCAGTACAACTGTCCTTAGGTCAGCCACTAAACCCGTGTGCTGGCTGATGGAAGCTGATTGGTATTTGTCAATTCAATTTCCATGGTGGTTGTCCTGAGCTTGTGGTTTTGAATGTCAACTCCTTGTGCTATTTTCCTCTTAGGCCACATGAATGAACTCCCTTCTCTCCTGAGCTGGGAGGGGTTTGGATATTATATAGCTTCAGCCAGCGTAAATCTGCTCAGCCAGCCGAAAGTTACCCTAGCTAGTTAGGGTTGTGCCCTAAAGCTGGTAGTTCAGACTGCAACTTACACAAGTTAAGTTTGTACAAACCTGCCATTTCAAGCCCAAATATTGACCTTTTAGGATTGACCCCAAATTAATTAATTAATTAATTTAATTAATTTATATTCCACCCTACTCGCACAGGCGACTCAGGGCAGATTACAACCAATATATAGTACATAGTTAAAAACTCTAAAAAATCAAATTAAAAACCTTTAAAACAACTTCTCATTCCTTTAAATAAAGGAGTAAGAGGAATAAAAGGGTAAGTGTAAGATGTTAAATAAGATTGTGGGGGACAATTGGGGCCTTCTGAATGCTTTTAGACTAAAATTCCCGTTGTTGTTCACCACTGGCCATGCAGGGTACAGGTGATGTTAGCTGCTGGCCAACAACTTATAGAAGGCCACAAACTGTTCACCCCAGCAATATTACTAGGAAGCGTGCAAGAAACATTTATACAAATCAACCCGTCCTTTTCTATCTATGCAAGTCTGTCAACTATGCATCAAGTTATCTATTTCTTTCTGCAAATATGTGAACTAAAAATTATCATTTAAATTGCTCCACTTTAAATGAAGGGTGGGTAACAGAGCCTTAGAGATGCCAGTAATTTGATCCTCTGTAATATTTCTCAAATTAGACAGACTAAAAGGAACACAATGATAAGCAACCTAGAAGAGACCAACACATAACAATATTCAGGTTTACTGTCCTTGTACTAACCTTTTTTTGCACAAAAGGAAAATATTTTTACACACCTTACTCTTCAGGTGAAATGTTTTTACTTCTATAATATAATATAAAATGTATAGATTGAAAATGATATGATAAAGGAGAATTTGAAGAATTATTGACTTTTTAATGATTATTTACATAGTTCAACAAGGAAGAAAGGAAATGGTTGTTTTTATTAGAAATGTAACACAAGGGCAGAAAAGGCTTTAACATTAGATATATATGTGCATAAAAAGTTTGAGTATGTTTCTTAATTTTTTCAATTATTACTATTTATATAGTTATAATTATTTATACAAGAGGAATGATATAAGCTGCTTACTCCTTCCATCTGCTAAGTAGTCTACAACTTGACTATCAAAAAGCATGTCAAATATATATAGATTGCAAGCCAAGTGCCTAGATGCAACTGGCAATATTTTGTACTCTTAATGGGTTTCCTTCTTGAGGTTGATTGTGCTCTTTGCAGAAGAAAATAAATTGTTCCTGCTGAACTGTAAATGCACAGATTTTTAAAATGCTCCTGAGGGTTTTCTTATGCTTTTCATGGCTGTTCTGCTTCCTGTAATTCATCCTGTGACAAATCTAGAGAGAAACAGAAAGAAAGAAGGTCAATTATGACTGAATGTGGATATACCTACCAGCCTTGGTTTTAATACCTTGCAGTTCTATCATTTGCCAAATCCCTGCGTATCACCAAAGTCAATGCTTGCTAGTCTACTATTCTTCACATTATAGAAGCACTTCAACGTACAGTCAAATCTCACATAAAGAGCACCTCACTTAAAGAGTAACTCGCTTAAAGAGCAGAATTTTCTCTGAATGTTCGCTTCACAAATAAAACCAACCAAAAACTTGCTTAACAAATACATCGGGGTTCACAATCCCCCCACAATTGGTCATTTACAATGGTGTTTCACTTAAAGATCAAATTTGCTTAAAGAGCAATCCTGTGGGACGCATTATGCTCTTTAAGCAAGGTACAACTGTATTCAATTCAGTCTCTTAAACAACAATTTTGATGAAATATATCAAAAATCAAAAGACATAAGACAGTGGATGGCTACTTTTTAAGGCTATTTTTAAAAGTGCTATTGCTTTTTAATTCACACTTTTAGAAGATTGTCTATAACTCGGTGAGTGGGCAGCAATATAAATCTGAATGAACAAACAAACAAACAAGCCATTTATTGGATACATATGGTTGCTTTAAAATTACCTCTAGAAAAACCCCTCCTTTTAGGTATGTTGACAGTGGAAAGAACAGAGCTGCCTTGGGGAGATAAACTATCAATGGTGAATAGTTCAGGTCCGATTTAAATTCCTTCTATCTGTAGTTTTTTATTCTTAAGAGCCTGAAAAAATGGTTGGGTATGCTGTTAAGAAGATGTTAAGAAGCTGAACAAACTTTACCACGGACCCCAAGCCAGAGATGCAATGTTCCCTAAAGGTGAATAGAGAACGGCAGCTGAGTGGAAAAACACTGTGGTGACACAAAAGACCAAAGCAATGAAGTCTCAGCAAGAGCATTAATTCCCTTAGGGGCCATGAGGCTCCTTTCTCTGAAGTGTCTGCTTTCCAAAAGACAATTAAAGGGACCATGTGGAGCTGTGCTGGATTGGCAAAGGTCAGCTTTGCATGGACCTTCTTTTGTTCTGTGCTGTTAGTACACACTGAGTTGCTTCAAGGATCACCATACAGCTTGTCTGATTTAATAACTTAATTAATGACCAAGAAGACAGTCAAGCAGGAGGTTAATTAAAAGTACATATTGTAATAACTAGAGGGGAAAGTACAAATAACCAGTCAGAACAATTGAAAAAACTCAGAAATAGTTTAAAAGCTAGCCCTCGATATGGGGGAAAAACCAGTACAAAATCCAAATATCAATTGAATGGGATAGACAATTTATTAGAGATGGCCTCTTTTACTTATATATTATGTATCTATAAATAAGTCCATCCCATCATTGATCTTAAAAGAATCCCAATGGAGTAACAATATACAACAAAATGTTGTTATAAAATCCAATAAATATACACCATAATTAAAGAATGTTAGGTTAAGTGTGTACCAACTCACTCACTCACATATGTAAACATTTATATATTTGCAAGTTTACAGATGGAATTCTAAAAGGCCTGATACCAAGGCATTGCTAGTAACTGTAACTAGCTCCATTATTGGGATTATTTTGCAAATGGAGCTACTATTTTTGGTTTACACTTTGTCTACATGTCATTCTATCTTTGTGGAAGACAGCTTCTGTTTTAAAAGGTAATCTATACACTAATTGTAATAGCTACAAAAGCTTGCCATGTGGCCAATTGACCATGTGGTTATTTTCACCCGAATCTGAGATTCTGCTCTCCATGCTTGTACATATCAGGTTGCACAAGACAACAGGCTGGGGACAGGCACAGTCTTCTATGGCAGTAATCAGTGCTACTGATGCAAGAAAGCTTATAAAAATAGAGTAGCAATTTTATTTTTCTCCTTTTAGCCCCAAAGAAAAAAATCAACACTAACACCCATTTTACAGTTTCCTGCTCATCTAGTAGATCAGTGTGATTCCATTCCCCACATAAAGTTACTCAGGCCCTCATTTCGGTATTTATTTATTTTATTTATTTGTTCAAATTTATATTGCCGCCCACTCACCGTAGCGACTCGGGGCGGCTTACAAACAATACATTTCAATAAATGTAAAGCTGTACATTATGACAAAAGGTATCCGTCATATCATTAACAGGTTAGCTGTTTTCCGACCACTCTTAAAACTCAGTTATATTGTCATAATCATGATTTATTGGGAATATGTCTAGTGTTCATATTACTCAAAATTACTTCACAATTAAACTAAACTTTTAGAGGAAAGAAAGAGCTTCCTCCTTCTTTGCATTCAGTCTTTCTCCCATGAGTACATGCCAAAAACAAATTTCTCAGAAACATTAGGAAACGAACAAAAATAGCTTTTGGGGAAGATCCTAGTGCAAGTTCATAAATTTATGGCTTCTATTTTTGAAAAGGAAATAAAATAAAACACTTCTTTGCAAATTAAATGACACTTCTTAGAAAACCAACTTCACAAGGTCATAAAAGAACTAGTCTTTTATCTGGGTACTAATGTGATGCAGTAAAATATAGCATGGAACTGGAAGAAACGGCTTCCATTTCTTCAGTTAAACAAACAAACAAATCCCAGATTTACCAGTGAGAATCACTCATAACCTCTGGTCTCAATTTATAGTGTGACCTGGGTCAGGTGTGCTATGGTGTTGAAAGAAACAGGATACCTACATTTTGAAACCTTTCTCCCCATACACTGTTCTTTCAAATGAAATTGTTTTATTTTAAATTGCATAAGTCACCTCTAAAAAAAACAAGAAACAAATGTATATGCAGGATAGTGTAGAACTCAGTGACCAAATTTCTAAATCAGTCTCACAGAGATAATAATCACAATCATACAAAACAAGATACCACTTTCTTTAAAGGAAGGTCTCGTCTGCTTACACATCAGACTAAAGCTTCACTTCACTACTGGAATGGTCTTTCTAATCCTCCAACACAAAGAAAACCTAAATGCACCACTATTGCTTAGGCATCCTACCGGATTAGGTGATTATATGTCTTCTGTATTCACTTTACAGAATGGATGCCTGACCAAAGATTTTTTTAAAAGAGATTTCAGCTTCTTCCTATCTGCCATTATCTTGAGACTTGGAACATTCATTTCCCAAAGCGACAGCCAGGCACCGTGAATTAAAGCTATCAGAAGTGCAGTGGCACAGGCACCAAAGTATGAGATACCAGCTAATAACTTCATAGTTCTGCCCTTAACCATCCTGTGTTAGCAGTTTGCCCACCCTCAAACTCCTGGCTGCTTATATATATGACATATTTACAGTGGTGGGTTGTTGCCAGTGTGCACCGGTTCACCTGAACTGGTAGAAACAATCCTGGGTGGTTCTCCGTGTGTGTGTGTGTGTGTGTGTGTGTGTGTGTGTGTGTGTGTGTGTGTGTGTGTGTGTGTGTGTGTGTGTGTGTGTGTGTGTGTGTGTGTGTGTTAGTAACCACCCAGGTTTGGGGTTTTTTTTTTTTTTTTGAGAACAAAAATTCAAAATTGGAGCCAAAATGGCTCCCAGGAACTGCTAATGTGTCAAACCTCCATTTGACACATGCACAGTTCTATTTTTTACTGTGCATACGTCAAATGGAGGTTTGACGCATGTGCAGTTCCCGGTAGCCATTTTGGCTTCCGGGAAAGGAAGGGCACAGATAGCGCCTGAAGAAGCAGCGACAGTCATGGTGGCCTTTCCTCACTGGGCCACACCATGCCACCAGGCCGCCGCACCATTGCGGCAGTTTGCCACAGCAGCGGTTTGTCGCCGCGCCGCTGCACCACCTCCTCTGCTGCTTCCTGATGAGTCGACCCAGGGTAAGTGATGGGTTTGGGTTTGGGGTTGATTTGTGGTTGGGGTGGGTGGGTAGGTGTATTTTTATGTAATTTTTATTTAATAAATAAATAAATAAATTTAATTTATTTATGGGTTTGTGTTGTGAGTGGGTGGGTGGGTTGAGTTGTGTGTGTGTGTGTGTGTGTGTGTGTGTGTATTTTTATTTTATTTTATTTTATTATTATTTTTCTTTGGCTCTGCCCACAACATCATGACATCATGATGTCATAACGTTGGCTCTGCCCGCGACATCATGACATAATGACTTCGGCCCCGTCCACAACATCCATGATGTCACGGTGGGGTAGTAAAAAATTTGACAACCCACCACTGCATATTTATTTATTTTATTAAATTTATACCCCACCCTTATCCAAGGACTCGGGGTGGCTTACAATTTTAAACAATTAGAAACACATTACGTATGATAAAAATTAAAAGTTAAAAGATTAAAAAGTTTTTTAAAAAACAGGGAGAGAGGTGTCATATATACAGTATATGACATTGTTGCCTATCCTGAAAAAATATTCGCCTGGCCACATCTAGAATCCTGGCTAGGGCCCTGAGTGACATTCAACCCAGAAGTGCCTCTGTGGAGATGGAGAAAATTGGGCGACTTTGTCCTCGGAGAGGGTTCCAAGGGAAGCCAACTCATCAGGCTGGGGCTGGCTTAAAGTCTTCTCTTTAGGAGAGGAGCCATGAGCCTCCATGGTAGGAGGTATAGCTGGGGTTTTCTTTGGGGTTGATTTCATTGTTTGTTTGTTTTAACTGGGCTGCTTTAGGGACTTTAAAATAGAAGAACATTCTGAGCTGTGTGGCAAAGCCTTAAACTATTGTGAATCTTGTGCCTGAGAGAGAGAGAGAGAGAGGAGAGCCTCTTCCATTATTTTAGACCCAAGGTGCCCAAACTTTTCAGACCATGGGCCAGTCACATGGTTCAGTGGGCCAGTCACATGTTTGGGTGGGCCGGTCACATGGTCCCTCGCACTGGAAGCAGAAGTAAAATGCACCTTGCAATCTGTTTTACAACAGGATGGGATAGATTTCAGGCTGCCATTTTCTCTGCTTAAACCGGGGTGCCCAAAGTATGACCCACAGGCTGGATCTGGTCCCCAACACCAATTCATCCAGCCCACACCTCCCTAGTCGATCCCGGAAGTGGAAGTAAAATGCACCAGTATGGGTGCATGTTACTTCTGCTTCTGGGAGCGATGAGGATGCCGTGGGCCAGATGAATTGGCATTGGGGACCAGATATACCACATGGTATAGTTTCAGCACTCCTATTTTTAGGCTTAGGTCTCAATCAACAGATTTGAAGAAGAGTCGAGATGTTTTAGGAGTTTCACTAACAACCTGTAATGATTTTTTCCACAAGAATAACCTGAATCTTGATTTATTTTTTCACATTTATTCACATATGTACCCCGCCCATTTGATACGAGCACCACTTGATTGGTGATATTTTAGGTAACTTTAGTCAACAGATGGAACAAGAGGCTGCTTAATGACCTTCCCTGAGGCAGTATAAACATTTCAGGTACCCATCAGTAAGCAGTAGTTTATTATTACAATCTACACGTCGCTTGAAAGGGCCGGAAGAGACCATAATATGGTCTGCAGTGAACGTTTGAACTTGTTGCTGAAATTTTATTCCTTTCGGCAAGCTATAGCTATTGAGCTGAGATTTGCCCATTTCTGGCAACAAAATATTTTCTTTCTTTCTTTTTAACTCTAAAATTAACTGAACTATTTCATACTCACTATGCTGCTAACTACATACACGATATATACAAACCAGTCTCTACCAGATAAACGGAAAGGAGACCACTCTGAAAATCAAACAATGTGTCTTAGCAAGCAGCAAGAGTAGAACGGAGGGCAACTGAGAGGTAGGAACACAGGAAAGAGAGCTGGGAAGGGGAGGGGCCTAATGGCTTGTTTTAGCTCTGGAAGTTTCCAACGATGCTCGCGGCTGCAGTTAACCCTTTCATGTGAATTTACAGAGACCACAAAGAAGAATTCATAGTTACATGTAAACTAGATGGTTATAATGCAGAGTGACGAGGGCTTTGTGGGCCGGATGATTTGGCATCAAGGTCTGGATCAGGCCCCCGGGCTGTAGTTTGCTTTACAGTTTGTCTCCTTTCATACCAATCTGCCTGCAACCAGATTGCCAAATCTCTCCTCCGGGTTCTTGGTATACTGGAGACAAGTTTGCATGGGAGGGGAAAGGGAAATTGTCTCAGTAGCCGCTGGTAAGCTATGGAAATCCTTGCCCTCAAGAGAGAAGATTGACACTTTTGAAAACTATACTTGATCATATGGTAAGGATATTTCTTTAGGTAAACATTTGCTTTTTGGATTTGTGTGGCGCATTACATGTATTATCTATTTTTCTATATTTTATTTGGTCTGGGTGGATTGCTCACTGAGTTCAGTAAGTAGCACCAGAAGAAGGTACTCAATATAGTAAAACCTCGCATAAAGAGCACCTCACTTGGAGACTAACTCGCTTAAAGAGCAAAATTTTCTCTGAATGGCTGCCCTCACTTAACAACTAAAAACAACCAAAAACTCACTTAACAACTAAATTGGGGTTCACAACCCACCTACCCCACCCCAAAGTCACAATCGGTCACTTACAATGGCACTTTTTCCAAATGTTTTGCTTAAAGAGCAACTTGCTTAAAGAGCAATCCCGTGGAATGCATTATGCTCTTTAAGTGAGGTGCGACTGTATAATCAAAACATTATTTCTTGCTCCCTTCAAAAGAAGAACTGACACTCTATTAAGCAAATTGCTATTGTTCAGTGTAGGTTACTTAACCAAAGAAGCATATCTTATTGGCCTCCTAAATCTTTGTCTCTCTGAGACAAGCAGTTACTCTCACAGACAAAACTACAGGGGAGAATTACCTTAAGGGCAACATTTTCCAACCTTTTTACACAATCACCCTTTGCAAGAGCAGTCGCCCAGCATCTGCCTGCAAGAGGAACGGAAACCTCTTAAAAAGATGTGAATTACAACTGCTTTCCATTCATGTTTGTTGACTGTGGTTCATCCATTACAGCTGAAAGCTCAGGGTCTTCTCCTTAAAGCCTGCATACCACCCCACCCCTCTAAGTAACCTTTCACAGCTTGAGTTGAGCTAATCATGTTAATTCACTGTAATGGTATCTATTTTTCTTATATGAGCAACATATACTGTACTCTAAAATGAAAGCTACCAGTGGAATAATTACCCTTATCGCTCCTGCAATCCAGATGTCCACCAGACAAAATATGCAAGAATACAAAGGCTGAATGGTTAGAGTGGGTGCATAAAATTGACATGAAGTGGCCCTTATAGAAAATACCCATCGATTATAATGCCTCATTGCTTAATATCTGGATTTATTATTTGATGCAACTGGTATTAAAGACACATGCTTAATTAAGCAATCTGTTCCAGGTGAAGAAGTTAAAAAATTATTCATAGCACTCCTCTTCCCATAACAGCTTCCCAGTTCATAGGTGTGATGGAATGCATGGTGCCAATTTGTGTGTGCAGATCTGATTAGGCAACCACATACTGTCAACAGAGTATGGACATGCCCTGAAGACATACGAGTCAAAGCAATAGGGTCCATGCACTGTTACCATAGAAGACAAGGGATACAGAAGGGAGATGCTAAATTCCTTTTTACTGAACTCTGTCTAGGAGTCAATAAGCAGAATGTGGAATAGTAATTCCCAGAAACTCGTGACTAACATTTTCTTTATAGTATCCTTATAGTATCAGTGAGATTAGATGGACAGGATGTGGCAAAGTCATTGATGAAGGAAGGAGCATCATTTACCTGGGGCATACAGATCAGCATACCCAAGGTGTGGGCCTTGTTCTCAGCCCAAGAGCAAGTAGATCACTTAATAGCTGGAGACCTGTTCACAATTGCATCATCACTGCTAGATTTCATTCAAAGTACATCAGGTCAATGGTTTTTCAAATCTACGTGCCAAAAGAAGATGAAGAGAGAAGGATGAATTCTACAATCAGCTACAGGCAATACTGGATTATATCCCCACCTATGACATAAAGTTGATAATGGGTGGTTTCAGTGCACAAATTGGAAATGACAGATGCAGTCATCAACATTTGATTGGGATGCATGGATACTCAGCAGAACAAAATGGTAATGGAGATCATTTACTTATTTTCTGTGGACTAAATGGCTTATGCATTGGGAACACCTACTTTGACCATAAGTTTATACATAAGAAGACCCAACAATATTTTGATGGGTCAACTTATAATGAGATTGATTACATCTGTATTAGCATATGATGGAAAACATATATTAGTGATGCTAAACTATTCAGAAGGGCAGACGTAGCCGCTGATCACTATTTACTTCTTTCATTCATCTGTCTTCTATTAAAGAAGCCAGAAGACAAATCAACCATTTGCTGTTGAAAGTTTGAAGGACCATGCTGTTGCCAAAGAATTCGATTCTGACCCTTTGCGACCCTATGGACCATTGTCCACCAAGCACCTCTGTCCTCCACCATCCTCCTCAGCCCGCCCAGCTCTGTGCCCACTGCATCCACACTACCATCTAGCCATCTCATTTTTGGCTGCCCCCCTCTTCTTTTGCCCTCTACCTTTCCCAGCATCAAGGCCTTCTCAAGTGAATCCTCTTTTCATCTTTATTATTTGACCTTCTAAGGAGCAGTCAGGGTTTATTTCTTCTAAGACTGACCTATTTGTTCTCCTCAAGAACCAGTTACAGCAGCTAGAAGACCAATATGGATTAGAGGATAATTCGAATGCCTTTAAGGAAGCTGTTATAGAAATCTTGGAATAGATAATTGGAAGAAGAAGACTGAAAAAGAAATGGATACAAGATTAAACCTGAAGCTGATTGCTGAAATGAAGGTAGCAAAATGTTGTACTGATCAAGCACAGACATCAGGGGAAGCACCAGGAGTAGCAATAAAATACCAAGAATTAGATTGGAAAGTGACACGTAGTTGCAGGGATAACAAGAAAGATTAGCTAGTACTGGAACAGAAGCCCAAGAAACAGTCTTGAAGAATAACTAAACTACTCTTTCATATAACCTGTGATTTGTCTATTAAATGAAAGCAAATGTGCCCTTTAGAGACAAAAATGGTAAAATACTTCTCAGACAAGAACAACAGGATTTGTACTGGGCCAAACATTTCAAAGAGAGTTTAAATCACCCTCACTCAACAACAATATTACTTCAATAGTCTGCCTCTGGCTGAATTGGCTGTAGACATGGGATTGTTTACCCAAATGGAAGTGAAGGAAGCTATACCACACTAAAGAATAATAAAGTTCCTGGAATAGATCAAATATCAGTTGAGTTTTTGAAATACAGTGGTAACACGGTTATCTACTGTATTTGTAAACTTACTAAGCCATTCAAATACTGTTGGCAAAATGAATGCATCCCAGATGATTGGAGAAAAGATATAATCGTTAAAATACCCAAAAATGGCAATTTAAGCAATTGTAATAATTGAAGACGAATTACATTTCTCTCAGTCCCTGGAAAAGTGTTTTGTATTGTCCTAGTTAAAAGACTGCAGGGCAAGACTGTATGAAGAGCAAGCTGGATTCAGACAAGGCTGCTCATGTAGTGAATAGATTTTTCTCCCTGCAAAATATTATTGAACAGAACATTAAGTATCAAAAAATCAGTGAAAATTAATTTTATTGATTTTAAGAAAGCGTTTCACTCTACTAACAAGGAATTGCTATGGAATATATTGCAAAAAACAGTAAAACCCCATTCCGTTCCGACAGCCTTTGTCATAAACTAATAATAATAATAATAATAATAATAATAATAATAATAATAATAATAATAATAATAATAATAATAATAATAATAATAATAATAATAATAATAATAATAATAATAATAATAATAATAATAATAGTCGTCGTCGTCGTCATAAACCAAAACACATTTTCCCATAGAAATGCATTGAAATTTTTTAAAAATGGTCCTGACTGGACCAAAAATAATAAAAAATACAAAAACCCAGCAAAGAAATTAAAAATAATGCCAGACATGATCGTCCCCCACCCCTTGATCGATTCTACCAGCTGGTGAGGGGCTGGGAGGAGAAAAGGGGGTGTCAATCCCCAGTCAATCCCCAATGGTAGAAATTTTTTAAAAAGGACAAATACAGTACAGTAAAGGAAGAAGCGATCTCCCTTCCTTTTGCAAGCTGCTGCTTCTTCCTGAGTACTTTGTCTGGGCACCGGAGGAGCCCATGTAACAGCAGCAGTGGAGCCATTTTTGGCACAGTTTCCACCACTTCTACCAGCAGTGACAGTCGCTGGGGACCATATATGCTCTTCTGGTCTTCATCTGAGTATCCCCCATGGCACTACAGCCAGGAATGCTTCCCTGAGTGCCTGGTGTGTAACCAGGAAGTTCCAGAGGGGCATGCATTCCCGGCTATAGTGCCATGGGGGGACCTTGAACAAAGACTGGAATGGAGCAGATATGGTCCCCAGAGTCTGCTGCCACCGGTAGAAGCAGCACACTGTGGAAACTACACCAACACCACCTCCTCCTCAGCGGTAAGTGAAACATTGTGACTTCTGGCGGTGGGGGAAGGGCACCATTTTAGAGTCTAAAATGGCATGGGGCCGCCATTTTAGACTCTAAAATTGTGATGGTGGTGTAATTCCCAGTTATAAAGCAAAATAAATGAATAAATTGTAAGCCGGGACATTATTTTTGTAGCCTTTGCCATCATAAACCATGGCAATCGTAGCCCAGGGCAGTTGTAAGCTGGGGTTTTACTGCACAGGTATATGGTAGTTCTAAGAAATATGTTAACATTTTCAGAAGCCTTTATAATAGGGGTGGCCAAACTACTGGCTTATGGTGCCAAACAGTGATGGGATGTAACAGGTTCTCACCAGTTTGCCAGAACCGGTAGTAACTTTCCCCAGTGTCCTGGAGAACCAGTAGCAGCTTTTGGGGGGAACCACCTTTGGGGCTTACCTTTTCACTGGTTTCCCCACTGCGCATGCACACCAAGCACTTGGTGTGCATGCATACCTACAGTGTTTGGCGCGTATGCACGGCCTCCTTGCTGTCCTCCCAAGCGGGGAGGAGGAAGAGAAGCTGCTAGCTTGAAGCTCTGTATAGCCTGCTCCCCAGGGTAAGTGACTCACCTTTGGATGTGGTGTGTCTGTGTGTATTTTAATGTGTATTTAATACCTTTACCTATATTGATGTACTACCAGGTGTGTGTGTGTATGTGCTTATTTTTATTTTGTTATTATTTTATTATTTTCTTTGGCCCCGCCCATGACATCATGACATCATGATGTTAGCTCTGCCTACCCTGTGATGACATCACAGTGGGGTAGTAAAATTTTTGACATCCCACCACTGGTGCCAAATCATCCGGCCCATGCAACCCTCAACGCTACCAAAGTGGAAGTAAATTGTGCCCGTGCATGTGTAAATGCCCATCCATAAACACTGCTGTAAATTAACCCACAACTGTCATAAATGCATTTATGACAGCTGCAGGTGTGTTTTATGGTGGGAGGAACCACATGACTAGCCTGCTCAACCACGTCATCTGCCCACAGCACAAAAACATTGGGAACCTCTGCTTTATAACAATTCTAGATGCTGTGTGAGACCTCTAAATGGAACCATTGACATTTTTAAGATATCAGAAAGGGTTGTGTTTTATTTCCATTTCCATTTTTGATCGTCATGGATTATGCCGTGAAAAAAGAAATGAAGAATGTAGATTTCAACATTCTGTGGAAGGAACAAGACAACTTGACCCATTTGGATTGCTTTCAAGTACTAAGACATAGCTGAGAGAGATGATACTGACACTTGAAACAGAGGCATGTGAAGTGGGTTTAAGAATCAGTGAAGATAAGAGCAAGCTAATGCAAATTGCTCAAGAAAATAACCCAGTAAGTGTAGGAGGCCAAGACCTACACTTTGTGAAATAGTTTAGTTATTTTGGTAGCATCATGGAAACAGATAGGGTAACAGAAGCACATGTGAAATGTCGAATAGGCAAAGAAACTGCGGTTTTCCAACAAATGTGCTTTATTTGGCCATCACCCTCTATGGATGCTGCAATTAAGAGCAGATTATTTAATGCCATTTTTTTTACAGATTTCCATTGCCAGTGAGATCCAGAAGTCTGCAACAAAAATAACCCAGAAGATTAATGTCTTTGGCTATTATCTTAGAAAGATCGCCATTACATATTGGGATTGTATTACAAACTGTGAAAGTATTAAAAAGGCTTTCTGAGTGGATAACAGAGTGAAGAATGTGCTTTGCTGGACATGTGCTCTGCATGGGTAACACCCCCCCCCCCCCAGTCTGCAATTAACTAGATACCATCAGGAGGACGAGAAGAACAAAGAAGACCTGGCTGCAAACTTTCCTAGGTGACCCAAGAAATATCAACCTTGAGTAGAAGGTTGCAGAAACTTTGTCTGTAGATTGAACATTGTGGAGAACACTTGTAGCCTGATATGCTTGATACAGGACACAGAGAGCAAGACCAAGAAAATGCTTTAGCATGCTACTGCTTCTTCTAACAGGAGATTATTACAGCATCAACGATAAAAATCACATAAAAAGTTTCTACAAATTCCTCTAGAAATAATATACACATAACCATTAGGAAAGTTGATCGGAGAAGAATAGATGCCTTTGAAATGTGGTGTCGGAGGAGAGTTTTGAGAGTAACCTGGACAGCAAAGAGAACAAATAGGTCAATCCTAGAAGAAATCAACCCTGACTGCTCCTTAGAAGGTCAAATAGTAAAGATGAAGCTAAAGTACTTTAGACATCTCTGTAGCAGGGCAGATGTTGTAAGGCTTACAGCATCCACCCTGCTACAGAACACCATTCAGGATATGCCAAGCCAAGCAGAGAAGACAAGGATTGAGGCAGCGGTGACGGCAGCAGCAGCAACAGCAGCGGCGGAAGTGGGCATGGGGGCATTTCTGGTGGGCCCAGGAGCTTTTCTTTCACCCATACGATGCAGCTCCTCCAGGTCGGTAAGTAGGGGAGTGGTGTGGGGAGAGTGGTGGGTGGGCTTTGGGGGGTTGCCACTGCCACTGAAGACCACTAGTCCATGAAGACCACCAGTGTTAGGGAGCCTGACCCAGCCCCCAGTTTAAAAAGGTTGAGGAACCCTGTCATAGAGGAAGGAAAAGAGGGACGTGTTGGCAGGCAAGGATGAAGAACATGTAGATCTGCTAACCAGATCATCCTGCTCTAGAACAGGGGTTCCCAACCTAAGGCCTGTGGGCCAGATCCAACCCACAGTGCCCTTTCATGTGCCCCCACCTCCTTTGAGGGCATTTGAGAAACAAAATGGCATCCCCTTTGAAGATGTTGGGACAAAATGGCCACCCCCATCATGAAGGCAGGGCAAAATGACCATCCAGCCCTCAAAGCTGAGTTAGAGTATGGCCCGGCCCCCATCTTGAAAAGGTTGGGAACCCCTGCTGTAGAATAATAATTCTCTTCTAAAACAAGGTACCCACTCTTACAGACTATTGTTCCAGTGCGAAAATAAATTGTGTGGACATTGGAAGTGAAGATTTCTCAATTTCAGTTGCTGCTATGATGATAAATTTTGACAGTGCATTGTGATTGTGACTTCAGCCTCTCTGGGATCCCAGGGTGCAAATCTAGTCACTAGAGTTGCTGAAGTGACTTATCTTGACCCACATCTAAGATTACATCATTCTGCTCCTTAAATGGAAAATATGACCCATGTTTGATTTTCTGACATGCAGCTAGTTGTCAGATGAAACAAAATTGTGATGAAATTACCAAGGATCTCAGAGGGTAGAAGATCCTAAACATATTTTAGACAATTGATTTTCAAGTCTATATCACAGGTGTTCTTGGACTTCGGTTACCAGAAGCCCAAGTCAGCAGTCCTGCTAATCAAGGCTTCTAGGAATTGAAGTTCAAGAACAGCTGGAGTGACAAGGTTCTCCATCACTACTCTATCAGATATATTTTTTATATTTATTTGATGACTAGACTACTAAAATAGGATGTCAAGGAAGCAACAACTAAGTCTTGAGAGAGATGGAAGTAACATTTATAATGTAGTATGGTTTTCTAAAGGGAAAAGGAAATTGTAAAAACTTTATTAAATATAGCATATTTGGGAACAGTAACACTTTTAATGGTTTACATGATCTGATGAGAAATAAGATCAATTAAGTCCAGACAAGTTGCCTGATATTTATGAAATTGGCACCTCTGATTGTAGCCTGAAGGCAGTTTGGAAATTTTTCTAAAATGGAAAATTATATAATTAGAATAAGTTAATTCTTTTAATTCTTGTAGGTCCAAATGATACAAATTCTTATTAGTATAAGAAATCCTTCACATTTTTGCAGATATTTACATTTCAGTGATTAATAGGAGCCTAGAACCAATATAGGTTAAACTGTTTTCAACAGAACAAAATTTACTGAATCATAACACCACATGTTATTTTACATCATACAGTATATAGTAAACAAAAGGGGAAAGAAAGAACGACCTTGTGGAGCATCGCAATGTTGCTTCCTCCTCCACAGAGATCCCTACATTATATATGTACAGTGATGGGATGTAACAGGTTTGCACCAGTTCGCCAGAACTGGTAGTAACTTTTCCCAGTGTCTCAGAGAA
Source organism: Furcifer pardalis (assembly GCA_030440675.1). Lineage (NCBI taxonomy): Eukaryota > Metazoa > Chordata > Lepidosauria > Squamata > Chamaeleonidae > Furcifer > Furcifer pardalis. The sequence goes on from CP126897.1 coordinate 56,451,576, forward strand.
CCGGTAGCAGCTTTTAGGGGGAACCACCTTCAGGGCTTACCTTTTCACTGGTTTCCCCACTGCGCATGCACGCCAAGCACTTGGGGTGAATGCACGCCTACAGTGCTTGGCGCGTATGCACGTCCTCCTTGCTGTCCTCCCAAGCGGGGAGGAGGAAGAGAAGCTGCTAGCCTGAAGCTCCCTATAGCCTGCTCCCCAGGGTAAGTGACTCACCTTTGGATGTGTGTATTTTAATGTGTATTTAATACCTTTACCTATATTGACGTACTACCACAGTTCCTTAAAAGGCCTGGCGGCCTGGCTTGGGGTTTTTAAGCAAAGTCTTGGAGTTACCTCATCAATAAGCTACACCTGTGCTGTTCCAATTGCTGTTCCAATTGGAGAACCCTTAAGGAGCCACAGCTCTTTTACATTTATATTAAGGAATATTCTCCTAGAGAACTGGTTAGGCAAAGACTTAGTACCTAACTTCTTTAACTGTTGAAAAGTTGAAAAGTGCCAAAATGAAGCCATCTTGTGGTGAGCTCATTCTGTAGTTCCTTCCATCTGACCTAGTGTGAGAAAAATAGCCAGAATAAGCTTTAAGATCTGGTTTAAAAGTTCTGGTTGATTTGTGTTTGGGGTGGGTGGGTGTATTTTAATGTATTTTTATTTTATTTATTTATTTTATTTATTTATGGGATTGTGTTGTGGGTGGGTGGGTGGGTGTATGGTTTGAGGTGTGTGTGTGCATGCGTGCGCACTTATTTTTATTTTATTTTTTTTCTTTGGCCCCACCCACAACATCATGACGTTGGCTTCGCCCATGACATGATGTTAGCTCCGCCCACACTGTGATGACATCACGGTGTGGTAGTAAAATTTTTGACATCCCACCACTGTATATGTAATATATACCCCATTGTAAAAGCAACTGTATCTAATATAAACTATAACCTCCATCTAAAACAGTATATTTTTCAATCCTCATGGCCTCCATATTATCAAAGTGAACCTGCCTTTTCTTTTTTCTTTTCTTTTTGGCAGCACTGCAAATTGTTGCCTCAATGTTCCATACCCAAAAAGGCAAACCAGAAAAATACCTTTAGTGTGGGTGTTAAAAGTAGCTAAGACATCCAGGAGAATGAAGAAGGACTCTCTTGGCTCCTTGGGACAAATCATCCTAGTATTTACAACTCATATTCAGGCCAAATTAGATTGGCCAATATCTAAATAATCAGTACCAAGAGCTGGAAGAGTACGGCTTACTGTTGGACCTTGCTCAGAAATGGAAGACTAGGTGTCTGACATTTGAGAACATGTACCGTATTTGCCAGCATGTAAGACACATTGGAATAGAAGACACACTCCATTGTTACCAAAATAGCCCACTATAGGCCATTATATACAGCACAAGACAAACTCTAGTTTCCCAGTGTAATTTAATGAGGGGAAGTGGGTCTTATATGCCAGCAAATAGGGTAATAATTTTCTATAGTCAGTGGATGAAAGCTTAGCTGAAGCAGGGGTAGTTTTGGTTCCTTCAAAGGGACAATGGGCAACCAGAGCTGAGAGATATTAACTTTTTGTGACTCCAGCTCTCAGAATTGTCCAGCCAACATTACCATTGGCCATGTTGGCTGAGGGGTGGGAGTGCTAACTTTCAACCTCTGAGCAACTTAATAAAGTTCTCAAGCTGCGCAGATATGCTTTGGTCTCAGTTTTCTATTTAGAAAAGATGACGCATAAGACCAGTAGAGCAGTGAGCGAAAACCTCTCAGCCAAGGTCCTTCAGCTGAAAAATGAGAATGAGATGAAATCACACTCCATTCTTTACTATTGTTGCATCTGGAAACCCTTTTCTATTGTTGAAGATCTGTTAGGGAACATGATAGCTGAGATGGAACGTTAATAATAATCTTAGAATTGCAAAGTGGGAAGGGAATATTTGGAAGTAGGGCAATACTGGCTGCCAGCTAAGGAGAAACAAAGACCTGAAAAAAATGCTGAAATAGCCACAATTTCGCTCTTGTAGAACACACTGTACTACTCACAGCAGCTTTACTTCAGAATGTAGTCAGATCTACAGGTATTACATTCATGAGCTAGGATCTTATAATGAATTAATTTCCGAGCAAAAAGGAAAATTACGTACACTGAAAACAGGAAAGACCAGGGTGCTTTGATTGTGAGAAATGATCTGAAAATGAACAATTGTAGAAAAATGTCTGCCTTACTGAAAACATTAATACTACCCAGAAAGCTGAAACAGAGGTCATTTGTCACAGTACTAATTTTTCCTTCATGAAATGAGCATAAAAAATATTGATTGTATTCCTAATTTTATGCACAGTAAGCAGTTCTTCAATAAAATTCATGTATTTGAATAAACTAAGAATAAATAGGAGGCTCTTACACCAGAGCCTCAACATGAACAGTAGAAAAATTAAATTTTGGATCAACAAGTTGTGATCATAGCTGCATAAATAATGCAAATACTATCCTTAACTAACAAAAAAAATGGAATAAACTTTCAAATAAATTTACATTTGTTAATAAATATATTTTTGAAGGTCAATCTTTTTTTTAAAATAGCATAAACTGTGACGACATACTTCAAACTAAGCAATAAATAACCATGTCATATATTGGCTCCACACAGAATTGTGCTGTTTAAAGTATTTCTTTCCCTGGGAACCGTTTTTCTGAGCTCTCCAAACTGTTCTCAAAGGACCTTCTGGTTTTACACAAGGCGTTTCAAGACATTCTCTGCAGGAAACTTTTTACAACAACGTTCACACAGAACAGGAAAAAAAAACTCCACTAGAATTTTTCAAGGCAACATTTCAGAAGAAAGGTATATAGTTATATTATATGGAGACAGATTTGATGGTGTCTAAAGTCAAAGATAAATACAGTATGGAAACGTAACAAAGGTTTGACCCAAATCTCCCTCCTGTTGCTATTCTCATGCAATATGGCCTGTCTCTCTCGGCTAGAAGCAACTGAACCTCAAGACGTTGCTGTTTTGTCTAATATGGAATTATACCAAAATAATATTTAAAAGCATCAATTTATAATTCCTAATGGAGGTATAAAAATCAACTACTAGACAGTGATTGTAACTAGTAGTAGTAGGTTACTGCTTACAAATTACTAGTAATTTAAAATTCTTTCAAATAATAAAGGTATAATTACATTATTATTGAGATGGTAAATTCTGAAATAGACATAGACAATCTCCTGTTGCAATTTAACTATAAGATTTTAGCTACACAGGTAAAGGTTGCCCTTGCTTGAAAGCCAGTTGTATCTGACTCTATGGTTCAGTGCTCATCTCTGTTTATAGCCAAAAAGCCAGCGCTGTCTGTGTCTGCAGATATTTCTGTGGACATGTGGCGAGCACAGTGCACAGACTGCTGTTTGGCTTCCCACTGAAGTGGCACCTATTTATCTATTCACAAATTCTTGCTTTCAAACTGCTAGTTTGGCAGGACCTGGGACAGAGACGGACGCTCATTCCGTCAGGCAGCACTCGGGTCTTGAACTGCTGAACTGCCAATTGCCAGTTCAGCGTCTTAACCATTTGAGCCACCGCAGGTATGGCCTCATTAAATACTGAAAGAGAAATGCTATGTTTGATATTTAATGTCACATAATCAGCTCATGCTCTTTGTGGGTATTGAGGCAACAATGTGGTTAATTTCCCATATATATACCACAGGCCAGTGGTTTCCACCATTCAGATATTTGTAAAATGATTTTGCAAAAATTATAGAAGTAACAGTAACTTAACTACTGAGAAATTTGCAACTATCACTGTATTTAATTGCTCTTAATCGTTTCGGTTAAAACTGAAAACCAGGCAGCACAGGGGCTAAGAGCACAATTTGTGTGCCAGAAAATTTCCAGTTCAAGTGTCACCTCACCATGATTAGATTTGGTAACTTGAGTAAGCCACCATCTTTCAACCTTCACCATTCTGTACCAGGATGACAGTAAAACATACCTGTGGGGCTGTTATATATTTTGTAGACTATTCTTTTGACTATTCCAAAGCTATGGACAGATCGATAGCTATAGATATGTTGAAACACATCTATAAGGTTTAAAAATTGTGGCCATATGTTCATCCCATTCAGTGTAGTCTGGCTTCTCTTTCCTGGATACCACTCCTAGACTGAAACTCCAGTGCCCAACAGGACAGCAGAAAGAATCAGACAAGTTTGGCCAGACTGAGAAGGAAAGCTTTTCTGAAAGTTTCATTGCTGGTGGGATGTGATTAAAGAAAAGAGAACTTAGTAAGTGGAGATGGGAAGAAAACTCATGAAAGGGCATGAGAGGGCTGCTAAATTCAAGTCTGAGAAAGCTTCTATTATACTGTTAAATTTTATTATTCTATTATACACCAACTACCAGAGGAGGAGGAGGCCAGGGCAGGTTGAGGACCTTGCCGCTGCCACACACACACACCCTGTGCCTACACCAACTGCCAGGGGAAGAAAACGCCAGGGCAGGTTGAGGACCTTGCTGCCTCTCCCCCTGTGCCTACGCCAACTGTCAGGGGAGAGGAGGCCAGAGCAGGTTGAGGACCTTGCCACTGCCCCCCCTGTGCCTACACCAACTGCCAGGGGAGGAGGAGGCCAGGGCAGGTTGAGGACCTTGCCGCCCCTCCCCCTGTGCCTACGCCAACTGCCGGGGGGGAGGAGGCCGGGGCGGGTTGAGGACCTTGCCGCCCCTCCCTCTGTGCCTATGCCGTCTGCCGGGGGGGGGGAGAAGCCAGAGCAGGTTGCCACCCCTTCCCCATGCCTACGCCAGCTGCCAGGGGAGGGGGAGGCCAGGGCAGATTGAGGGCCTTGCCACCCCTCCCCCTGTGCCTACACCAACTGCCAGGGGAAGAAGTCAGGGCAGGTTGAGGACTTTGCCGCCCCTCCCCCTGTGCCCACACCAACATATTGTATTGTAATGTAATGTATTTTTGTAAGCCGCCCTGAGTCGCCACGGCGAGTGGGCGGCAATCTAAATTTGAAACAACAACAACAACAACAACAACAACAACAACAACAACAACAACAACAACAACAACAACAACAATAATAATAATAATAATAATAATAATAATAATAATAATAATAATAATAATAATAATAATAATAATAATAATAATAATAATAATAATAATAATAATAATAATAATAATAATAATAATAATAATAATAATAATAATAATACAAAAAGGGGAAAATATTGGCACTGGAGATGACTTGTCATCTTCACTGTTCATCCCCAAACAAGGATAGTCTCAGTAATCACTTTTTCTGGTAGCTTCATTCATTAGTCCAAGACCTACAATATTTTATTTGCTTTAAATGCACTATGGTGATTTGTGCACAAATTCAGCAGCAAATCACTTTTAGCTATTTAAAGCAAGTGTTGACTTACTTTCAATAGGTATTCCTATTTGCCACTGAATTTAGGCAGCAACATGATATGCACTGTTTAAAGCAAGCTGCAAACTTTGTTTTATATATTGTAAATTAACAGCCAGTTTTTCAAAGGCAATAAGGTATTTGGTAGATGTAATGTAGATGCAATGAAGGTAAATCCAAGCAAAATGACTTGAGTTTCAAAGTTCCTTATGCACCTCTAAAGATAGGCACCAACTCATGTGTTTGTCAGAGACAGTGAATGTCATACACAGACTTGAACTAACCAATCAAGTTAGTCAACAAGTATGGAAAGTATGCTCATGCCTCACCCATTCTCCGAGAGCTGCACTGGCTTCCGGTATGCTTCCGGGTCCAATTCAAGGTGCTGGTTATTACCTTTAAAGCCCTTCATGGTAGTGGGCCAGGATACTTGAGAAACCGCATCACCCCAAGAATATCTGTCCGTCCCACCAGAGTGGACCAGAGAGGCTCTCTGGTCATACCATCAGCTAGAGAGGCTCATCTCTCTAGCACAAGAAGGAGGGCCTTCTCTGTGTCCGTTCCAGCCCTATGGAACCTCCTGTCAAGTGAGTTGCATCTCCAGGGGATGAAGACCTGGCTGGCGGGGCATGTGTGGGGTGTGGGCCAGGCAGTCAGCTCGGTCGGCTGGCTCCTGTGAATAACCCCACCTCTCTCCCTGCTCCTGTGGTTTTTAATTTTTTAACATTTAACATTTTAATCTTTTAACTCTTGATTTAAAAATCTTTGTTGTAAATAATGTGTTTTAATTGCTTTTAAACTGTAAGCCGCCCTGAGTCCTCAGAAAAGGGTGGGGTATAAATGTAATAAAATAAATAAATAAATAAATAAATAAAGTTGTGAACAACTTCCTTTAATGATGACTGAAAGGAATGATGGATAGCACCCAACATCATCTTGTTTTTTCCATTCTTTGTCTATACTGCCTTCTGAATGGCATCACTACCATATTTAGACAGTTATTGTATTATCTATCTACCTATTTTACACTACCATTTTATCACTGATGGAAGTGAGTGAAGCTACCAGAAATCCTGGAACAGCACAGGTTTCACCCTTCTTTTTGAGGGCCACAGTCTACAGAAGGCCATTTTTTGAATTTGTCATTTAGTTAGAATAACTGCTAAAAGTAGTATAAATATATGCCCACAAACAAAATTTTGAACATGTCCAAGAAAAAAACAGGAATCTCTCATCTGTCAGTAGAAATTTTCCAGCCCGTTAATCTAAAAGATCAGCATGTGTTCATATCCTTACTGGCATCAAGGGTAGGAATAGGAAGTCCAATAATGTATGAGAGAACCTAAACTATAAGTTAATAACAGTCCATAGCTATCTGAATGTGCCTCACTAGTAGGTGTTACTTCAGCTACTAATGAAGCTTGCTCTGTGGACAAGGCAATATATAAACTTGCCAAGACACATAAAAGATATCCAAATTAAACTCAGATCTGCCAGATTCTAAAAATGTCATAGATATTTATTGCTATGCTGTTCTCTATCTGCAACAGCATCCAAAGCAATGTCTGCCTATCCTAGCCCCAACCACGCCTATCCGTGTGCTTGAAATCATATTCTGTCAAATCACCAGTCTCCTCACTCATGGCCACTTGAATTAATCAGTCAAAATAGTACTTGGCATTTTGAGGATTCTGATTTAATGCAGAAATAGCAATAATTCCAGCTGTGGCTTAAACATTCACAGTAATTCCAAAACATTTATTAACCTTGGCTTTTGGCTCGTTAGCTGTTTTCATCATAACTAAACATCAAAGCTCTTTCTTTTTCTTGAGAAGCCAAATCTCATCACAAACCCTCTTTTCTTCTATGAGTCTTAGCTTGTATCACCAAGAGAGCAATTTTTAACTCAAATGGGCTTCTCTTAAATTTACTCTAGCCAGAAGTTCAATTCCCTGCACAAGCATCCCACATTATAATCTTTCAATAGAAGGGTAAAATCTTGAGTTTTCTACTGCCAAAGTCCTGAGAAATGTAACACTAAGCTTCCACAGAAATTATGAAATTACACTAAAACCCCGGCATACCACTGCCCTGGGTTACGTTTGCTATGGGTTACAATGACACATTTAATTTAAAAAATTATCCAGTTTATGACCAATTTTCGGTTTATGACTGAATATTGTGTTACAGTATTTTAAACTCTAAAATGGTAGCGATCTCCCTACCTTTTCCACGCCGTTTGGGGACCTTGTCTGATGACGACAATGGCACATCTGCAGCAGTAAGCACTGCATTGTGACTTTGGGTGAAAGGGGGTCATTTTGAATTCTGCAATGGTTGTGTCAGCCATTTTGAAATTCAAAATGTCTGACACAACCATTTCAGAATTCAAAATGGGCACCCCCTTCAACCAAAGTCACAAGCGTTCTTACTATCATGGAGGTGCTATTGTCATCATCGGATAAGGTCCCCAAACAGTGTGGAAAAGGTAAGGAAATTGCTTCTTCTCTTTTGTGGGGGTGGGAGAGGGTGGGAGAGGGTCTGGCATTTTTGTGCTTTTTTTGTGCTTCTTTGTATTTTTTAATATTATTTTTGTTCTGGTTGGGACTTTTTTTATTTTCAATGCATTCCTATGGGGAAATGTGGTTTGAGTTATGTTTGTTTTGGGTTACAACAGAGGTTGTTGGAACAGACCTCCGTTGTAACCCGAGGTTTTACTGTACAACAATTGCCTGTAGCTTTCAAAGAAGTAGCTGTGTTAGTCTGCAGAAGACAAACAAAAAAGGAGACAAAAATGTTGTGGAACCACAAGGACTAACTTCTCAACCTTTTTAAGCCGGGGGCCAGGTCATGCTCCATCAGACAGCTTTGGGGGCTGGACAGCCATTTTACCCTTCCTATACCACATGCAGTCAAAAATTTTACTACCCCGCCATGGTAAATAAAATAAATAGATAAAATAAAATAAAATAAAAAATACATTAAAATACACCCAAACACCCACCCCAAACACAAATAAACCAGAGCTTTTAAACCAGAGCTTAAAGCTTATTCTGGCTAATCTTTCTCACACTAGGTCAGATGGAAGGAACTACAGAATGAACTCACCACAAGATGGCTTCATTTTGGCACTTTTCAACTTTTCAACAGTTAAAGAAGTTAGGTACTAAGTCTTTGCCTAACCAGTTCTCTAGGATAATATGCCTTAATGTAAATGTAAAACAGCTGTACCTCCTTAAGGGTTCTCCAATTGGAACAGCAATTGGAACAGCACAGGTGTAGCTTATTGATGAGGTAACTCCAAGACTTTGCTTAAAAACCCCAAGCCAGGCCTTTTAAGGAACTGTGGTAGTACATCAATATAGGTAAAGGTATTAAATACCCCTTAAAATACACACAGACAGACCACATCCAAAGGTGAGTCACTTACCCTGGGGAGCAGGCTATAGGGAGCTTCAGGCTAGCAGCTTTTCTTCCTCCTCCCCGCTTGGGAGGATAGTAAGGAGGCTATGCATATGTGCCAAGCACTGTAGGCGTGCATGAACACCAAGTGCTTGGTGCACATATGCAGTGGGGGAACCAGTGAAAATGTAAGCCCCGAAGGTGGTTCCCCCTAAAAAGCTGCTACCGGTTCTCCAGGACACTGGGGAAAGTTACTACCGGTTTTGCAGAACTGGTGTGAGCCTGTTACATCCCATCACTGACCACACGGCACTTCCTGGTGTGGTGGAGGCAGTGGAGGCTACATAAAATGGTACCATGGGCCACATTCGTCCCATGGGTTGCAAGTTGAGAATCCCTGCTCTAGATCCATGATGGCTAGGCTTGGCAGTCCAGGTGTTCTTGAACTTCAATTCCTGAAGCTCTGATCAGCAGGAGTGCTGACCCGGACTTCTGGTGGTTGAAATTCAAGAATACCTCGTGTGCCAGGGTTAGCCATCACTGCTCTATATATTAACATGTGGCCCTCCAGATTGTCAGGCGTATTGCATAAATTACCTCCATTTAGGAATTTCTTTAGTATGCATGTAATAAGCTGGTTTATAGTGAATCAACGGAAGAAAAGGCCTTTATTTCAGAACCTATGTGACAGCATAGGTGCATATCTCCAAGGTCCAGAGAGAGTAACTCATAGTTCTAGAGTTTTTTGTCCGTGCCTGGTCTATAAGTTAATGTATGATGCAGATACTACACTTTACAGATTGCTAATTACACCTTTTTTTCTACACACGTGGTTTGAGGGCCTGAAAAGAAATTATGACATTATGTGACATTTCTCTTTTGGTACACCTTGTGAATTTCCTGTACACAAACACTGAAGAAAATAAATTGTGATATTTGTATGCATTCAATAGATGTTTCCTAAAAATTAAGTTACGTTGTGGATTTCTCTCCAGTGACTGACCTGAAGTAAGGTAAAAGTAAAGGTCATCCTTGCTCAAAAGCCAGTCGTATCTGACTCTAGGGTTCAGTGCTCATCTCTGTTTATAGTCGAAGAGCCAGCGCTATCTGCATTTGCAGATGTTTCCATGGACATGGGGCAGGCATGCCTAGACACCGAATTGCACAGAATGCTGCAGTGGCTCAAGTGGTTAAGGGCTCTTTCAAATACCATGTGACCTAAAATAGGCCACTTTTTGACACACACACACACCGTGACTTTCTGTGACCCTTGACCAACCCCCCACCCTCCATCACATGGTTTGAAGATAGATCTATGGCCAGCTGGATGAGAAAAGCAAATAATAATTTTGGAGTCATGTGACTTCATGCCGACCCCCCGACCCCCATGACTTTTGGTCGACCCCCTCCCTCCCTAAAATGGTCAGGTGGTATTTGAATGAGCCCTAACCCACTGACTGGGAGGTGAAAGTCAGCAGCTCAAAAATTGAGTACTGCATGATGGAATGAGCGTCCGTCTCTGTCCCAGCTCCTGTCAACCTAGCAGTTCGAAAGCAAGCAATTGCAAGTAAATAAATAGGAACCACTTCGGTGGGAAGGTAAACAGCATGACCTGAAATACATCTCAAGAATCATAAGAACCAGAATTAGTTGGCTTTCAAAGACAAAACATGTCAGCCTGGCTTACTTTATTCTAAGAATGACCTCATCGTATAATTTATTAATTTCCCTTATTTTATTTTTCTAGGATAAAGCATCCTCTGTGTACACAACTACAGTAGATGAAAAAGCAAAAACACCATCCAGTGATTCACCTCCATGTAACATGAAGCAAGGACATTTTTCTTTGAGATATTTGTACTGTATATGCTGTGTTTATTAAAGCAGATTGAAAGCAGGCGAATTTTAGTCCAAATGATTCAGATCTGTTTCACCTACAAACTGCAGTTTTCTGGGAAATAATGAAGTCTCTATGCTCTTAACTCATGCTACTAAAATGAGTTAAATTATGTGCTGTCCAGTTTCAAATGCACTATGAATACTAAGGTCTATTTAGCAGTGCTGGATTTCTGCGCATTCAGCACTATCTGTAATGCAAAAATAACATATTTTCATTTTTGATGAAAGTTGTACCATTTTTTCCTAAGTACATATACTGAGAAGGATTAAAATACTTATTTTCAGCTTGATCTTAAGATCTGGCATGCAAATAGACAAGATCTGGTGAGAAAGCATGCAGCACACCGAACTTGTGGAGCATGATATTGCAGTAGTACAAAGAAGAACCTTGATGCGTTACTAATAGAGTAATTTAAAGTAGTGCCTCACATTACAGTACTGTACAGTACCTGTATTGCCATTGACAATAAGGTAGCTGGTCAGCTTTGGGCTTGCTTGCCCTCAGATGCCATGAGGTATTTATTTTGCTGTTTATTTTATTTTGTTGTTTGTATTATGTTGATGTTGTTTATTTGTCTGTACTCCACCCAGAGTGGGAAATATCCCAGATGGTGGTATAAAAATGTAATAAATAAATAACATGAATAATTAATAGATACAGGCCTAGTTTTTATTTTTTGCACCCCTTTGTCTACATAATCCACCCCTGTATCTACATTAAGACACAGACTGGGAGGAGGCAGGACAGGAGTTCAATATCCGAGTACAGTCAAACCTCGCATAAAGAGCGCCTCGCTTAAAGAATAACTCGCTTAAAGAGCAGATTTTTCTCTGAATGTTTGCTTCACTTAACAAATAAAACCAACCAAAAACTCACTTAACAAATAAATTGGGGTTCACAATCCCCCCCCCCACAGTTGGTCACTTTCAATGGTGTTTCACTGGAACGCATTATGCTCTTTAAGCAAGGTACAACTGTACTGCACGACGGAATGATCTCCCATCTCTGTCCAAGCTCTGGCCAACCTAGCAGTTGAAAAGCATGAAATTGCAAGTAGTTAAATAGGGACCACTTTGGTGGGAAGGTAAACAGCGTTCTGTGCACTCTGGTGTCGAGGCATGCCTGCCACATGTCCACGGAAACGTCTGCAGATGCAGACAATGCTGGCTCTTTGGCTATGAAACAGAGATGAGCACTGAACCCTAGAGTCGGATATGACTGGCTTTCGAGCAAGGGAGACCGTTACCTTTACCTCTATCTACATAATGATTTTGCATGTGTTTTCCACAGTCAAATGCTGGCGGAGAAAATTAGTGGTCAAAAGGATGCCTCCACTAGTCCAATGCTTATGCAATGAGCCACCATCACTAGCCTCTTTCAAAAGCTGGGTATTGACGTCTCACTTCTAGAATACACTTTTACCAAAATGCTTTGCACAAGGACTTTTTAAAAGTAGCACATGGGCTTATTAAAATATAAAAATGGGCATCAGGAAATGAACTTCCTAGTGGATTTTTTTAAAGTAGCCATTTCCTCAACTGGCCTTTATGGTCAGTTGATATCCTGAGTACCTGGAATTCTGGTCATGCCCAAGCAGAAAATGGAGGTTTGAATCTCAACTTAGAGGGAAAGGATGCCTTCTTGACCCTGCACGAGATAAGCAAACTTGGGGAAACAGGAGGATGTGGAGCTGATTAAAGAGAATGGATTTGTATTGAATAAAAACAAAGCAATTGCTTACAACCCCCACTATAAACAAACAGTTATTACAAAACCACAAGAGGCATCTCTTGAAGGACGCCGCCGCTGCCGTGCGCAAGAATGCTGCTGCCGTCGCCACGCCTCTCCCGGCCCCCGTCACCGGCCGGGAGGTTAAAAGGAACCTCCCTGGCCAAGGGAGGCTCGAAGAAGGATGACGACGCTGCCGTGCACGAGAACGCTGCCGCCGCCACGCCTCTCCCAGCCCCCGTCACCGGCCGGGAGGTTAAAAGGAGCCTCCCTGGTCAAGGGAGGCTCGAAGAAGGACGCCGCCGCTGCCGTGCGCAAGAATCCTGCCGCCGCTGCCGCGCCTCTCCGTGTTGTTTTTTATACTATGTTGTTTGTATACTGTTGTTTTGTGTACCGTGTAAGCCGCCTAGAGTCAGGTTCGCCAGAGCAAGGTGGGGTATAAATTTGAATAATAAATAAATAAATAAATAAATCTCTCTTGCAAAAGTGACAAAACTTGTAAGTTAGGAGAAAGAAGCAATGCTAGATATGTGATTAGCAGCAGCAGGGTTTTAAAGAGCTATTATGTTAAATCACTCTATTATCAAGATTCCATGGCAAAACTAAAAGATTCCAGAGGAATTTTGTAATGTGGGAAAAGGTCAACTCTACAAATCTTCATCAGTTCATCTGAAAAAATAATCGGCGTGGACTGCAACTCATATCCGGGAATGCATTTTTTCCTGAAGCAGGAAAAATGTCACTGATGTGAATTTGTTTAAGGTGGATCCCAGCTTGCCATGAAGTGACCCACATACTATGATTTCAGAACCATTTCCTGTGGCACATATGGAACGCGACATGCAGGATTTAACACCGGGATTGCAATGGACTGCCGCAGCCTTGAGGATGTGGACAAGGTAAACCTTCACAGCCAGTCCATCTGAGATGGGCTCTTCTGCCTCCAGAGAATCAGAATTCCTCCTCCGCTCATTTTGCTGTTGGACCCAATATGATGGTTTCCAGTGGCATTTCCTCCACTGAGGGGGACCATCACCCCACCTAAAAGGGCTCACCTGCCTGTAGCCGTTGGCCCCTATAGGGAGTCAGGTTAGTTAACCACCACCTGACACTCGGCATTGAGTTGCTGGCTGTATGGTCTACTCCATTACCGTAGCGGGATGTCCAGCCAGACATAAGAAAAAATAATTTGTTGTTGTTCAGTCGCACAGTCGATTCCGACCCTTTCCGACCCCATGGACCACTGTCCGCCAGGCACTTCTGTCCTCCACCATCCTCCTCAACTCACTCAGCTTTGTGCCCATTGTGTCTACAATACCATCTAGCCATCTCATTTTGGCCGCCCCCTTCTTCTTTTGCCTTCCACCCTTCCCTGCATCAAGGCTTTCTCAAGCGAATCCTCTCTTCTCATTTGGTGTCCAAAGTACTTTAGCTTCATCTTTACTATTTGACCTTCTAAGGAGCAGTCAGGGTTGATTTCGACTAAGACTGACCTATTTGTTCTCCTCGCTGTCCAGGGGACTCTCAAAACTCTCCTCCAACACCACATCTCAAAGGCATCTATTGTTCTGCGCTCAGCTTTCTTTATGGTCCAGCTCTCACAACCATACATCGCCACTGGAAATACCATTGCTTTGACTAGACAAATTTTTGTTTGCAATGTGATGTCTCTACTTTTCACTATGTTCTCCAGGTTTCTTATAGCTTGCCTCCCAAGAATCAGTCACCTTTTTATTTCATGGCTGCAATGCAGATTTTCTAGGCATTATAATTCAAATTTCAGTTTTTAATTATCTTGTAAATATCAATATTACCTTATGTTGCAAATGATTTATAAAAAATCTCTCTATATTATAAATGTTTAATCATATAAATGTTGTTTCAAAAAATTATAGCTCTAACACATTGAAATTTGTCATTATATATATAATGATAAATTTCAACGTGTTAGAGCTATAATACACACACACACATGCATGCGCGCATGCATGCACGCGCACACACACACACACACAGAGCCAGTCATATCCAACTCTAAGGCTCAGTGCTTATCTATGTTTATAGCCAAAGAGTCAGTGCTGTGTGCATCTCCAGATGTTTCTGTGGACATGTGGCAGGCATGCCTCAACACCAGAGTGCACAGAACACTGTTTACCTTCCCACCAGAGTGGTCCCTATTTATCTACTTACAACGTCTTGCTTTCGAATTGCTAGGTTAGCAGGAGCTGGGACAGAGACAGGAGCTCACTCTGTCATGCAGTAGCCGGGAATCGAACTCTGACCTTCCAGTCAGCGAGTTCAGCATCTTAACTACTTGAGAAACCATCGTTTTAAAAACCCAACTGCATGTATTCATTGCAAAAGAGTATTTTCTCTATTTCATGTATACCCCATGATTCAATATTTGTATTTATATTGCTGTCCAGGATTCTGAAGCCATAATTTGCCAAGACTGAGAGAGCTATAGAATATCAAATAACAATGAGTTTTATTCTACAAAATAAATGGATGATCAAATTGGTGAACTAAGTAAGCATCTTCTAGCTGTCACTGAGGTTTCTGGCATCTCTTTGTGGGAATACGCACTGAAATTTAATATACACTAGCAAAAGATATGAGTATCTTTTGGTAGTGTATATCCTTTCCAAAAAGAAAGCTTGGTCAAGCAGTTTTTAGTGGATGAAGATGCATATGTGTGAGTTTTGTATACCTCAGAATTATCATCATCATCATCATCATCATCATCATCATCATCATCATCATCATCATCATATTTCAATTTGTATGCCGCCCTACTTGGTAAAAACCGACTCAGGGCGGCTCACAGAACCCCCAAATATAACGTTACATAAAACAACATTACAATATAAAATATAAATATAACAAAGCATATACACATTACAACAGAGTAAAAAGCAAAAAATGCCATACTTTATTCATCATTTGTTGCTTAGACCTTTTATCTCCATTCTACAGTGGATTGTTTTCAGTAGTAAGTAATTGTGACTGATATATGCAGTGGGAGAATATTTGGAAGACAACTAATCTGCTGTTTGTGGCCATGGATGTGTAATTTCTTTAATCAGAACATGATCACAATTAGCAAAAGAATATTTCTGAAAATATAATGGAGAGAGGAGCAATTCCCCATGCCCCAACTATAACCTGAAATAAAGTACAGTCAAACCTCGTTTAACGAGAATTTCGCTTTGCGAAAAACTCGCATAACGAGCGGGTTTTTCAAAAAGCGATCCAACTCGCATAACGAAAATTTTTACTATGCGAGTCCGACTCACATAGTGAAAATTTTCATTATGCGAGTCAGACTTCCCCTATGGAAACGTTCACATAGCGAGCATTTCTATTGGGGAAAACTCACATAAAGAAAAATTTTTCACTATGTGAGTCCGACTCCCATAGAAAAAATATTCACTATGCGAGTCGGACTTTCCCTATATAAAACTCGCATAACGAGCGTTTCTATGGGGAAAACTCGCATAATGAAAAAAAACCTCGCTATGCAAGTTTTTCCCCTAAAAAAGCTCGTTATGCAAGATTTTCCATAGGAATTTTTGCTATGCGAGTCTGAGTCGCATAGCGAAAAACTCACATAGCGAGCAGCCTTGCAGAATGAATTAAATTTGTTATGCAAGGTATTATTGTATTCAGAGTGGCAAGAACATCCAAACTAAATTGTGTACCTGTTTCCTTCTCTAAATCTCAAAACACAGGTGTGGGAGAGAAGAGTAAAATCATAAGTGAAATTCAATTTATTTTCCTAGCAAGGCTTTACTGTAGTCACCAAGCAACAATTTAGCATCAACTTGTCTATTAAACATTTGTTCATCTCAATTGAAACTTAACCGAACTAAATCCAAAGACTCATTAACAGTTAATGAAATTACTAAATCTTTTATATTAATTTCCCATCTTGCATCATCACTTCTATGATCAAATTATTTAAAACCCCATAGGTGGTCACCAGAAGGAGTCAAAAAGTAAAACTTGAAGGTTCTATTAAAGTTAAGAACACATGTACATACATTATAAACTGCTCTAAGTAATTTTCAATTGATCAAATAGATGGAGTAATATGCTGTTTTAAACTCACGATAGCAGAATTACCTGAAATTTACTGGTAGGCTTCTCAATCATTTCTTACAAATGAAGCCACATAACACTGAATACATACAGGATACAGTAAAACCTCGGATTACGCTAAAATGTGGTTCCACAAGTCTTAGTGATATCCAATTTTTAATGTTATCTGATGCATGCGTCAGATAATGTTAAAATCCTATGGGATGCATTGGATAACGTTAAAACTCCATAGAGATACATTGTAACCGGCACAGGCTTTAGCGAACGTTATCTGATGCATCCCATAGGATTTAATGTTATGTGATGCAAAAAAAAAAATTCCAGATTGCTTAACGTTATGCGGTTTTAGCATTATCTGATGCAAACGTTATCCGAGATATTACTGTATACTACATCCAATGGCTGAAATCTTTTTGGAATTTGCACAAAGGTCCTGTAAATTGCTGTGGCTAATTGATGAAGTGCTGAGGTACATCTTAATTACATCACAGGGTGCCTGAGAAGGTACATGACTGAAATGCTCCCTGGTATCTTGTTAAATTGCTACAATTAGCCACAGAAAGTAGTAGGTATATAATTCAGCATTCTTCAGTAGAAAGGAAAATACATGCATTGTTATTTTATAGAGTAAATCATAAAAGCATTTTAACAAAGAATTGGACTGGGACATGAAACATGATACACTAATACCACGGATAATGTTAAAACATGGTTCCACAAGTCTTAGCGTTATCCGGTTTTTAATGCTGTGCGATACATTGATCACACAACATTTTTTAAAAAGCCCTGTTCCCTTTCCAAAGAGGAAAGGGAACAGGGAGTCGGTCCACCTGGCTCTTTGGAAAGGGCAGCAGGGATTCCATGTGTGGAATCCCCGCTGCCCTTTCCAAAGAGGCAGGTGGAATGAGCCAAACGCTAGTTTGGTTGGGGAGAGACCGGGTGCATGTGCCCGGTCTCTCCCCAAGCAAACTGGTGATCCTATTGCTGCGACTGCCAGGGTGTTTGGGGAGAAAACCGCGCGCACGCACCGATATCTCCCTAAATACACCGGCAGTCCCAACATGTGATTGCTGGGACCGTAGGGGTGTTTGGGGAGAAACTGTGCACGTGCACTGATCTCTCCCCAAATACCCTGGCAGTCCCAGCATGCGGTTTCTCCCCAAACACCCCAGCAGTCCCAGCGATTGCACACTGGAACTGCCAGTTTGTTTGGGAAGATATTGGTGCGTTCACCCAGTCTCTCCCCAAACAAACTGGTGGTCCCAGTGTGCAATCGGATCACCGGTTTGGTTGGGGGGAGAACAGACGTGCACGCCCTCCCTCCAACCAAACCGCCAATCTGAGTAGAGATGCAGAATTTCAATGCAGAATTTCTATGTGTCACTAGAAGATCCTGTAGCAATGAATGTGCTGCCAAATTCCAACAGAGATCTTAACAGAATTTAATAGAAAATCAGCCATGCATGGAATCCCTGCTGCCCTTTCCAAAGAGACAGGCGGATTGACCCCCTGTTCCCTTTCCTCTTCAGAAAGGGAACAGGGCTTTTAAAAAACGTTTTGCGATCAATGTATCACACAACGTTAAAAACCAGATAAGACTTGTGGAACCAAGTGTACTTCACTAATGAAGATAATTATTTTGTCAAGAATGAAAACCTGTATGTTTAATTAGAAAAGCCTCTTTTAAAAGGAGCTCTTTAATAGTTAAAGTGTTCTAGTGGAACAATGTTCAATATTCAAACTAATGCACTGGTAGCTACAAGTGGTTAAGATGCTGAAGTGGTTAAGATGCTGAACTTCACGACTGGAAAGTCAGCAGTTCGAGAACTGAGTACTGTACAATGGAATGAGCTCCAATCTCTGTCCCAGCTCCTCAACCTGCCCTGACTTCTTCTTCTCCTGGCAGTTGGTGTAGACACGGGGAGGGGCGGCAAGGCCCTCAACCTGCCCTGGCCTCCCCCTCCCCCGGCAGCTGTCGTAGGCATGGGGAAGGGGCAGCAATCTGCCCTGCCTTCTCCCCCCCCCCGGCAGCTGGCGTAGGCACAGAGGGAGGGGCAGCAAGGTCCTCAACCCGCCCTGGCCTCCTCCCCCCTGGCAGTTGGCGTAGGCACAGGGGGAGGGGCGGCAAGGTACTCAAGCTGCCCTGGCGTCTTCTTCCCCTGGCAGTTGGTGTAGGCACAAGGGGGAGGAAGCAAGGTCCTCAACCTTCCCCAGCCTCCTCCTCCCCTAGCAGTTGGAATAGGCACAGGGGGAGGGGCGGCAAGGTCCTCAACCTGCCCCGGCCTCCTCCTCCCCTGGCAATTGGCATATAATAGAATAGTATAATGGATGCTTTCTCAGACTTGAATTTAGCAGCCCTCTCATGAGATTTCTTCCCATCTCCACTTACTAAGTTCTCTTTTCTTTAATCACATCCCACCAGCAATGATACTTTTATAAAAACTTTCCTTCTCAGTCTGGCCAAACTTGTCTGATTCTTTCTGCTGTCCTGTTGGGCACTGGAGTTTCAGTCTAGGAGTGGCATCCAAGAAAGAGAAGCCAGACTACATTGAATGGGATGAACATATGGCCACAATTTTTAAACCTTATAGATGTGTTTCAACATATCTGTAGCTATCGATCTGTCCATAGCTTTTCCATAGCTTTGGAATATTCAAAAGAATAGTCTACAAAACATATAACAGCCCCACAGGTATGTTTTACTGTCATCCTGGTACAGAATGGTGAAGGTTGAAAGATGGTGGCTTACTCAAGTTAGCAAATCTAATCTGGTGAGGTGACACTTGAACTGGAAATTTCCTGGCACACAAATTGTGCTCTTAGCCCCTGTGCTGCCTGGTTTTTAGTTTTAACCAAAACTATTAAAAGCAATTAATTACAGTGATAGTTGCAAATTACTCAGTAGTTAAGTTACTGTTACTGCTATAATTTTTGCAAAATCATTTTTTGCTTAACTGTATCTTGCATTTAAAATATTTTTTTCAGTTACTTTACAAATATCTGAATGGTGGAAACCAATGGCCTGTGGTATATATATGGGAAATTAACCACATTGTTGCCTCAATACCCACAAAGAGCATGAGCTGGTTATGTGACATTAAATATCAAACATAGCATTTCTCTTTCAGTATTTAATGAGGCCATACCTGCGGTGGTTCAAATGGTTAAGACGCTGAACTGGCAATTGGCAGGTCAGCAGTTAGAAGACCCGAGTGCTGCCTGCCACATGTCCATGGAGACAGCAGTGGCTCTTTGGCTGTAAACAGAGATGAGCACTGAACCCTAGAGTCAGATACTATTGGTTTTTGAGCAAGGGCAACTTAAACCTTTCCGAGGACTCATTTAGATGCCATAAAACTCCTGTTTGCATCAGGTTTACCAAGGTGCAAACTGATCTGGAACTTCATGATGTACAACTAAGCACATATCTTTTTGCCAGAGCAGATTTATTCTAACTACCTCAGTGGGTTTTTAAAGTTCTGAATCTACTCTGTGTCTTGGAATACAGCGGAACCTCAGTTAATGTAGTTAATACATTCTCTGGGACGTTTCTTACAGTAAAAATGACTTTAACCAAATTTCCCATAGGAATGCATTGAATGCGATTTCCCATAGAAATGCATTGAAAACCAACATACATTAACTGAAATGTAGTTTCCCATAGAAATGCATAGAAAACCAATTAATCTGTTATGAAAAAATTATGCAAACTGAGCCACTATTTTCTATTAATTTAATGTTGTTATGCGCTTTTTATGTTAACTGAGCTGTTTGTTAACTAAGGTTCCACTGTAGTTTGAATTGTTATGGGATGTGTCAGGATGTGAGGAAGAGCTTGGATGGATGACCAAGTGAGTTACAGATGAAGCTTAACGGTGTTGCAGAGAATTGTGAAGATGGTAATGGCACAAGAGGGAGAAATCTTCCTGACACTTTGGCGCTTCAGGATGGGAGGGGAGCATAAATATCTTCAAGATTTTTTTAAAAATAATTTTATTAAGTGGCACAGCACATAAATGCTTATATGATGTAGCATTGCAATGGAAATCGTTAAAATGAAAAAGTATACATCATGCCACTTAAGAAAAAGTATTTAAAAAAATAAATCTTAAATATATTTATGCCCTCTATCCTGGAGCAGTGAATTGCCAAATTGCTCCTAAATGCAAGGATTTTAAATCATGAGTAGTTCCCTGAACTGATATACTGCATCACACTGCAAGTTCTCCCATTAAGATGCACATATTCAACACAAAGACCCTATCACAATAAATTGACTTCAAAAACTTAAACCAGCTCCAGATTTAGTTCTACAGAGCCCCAATTCACATATTAAAAAATCCAATTAATCTTGATGAGCAGCTTCCAGACGATTGCTATACTGCGTCTCCATAGGCCATATTAAAACTGACTGAATGAACTAAATGTAATTAAACAATCACAGACACTGCAGCTGGCATTTTCTACTCGTGTACACAAGGTAGCAGATCAAAGATGGGGCAGGAGTGCATAGATCTCAGTGCAGCAGGTCTCTCATAAAGACCGGCCTGGGTCTACTATGTAGTCTCTGGGGATGATGGGCTTTGTGGAAGACCTTTATATCTGGAGGAGCACAGAGGTACTGCCATTTCCTCCAGCAAGCTCTTGAATGGTTAAGAGTTATACAGTATGTACCTGTGCTAAAAAATTGAGTTGTCTTACTGTATAAGAAAGGAATGCTGTACTAATCATCCTGAGAATGGACCAATTAATGCTTTGATCCTCTGAAATGCAGAGAGTGCAGAGAGTTCTTGGCAGAAGACAGATATGCTGGGAGGAGTACCTGGAAAAAGAAGATAGGCACACAGTGGGTCATGATGACATCCCCACTGTCCTTGGGTGATAATGAACCTATTATCACCCCCACCTGCTCAGATGTTGTGCCAGCCTCGGCTGGTAATGAGCTTGGTCCTTGGCTGGTAATGAGCTTGATGTAATTCACGCCTTCAAGGACATTACACAAATTAGTCAATTCCAGATGACATTTGTTTTACTTTAGAGATATCTATACATCTTTCAGGCAAAGGGGCATATAGCCAAGGGGGATGAGACAGCACCTTGGCTAAGAGTATAAAAGGAGACAAGTTCTACCAACAAAGCTGGAGCTCTCCACAGACCAATACCAATGCTGGGGTCCACGGGCTTCCCCACTGCCACCAGATGGTCCAGGGACTTCTCCACTGCCACCAGGCTCCCAGCATTTAGAAGAAAGTGAGTATCTCAGTGATAGGCAGCAATAGGCCCACACCAGTTTGCCAGAACCGGTAGTAACTTTTCCTGTTGTCCTGGAGAACCGGTAGCAGCTTTTGGGGGGAACCACCTCGGGGGCTTACGTTTTCACCGGTTCCCTCCCTGCACATGCTCACCAAGTGCTTGGTGTGCATGTGCACCTACAGGGCTTGGCGTGCATGCTCAACCTCCTCGCTGTCCTCCCAAGAGGGGAGGAGGAAGAGAAGCTGCTAGCCTGAAGCTCCCTATAGCCTGCTCCCCAGGGTAAGTGACTCATCTTTGGGTGTGGAGTGAGTGGGTGTATTTTAATGTGTATTTTTATGTGTTTTATGTGTATTTAATTTGTATTCTATGTGTTTTATGTCTATTTAATGTGTATTTTATGTGTTTTATGTGTATCTAATTTGTGTGTTTATGTGCTTTTATGTCTATTTAATGTGTATTTATTTTAATGTGTATTTTATGTGCTTTTATGTATATTTTTATGTCTATTTAATTTGTGTTTTTATGAGTATTTATTTTTATGGGGTTTTTTACGTTGGCTCCATCCACATTATTGGCTCCGCCCCTGACATCATGATGTTGGCTCCACCCATGACATCATGATGTTGGCTTCGCCCATGACATTGGCTCCACCCACAGTGTGGTAGTAAAAATTTTGGCTGCCCACCACTGGAGTATCTATTTGGTATGCATGCACTGTACAGTAATACCTCGGATAACGTTTACCTCGGATGCTAAAATCGCATAACGTTAAGTAATCTGGGGAGGAGAATTGGATCAAATAACATTAAGGTCCTATGGGATGGATCGGATAACAACCGCTAAAGCCTGTGCAGTTACAATGTATGTCTATGGAGCTTTAACGTTATCCGATCTATCCCATAGGATTTTAACATGCATAGGATAACACTAAAAACTGGATAACACCAAGACTTGTGGAACCAAGTCTTAGCGTTATCCGAGGTATTACTGTATCTGTTTCTATGTCTTGTTCTGTGTTAGTTGTTAGGCATACTGATTTCTTGCTTTAAGATTTGCCAACTAGAGCTTTGTTTCTTCAACCTCTGAGTGTTTATTGTCTCTGAGACCCTAAAGAACTTGAGCGCAACAGGCTTGGCCAGCTTGCTTGCATATACTTGGCCCCAGAATTTTCAAGCATTATTTAAATGTCAGGAACAGAGTACATAATTTACTGAATAAGAAATAAGATGTGGCTCTCCAAAATTTAGTTTGGCCTTCACAATGGAGTGGGCTACAACTAGGATAAATGAATTATCTCATAACAATAGCCTATAAAGTTTCAATAGAGCAAGCATCTTTCATCCTTTGAGAATATCACGTCCACTGGGCCAGTAAAGTAATATGATACAAGTCTGATACCACACTAGCAATTGAAATTATGAATGGAAAAGATTTTCTAAGAGTTGTTTGCTTTTTGTAAGTAATATCCATAAAGATCTTTCTGTTTCTCCTAAACCAAGCTGTGTGGAAGCGACTTCTAAAACTGCATCTTGGCAATAAAACTCATCTGGTCTCAATTTCAGCAAAGCACGGGAATTTTCAAGGAACATCCTAATTTTTGCTTATTAATGTAAGTGAGGCCAGGAGTTCTATATTAAAGACAGTGACACTGGGAGGAATGGCTTTTGTACTGCTTTAAGTCCTTCGATCTATTCATTTAGCTGGCAAGGTTCTATGACAGTTGATAATTAAGGACCAGCATTACCCTTATTGTCCTAGGCAAATTCCAGAGATGGCAGTTTAAGCGCTACACACCTCTTTCCCCCCTGTAGCTTCAATTGGATACAGATTCTTTTCTTTATCTTTTTAAATTGTTGTGTAGCATTGCTATGCACCGTTGAATAGTTACCACATTCTTCCCTAAGGGTGGCTACATTTCAGTGCTGGCTGAAGTGATCCTTGTTTAAACATTACTTAACTCATGGGAGTGCTACATAACTTAATTAAATTAATTTCTTTAAAGTGCTTTGGGTTTCAGATGAAAGATGCTATAGAAACCCAGGGCACTATTAACATTTTCAGCTTGGTGAAGCATATTTGGATAAACATCTACATCTGGTTTTACCCATAGCCTAACCCTTCTGTGCTTCAATTATCTTATTCTGTGGGTTTTTGAAATGTGCAGATTCCCTTTTCCGGGTTTCACCTTCAAGTAGAAAAAAAATGTAAATACGAATGGCTAAAACAAGATACAGTTGTACTTGAAGCTCTGTTCAAGCACAGAGAATGCTCCTTTTCTCCGGCAACACTCTTTCCCCTCCATTAAAAATGTATATAACAAAGCGCATAAAGACGACAAAATACAGAGAACAGACATTCCTGTGTTATGGAACTGGCAACGTTTGGAAGCTGCAATAAATGTACAAGGTAGCAAATTCAAAGCTGATCAAAGGAAACTATTTTTCACACAACACTTCACGAGAGGAGGAAATTCAGCATCACAAGACATAGAAGTCTGGCAAAATGAAAATGTGGGAAACCTGAAGTCAAGAAAAAGGGAATGTATTGTCTCCTGAAAAATGTACATACAGCAAATGACTTTAAATACCCAAACCTAAATTCCACTGCTCCTGTTTTTCCAGAGTAAAGAAAAGTATGGGCCTGGTAAATTGTCAGTCTGCTGCAAAATATACATTCTCCTGAATAATGTTTTTTGACAGTTTCAAATATAAAAATGTAACAAGATGAACTAAATGTGTCTAAATGTGGCAAGTAATTAAAGAGATGGGAATACCAGAGCACCTTATATACCTCATGAGAAATCTCTACGTGAATCAAGAAGCAACAGTTAGGACAGAATACGGAAGGACAGAGTGGTTTGGAATAGGAAAAGGAGTAAGACAAAGCTGCATTTTGTCACCCTGCTTATTCAACTTATACTCAGAGCATATAATGTGCAATGAAGGGATGGACGAATCACAATTTGGGATCAAAATTGCTGGAAGAAACATCAACAATTTGAAATATGCAGATGATACCACCCTAATGGCAGAAAGTGAGGAAGACCTAAAGAAGCTCCTGATTAGGTTGAAAGAAGAAAGTGAAAAAGCTGGCTTGAGACTCAATATAAAGAAAACCAAGATAATGGCAACACACTTTTACATGATTTCTCTAGGCTGGATTTTCATAGCCACATTGGCAGGGGGACTCTAACAACTATAACCCCCAAACCCCAAAAAGTAACTTTTCCAAACTTTATCAGTATACTACTGCATATCAGTGGCTGGGAAGCAACTATAGGAAAGGACTATTGCTTTCATGTCTTACTTGCAAAAGAACTGTGGCCGGGACTGTGGAAAAACAGGATGTTTGACTACATGGATCATTATTTCATCTGGCAGGACTCTTACATGCAAAAAACTGCAGTGGGTTTCTTAGGATTTCAAATGGGTCTGCTACAACAGTGTTCCCCAACCTTTGGGTTTTGGACTTCAATTCCCAGAAGCCTAAGTCAATTCCTCAAAGCACTGATCAGCCAATGTATTGACTTAGGCTTCTGGGAATTGAAGCCCAAAACCCCAAAGTTGGGGAACCCTGTACTATATTACTATCCAGAACTCAAGATCCTACTTCCAGTTGTGAGCACATCCATGATAGCCATGAGGCCTGTGCCAAAAGCATCCAGGAACAGAATCCAATCAAACTGCAGTAAAACACCGGATAAAGTTTGGATTGAATAACGCTAAAATTGCATAACATTAAGTAATCTGGGGAGGAGAATTGGATTGAATAACGTTAAGGTCCTATGGGATGGCTCGGATAACAACCACTAAAGCCTGTGCAGTTACAATGTATCTCTATGGAGCTTTAACGTTATCCGATCCATCCCATAGGATTTTAACATGGATCGGATAACACTAAAAATCGGATAACACCAAGACTTGTGGAACCAAGTTTTAGCGTTACTGTATCTTGCTTCTGTGTTGTTTTCACTAAAGGCATGATTACACAGATATTTGTACCAGGTTGATGCACATTTCTATATACTGCACCCTGGCATTTAAATCCCTGTTGCTATTCACCCATTATCCCAGGAAGGTGTGTTTCAAATGTTCACATGTCACACAACTTGCCTTTATCTCTCTTTCTCTACCATTGTCACCACCCTTTTACTCACCCCTTTTGCTAGCATTCAAATCTCTTCTCTTTTTTCCTTAGCAAGTGACATAACACTGAACCGACAAGACGTGGAGAGCATTTGAATTAATCCTGCTTCCGTTTAGCTACAGCACTAAACTAGAGGGAAAATATTTTTTAAAAATACAATTTACAAATCACATTGCAGTTGTACTTCTTACTAGTGACAGCATAAGGCAGGCAAAAGGAGTAAAGTTCACTCCCACACCACACCTCACTCTGACCGTCATCAGTGGTATCATTTTGACACACCTAGCAATGGTCCCAAAGGATCAGCATAGATGATCATACATGCCAAAAGCAAGTTAAAATAATGAGACTAGAAATGCTATTAAAAAAACCAACTACAAACCCTGCTGGCTGAACAAAATATTCTGCATATTCTTGCCAAAAGATCAGATCTACTAATGATCAGTGCTAACTCTGTGTAGTTGAGATAATTAAAATTAAAAGGAATACTGAGAAACATGGGACAAAATATCTGGAGAGTCACTCCCTGAGTCGATCACAGTCTGCATGTTAAGGTAAGAAATGATCTAAACATATTGAGCTCAGATGAAGAAAAATCTCAGTTATATGTGAAGTTATGATGTTCTAAAGCAAAAGATCATCTGTTGAAATAGTACTATTGTCTAGCAAGTGTAATTGTCACACAAATGCAAAACAAGGGGCAAATGGCCCTTGTCAGCTGGGTACAGAATGTTCTACTTAGCTACAATTTTAGGAGTTGAATACAGATGTTATTGATGCAGCGGTTACACACTATATTGTCTTAGGGACCAGTCCTGGTATGTACTGTCTCTTTCGTTCATCTGGTATGTCGTTTACTTTCCTGTGTCTTTGTGGCTGGCTGAACATTTGTAGAAAAGACAGGATATATTAGGAAGAAACAGAGGATCATGATTTAAAACAGGATAACACGGAATGAGTGTTGTTATTTTGTTCTTCCCCACTCCTTGTGATTAATACCACTATTTCTCTAAGTACTGTATGTGATTTGTTATTAGCCAGCACGATTTGAAAGTTCCTACAAAATATAAGCCAATGTTCCACTTATGAAACATTGAAATGTCTTCATAAGACTCATGCAGTCAGAAATTCCACTGATGTAGCACAAGACTCTTGCATGAACCTAAGTAGCTCTTCAGAACCTGATCTGATAGTCAAACTATGCACTTCACTCAGCTGATTAGTGGATGTGAACCGCAGGGTAGAAGCATTTTATAACTTGCTTAAGTCTGAGTATCCTAAGAGTTATGATTGAACTGTTGAACCCCGTGTTTTCAAGAATTGTATTCCTTTTGTTGGTATTTCATGCTTTTTTCTAGCAATTCATTTTAAGGCTTCATTCTCAGCTAATCCTTAAAGGATGTGTAATTTCAATCACAATGTTTAAGTATCTTGCTAAAGACACATATTTTCACCACTGTGTTTGTGAAACCAACAGAAACTCAAAGCGGAATATGGAGATGAAAGTTCCTTAATGCTCTTTATATAATTAAGGAAGTATTTAAAATTTTCAGGTATTCTTAACTTTCTCCCCTTATCCAATTTCTTTCGAATGAGATGTAGCTTTCACCACCTAGTCAGTTTCATCAACATTCAGAAGGGTTTGCCTGTGCAGTATCCAGTTCTAAAACGCAGTTCAGTGCACAGTAACACAGCACAGGGGTGCACAAACTATGGCATGAGGGCTGAATCCGGCCCTTGATGCCTATCCATCTGGTCCACAAAGCCTTCGTCGCTTCTGGAAGTGGAAGTAAAATGAGCCCATATGGGCGTGTTTTACTTCCAGGAGCGATGAGGGCTTCGTGGGCCAGATGAATTGGTGTCAGGAGCCACATCTGGCCCCCAGGCCATAGTGACTGGCTCCCTGAACCACATGACTGGCCCATGGCCCAAAATGTTTGGGCACCCCTGATTTAGCCTCCTCCATGTGCTACTGATAAAGGATGTAGCAACCTAGGCTGTAATATGTTAACTACACACAGCATGTGCTTTTAACTATCTTCTGAACTTTTTAGACAAAAAAAATATTCTGACACTTCTGGGGAAATGTCTTTACTATTTGACCTTTGAAAGATAAAACCCCAACATTTTGTGTCTATATTTTCCATATAATTTGAAAATCTGAGGTTGTCTTCTCACATAAAAATTGCTCAACTAGAATTGTGGAAGCATGGTGTTTTAATAATAGTTATGTTTAAAACTGCTACAATGCTGTGGATTTATATTTACAACAAGAGAGTTAACGAAGAATATGTAATAGCTTTCTGCAACACCATCACAGAGGCCCTAGACCATTGGTTCCCAATGTGGGGTCTATGCCCCACAGGGGGACTTCAACTCCCAGGAGCTGATCAGTGCTTTGGGGAATTGACTTAGGCTTCTGGGAATTTAAATCCAAAAACCAAAGGTTGGGAAACACTGCCCTAGATAATGCATAATTTATCTGGCTTGAAAGGTTCAATAACACTTCATACATGCTTTAAAAATGCTTTTTGTCCTTTGTATTGAATAGGGTTGCCCAAACTATGGCCCAGGGGCCAGATTCGGCCCCTGGCACCAATTCATCTGGCCTATGAAGCCCTCGTCACTTCTGGAAGCAGCAGGAAAATGTGCCCATATGGGTGCGTTTTACTTCAGCTTCCAGGAGCGATGAGGGCTTTGCTGGCCAGATGAATTGGTGTTGGGGGCCAGATCCAGGCCCTGGGCCATAGTGACCGGCTCCCTGAACTGCGTGACCTGCCCATGGACCGAAAAGTTTGGGCGCCCCTGGTATAGGAATCATAAAACTCACCCCCCCCCCCCAAAAAAAAGCAAACTTGCTTGCCCAGTATAATCTTGCATTTTAATAGTTGGTTAATGTGCTTTAATGGTTTATGTATTTGACTGTGGAGACACAGGTTGGGAGTTCAATTCTGGGCGGCAATATAAATTTGAACTAATAAATAATAAATAAAAGACCCACCCTATACAGTCATGGTCAAGCTGTATAGTCCCAGGACACCTCTGAAAGAAGAGAATGGTATTGGTAACCACTTTCTTGGCATTTTCTACCTAGGAAATACTTTCCATAAATCAGAATTGACTTGACGATAAGCAGTTATTAAGATGCTTCAAGAACCACCCTGACTCTGGACCACTGAAACTTCAGATCTTCAATCAACAAGAATACTAAGCAGAGGTCTAGTCTTGTCAGGAATCATAGGAATAATGAAACGGATGGTATAATTGATATGGAAACCTACAGTGAGTTTCTTTGGAACTGGGAGGAGTCTACTGCCCGCCTGCCCATCTTCTGCCTTGACAGGAATGGAAAAGAGCCTATAAAGGAGGTATTCCATCTCAGATCAGGAGAAAGGCAGATAGATAGTGGACAGTATAATTATCATAGCACTATTATTCTAAGTAGCATTCCCAGGCTATGGCTTCCAAAGCCAATGAAAAGGAAACTGCACACATTCCTCAAAATACTATGTGCTGCAGTCCTGTATAAACAATAGACTGATTTTCTTGAAACCTGAGATGACAGCTAACAGTTAAAAACATTAGCATACTTTTTCAAATATTGCTTACAAAAACTGAGAAGAAAGGACACCATTTAAAAGGTAGGAAAATGTAACAGATTTAGACAGTGGTGGGATTAATTTTATTTATTTTTTTGCTACCTACTCTGTGGGCATGGTATGATAGGCGTCGCCAGGGGGAAAGCTCTGCATTGCACCTGAATTAGGACTACAGTCAAACCTTGCATAAAGAGTGCCTCGCTTAAAGAGTAACTTGCTTAAAGAGCAGAATTCTCTCTGAATGTTTGCTTCGCTTAACAAATAAAACCAACCAAAAACTCACTTAACAAATAAATTGGGGTTCGCAATCCCCCCCCCACAATTGGTCACTTACAGTGGTGTTTCGCTTAAAGAGCAAACTCGCTTAAAGACTAATCCTGTGGAACGCATTATGCTCTTTAAGCGAGGTACAACTGTACTTTATTTCAAAACTTTGGATGGCTGGGGCCAGCTGGAATTTCTGCTACCAGTTCTGGTGACCTGGTGCGAACCTGCTGAATCCCACCACTGGATTTAGATTAAAATGGCTAGTCTACCACAATTTTTGTCTATGTCTAATAAATGAGGATTCCTTCCTTCTATACACGTTCAAGTGGCATACTGTTACCCCACCCTCTGTCATCCATGATGAGCACACAAAAAGCTGCCTGAATCCACGTAGCTGCAAAATGTTTTTAATGCTTCAACAGTCTAAATGAAACTTAACATGTGAAATACGGATTGGTCAAGTCCCTTCACCACCCATCTCCCTAACCTTTAACTGGCTGTAGGTGAATATCACTGTATCCCCAACTAGAAAAGACTAATGTCCTATTAACACTTTGGGCAACTGCTGGTGCTGGTTTCTTCCTGGAATATGCATATGTGAAGCAGGGTTGTATTGAAACCAAGTCTCTCTATATCCATTACTCTCACTGATGGCACTTTTCCCCAGTAGCACAGTTTGGTGGTGGTAGCCTTAGGCATGACAGTTCCCCTGTCCACAGGTCCTCTTTGAACACGTTTCATAGAAGCTTCTCAATTCCAACCACCCTGTGAAGTAAAGAAGGTGTGGCAGACAGCAAGGAACTGCCCTTTCCTCTGCTAGTCATTTTAAGGTGTGGCAGACAGCAAGGAGCTGCTCTTTCCTCTGCTACTCATTTTATGACTTGACTTGGGACCTTCTTTTCCTCCAACATAGTGTTTCCAAAACTTTTTTGAGTTGTGATTACTCTGATGATAGTCAAGTAACCTGCAACCCTCCACCACATTGCATAAAAAGGCATTTTTAATGGGGTAAAGAAAAACACATCCAGCTGCACCATGCAGGGGCTTCTGGTTATTTCTCATAACCCAAGGAACCCTATATTCAGACAGATTAGACACGACTCTGAAAACTATATCACATTAAGTCTTAAGTTAATATATAGTATTATGTGTTGGGGGCTAATCTTCTTGGTTTCTTTCTCGCTTTACATTCTGTTTCCCTTCTGTGTCATGTCACTCCCAGTCTGCAGAACTAAGAGCAGGGGACTATCTTGTTTTCAGTTAGCTGTAAGACACTCTGGCAAGCCCTTTAAAGGATAAAGACTTTAAATGAAACTTAGAGATGGCTAAGAAAGCTACATACACACTCATCTTTTCTTGTCATTCTGGCAACATGAAAAATCCCCACCCAGTTCCAGTTACTGCCAGTCTCTGCCCTATGCTAAATAAATAAATACTGCCAGGTAAGCATAAGCAAGGTTTGAGCAGAACTTCAAACCCCTACAAATCAGCAGGCGACTCTGGTTTTACTGTTATACAGTAAAACCCCGGGTTACGATGAAGGCTGTTCCAACAACCTCCCTTGTAACCCCAAAAACATTGTAAACTGAAACGTTCATAGGGATGCATTGAAAAATTTAAAAAATGGTCCTGAATTGGTCATTGTTAAACCAAAAAAATAAATAAATAGCAGCACTACAGTAGTTTACTGAAGTATCTGGGACTTAACATACCCCAGCCACACACTTGACACTATCCTGAGAGTAGGGCCATTACATGTTCCATATGTTCTTGATGAGGCCAAGATATCTGTTGGCTCTAACAATGCAGTGAGCTAGGCATTAAACACTAGTTTGCTAATGGTAATTAACTTGTGAGCCGCCCAGAGAATGCACTAAGTCAGTGGTTCCCAACAAGGGGTACACAGCCCACAGGGGGACTTCAATTCCCAGAAGCCTCAGTCAGTACATTGGCTGATCAGTGCTTTGGGGAAATGACTTAGGCTTCTGGGAATTGAAATCCAAAAAACCAGCATTTGGGAAACACTGCACTAAGTACTATGGGGTGGTATATAAGTGTGATTGCTGTGCTTTGCTTTTGCTTTACTGCAGCATTTCATCTGGGAAAGGTAAATAGGCATTATTAGGCTCAGCTTATCATTTCACAGAAGTCTGCTCTAGAGCGACTTTATGTCTGTGTCAACAAACTGTGAGGTTTTCCCACAGACCACAGTTAGTGATCATATATTTGTATGCTATGTTCATAGAAAGTAGTGAGAAAATAGGGCACGCAGAATGGGCCTCCTCAAAGATAGTGGCATTTTAAAACCACAATCAGGCATACATACCCTGGTAATGGCAATCTTGTGTTGCAGGCTAATTTTTCTCACAGTAGGGCAGACAAAAGGTACTGCAGAATGAAACTCACCAAAAAGGTGCCTTCATTTTGGCAATTTTATATCTGGCCTGGACATGGAAGAAGAAGTGATAAAATAAGAAAAGTTGAAAGTGTCCACCAAAGAAATTCATTTAATGCATCTCCAAATCTGAGACAGTTTGCTCAGAGCACACCTTTCATGACGTAATATTCAGTTAACCAGCTCAAACAATGAACAAAATGACTATTTCATTTTGAATCAGACAGTTCACAGTTAACAAAAAGAAAGCCCTCCTTCTCTGCATTCATTCTCAATAGAGAATTTCTGCTAGAAATATATTGTTGGGACAAGAATGACAGCTCATCTCCTCTACGTACTGATATGTTTTTGGTAGAAAGCCTACAAAATTGTAAAGAGCTTGGAATTATGTTAAAAATAAAAATATCACACAAAGGGAAGCTTTCATCTCCCATGGCAGCAGGGGCTGTTTTTGTTGATACATATGGAAAACATTAGGCCCAATTATATATTGTGCTTTGGCATTGGGGTTCCAGCTTCACCACAAACTTTGGCTTGTGTTTTTTTTCCACCGTTATACCATTACAATTAGTTCTGCTCCTGAACATTTGAACTCAAACCTTGTAACACAGTCATTTTTTGTTTAAAAATTGCTTGAAAAGCTTTGTGCTATACCGATACTGTACTTTACTAAAAAGGGTTATGTCAAGATTATCCCTATAAACATTCTTAAAAAAATGCACTTCTCAAATCAAATGAAGTACGTTATGAGTCAAGCATACCTAAATACAGTGTAACTCTTGACCTAACAGGCTTTTTTGAGGCACATCTTCTTTAAATCCCATGAATTTGTAATCTCTTCTACATTCTGATGGGTTTGGGAAAAATATGACCATATTTGGAACTGATTCCTGCTGGTTGGTTTTGTTTTTACTCTCCATGTGCTTAAGACCATTGGAACTTTCAAATATCATGGGTCCAACACATCACATCACAGTGTAACTACATCAGAGCTGTGAGTGTAATATTTTGGGGGAGTGGCATAACTAATATTTTCCCAAAATCTGATTTTTGATGTCAAGTCTGCTAGCTGAATATCCTAATACTAATATCTCCAAATGCCAGGGGATGGATATAGATAGCAGCCATGAAAAATAATAGGGGAGGAGGTTGTTGTTGTTGTTGAGCTAGAACCTGGACAAGAGAGTCTTAGCAATGCAGTAGTTACAGCAAGGATGGAGAACCTCTGGATTTCCAGATGCTCTCAAGATTCTAAACCCCATCAGTTCCGAGCATCATAGTCAATGGTAAAGGATGACTGATGACTGACCTTCTAGAGCAGCGTTTCCTAACCTTTGGTTTTTGGACTTTAATTCACCAGAAGTCTAAGTCAATTCCCCAGAACACTGATAGCCAATGTACTGACTTAAGGTTCTGGGAATTGAATTCCCCCTGGATGGCATGGGCCTCACAATGGGAACCACTGTTCTAGAGAAACACAAGTTTTCCATCTCTTGCTTAGTGTTTCAGAGTACTGTACTATGAAGGAAACCTCAGTGCCAGATCAGGTTGGATAGGCTCTCTCACTTCAAACTGGGAGGTCAGCTGTGGGGATAAAAATGCAGTAAAGGATGTCATGTGGAGCCCTTTGAACTTCTTGAATATTGAGCAAGATTTATATATATTGCTCAAACTTATATAGCCACCCCACTTGCCAGAGCTACTCTGGGTGGCTCACAATATTAATATCCCAACACTCAGAAAATTACGAACTCTTAAAATGTTAAAAATTACAGAAATCATTAAAGCTTAAAACCATTAAAACCTGTTGGTAAAAATACCCCCCTAATGAAAAACTGAGATTAAAACCTAAAGGTATAAGCAGCCATCATTGTATGAGCCAGCAAAAGGGGGGGGGGCTACCATGTCACCAATTCCCCACACCTGCTTCGCCAGCCATGTTTTTAGGTCTTTTCTGAAGGGCAGCAGTTCTGCAAAGATTTAAGTATCTTAGCTTAAGTTAAAATAAAAAACCAAACAAAAACAAAAACAAATAATAATAGCAAAAATCGTGTGGCACCTTAAAGATTAGCTGCTATATTTTAATGTAACTTTTTGTGTACCATTTCCAGCATAGTGTCTGGGGATAGTGGGTTTGTGGAAGTTTTTTCTGATTTTGAGGACATCAGTGTGGCACTGCCATTTCTCCTGCCAAGCTCTGGAAAATGGTTAAAAATTATCTGAATCTGTATTAAGTAGTAGGATTTGCTTGCTTATCAATTATTGCATTTAATTTACTTGCTGACCAGGAAGGAAGTTTCCCCAATTAAACTTATCAAATAATAAGGTAAAACTATAAGAACAAAGAGTTATTGGCAGGAGAAGAAAGGAAAGGTAAGATGACTCTGAACTAATCAATGTCCTTGACTGATAAGTGAGCAGCACCTGGGATGCCTAATGACCAGGAAGAAAACCTTTGGCAGGGTGTGAAAGGGATAAGATAGGTAATTGTTTTCCCCCTCCCCAATCATTGGCTGATAATGACAAGTAAGTCACTCACACATGTAAGGAAATCATGCCAGTTAGTCTAATTAGTGATGCCATTGCTTAGGCTTAGAGATATATCTATATACAGTATCTCTCAAGTGAGGAGCATAGAACCAAGGGGGATGACACAATACCTAAGCTAAAGGTATAAAAGAAGGTGGATTTAGCCCTTCTTTGGAATTTGGAATTCTCCATACATGACCCTGCTATCTACTCCGCTCTCCCAGGTAGCTAAAAGAAAGGGCAGAAGAAAACAATGCTTGGTATGCATTTGATTGTGTTCTTTTGTTTCTTGTTCTGTCCCAGTTATGTTTTGCTTAGATAACTGTCTAATAAAGCTTTGTTTCTTCTACGACTGAGCGCTTATTATCTCTTCAATTCTAAGAATCTGAGTCCATCAGGCTTGTGCTGGCCTGCTTGGCAGGACATCCAGTTCCTGAGACCTTGATCTGAAAAAGTAGATGATCCACAAAAGCTCACATTAAAACATAATACTTAGTCTTTAACATTAGCCACAACATTTTTGTGTTTTTGTTTGTTTGTTTTTAATGTTGTTTTCCTTGCCCGATATGTCTGTACAGATTTACATGGCAATTCATTTTTAAATGTTATTTTGAGAGTGAGGCTTATTTAGGATGGATTTTTCCAACTTGTGTCCATTATACAACAGAACTCAAACCACGGAAACCAAGCCACCCCCTTCTTTGTCTAACACCGTGCCTTCAGCCACAAAGCCCTACCTCAATATTTTAGCTGACATCATAAAATTGTCTCCTTTTCTGCTGAGACAAAAAAAAATAATAATGGCTCAACCAGTACTGACAGATGACTTTCTAGCTGCCTTAATACTTCCAGTAAAAGCATTAAAAACCCATTCTGTTGCTAAACCAATGTTATTTGCCTGACATTTAACCAAAACTTTCCATTCAACAGCCAAAGACCATTATAATGTTTCTTGTCTCATGCACAGTAACTGGGTTGTAGTGAACAATGGCCCTCTATCCTTTCTAGTAACTTTAAAAACATTTTCTATGGCATCGTGTTATTGACTCATATTCCATCCTGAGTCCTTTAACAGACCACTCCTAAATGCTGGCAGGATAAATACTCTAGAGGAATGGGTTACCCTAAATGTTCTGACTGCCTCACCAGGAAGTACTAAGAGACTGGGAGGAGATATTAGACCTAGGCCAGAAGTAAAGGAGGCGGCAATGCACTAGCTACAATATAGAATTGGATACTCCAGGCCACCACATTAGACTACTCGGAATACTAAATGAATAGTATGAAACCTCTCTCAGTTAACTTCGGGTTGTAGTGTTGAGATATAGAACTACTGCTCCTCTTCATAAAAGAGTAATGTTATTCATATTGTAACTCAACTTATGTTGAGGTGTGGGAACATATAACTCTTCTTCCATAATGTAAAGTATGCTATTTTATTTATGCATTAGTATTATTATTGTCAAGGAGTAATTCTTGCCTGCTCTTATAAGGGTTATAATTACTTCAATGTTACATTAACCTATAAATAGTGTTGTTCAAAAGCAATATGAAATACTTAAATATTGAAGAGGAACGATTGTTTATAAACTTTGAAATTGCACAGAAAAGGCTATTTTTAAAAATTTGCTACCCCTTTCCCCATGTATTCAGGATGATTGCAAACATCTATTGTTAAAAATAGAAACTGCAAAAACACTTTAATAAATGAACAGAAGTTATATTACATCACTACCAACGCCTACAAATGCTCTGTATTATTACTCATAAATCCAAACAGATGTACTAAATAAAGAAAATGCATGTGGAAATACAGCTCCTTTTATTCTTGTGGTAATAGTTATTTATACAGAATTGGCACATCATTTTATCAAGTGGTTTCTTGAACTTGAAAAAAGGAACTATTCAGATTAAGAACTCAATGCTTTCATTTGAAACTGATTCACTCACTCAATCGCGCACGCACACACAAGTGTAGCTAAGAAATATGAATTGAGTGAATGGTGAAGACCTGCTACAGTATCCAAAACTCTGGAGACCACGTGGTTCAAGCCTAGAGTCTAGACTAGCTTAATGGAGTGAAACAAACAGCAGCTTATCAAGAAAATATTTAAAATGGGAGTTTGTCACTGCAGGGGGCGTGGGAATATAACTCCCCAAACTACATTCCATTGAATAGAAAGCCAATGCTTGGCTATATATTTTACAATTTAGTAATATATACTACACTGTATGTTAGTTATAAGGCAAGCTATATTTTTTAAAACATGGTAAAATTTAACGTGTTGATCTTCTACTACCATTTGGATGCCAAAACCTGTCAACAGATCTATTCAGTTAAGTTTTGGGTCAAGTACTACCAGTATTAGCCAACATTTTGCATATTCCATGGACAACTGTAGTGAATGCCAACTTCAATAACTGAATGGCAGGCAAATGTAATAGATCCAGTACTATGTTTCTATTAAGCCTCAATGAAAGCAAACTTTGTGAAAAGGAAGGGTCTTTCATGCTTGGCTTCAGACAAGATCCTCAGCTTGTATTACCGAGTGTGACTCCACAGACTTCCAGTGCTCTGTCCTTGGTTTTTTTACTAGCTGATGACTTCGGCATATTTGTATTGGGGCCCAGAACTACCTTTATGAAACACAACACGCTCAACCTTCATAGTCGCAGTTTTAACTAAATAAATGATTAGTTCAGTGTAAAGAAAAGACATACCGGTAACCAGTAGGATTATGTTAGCTTTCCATAATACCTTGGCAATTTTTGCTGGAAAGGCAACTAATGAGTATAAAACCAAGTAATAAGTAAATATTTTTATGTTCATATTTAAAGGGAAAGAAAAACAGATCTCAGATAACCTATTGTGTAGATAATATACTGAAGAAAGATGTAATGGCTTATTATATGCAGCAGCATTATGAGAAAAAAATGAATCATGTCAACAATTTTACAGATTTTGTTCTGATTGGAACAAAAATGAATAAATATAATGAACTTGTGTTTTGTCTTCTGCTTATGTCTGTCTTACTCCACTCATATTCTTCCACCTATTGTTATTTCAATTTGGGATAGGCCAAGAGTATTAGGGTCTTCTCAAAATATGCCAAACACATCAAAAAGTGGGTATGTTCCTCAAGTACATAAAGGGACTTTTGACAATATTTTTTCCAACAACATTTTTTTAAATGGGGGGGGGGGGTTGAGTTGCCCTCTGGTCTCCATGGCTTCCCACGGACTCTCTCATGTGACACCAAGTCCATTTTTTTCCTTAGAAAAATGTTGTTTTTTAAATACTGAAAAGTACCCTTCTGCCTACTAGAGTCAAAATTTTAAAACATTTAAAAACATGTCAAACATGGCAAAAAAGAGTGCTTATGTTCCTTGGCTACATAAATAGAAAACAATGAAAGTAAAACATGCCTCTTTTCTGTTGGTTTTACTCATTTTTATAGCTTTTAATTGTGACTTGTCCTTGTGTTTTGTGAGCCGCCCAGAGTCTTCAGAGTTGGGCGGCAATACAAATTGGAAAATAAATAAAGGGGCTTCTGACATTCTTTTTCCCCACCAACATTTTTTAAAAATTGGGGGGGGGGGGAGTTGAGTTGTAACCTGGCCTCCATGGCTTCCCATGGGGAAAGAGATTCCTTGGAAGTTTACAAACCTTTGGGAGAGAAGTTAAAAAAATATTTTGATAACATCATCAAACTCACATGGCAGAAAGTTATGGCAACAAGATTTCAGTCACAAAATATTCTGTGCATTTCATAGTGATATCAATCCAGCTATGGTTTTCTGTATGCGAAATGGACATAACGAGCAACAATGATCCCAAATTTTAGTTAAGACATCTACATTTACTAGCAGACACATACAGATTAAGAAGAAAAAATACTGCATTTTTGCATTTCATTTTTAAAAAATAAATTTTATCTTTTAAATCTTTAAAGTGTATTTGGGAGTAGAAACAGAACTATCATTTTGTATTTGTTCGGTTACCTAACTTTTTCTCTATTACGCAGGTTAAATACATGGTGAAGTGTTTTAGCTTCAATCTACATTTTTAAAATAAAAAGATAAATATGCCTAGCTTTTTAAAATTATAAAATGTGAAAAAAGTGTGTGTGAGAGAACATGAGAGTCCTACTTTCACAGCAGACGGGTCAAGCAGTCATTTACATCCTGTTATAATGCACACCTTGTTGTGTGGTATAACTTACAGAAAAATATTATTCATTGAAGGTTTATAACAACATACCATTAGCACTAAGATAATAAACAGCATTAATAAACGTTCAATCGTTGCCAAGGTCATTGCTCATTTTTTATACTAACCACTGTCATTCTAACACAAAGGTTCACTTTTTAATAAAATAAGTCTATATCCAGAGGATTATAGACTTTTGAACTCTTTAGCTTAAAAAAAATCTTGATGAGGGAAGCTGTTAAATGTTTAAAAGTGGATTCCTCTCTTGATTTTGCAAGTACTGTACAGCAAGTTAATGTTTCGGAATGCATCCCTACTTTGATTTTGGTATGCTTAAGGTAGATTGAAGAGAAGCTGTTTTGGAAGAAATTGTAGGAAAAGTGTGTAGTTAGTTGAAAGATTTGCCTAAATGTTTATAAGACTATCATTTAATTGTAAAATCAAAATAAAATTATAATTACTTGCAAAAAGACCTATTTTTCTTAACATTTATAACAAGTAAAATTGTCAGCATTTTTAGACCTAGTAATATTCTATGTAGTATAGCGTTTGATCTTGAAGTGTGCTGGACTTGAACCAAGAAGAATTAGAGCAAAATCTCAGTTGAGCTGTGAAGCTCAAAAGATTGGCTTGGACGTGTCATTGTCTCTTAGTCTATCTGTATTTGGTTGTTCTGAGGATAATACTGTATAAACTCATGTAAACTGCACTGAACTCCTTCGGAGAGAGAAGGGATGTAAATGTGAGTATTTAAACATACTGCAAGTAGTTATAAATGTAGCAAATCAGTAAACATTCTATAATCTCACAGAGGGTCTAGAGACTCCATTCTTCTTCTTCTTGTGTGTCATAGCCAGATGTGAAACTGCAAAAATGAAGGTACCTTTTTGTGAGCTCATTCTGCTGTTCCTTTCGCCTGACCAAATGTGAGAAAGATTAGCCAGCAACACAAGGTTGCCTTTACAAGGGTACGCCTGGTTGTGGTTCATCTGAGTAGTCCATCATTCCCCCCCACCACTTGGGGACATGAAAAGACCCTCATTTTGGTGTTCCCTGAGTGAAGTTTCTACCACAAAAATCCTTTCAATCCAGAATAATTTCTGACACAAAATTATTATTACCGGTACCCATAATGGATCACATAAAAAGTTATAGTTCATCATAGTGGCAGGTCAGAAAATAATATGAAAGCATGATTAGATGCACATTTCTGTTTTTGAAAGATTCAGTTGCCAACTAATTTTTCTGGGTCTCTTTAACCT
Organism: Furcifer pardalis; assembly: GCA_030440675.1. Taxonomy (NCBI): domain Eukaryota; kingdom Metazoa; phylum Chordata; class Lepidosauria; order Squamata; family Chamaeleonidae; genus Furcifer; species Furcifer pardalis. The sequence continues at coordinate 56,491,776 of CP126897.1, forward strand.
TAATGCAACATGTGCCAGATTTGAACTACCCCACCCAATTTAGAAGGGGGGAATCACTGAATTTGAAACTTTTACACAGCAAGCAGTTCTTCTAATTCTGACTATTTTCTACTTTCGTGTTTAGTTCCCTTCTTTCGGTGATAATGGACATGTTCTGTTTTCTATACACAGACATAGTGGTATGTGAAATCTACTGTATTGTGCAGAAATAAAAAAAATTCCCCCTTTGGAACTGGGGGTAATCTCAGCGTACATCCAGACATGGGGAGTTGGAACAGTCTGATTCACTCTCAATAGTTTCCAATCTTTAATATGATCTATTTTATCTCTCACTTGAGAAATCATTCCATTCAAATCTTTTTCCCCCTCTCATGAAAATGTTCCAGACAGGTCTTTGGATCATTCCAATTTGTCTGCCTTTCCCAGCCCTTTCCTGTAACTGTCATTTAGCAGGCTGTAATGACCTTCCCTTTTTTGTTAAAGTAAGTGACAAAGTGAAACAGCAATGCATCTATCTTCTGCCAGTGTATCTCATTTACCGTATATACTTGAGTGTAAGCTGAGTTTTTTAGCCCCAAAAATGATCCCCAAAAAGGGGACATGGCTTATACTCGGGTCAATGACCACAAGGGGCCCAAGTCCATGCGAGATGGAGATGTGACAGAGACCGCGTCACCCTAAGAACATCTGTCCGTCCCACCAGGGCGGATCGGAGGGGCTCTCTTGTTGTACCATCGGCTAGGGAGGCTCACCTCGCTAGCACCAGGAAGAGGGCCTTCTCCGTGTTCGCCCCGGCCCTCTGGAACCTCCTCCCAACTGAGCTGCGCATGCAGACAGAGCTCCTGTCCTTCCGGAAGAGCTTAAAGACCTGGCTGGCAGGACATGTGTGGGGTTCCAGGGATGTGGGATCCCATGTGGGGTGGTTAGTCTAAGGATTTTACCCTTCTGACGACACCCCCAGATACTGTTTTAGTCTATGAATTTTTAAATTTTTTATTGATGTGTTTTAACTTGGGTTGTAAGCCGCCCAGAGTCGGGCTTGCCCGATTGGGGCGGGTTAGCAAGTATGAAATATAAATAAAAATAAATAAATAAATAAAATTTATTTAATTTTACCATATTTTCATGTATTTTGATTGTTGAAACTCACTAGCAGCTGCTGCATTTCCCACCCTCGGCTTATAATGCGGGTTAATCTATTTTCCTGGGTTTTCAGGTCAAAATTAGGTACCTCAGCTTATATTCGGGTCAGCTTATACTCAAGTATATATGGTGTATAGAGTAGCACTGCATCATAGGAAAAAATGAAGTAGATGAAAATAGAAGTGAGTCTCCCTCATCCCTTTCGATGCCACAAATCACCAAATATGTCTCAGAGCTGTAACCACCCCAGCTCTCTTTTGGTGCAAACCAACCATCCTCATATGCTACAGAATGGGATGATTAGGTGATCTGAATCATAATCATCATCACCAACAACAACAACAACAACAACAACAACAACAACAACAACAACAACAACAACAACAACCTAACTGTAGCCCTAGTGCTGGGTGAAAAAAGAGTGGGACAACTCTAAATGGGGGCAGCATAGATAGCTTTAAATCAAAACTCATTGGATGCTGTAATTTGATTTGAACCAAACTGCATGGAAAACTCCCCAAATAGTGAGTTATATGTCTGTCTGGATGTGTCATCAGTTTGGCAACGTTGAACACATCCAGAAAAATATCTCCTATACAATTATGATAGACAGAACTCATATTGTGGTGACATTCTCACATAAAAGCTAAACATGGGAATTATGCTCAAACAGTAAAACCTCGGATAACGCTAAAACTTGGTTCCACAAGTCTTAGTGTTATCTGATTTTTAATATTATCCAGTGCACATTAAATCCTATGGAATGCATCGGATAACGTTAAAACTCCATAGAGATACATTGTAACTGGCACAGGCTTTAGCGAATGTTATCTGATGCATCCCATAGGATTTTAACGTTATGTGATACAATTTCTCTCCCAGATTGCCGTATGTCGCTCTTACATTCTTGGCTGACACATGACTTTGGCATAAATGCCACTCTCAGTTATCATTGCCACTCTGTTCTATTGTCAAGAACAAAACATTTTTAACACTTGGGAACTGTACTTATTAGGCTACGTACACATATGAAGAGGCTTAAGTATCCATTTTACTTGTTCTTACAGCATATGCAGTGAGTTGGTTGTACATTACAACAATGTTAAAACAGAAGTTTCCAGGAACTATAACCTATGGAACATTTGAGAGTCAAAAATAGGTTTGCAAAAAGTAATATGTCCATTGTTCAGAGTTAGGAAACACATGCCTAAGCAAATCAGAGCTCTTTGTAGCCACTCAGATATAGTCATGTATAAAATATTTGAAAAGTAAGTCCCTGTGGTAGATTTGTGATACCATGAGGATTACATAAAGCAAACGTGACTGCTTCATGCTGTTCTTAGTCTCACGTCTGCTGTGTTTATTTTTCATGTGTCCTTTGGCTACATTGTAGAGTTAATGATGAGTCATGTCTAGGCTGCCCTAGTTTACCTCTTGTTTTCGGAGACTGATGGGGAAGGAGACCAGTCAAGTGTGCACCCCACAAAATAACAGTTGGCCTTTGATTTTTCATAGTTGTTAATCAGAACTTCTAATTTAAGACAGTCATTTACTGATGGCTTATACTGGCATAGCTTCACTACTGTTAGAACAGTGATTACCAGCCTTTAGGTTTTTGGACTTCAATTCCCAGAAACCTAAGTCAATTCCCCAAAGCACTAATCAGCCAATATAATGACTTAGGCTTCTGGGAATTAAGTCCCACTGTGGGGCGTGGACCACACATTGGGAACCACTAAGTTATAGTGTCTATGCCAGTATAAGCACTTTTTTCACTGCCTTAATGAACACATCCACAAACCAGTAAAGCCAGGATGTTTAGATTTTACCTAATATCCATGCTTGACAATAGAAGAAGCTATTTTAAACATACCTACTTAGAAGCAAATCCCATTAGGCTAAATGTACCTTATTGCTTAGTGAGTAATTTATGATCGTAGCATAATCCATTAAGGAAGCTTACACACAGGGGCAACTTAGATCACTGGCTGTTCTTTCCCTGGGGAAGAACTATTTCTCCCTTCTACCATTTCTTTCCTGTTCATTTCTTGTTTCTACTTTGCTTAATTTTAAATGCTGAGTCCCTTGCTGCAGAGATCTATGCCCTTCTGTTCTGCAACAGCACTGGATAGTGCAACATAAACAATTGTCTAGTTTATCCCTGCTGATTTCAACAAGACTAACATCTAGCACTACATTTTTTGCCCTAGGGAAAAATATTTAAGGATGCAGAATGAGCAACATTGAAGATCATACTAGTGGATTTCAGCCACTGTGATCAGATACTATGGAAATATGTAAATCTCTGGTTAGCAACACATTTTAATGTTTTGCTACAGCAGTTTGGATTGTCAGATATCACACCTTGGGGGACATGAAAGGAGCCATCCCGAAGATTGCTATTTCACCGATCAAGCGTCCCCTGGACAACGGTGATTTATCACTGACTAATCCTCTCAATCCAGAAGCACCTTCTTGAGTAGAAATGACTACAAAGAAATATTTTAACCAATGGCCCTTCTCAGGCCCCAAATGAACAATGATATCGGTCAACATTGAAGGAATAATCTCAGTTAAAGAAAGCTTGCTTCAGGAACTCTGCAATAAAAAAAATGTTACCTACTATGCATGCAAGCAACACAGAGAGATGAAAACCAACATTGCCCTAAAGTTCCCAGAGTGTGATTAATTGCTGAATGATGCCACTGGCAATATGGAAGCACAGTGTTTTCCAGAGCAGATCTCCAGATACTGTCCACAGCAGTGACAGAGGAGAACAATGTTGAAATAATAACAACTGAGCTCAGTGACTGCATACACCACCACCTACGAAATTTTCCTTCGCTGAAACACCAGACTTTTGGAATAAACCTGTAAGGTTCATAATAGGCTATTTTAAGAGCCACAACAACTTGTGGGGCTGTGAAGACACTGATAAAAGTGGAGAAACTGCTGTATAATAGGCAGTATCCTATCAATTATCATTCACCCATAACAGCAAATTACCAGCATCTTTTAACAGTGGCAGATGGAGGAACGGCAGGGCTGTATCCAGGATTCTAGATGTGTGTGGGTGAATATTTTTTCAAGGTGGGCAACAAAGTCTCTTTTCAATGCATACCTATAGGAAACCATGCCTTGACAGGGTGGGCAAACTGGTAACAGGGTGGACCAAGGCCCCCTGCCCTCCCTCTGGCTATGGCCCTGCCTGAGGAAAGGTTATAACTCATATCTCATTTTCATAAGTCAGGATGCAGCACATCAATGCTTAAAGTCAGTAGAGGAGCCAAACCCAAATACTCAACACCACCCCATTCTATGTGAGATCACAGCCGCTGTTCAACCATAAGTTGTGACACACCAAGGAAGGTACAACTTTTAAAAGGCTGACTGGCCCAATTTTTCAGCAGCCTTGGATAGAAGAGTGGTAGATATTGATCCAGACCCCACATCATATGATAAGTTTATTGATGGGATATTGATGGGATCTATCCCTTGAGGATGTAGGACTTCCTACATCCAAGGTCTAACACATGAAACTGTGTTAATTAACTGTGTTAATTTTAGCTTTGTACGTTATTATATGCTGGTAGTGTGTCTGACATGAATAATGAAAGGCTTACATCTTCTACACCTCACCAACTCTCCTCCTTTTCTAGTCGTCTCTTGGTCTTATTTCTAGGGTAGCTACAATAGCAATACTATCAGTTATCCATAGAAAAAGGATCCCTATATTTTCCAATCCATCTGCAGGCTTGCACGCCTTCCTCAAAGAGAAGCAGAAAAATGGCAAAATCTGGAAAAAATGCTTAAATTTTAGGGGCTGTTTTAGACATGGGCTCTAAGATACTGAGGGAATCACTCAGCACCTTTTATTTTTAATATAGTATGAACAGTTATATTTGCAAATTCAAGGAAGCTAATTGACTTCTGTCCTTGTTTGGGATATTCTTCATTTCTTATCAGAGTGATACATCTTGTTTTTGTGCAAGTCACTATACAGTAAAACCTTGCATAAAGAGCACCTCATAAAGAGTAACTCGCTTAACAAGCAGAATTTTCTCTGAATGGTCGCCTTGCTTAACAACTAAAACCAACCAAAAACTCAACAACGAAATCGGGCTTCACAATCCCTCCCGCCAGAAGTCACAATTGGTCACTTACAATGGTGTTTCACTTAAAGAGCAAACTCGCTTAAAGAGCAATCCCGTGGAACGCATTATGCTCTTTAAGCGAGGTACCACTGTATATGAAAATTTTCAGTAGTTTGGAAAGGGAATATTCAGTCAAAAATGATATTATAATTTGTTTCTGGCACCAGATGTGTAAAAGAAAAGAAAAAACCAAGTTCAAGGAACTAGAGATAAGTATATTTCATCATGTACTTGCTTTGTAAATACCTTATGTGATAATACCTGTTGGAAGTTTATTTAAAATCATTGGGTATCTTCAGAATAGTCACATCTTACTATGCCTTACTTACCACACATAGAGGTTTATATGAAGTGGGTATACAGCAAAATGCACTTTCTCAACCTCCTTGGAGAAGGGAAAAAAGAACATTAACTTGTGAATATAGGCAATGATGATAGGAAAATTGCTAGTTGAGCCCATGGCAAATATGACTAATTGGTACAGTATAGGCAGACAAAAACAAAATAAAACACACCATCATATTTCAGCCACTTGTGTAGAAGGCCAGTTGTGTGTTTTTTTAAAACCTATAACATCTGGGATTCTCTCTACATGTCATAAAGATCTTTCAAACTAAGTACGTGATTTGCACCACCATAGCAGCAGTGACATACACATTTAGGTTGGTACAGCACAGACACATTTCTCTAATGCATCAAGAGTTAATATTTCCTGTTTCCAACAAAAACAATGGCTTCTGATTACCAGTCTCCCATAAATTGTATTTATGTCCATTAGCAGCACACATAGTGGAACAGCCAGGCCATTATACGCATCACTTATATACATCTTAGACTAGTGCCAATGTTTTCATTACGTCTGGCATTTATGTTGTAGAATTCTATTTATTTGTTTTAAACACACTCCCCTTCTAGATTTTTTCAGCCCCTTGTTGCATAAAACAGAAGGACTCTGTAGGTCTTTATTTGTTCCACAAATGAGATCCTAGCGCACACACTGGGAAACATGGCTACACACAGTCCTTTTCTTGTAGAATTCTATCCAAATGTCAACTACATTGAGACTTTTTAGGTGTCTGTTCCATTTAAATCACATTTTAAAAATGGACTGGAATCCACTTGGAAGGAACAATCCCACATCAATCAAAAACATGTGTAAATGTTCAATAGGTCAGCTATGTAAAAATGTGTTATATACTGTGTTTATAGGCGTTTCATTCACAGACAAGGTTGGTACTTGCAGTTTATTGATTTCCTGGTGCAAACACAATAATCTAGTGATTTATATGCAAACCTTTCTCTGCATTATATACAATAAACTCAGTTTCAGTGGCTATCAGAATGCCCCCCCCCCCCCGCTTTATTTATAGCATCACCTAGGTGGAAATTAACTTTCAGGATGGAGACAAAACGCTTTGCAAATGTTCTCTATGAGTGAACTTAAGGGTGTATAAAGTAAAGTACTTCTGTCAATCCACTTTTCTCACCAGCTGTGAACATCTCTGATCTCTACAGTTGCTAAAGTGAATTCTTAGTGTCATATGGGTCCGGATTTAACCATAATAACAGCAGTACATGGACAAAAAAATTAGAATCCTTACTTGCTGGAAGGAAGTTAAAGGCAAACTATTGCAAATAATGTATAAGCCAAGATCTTGAGTACAGGGCTCAGCACTCATGGATATATATAAAAATCCCATTACATATTAATTATAATGGACACTCAATAGGTGAGAGGATATTTGAGAAGGAGAAAGTCATTTACTCCATGCAAATAGAGCAGAATATGACACATTGGGTGAAACACTATTGCTTAGAATAGTAAATTGCAAGTAGAGCAGGGCCACTGAATTGATGGAGACTTGGTGAGGCAGCTCCTCTGTAAGTTCCATTTATTCAGTTGACCTACTCTAGTTGTGACTTACTATGCTAAGCAATAGGAATTCAACCAATATACTATAATGGGATTTTCTAGTAATAAGATAATTATGAATCTTTGTAATTAGTGCCACAGATAAAGCTAAAACTAAGAACTATTTGCATGTACTAGCTTTAACATCATGATTATCTCAAGGACTGAAGGGATGGTAGATATGCTACAGGAGGGATCTGATGATCAGAATACATTTAGATGGTATTTGTGCCTCTGAACCAAATATGCCACCTTTGAAAATGCCAAACATCAAGTAATAATTGGGTTTCAACAGTAGTTTTTATGCATGATATTCCAATTGTCTACAATACAGTCATTTAGACATACAGTATTGCTGCATTGCTATAGTATTAATAGTAATATACACCGGAATTTATTTTAAATGGGGCTTTAAAACCCACTTCCTTTTCTCCCCATTTACTATTTATTTTGTAGTTACTAAATATTCCTGTGCTGGCAGCAAATATCCTAACTGTTTCATCACTCTGTAGCAGTGTTGAAGATTTTGGCAATAAAAAGCTGGGCCAGCTGCCGGGGGGCGAGGCGGGATGGGGACCTTGCCACCCCTCCCCCTGAGCCTGGGCCAACTGCCAGGGGAGGAAGAAGGCGGAGCGGGATGGGGACCTTGCCGCCCCTACCTCTGTGCCCACCCCAACATATTGTAATGTAATGTAATGTATTGTCTGTAAGCCGCCCTGAGTCACCACGGCGAGGGGGCGGCAATATAAATTTGAACTAATAAATAATAATAATAAATAAATAATAAATATTTCTGAATTAAATTTCCTTGTTCACATCTGAGCATGGTAACACGCGCCTTGAATGCTATGTTTTTATTTTTAACTTGCATTTAAATGTATGCTTTTCAACTGCAAATCACCAGCTCCTATCACCTGAATCAAAGCCAAGTTTGTAATGCCATCACTTCTATTTCCTGTACTCAACTTTCCTAATGAACCTTTCAGTAGCTCTGAGGTTATGTAAATAATTGAAAACAAAACCTTTAAAAATACATTTGGGATGCCATTTCTGAAGCCGTGTGATACTTACAGAGGGTGTGAAAAATGTACTATAGACATTTTAAGAAAGGGGAAAAGCTGTATTAAAATTGGAATACTCAATATAAACTGATAACAAAAGATGAATACAAGTCACACTTGACTTCTGCAATTACAAGAGGTACTCACAGTGGTTACAATCAGCGTTAAGACACTTCTGAGTATGTTGAACTACTGCTTGAGCAATGTTGACCAAAGTGTCTTGGATCTTCCCTTGTGCACATACACACAGTACAATGCATCTTAAACTTATCATGAATGTGTGCAATTGTTAGGTGTGTTGGAGGTTCTGTTGCATAATCACATCTCCATTGTTATTGTACTTCCACAACATCCTCAAATTTCAAATACCACTTCAAAGTGGTCTTGCACTCCTCAAACAACAACCATGCTTCCACCATTTTCTTTTACTGTCTTGCCTGTCGCATGGTGATGCTAGCATTAATTCTTTTGAATGTCATACTTCACATTGCAACTGTAATTCAGTTCAACTTTGAAAAGTAAGACATAGGTTACATCTTTTAAAATATGCATACATTTTTGGCACCCTTTGTATAAATCAACACAGTAGGACCTAATCACCATTTCTTTGTGGTCTATTTATGTTTCTCGCCATGGCTCCACCTATGTACCCTGACAAACAAGTAGTCTTGAGTTAGAGGATAAAGCCATGATGGCGAACCTTGGCACTCCAGATGTTCTTGGACTTCCAATTCCCAGAAGCCCAAACCCCCGTGAATCCACATGAATGGGTTTGCTGGGATTCATCCAGCCCTCGCTGTGCCGCCCTCGTCACACCTAGAAGCAGAAGTAAAATGTGCCCACAGAGCGACGAGGGTGCTGCTGCGTGGGCCAGATGAATCGCAGCAAACCCATTCATGTGGATTCATGGGCTTCTGGGAATTGAAGTTCAAGAACATCTGGAGTGCCAAGGTTCGTCATCACGGGGATAAAGAATTCCTATAACTTTTTGTGTTAAGGACCACTGCTAACTTGTGAAAATATCAACGGATGGCCAGCTGCATTTTTCAGATACTCAAAGTCAAAATTTGGATGAGGTAAAAAATTTCTTCTGAATCATGATGGTATGGACAGCATGTCCAAAGCAAATCTAAAATTTAACAGTCAAATACAGAGAAATATGGAGAAATACCTGATGTCGGCATCATTGTGGGAAGAAATGGCCTGTATCTAAACAATGTGAGTTGAATGTTCAAACTCCAGAAACTATAAAAGCAAATAGCCATGATCTGTTAAGTGATTTAGGGCACAATCCTCACCGGGCAAAATGGTTGTTGGCTGACTGTATGGGGTGTTATGCTGAATCCAAAGCCCTGCTAACCTGTGATGTTTCAAATTACTTCGAATGAACATGACTCTGGTTTAACATTCTGCTGTCACAGTGGTTGTAAGTTTGGGCTAAGATTGTACTGCCTACCATAGGGTAATTCAAATTTGCCTTCTGTCATGTGCTGAGTAGAATCCAGGGATTAGGCAAAACCATTTTGAAATTGATCCAATAATATGAGAAGAAAATGTTTGTACATTATATTTAAAAGGCCAAATGTTTTCGCTGGTAGTTAAAATTTTAAAGTAGGGGGCCTAAAATGGCCTACTGTGATTTTGTTGTAAGTTTGATTCTACCATTGTCTTCACATTGGAAGGGGAATTAACACTCCATCTTTCTAATAAATACTGAAATAATGATCATCATATTCTGTAAACTGATTCAACTTATGCCCCCTGTACTCTGGGCAATTTTTCTGAAAGCATTGTACATAGGACGTTTAGGCAGCTATATACTCAAGTACAGATGGCAGAGGTATAACCCTCTACAGTAGGCAATAAAGAAAACCAGGCACATGTACTTGGGATGTTTCATTTCTTTTCCAAGAATCATTCATCAGCTCACATTCTCAAGTGGCATATCTGATTTCCTGTTTATAATTCAAGTATGCCATAATATATATATATTTGGTTGGCCATGAGTTTCCACATAGTTGAGCTACTACCGGATCACTAGTCAAGTATCTTTAATTCTGGACTGATAAGAATTCAGGAGGTATTTTAGACTTCAAAGGCATGATTTATGCTTCCAAAATATAACATTTCCATCCATCTCCTTTATGGAAACAATGTGTATTGCAGTGAATTGTGTGGATTGATTTAGTGTCCTTAAAAATACAGTACTCCCAAACATGACTTTATTTATTGAATGTCTTTGAAATTTGCCTATTAATTCAGCATCTTTTTATAATGACACAGATCTTAGCTCCCTAATTTTCATCCACAGGTTCAAACCAAATGAGATGGCAGCAACCATTGGATGGTTTATTAAAAAAAAAAGCTAGCAGCTGAAAACATCTCAATAAATAAGAATAAGAAGTAAAGCCACCACCAATATCTGGGGACTAACTTCATGTTATTTTGGAAAATAAGCACTTTCCACCCAAAGGGCAAAAGTCAAGGAGGGTCTGATTATAGATTCAAAATAGTCTAACCACTCTGTTATTTTAACCTCCCTTTCTTCCTCCTGATTACTGCACTCAACATAATCTACAGTGCTTGGTGATAAACCTGCTGGCACACAATTTATAGAGAAATAACACTTGTCTCTATTCAGCCTACTTATCTTTTTGACCAGTCAGCCATACATATATATAGTGTCTGCCTGGCGTCAAAGCTTTCGCCTCCCACTCCCCCACCCCGCGTTACATAAGGAAAATTGCAATGCTTTGTATACAGCTGTAGAGAACAGTCATTCTACCTCCATGGGCATAATACATTCCTCTACACATTGAGAAAACCTTCCAAAACATGACTGATGATGGAAAACTAGCTGTGAAGTGATAAGATCGAATTGTCAAGCAGCATGTTCTTCACATTTTTTCATCTGCCGGTGACTCATAATAGAGTTTCTACCAACAATAAATAAATTTTGTGTCAGAAATTACTCTGGGTTGAAAGGAACTTTTTTCTGGAGAAACTCCACTCAGGGGACACCCGGATGAGGCTCATTTCATGTCCCTCTACCAGTAATAAACTGAAGCCTTCACATGAGAAGCAGTGGTGGCTACTGGTTCCCCAAAGCATTAATGCTCCAAGCCTCATTTTCCCTGATTAAGCACTTCCATGATCCCAGTTTCATCTACTGTAAGTTACTTCTACCTGTTCCTTTCCAGCTCTGCTGGCACAAGTCCCTATCAGCCACCATTACAAGCCTCATTTCCCCTGATTAAGCACTTCCATGATCCCAGTTTCATCTACTGTAAGTTACTTCTACCTGTTCCTTTCCAGCTCTGCTGGCACAAGTCCCTATCAGCCACCATGACTGATGCCCTCTAATAATAAAATGTACTGGTAAAAGTGGGAAAATGGATGGAGCAAACCTCATTATGATTTTTATTTGAATTTTATTAGTATCAATGAATTTTATGTATTTTTAATGAATTTTTGTACACGTTACATGTTTCACATGAGTATACGCAAGCACACACATGACACGTAACACACACACCATCCATGCCCTGGTTGCCCCCCCTCCCCATAAGCACAGTATGAGAGGAAAAGTGAGAATGCGGTTGCTCTAGTTCGCTCTCAGTCCACATAAGTTTATTCCCCTTGTCATCCCGGCTGGCTGGTGGAGCTGGTATCAGGGATCAAAACCCCACTTAATGTGGCTACACACCCTGGTAGCACAGTCACTGGGAGACCACCTCTTAAAGCCAGGAATCGGACTGATGGTTTGAATTTTCCTGTCCGATCTCCGAGCTTGAAGAGTGTTGACTTCTTCCATTAACTTTCATGGGAGCTGATTCAATCATTCTTCAAAGCATATCAAATTGTTAACATTGTATCCACTTTTTTCTTCGAAGTCTCTCATGTCTGCGCTGTAGGGGGAAAGACGTTGTTCTGGGTAAATCCAAACAAAATAGTAATTAAAGATTCTTTTCCAGCACTTTCTTGCTTGCCGGTGACCGGCAATTGATTTCTAAATTTACCTTGACATTCAGAGCCCCAGCTCTCCAAAACGGAGGGTTCAAAACCTGGGTCTTCACTGTAACCCTGATTTTATCTCATAGACATCTCTTTCCCCCTGTATTACTCAGCATCAGAGCCAATGTTTTCCCTGATAACATTCAACCCTTGACCCCAATGGCACACAAGTCTGCTCAAAGACCAGATGTGGCTGCCGCATTCCTACCACAAGGGGCAGGCTTTCATTAGCCCTGCTGAGTTCAATAGATATTCATGAAGTGAGAGTTTGCATGAGGTAATTCCATAAAAAATAATAGCACAGAAAATTCTTATTGCAGTTCTGAGTAGATTTTAAATCTGTAATCAATTTTAGTTACTCTAAAACTGGATTTCCTTGCCACACGCTCCTGTTAGGACATGCCTAGTCTTGATTCTCCTCAAACCCTTTTTTAACTCTCTTCACACCTGGGTCTGACATGAATCCCTGCTATCTACATTTTCCCTTACCCTATTGTTCCCCGAAAACCTATAATCATGACAGACACTTGCTTCAGGAAAACCAATTGTTATATTATAAGATCAATTTACAAATATTGTTCATGGTAATCATCATGTCAAGGACAGTCTGCATTTCCAGTATCACACTGAACAGCAAGTCCGAATGTATAAACATGTTTTGTTCCTCCTAGCCAATCTGCTATTTTAAATATTGGTGTCCTAGGTTTGGTTCTCATTTATTGGTATCCAGAATCAATAAATGAAATCTGGTTCAGTCTATCAGCACTTGTCTGTCTTTCCTTCCAAGGTACCCAGTAATCTGGTGTGTTTGCATAAGGGAAAATGGTTTTTTTTCAGATTCAAGTCGCCCTGGTGTAACCTTTCTGTGTGTCAATTTTGGAAATGAACTTGTTGTTCAGTCGCACAGTCGATTCCGCCAGGCACCTCTGTCCTCCACCATCCTCCTCAACTCGCTCAGCTTTGTGCCCATTGTGTCTACAATACCATCTAGCCATCTCATTTTGGGCCACCCCCTTCTTCTTTTGCCCTCCACCCTTCCCAGCATCAAGGCTTTCTCAAGCGAATCCTCTCTTCTCATTTGATGTCCAAAGTACTTTAGCTTCATCTTTACTATTTGACCTTCTAAGGAGCAGTCAGGATTAATTTCTTCTAAGATTGACCTATTTGTTCTCTTCGCTGTCCAGGGGACTCTCAAAACTCTCCTTCAACACCACATCTCAAATGAACTATGTACACTCAAAAATAACATTCCTGCATGCTCAGAGAAATCTGAATACACAGAAGTATGAATGCACATTAAATTTTATCAAAACAATTTTAAAAACCATATATCGGGCTGACATGTACCTTTGGTTATGACTTTCAGGACCTTTGGCAAAGATTGGGAGATCTTTAGATATTGATGCACACATACACCCAGGGACTATTGGGACTGCAGTTCAGCATCTCAGTGTATCCCTTTGGTATATTCCTTTGGTGTCTAAATCTTTAAAAATTTGTAAAAGCAGCATGATTTGACCAGAACAAACTACTTTTATCAGAACTAATTGTTGGTCCAAAAAGTTCTTCGCCCAGATTAAGTTAAAAGTGGACAGCCACAATTTCAGTACCAGTGATCTCACAAATTTTCCACAAAGCTCTGTCTAAGGCCAGTAAGGGGTTGGGGGTGAGCATTTCACACTCCACGTTCAAAGGAATAAATTCTAAAATACAATGAAGAGCTAGGCAGTGCTCAATCTGAACAACCATGCCATTTCAAACCCAAAGAGAGACTGTGCTCCTCATGCAAAATGTACACAAATACTTAATCATTCTGTATCTTAATTTCTACCCCAAGTAAACGTGACAGAATTATCTTGCTAGTCACCACCCCCCGCCCCCAATTTACTGTGTAGCACATCACTAATGGTGTGGAAAAGCTAAAATTAATTCCCTGTATAGCACATCACTAATGGTGTAGAAAAGCTAAAATTAAAGATGGACTCTGAGAGCATCAATATTGACAACCAACATATTTATAGGGCAATCTTATCAACAATTATTAAATTCTTACTATTCCGGACCAATTGACCAACATTTTAGAAATTGAATTCTCAATTTGTTTTACTTGAATTAGCTCTAGGTAACTATTACAGGAGTTTCTCTCTTCAGGGAATCAAAGAATGCTGATCATGTTTTGTGTTAATTTCCAGTGAAAATTAAGGTACGGGAAAGGTGTGTTTCCATGTGTTCATATTTTGATTTAGGATTATATATTTCTCTTACCCCTTGGCTGTAGTAAGATCAGTAGAAAGGCATACCTAGATTGGCCCCACTGAATCAATGGAACTTACAGTGGAGATGACTCAACAAATTCCCACTGATTCAATGGGCTTGCTCTAGCTGCAGCTTATTATTAGATTTCAGCCATTATTTCAATGTTGGGAAAGAAACAAGTCAACAATTTAAATTAAAAAGAAAAACATTTAGAGTTTCCCTATAAAGAAAGCTAAGACTCAAAATCAACGTAAAGCCTTGGGGTCACTGTAGTAAGGAATCCAACGTCTCCTGGTTCTCTAGGGGAAAAGGCCATTACATCCTGTCAGAAAGGAGAGGATATCTTAAAGAGCCAGGGATGCATACTACAAGTTATTATTCACAAGTAGAGTTGACATATTCCCGGTTTCCCAGGATTTTCCCAGATTCAAGCTGTCCCGGCCAGTTCAAGAAAAAACATGAAAAAGTCCTGTAGTTTTTAAAATTTGAACAAAGAAAGCAAGATCACCCCTCACCATGGGATTTTTGCAAAGAGTTAATTCACTGCCTCCCTGCCTTTATTTCAATTACCCTGATTGAAAGCGGAGAAGGCAAAACAGCACCCTGAGAAGTCCACCAGGGAGGGGAGATGCTTGCAAACGAGATAATTGAAAGAAAGGCATGGAGGCAGTGAAATAACTCTTTTCAAAATCCCTTGGCTCACCTTGAAGTTTGGGGCACAAGGAGTCATCCTCAGCCATTTTCCTCAAAAGCCAGGAGGGAGCAAGAAATACCCATATCTAAGAAGTCAAACCTCCACCATACACTGCGATGGGGGATTCCTACTTCATGTTACTGCAAAGGGTTAATTGCATAGGGTCAGTGTTCCTAGAGAGGAACAGGGTGGACAGAAAGTGAAAAGTCTTCCATCACAAAGGTCCTCTTCCAAAATAAATCCCTTCCTGTCTCCTTTTTCTCCTTCTGGAGGAAACAGAGGTGCCATGGACTGCATTGTCATTCCAGTCCCCTCTTTAGAACTTTCTTCCAAAGGATCCTCATATGGATTTTGAGGGTGAGTCTATTTCAGTGTGTGTGTGTGTGTGTGTGTGTGAAGGGATGACGTCAGTGGGGTGACCTCAGGGTGAGGAAGGGTGATTTCAAGAGTGGCCCAATAAATTTTATTCAAAAAAATTAAAATAGAACCATCAAGAATAGTCTTTTGCAAGAAGAATCACACAGGGAAAAAACTCTTGACTACAGTTTATTTTAAACTGGCAAAGGCTGTCTACCCTGGACAGGGATTCCACAGGGTAGAGCCATGGTCTCCCTGACAGCCCAGTCCACGCATGCACAATTTGAAGAAAGCAATGATGTCACATAGCTGTCCCAGTTTGGTGGGAGAGAATTATGGCAACCCTACTCACAATTCTCCTATCCATTGAGCTTCTGGTGTGCTGCTCAAAGTTTCCCCCCAAGGAAACTTTCCAGAAACAGTTTTCCAGAAACCGGCATTGTTCATCGCAACCTAGCTCTAGCTAGTGGTTGAGGCACAAATTAGAGACCTTGAACATTAAAAAATGGCAAACCTGAGAATGTAGTATCAAAAGATAACAGCCATACTGCCAAGAAGAAAAATGAGTGTCCACCGCCCATTTCTACGCTGCTTATAAAATAGAAATATGTTATCAACCATAAACACACGGTGGCTAGAACCAACCTCCAATGCACAAAAGATGAAGACCATAAATTGTTACTTTGTTAGCTTTCCAGGCTGAAAGATCTGGTGGATGATTTAGTTCAGAAAATGAAGGGGGTAGTGGATCACAATATATCTCTTATCATTATAGTAGGGCAGGTGTCACATAGCAAATAAATACTTTAACAATACTTCATTGAATACATTTTTAAAAATTTATACAGATCTTTGTTTATTGAAGTTCTTTTCCACAAACTGAGCTGGCTAAATAGCTCAGTGATTTAGGTATCTGGCTACAGAGTCAGAGATTGGGAGTTCAATTCCCCACTGTGCCTACTGGCAGAAGAGCCAGCCTGTGTAGCCTTGGGAAAGGTGCACAGTCCCATGACACCACCAGAAGAAGAGAATGGTAAACCATTTATGTATTTTCTACCTCAAAAAACCTGGAAAGAGTTGTTATAAGTCAGAATTGACTTGGTGATACAGTATTATTATTTTACCCAGGAGATACATAACAAGGAGGGACTGCAGTGGCTCAAGTAGTTAAGACGCTGAACTTGATGACTGGAAGGTCAGAGTACTGTATGATGGAGTGAGTTTCCATCTCTGTCCCAGCTCCTGCCAACCTAACAATTTGAAAGCAAGAAATTGCAAATAGATAAATAGGGACCACTTTGGTGGGAAGGTAAACAGCATTCTGTGCACTCAGGTGTTGAGGCATGCCTGCCACATGTCCATGGAAACATCTGCAAACGCAGACAGCGCTGTCTCTTTGGCTATAAACAGAGCTGAGCACTGAACCCTAGAGTCGGACACGACTGGCTTTTGAGTAAGGGCGACCTTTACCTTTACCTACATAACAAGGTGAATACACTGGCCACTCAAGCAAAGTTTTATTGGAGTTCGTAATGCTTCCTGTGCAAAACTCAAATGTTCAGATCTTATTAAATTCCCAGTTCTGAGGATCTTGTGCCACTTTTCATTAGATCGCTACAATGTATAATATGATAGATCGGTCAACTGACCAGACAACTGTGACTTAATTTTGACCATCTGAGCGAACTGGACAGCAGCATTGTCCAAATTACATTATTTTTGGGGCATGATGAACTCCACACTGGCCACAATGGTCAATACATGCAACATGTACACTAGAAAGAATGTGTGAATGGCTCCCCAGTGCCCAGACTGTATTCATTTTTAAGGCAACACTTGAAAATACATTTTGTTGGCAGTTTAAAGAAACAGCTGTGAAAAAATCCTTGACTTTCTTGGAAGAACCACTCATGTGAAAAGTTCCATTGCTAAATATCCAGAAAATATAAACTGCATAATAGTAGGAAAGGGAATGAATAGGTCTCTCTCTCTCTTTCTTTTTCCTAAATTTATTGCAGAGGTTACTAGGCATATGAGAGAGCTTCTGCCTAGCTCACCAAACAACCACAACAGTTTAAGAAAAAGGATAGAGGAACTGAAATTTAATTTTTCCCACTAAGCTATGGGTTTACCTCCGATTCTTCCCATGTGTTTGTGGCAGATAGTTGAAAAATCATCTTGTGCAGCAATCTGGTCATGGCATTTTTCATTAAGGTATGGGAGTAATAATGGTTTTGCCATCTTTGCTGCATCTCACTTCTTCTGCTATTCAGGCAAACGCCAATGAAGTCCATGGTACACACAAACGTGAATGCCTGAAGAAGTGGACTTGATCCATGAAAGCTAACTATTTTATAACTTGGGGGTCCTCCTGGACTTGCGACTACTGCTCAAAGAGCAGGTGGCAGTCATGGCTAGGAGGGCTTTTGCACAACTTTATGTGATTTGCCAGTTACGCCCACTCCAAGATCGGGACTCCTTGCTCATGATCACACATGCTCTGGTCACCTCCAAACTTGATTACTGTAATGTGCTCTACATGGGGCTGCCCTTGGTGACCATTTGGAGGCTTCAATTGGTCCAGAATGCAGCTGCCCGGGTGGTGATGGGGTGTGGGCGGTATGCACATGCCTCACCGCTGCTTCGGGAGTTGTACTGGTTGCCAGTATGTCTCCGGGTGCAATTCAAGGTGCTGGTTATTACCTTTAAAGCCCTACATGGTAGTGGGCCAGGATACTTAAGAGACCACCTCACCCCAAGAACATCTGTCTGTCCCACCAGAGCAGACCGGAGAGGCTCTCTAGTTGTTCCATCAGCCAGAGAGGCGCATCTCTCTGGCACTAGAATGAGCGCCTTCTCTGCGTCCACTCCTGCCCTATGGGTGAACCTCCTGCCAACAGAGCTATGTCTTCAGATGGAGCTGCTGTCCTTTAGGAAGAATCTAAAAACGTGCCTGGTGGAGCAGGTATGGGGTGCGGGAGGTATAATGACACTATCTCGCTGGACGATCTGAGTCCCTCTCTCCCTCTACTTTTTAATTAGTAAGATGTAGCATTTGGTGTGATTTTAATCTTTTTAGATTTTAAATTTTAATCTTTAATTTTAACAGTTATGTATTTGAGGTTTTTAGGTAGTGTGTGTGTTTTATTGTGATTTTTTTTATTACTTGTAAACTGCCCTGAGTCACTTCAATGAGAAGGGTGGTGGAGAAATATGAACAAATAAATAAATAAAAATAAAACAATAAAAATATAGCAGTTAGACTTAAAAGTGCTACGGTGTTTTTTATTTTGTTTTATTTCTTTTTTTTTCTGATATGCCTGAACCACAGACTAACACGGCTACTATTCCAAAAAACACATGTGAGTGTATAACATATATTAAGGCTTAGAGTAGTGGTTCCCAAGCTTTTTTGGCCATGCCCCACCTAGCATCTCTAAAATCCTGATGCCCCCCGCCCGATGACATATAATTCTTATTACTCAAAAAGTGAATTCCTATTCTTGTGGAGGAAGCCTAAAAGGCCATTCGTCATTAATAACTCATTCTTGAATTGCCCCTCTTAAAATCAAATTGCCCCACTGTGGGGCGTGTGCCCCACATTGGGTACCACAGGCTTAGAGGATTTTATTTGTTGCAATTGTCCTCTCTTCCTTCCTTTTTTTTTTAAAAAAATCCTCATCTGCTTAGTCTAAATCATGGAAAAACATGACAAAACTGTAAATTAAAAATAACCAGGAAATGCAGAGAAAGACATTCTCAAGATAGAATTTTCTTTTGCCTGTACCAGTAGTTTTAGTTGAATCTTATATTGAAAAGTGCAAGCATGCAATTAGAGGCCAGAATAAATATTCACAAGAAATATTTATATTCCATTTACATAAAATATTGTTGTCTGCTACAGCGAAAAGGTTATAGTTTGATCTGTAAGAGATCGCATAGAAGTCACAGGGCTAGATCTCGAACATACACCAAAATACAGCTATAAAAGGATTAAGAAATGGCTGCAAAACCTCTAGCTTGGCAAACAAAGAGGTTTCAGGTTCTGGACGTATGCGAGGTGCTAAAGTTATAAATCAGCAGTTGGAACAGCAGCGAAAAGGCAAGCCATTCATACATATAAAATCCTAAGTAATTTGAGATTGAAGCCCTATAACTAGTCACCTCTTTACAATTTACTTCAAAGAAGTCTGTTCAGTACTTGTCCAGCAAACAGGGTCCAGACTGTGTATGAGCAACACATATTGGTAATATCTACTCATCAAAGAAATAAGGATATAATCAACTTTAAAACAGTCTACAAAGTTGATTTTTGCTATTAAATCATCTTTGAAGTCCACAAGCCCTGGAATGACTTCAAAAATGTGTCAGCATCCTCCTAACAACACTAAATGTCAAACATCGTTCTATATTATAAGCTTCTAACCAAGGGGTACCTGGTGGTAGGAAAAATATATATTTAACCTATATTCTTTATATATGCTTCACTAACTTACAAAACATGGGCACCACAATGAATGCATGTTCATTCTTAGAAAGAACTGATGAGTTAACTCAAACACACAACAATCATATGTGATGCCATTCTTTTCAGGACTATACCAACTCAGTGTGACCATGTTTTCATTGCGACACTGCCTTCTTCTATGTGGGGAATTAATTTTTCAATTTCTAATTTCCGTTCACTAAAATAAATGCTAATAAATGCAATAAATATGAGAATATGAACATATCACAGAGATAGGAAAATGACCATAATTATGCATTCAGTTTCAGCTAATCAAAATATCAATGAACCAAACCAAGAAAATGTACAGGGCATAACTCAATTTCATTTTAGTCCATGTGCTAAGTTTGAAACAAAATTATACAGTATGATTTATGGAACGTTGCACTTCTGCGATTTCAGCTATATTTGTGGGTTATAAAAACTTCCCATGTCCAAAAGAGTGTTCATATTCAAACACAAGAGCTAGTATCCTGTTTGAGATCAACAGTGTAAAATTCTGATCTGTCATTATATAAGGTGATAATTGTCCACATTCAAAGAATGGAATTTTATGCTTTCATAGGGAGGCAGGGAGTATCTCTTTGTGCATGTTGAGAAAAAGATCAATTACCTGAGTAACAGACGTTTGTGTGGGTAAATCGGAGAAAGAGGTTTTGGGCCAAGAGGTAACAAAAATAAAATACATTTGTTGTTGTTCAGTCGCACAGTCGATTCCGACCCTCTGCGCCCCCATGGACCACTGTCCGCCAGGCACTTCTTTCCTCCACCATCCCCCTCAACTCGCTCAGCTCTGTGCCCATTATCTCTAAAATACCATCTAGCCATCTCATCTTGGGCCGTCCCCTTCTTCTTTTGCCCTCGACCCTTCCAAGCATCAAGGCTTTCTCAAGTGAATCCTCTCTTCTCATTTGATGTCCAAAGTACTTTAGCTTCATCTTTATTATTTGACCTTCTAAGGAGCAGTCAGAGTTGATTTCTTCTAAGATTGACCTATTTGTTCTACTTGCTGTCCAGGGGACTCTCAAAACTCTCCTCCAACACCACATCTCAAAGGCGTCTATTTTTCTGCGCTCAGCTTTCCTAATGGTCCAGCTCTCACAACCATACATTGCCACAGGGAATACCATTGCTCTGACTATGCGAATCTTTGTTTGCAATTTAATGTCTCTACTTTTCACTATGTTCCCCAGGTTTCTCATCGCTTGCCTCCCAAGAATCAGTCGCCTTTTTATTTCATGGCTGCAATCACCATCTGCAGTGAGCTTTGATCCTAGGAAAGTAAAATCTGTCACTGCTTCTACTTCTTCCCCATCTATTTTCCAGGGACTGATAGGGCCTGTTGCCATTATCTTGGTTTTCTTGATATTGAGTCTCAAGCCAGCTTTTTCACTTTCTTCTTTCAACCTAATCAGGAGCTTCTTTAGGTCCTCTTCACTTTCTGCCATTATGGTATCATCTGCATATCTCAAATTGTTGATGTTTCTCCCAGCAATTTTGATCCCAAATTGTGATTCCTCCATTCCTGCATTATGTGTTCTGTGTATCAGTTGAATAAGCAGGGTGACAAAATGCAGCCTTGTCTTACTCCTTTTCCTATTCCAAACCACTCCGTCATTCCATTTTCTGTCCTAACTGTTGCCTCTTGATTCATGTACAGATTTCTCATGAGGCCTATAAGGTGTTCCGGCATTCCCATCTCTTTAATTACTTGCCACATCTTGTTGTGGTCGACACAATCAAAAGCCTTCGTGTAATCAATGAAACAGAAGTAGACTTGTTTCTGATATTCCTTTGTTTTTTCCATGATCCATCTTATGTTGGCGATGTGGTCTCTAGTTCCCCTGCCTCTTCTGAAACCTGCCTGCACTTCTGGTAATTCTCTCTCCACATACTGTTGCAGTCTATCCTGTATTATCTTGAGCATCACCTTGCTAGCGTGAGGGATGAGCGCAATTGTTCGATAATTAGAACATTCTTTGGCATTACCCTTTTTGGGGAGTGGAACGTATACAGATCTATTCCAATCCTGTGGCCATTGTTGTGTTTTCCAAATCTGCTGGCATATAGAATGCAATAATTTGATTCTATCATCTTGTAGGGCTTTGAAAAGTTCAACTTGGATACCATCAACTCCACTGGCTTTGTTGTTTGCAGTGTTTTTTAGGGCCTTTCTGACTTCACTCTCTAGAATGTCTGGCTCATGTTCAATGTTCTCATCATTGTGATTATCAGGGATGTTGAGGTCCTTTTTGTAGAATTCCTCTGTGTACTCTTTCCATCTTTTCTTAATCTCTTCTGCATCTGCTAACTTTGGGGGGGGGGGTATTTCCTGATCTCAGTTTTCCCCTTAATGAAAGAAATGCCAAGCTGGAATTTTCCACAGCTCTGCTTTCCTTATATGCAATGACAAGGTGAAATACAACTTAACACAAGGCACCATCATCTTACAGAATTCAGGTGTGGCATCAGACTCTGACACATTAGGTTCCCGGAAGACCAAATGATACTGATGACAGACTCTCAGTAACAGAAAATAATATTAACTTGCCACTGCTGCTGCACTAAAAGGGTGAAGGTGCCACTGAGGATGATAAGAAGCTATTGATTCAAATCACTGGTGCAGTCAAACCTTGCATAAAGAGTGCCTCGCTTAAAGAGTAACTCACTGAAACAGCAGAATTTTCTCTGAATGTTCACTTCGCTTAACAAATAAAACCAACCAAAAGCTCGCTTAACAAATAAATCGGGGTTCGCAATCCCCCACAAATTGGTCATTTACAATGGTGTTTCGCTTAAAGAGTAAATTCACTTAAAGAGCAATCCTGTGGAACGCATTATGCTCTTTAAGCGAGGTACAACTGTACATGTAAATCAGTATTATCTCCAGTATTTCAGACATAGGTCTTTCTCAGATTGGCCATTAAACTAGGGACCCTCTTTATGCAAAGTATCTGCTTGACTACTGAAGTACAGTAGTACCCCGCATAATGAATTTAATTCATTTTGCGAGGCTGCTCGCTATGCGATTTTTTTTGCTATGCGAGTCAGACTCATATAGCGAAAATTCCTATGGAAAAACTCACATAACAAGCTTTTTTAGGGGAAAACTCACATAGCAATTTTTTTTCGTTATGCGAGTTTTCCCCATAGAAACGCTCGCTATGTGAGTTTTCTATAGGGAAAGTCCGACTCGAATAGCGAATATTTTCGCTATGTGAGTTGGATTCACATAGCGAAAATTTTTGTTATGCCAGTCAGATTGCTTTTTGAAAAACCAGCTCGTTATGCGAGTTTTTCATAAAGCGAGGTTTGACTGTATAGCCTTTCCTTAATAGTTTCATTAGCTCTAATTGGCCCTAATGTCTCAATGTGATTTTTGGAGTCCACAGCAGCTGGCTACTTTTAAAAACTATAGTAATAGTGTAATTATTCATACATTGAATAACTGTGTTAAGAGCATCACGTTTGTTTTGTCTTCAGTCTCCTAATAGCCACTCCATTACATATCAGATCTTCAGACTATACTATCTGTTTGCAGGCTACTGTAAGCTATATGTATAACATGGCATTTCCACATGGGGTATAATATTTAGTGAGGAATACATATGGATCTCATTATTTCTTACCATGCAGAGAGCCATTGTATCAGTTTGCGAACAACAAACTGTCAGAGTTCATATCCTCTCAAAACCTAGACCAACACTGGGTTTTATAGCAATTTGGTAGGATTTTGTACTGCTTATTTATTTATTTATTTGGTTGGTTGGTTGGTTGGTTGGTTGGTTGGTTGGTTGGTTGGTTGGTTGGTTGGTGGGTTGGTTGGTTGGTTGGTTGCATTACCCACAACTAGGGTCTGCAGCCAAATGTTACATTCCATACTTCTCAAAGTTCCTTGTATAAATTAAAAAGGCTCTTTACTGAAAGATGAATCAAAGACCTTGGTGAGACTTTTTGAACCACACATTTGTCATAAATACTAGGTAGCTATAGAATTTTAGAACATTTGAAACAGGCCTGGACAGAAGAGGTGGGGTATGCACAGTGTGGAAAATCTTCCAGACTTTCTGTTCCAGTGTTGTTATGGAATTGGCAAGAAGTTTAACTCCTTACTTTAATGAAAATGTCCAGCAAGAACAACTGTTTCCACTTCCTTCATATAATCTGCTTCTGAAAAAGAATTATTACCGAAACCTGAAGATGCAGTATAGCTACACATTTTCCAGACACTGTATTTTTCTTTATCACATTTTTTTTTAGATTGTAGAAGGAAGGACTCTTGTTTTCAGTAGCAGCATGTTAAGCCAGCTGAACTTTGCCCATCATTTGACATAATGTGATAATAAGAGTGCTCGCTAAATGGTGACAGGCTGTTTTCCCTGTCTTTGATGTACTTGGGATTTGTCAAAACCTTACTTCAGCACTCAGGAGAACTGCTATTTATTCATCTGTAGAGCTCTCCCAGTCTGCAGCAGCAAATGGCTGGGGAGTGGCAGCTCCTAAATTCAAGTTCAAAAGAAGGTCAGATAGTAGTAATTCTGGCTAGGAAGCAAAGTCTCTGCTCCAGCGTCTTATTATGCCACAAAATAGCAGAGAATTTCGCTGCCTCTTCTCTCAATAGGACAAAGAGTTTTTTTTTTTACAGGTGTGTCAAAGGCGATGAGAGCTTTTCTAGAATTAAACCCCTAGAGATTAACTATTATGAGAATACGAACAGTCACTTAAGACATAGTGGATGATCCTAGCAAAATATAATAATGCCATTATTAAAAATAATCTTGAAGAAGCTTAAAGAAAAAGTGACTGGAACTAGATTGCATTGTTCTGGTGGTTAATGGTGACTCTTGAATGTCAGCATGAGGATCAGATCCAACCTTTCTTGGACACAGTTCCAGACAAACTGTGGTTTCAGCCAAAAAAAACAGCAGTCATTCGGGAGATGAAGAAGCCTTTTTCTTGATAATATAAATGGACAGCAATGGCACAGAGAGGGTGTGCACTGATGTGCCTGCCTCAGGGAGAAAATTAGTCACAGTTATGTATGCCAGCTGGACTCAAATGCAAGTTTTATAAATTGGTTCGACACAATCATCACTTCTAGCTCTTGCTGGCACATGTGTTAATCTTTAAAGGATTTTAGTGAGGCTTTTAATGTGCCCTGATGCTAATTACAGAAGAGTAATTAGGTCATGAAACACTAACTCCAAATAAAAACAGAAATGAAGCTTATTTTTGTTGTACCACTATAAAATGATTTCCGGATTCAGTTTCAAAGAACCAGGAAGCAGCTTATTTTCCTTTGCCCTCTGGATGAATATCTGTCACAACCTCTGATTTAGAAAAAGCTTGGAAATTATATTCTTATGTGATAATATAGAGGAACTTCCAGAATATACTCTGATTTGCTACTATGAAAATCTTCTGTTTTCATGACCAGTCAAGAAAATCAAATACATTCACTTAGAAGCAAAGGTTGTTTCTGATATTATGTTCTCCTCCCCACTGCTTAAATAATTACATGGAGGCTGCAGGACACTTGAATTTTTCAAATTCAAAATGCAATCTTTGCATTTTTAAAAACCTACACAAAATGCATATGCTTATAAAAAGAGCACAGAACGATGTATGTGCTTGGAGAAAATGCACATAGAACTACATATATTAGGAGAAATGTGCGTGAAAGTATGTGTAATTATTTTTTTAAAACAAATTAACACACCGATAATGGAACTGGAACAAAACAAAAGGTAGACAAAAGGAGATATTGAGAGCTATCCCTTGAAATATGCAAAATGATTTAACTGAAAGTTAATGTGGCTTCACCAGGAAGGTTCAATGAGCAGAATATTGGCTTAGTGTTTTCCCAACAAAATCCATGAGATTGTGACATCAAATTTGCAATGTGTTTACCCCAGGAAAACATAACATATCAGTTTGCAATTAATTGTTAAATTAATTGCTGCTTGAATCTGACACTGCTTTACTTTTTTTCTGGTGTGTATCAGATGTGATTTGGAACAGGGGCGTCTCTGCTATTTGGACATGTGTTTAAAAAAGTAATTGCAGGTGCTAATACAGTATTTATGTTCCAGTCAAACATCAAATTGGCTATTAAATAAATAATATCTTAGCTTGGGAGAAATAAAAATAAAGATTTGACTAGATGTTTTAATAATCTTCCTTAATTTTTAGGTACACAAGTAAACATTGAGCCCGAACTACCAGCCTAAACTAGGGTAGACCTGTACTCAATCAATGGAATTTATACATTGATTCATTGTCTCCTCTAGCAATTGGATTTACACAAAGGATTCTTAAACCTTTACCAGTGAAAAATTATTTCCTAATAATGGCACAATGAAGATAAAACTTTACTACAGATTTAGCAAACTTCTTGTACATTAAAGTATAGAAGTAAAATCTAGTGCTTTGCTAAATAAACTTTTATCTTTTAGGACCATGCTATCTGCAGGAATGCCTCTTCCTGTGAAGTTCTACCGAGAGCATGCAATCTATAAAATTGTGGACGCCTATGCCTAAGGAAATTTTTTTTAAATCTCCTAAAAGAAGTAAAGCATTTTTAACCTTGGCATCCTTAGTATGAATTTTGGTACCATCTGAAATTAGGAAAGCCCCTGCACTTTTAGGTTTTCAGAAAATGTTGAATACCTTTTTGTTCACTGAAGCATTTCCAAATCAAATTTAGGTATAGTGATGCTGGTTCAAAGTTTGGCCAGGTTATCCTGCTATGGTAGGCCACACTGCCAGCATCTCAATACTGATTGTCAGGTGGCGGTGAACTAACCTGACCACCCTGAGGACTAAAGGCCTTGGGTGGTCCCACTTGAATCCATCCTGATACAGGGCAGCAGGTTAATCAATACTGGCCTGGGGGTGATCAGGACTTGGTGTGCCAGAAGGGCTCAGGACAGAAAGTAACATGGAGAACTGGATCAGTGGTACAAGTGTCACACTGCGATGCATAAGTCAAATGGATGGCTACTGCATTAGATTGTTCCTAGGACAATCTTCATGGCTGATCATCACGATGATAGCCAATATTTGGAATTGGATATGACACTTGAAGAAGATGATTGAGCTACTTAAAAGTTGAATTCATTAATTTCTAAGGATTATTGAAATTTGTTGATGGTGGTGCTGTTTAGGACTCTATTAAGACTATTATTTGGGTTTGTTGCTATTTTATTTGATTGTTCTTTTTATTTTAACTTATTTCTTTTTCTCTTTTTACTTTATTGTGAGCCACCTAGAGTAATGCTATACACTAATTATCAGTGGTATATTTTATTTATTTATTTATTTATATTTCTCCACCACCTTTCTCACTGAAGTGACTCAGGGAGGTTTACAAGTACAGTAATACCTTGGATAACGACTGCATCGGATAACGCTAACATCAGAAAACAATCTGTCAGCGTTATCTGATGCAGTCATTCTTAGCAGCAGGGTGGCTGGAAAGCTGAACAGGATTCTCTATTCAGCTTCCCAGCCACCCTGCAGCTGCAGGGCAGGGGTGGGGTAGCTGGAAAGCTGATGGGGGCTTCCTCGCCGGCTTCCCCAGCCACCCTGCAGCTGCAGGGCAGGGGTGGGGTAGCTGGAAAGCTGATGGGGGCTTCCTCGCCGGCTTCCCCAGCCACCCTGCAGCTGTGGATCAGGTCTCCCAACCTCCTTGGAACTGGCAGGGGGGTCAGGACACCCAAAATGAGTAAAAAAATGTCCATTTTTCACCTATTTTGGGCTCTCTGAACCCCCTGCCAGCTCGAGAGAGATCAGGGGACCTGATCCAAACTGTTTCCAAAGTTCCCCCACCTCCCTGGAGGCTGTAGCAAGCCAAAACATGGGATTTGAATCCTGATGTTTTGGCTTGCTACTGCCTCCAGGGAGGTGGGGGAACTTCAGAAATAGTGCGGATCGGGTCTCCCGACCTCCCTAGAGCCGGCAAGGGGGGGGGGGGTGTCAGAGAGGCCAAAA
This sequence comes from Furcifer pardalis, assembly GCA_030440675.1. Classification (NCBI taxonomy): domain Eukaryota; kingdom Metazoa; phylum Chordata; class Lepidosauria; order Squamata; family Chamaeleonidae; genus Furcifer; species Furcifer pardalis. The sequence continues at coordinate 56,519,866 of CP126897.1, forward strand.
TGGGTAAAAAAACGGACCTTTTTTTTTACCCATTTCGGCTTCTCTGACCCCCCTGCCAGCTCCAGAGAGGTCGGGGGACCTGATCCAAACCGTTTCCAAAGGTCCTCCACCTCCCTGGAGGCTGCAGAAAGCCAAAACTTCAGGATTCAAATCCCAACATTCTAGCTTGCTGCAGCCTCCAGGGAAACTGGGCTTTTTTTAACATTGTGCAATTGCACAACGTTAAAAACCGGATAACGATGAGACTTGTGGAACCAAGTCTCATCGTTATCCGAGGTACTAGTGTAATAAAACACATCACAATAAAACACAAACACTACCTAAAAACCTCAAATACAAAACTGTTAAAATTTAAATTAAAAATTAAAATCTAAAAAGATTAAAAGCACACCAAATGCTACATCTTACTAATTAAAAAGTAGAGGGAGAGAGGGGCTCAGATCATCTAGTACAAAATTACAGTACAGTACACCGGATAACGATTGGATCGGATAACGCTAAAATCGCATAACATTAAGTAATCTGGGGAGGAGAATTGGATCGAATAACGTTAAAGGTCCTATGGGATGGATCGGACAACAACTGCTAAAGCCTGTGCGGTTACAATGTATCTCAGTGGAACTTTAACGTTATCCAATCCATCACATAGGATTTTAACATGGATCGGATAACACTAAAAATCGGATAACACCAAGACTTGTGGAACCAAGTTTTAGCGTTATCTGATGTTTTACTGTATATGAATTACAGTAGCAGGAATTCCAAGGAAAATATAAGGAAAATAGGGCAACAGATATGAACTGGCAGATAAAAGTTCTTCATATGTTATAACGTTCTACCCATAAAAGGAGGTCATTATAAGAGAGAGATGTTAGATAAGGGGAGAAAAAAATATAAGTGAGAAATCCTGTGAAGGGATTTGTGGTCTGTATGGTGAATGGTTCTGAGATCTAGATTCATATTTTCTTTCATAGTAATGGTCCAAAGATGGTCACTTGCCAAGTTTTTGTTAAGACACTCTGCATGTAATTCAACAAGTTTCTATGCAACAGACCGTTATGAACAATTCTGAAGTTTAGGTTCTGTTCCTAGCTGAGAAGGAATGTCATCAATAGGGTTTACAATTTGAAGGGACATGTGCCATCTCAGCTCAGTTCATCTGGATGTCAGTGTTGTAATAATGGCACACAAACCAGTTTGTCCTATTCAACAGTCTTTATTAACCATTGCTTAAAATATAAAAACCCTCAGAAATTTTCAAAATTGTTGCAAACATATATCAGGCATATGAGTTCAGAAATCTGGTATGAATCCTTAATAGCTGGAGGATTAAGACTTCCTAATTTTAGGCCATATTATATTCTCAATAAAATATATCAGATACATGTTTCAGTCCCGGAAATTAATTTGGTTGAACATGGAAAGACAAGTTACATTTGAATCTGATGGATATTCTTTTCATACAGACAATAAAAATATATTTTAAAAAAATAGAAAATCCCTTTCTTAAACATATGCAAATAATTCTGAATAAATAAAATTACTTATCCTACCAATTTCCCCATTATTGATGAAGGAGCTGGAGAAATTTCCTGAAAATCTAAAATAATAGATTGAGAAAGTGTTAATAAAAAGATAAATTACTGGAACTTATCTTGGCTAGGAAAAAAAGAATAAAGAACAAATAAAATAAATAATAGGTAAAGCTGAAGTAACAGTATAATATTATTGATTTAATACAGTGAACAAAGAATTGGATAAAATGACATGGTAAATATAGGAAACTCTCAAAATATAAAGGAATTATACTACAAAATGAAAGTGAATGTGATGATAAAGTAGTAAATAATATAGTCAGTAAAATTTATAATAGATTATGGGAAACAGAAGATCAAAAGAAATTAGTCAAATCGTTATGCGAACTCAGTAGGAGAAGAAACAAGCCGTAGCACTATACTAAGAAAAATGTATAGGACACTAGAATATTGAAATCAATGGCAATTATGATAAATTTTGTAAATTAATATGCAGATGGTACTTAATTCCAGTGAAATTTATTCAAATAGATGCTAATTATTCCAAGATGTGCTGGAATGGGTGTCAGAAAACAGGTACGTATTTCCATCTCACATGATGGGAATGTGACAATATATTGTAATTTTGGCAAAACATTTTTATAGAAATAATTTAAACCAGCAATTTAAACTTAATAGTACAGTAATACCTCGGATAACGTTTACCTCCGATAACGCTGAAATCGCATAATCTGGGGAGGAGAATTGGATCGAATAACGTTAAGGTCCTATCGGATGTATCGGATAACAACCGCTAAAGCCTGTGAGGTTACAATGTATCTCTATGGAGCTTTAATGTTATCCGATCCATCCCATAGGATTTTAACATAACACTAAAAATCGGATAACACCAAGACTTGTAGAACCAAATCTTAGCGTTATCCGAGGTATTACTGTATGTCCTAATCCAGTAATTTTATCAATATTTGAAAAAGATGCAAGTAAAGGGACAACTAGAGAATTAGTTTCCAATTTGTTAATAGCAGTGAGAATCACCATTGCTAGAAACTGGAAAACAGCTAATAACATTCTGTTAAGTGATTGGTATAGGATGTTTGGGACATAGCAATCAATAACAAACTCACAAGTTATATACAAGTTACAGAGAGGAGTAACTGGCAGAGATATGTTTATATATCCATGAGGGGAATTTGTTGATATTGTATTAATAATGGAGAAGGAACAAAGCCCAATACAAAAATCCACACAATTCTGGAAAGGAAATGAGGTCCCACAAGATTAAATAGTATAGGACAGTGACCTTTCTGTGGGCATGCGTGCTGTCATGGGCAAGTCCTGCCCCGTACCACTGGCAAGCCCCATACCAGCGGTAAGCCCCGTACCACCGGCACCAATGCAGTGCTGCTTTCCTACCCCCTTCTGCCCCTGACAATAGGGAGGTGAAAGGGGATGCTGAAAATCCTGCCCAGGATGTGGTGGTAGGGACAAGGTGAGGTGACCAGACACTCACACCTTGTAGGAGGTGAGGAGGAGGTGGCACACCCACAGGGGGGCATGCGCACATGCCCACGTGATGTCACCGTAATGCCTCAAGCAGTGTATGTGCATACACCTACACACATGATGTTGCTAGAGGTGCGCCGGCTACATCACATGGGTGCATGGGCATGCATGGTGCCTGCCTGCCTGCCTCCTCCTCCTTGGGTACTCCGTCTCTAAAAGGTTCGCCATCACTGGTATAGGTGGTAACTCTCAAATGTTCCTTGTAGTGGGAAACACCGTGTATACAATTTTTGTTTGTTTACTGTTTAAATGTTTATTATATTTTTGTTCAACTTTGTCTTTTTATTAGTTTGATTTTTAAAAATTAAAAGAGATGTTCTAGTGGATAGCTCCAAATGAGGCAAGGTGGGCAGAAAATAATTGAGGTGAAAAGATTAGTCCAAGACAAAATTTCAGAAGTAGACGAGATAGTCAAGGGAGTTTGGGCCAGATAACCAGAAGAAGAGAAAAGAGCAAGAGTAGTTTTGAGGCAAGTCAGGCAGGTTTCTCACAACATTCAACACTCTGGCAACTTGAAGAGAGAGAATTGCTGAAAGGAGTAAGATATGACTGGAGATTAGTGCTGTGTGCACAATTCAGATATGAAAGGCAAACAAATCAAAAGCTGAGGACAGGAAAGTGTGGCAAGCGGAAGCTATAGACAGCATAAAGAGTGAGAAGAAGTAAATTAGAAGATACAGAAGAATGTTCAAACTACAGTACATGCCACAAATTATGGAAGGAGTTAGAGGCAGTACAGGGGGAGTTAAAGACATGAAACACTGAAAAGAGTAAGATGATAGGAATTGGAAACAAGAGAATTTTGAAGTAACTAATTGCAAGCAACTAGGTGTAATTAGCTCATTTTTCCATAATAAAGAAATACTGTAGTTACATTATGTTCATTTACAACTTAATAAAGTCTAATATCCCTTATTACAGTGATAGTGAACTTTTTAGAGACAGAGTGCCCAAACTGCAACCAAAAACCCACTTATTTATCGAAAAGTGCCAACATAGCAACAGAGGAGGAAGGAAACATTCCCATTGGGCTGCTGGCAGAGGGTGACTGCATGGGGTGCCCACAGAGAGGGTTCATGGCAATCAGCCATGAAGACTGTCCTGAATATAATGCAGTGGCCTTTCATCTGCTTTCCACATCTCAGCATGACCACTGATCCAGTTCCGCAAGTCATTTTCTGGTCCTGAGCCCTGTGGATATGCAAAGTCCTCATCAGTCCCAAGCCAGTATTGATGAAGATGCTGCCCATCAAGATGGATTCAAGTGGGATTTAATCCACTTGGGGACCATCACCCTTCCCTGTGGATGTTGGCACCCAAGGCCATTAGTCTTCAGGGTTGTCAGGTCAGTTAACCGCTGCCTGACACTCGCTGGCAGTATGGTCTACTAGATTACCATAGCAGGATAACCTGGCCAGACTCTCAAGGTTCATAGATGAGATATTCTTTAAGATTCCCATAACACATACCATTCAGGGCTTTAAGGTCAAAACTAGGACCTTAAACTGAATTGAGGCATAAATCTTGGGGAGGGCTTATAAAATACTTCATGAGAGATATAACACATTCTGTATCATCAGACAATCTTAGGTTGCATACAACTGTAACTGTCAAACTATCTTTGAGTACAGCTTCAACATAAAGGACACTACAGTAATCAAAGACATTATCTAGGAAAGTACAACAGCTAATAAATCCCTGTCTCTCAAGAGTAGGCACAGGTGACATATCAAGCAAAGCTTAGGAGTTCTCTAGCAGTATTCCATTCCTATATACTGAGTGTGACATTGTGGAAAAGGGAAGAAAACGTTTCTCCAAGATACCAAGAACCACTACAAAATCCACATTTACATTTTATGTTATTCACTTCTGTTTAGAGAGTTGAACCCAAAATCAACATTGTGTCTTTAAAGAATGTATAATGCCCCATCTTCAGTTGGTTCAGGAAACTATTAGTCAAGACAGCTGGCAACATTTTCCATCTAGGCCTTCAGGTTTGTATGACCATGTGTTGTTTCACCTTTCAAAGGATTTTGGAAACCAATGGAAATATGCTAGTTCTTTTTTTCAATTTAGTGTACATTAACATCACATTGGAAACAATTTTGAGAGGCTTAGTTTTGGTCTTTCTTCTGTTACACAATCAGTTGCCTTTGTTGTCTTTCACAAATTTTTCTTCCATTCAGACAATCATCCACTCCTGGCATACTGGCATGGAATACTCTCTCACACACACTCACACTCACACACACACACACAGAGAGAGAGAGAGAGTACATAGGACACATATGTACATGCACACACACAATACACACACAGTATATAGGACACATATGCGCGCATGCATACACACACACACACAGAGGATATAGGACACATATGCCTCTGAAGATTGTTTTGCTCATTAAATACAATTCATTTTCAATGAGGAACAGAAACATACCTTTCAGAAATCTGCGCATTTTAAAATCTTTTCATTTTGTCACCCTCCCTTTCCAGACACACTATATAAATTAAAATGTTATTAGGTGAGAAATGGCCCTTTATCTTACTTAAACTGATAGGTTATAAGTATTTACGATTATACAAATAAAAGGAAAATATTCTGTATGAGTGAAAACAAAGTATAACATCAAAAACACAAATCTTTGTATTTTGTATTAATCCAAGTTATTATAATTTTAAAAATCACTGCTCATTTGAATTTTTTTAATGTTTGAATATTTTTAATGAGTTTAAAACAATTTTTACATTTTTTAAAAAAAGCTGTTTTCGAAGGTCAAAGTAAATATGAAGCCATGAAAAAATTGTTAACTGCATTTAAAATAAATAAAACGACCAAAGTCCTGTTTTGCATTTACACTGCTAAAATAGAAATGGTGTACTCCCAGTTGATAACTGCCTCTAATTAACAAGACCCCATTTCAATTCTTGGTTATATGCCAAGGTACCAACTGATGCACCATGAAGAAATCAAACAGGGATCACTAAATATTCTTTAGAAGTCATCATTTTACTTTTGCCAGTATAACTACAGAAGGGGATTTTTTTCTGATAAATAACTCAGGTAGGCATACTGGCAAGAGTGTAATGGGACTAGAACAAACATTTTGGTGCCAACTGAATTGGATGTGGGGGTTCTGGACTAGGAAAAGCTTAAAACCTTTCAATGCAGAGGAAAAGTCTTGCATCTGGGATTTACACACATACACTCTCTCCTCTTCTTAAAACCAATTTGGAACCAGAGCAGAAGTCCAGGGCAATGGGGTGGGCATTAGAGTTCCCAGTGCCTAAAGAGGACTATATCTTAAATCAAAAGGTAACAAAATTATTAAGCTACCAATTTAAATCAAAAGTAAACATTCAGAGTGAAACAAGCCACCTGGAAAGAGATCGAGGCTGCAGGCTGGGCTATCCTGTTCTAAAGGAAGTTATACTACTTATGTTTCAGGTTGTTTGTGTTCAGACAGAGGAAATTTAGAGGGTGATTCAAATTCCTTCAAACACTTGAAGACATGAACAAAAATTAACTAAATAGAGGGCTAGAGAAGCATTAAAGGAGATAGCAAGCAGCCATCTTCCATAAAAGCAATCATTGACCTTGTGAATTCAACCCATTTTATACCAAATCTTCTCATTCGTTAAAATGTTTACATGTAAATGGTAAAAAATACTGAAGCAGAAAAATAAACAATGCATCAGCAGAAAATGGGGTATCTCCTATCAAAGATATAGAAAACACAGGGTTGCAACTCCATGCAAAGAAGAAGCTTTAAAGATGTCTACAACAAGGACACATGGTTTCAATACATCAGATAACTTTTTGGGTGTCTTAGGCAATAATTATCATTGTGATTATCAAAAAGAAAGTGTCTACTGCATCCATTCTATTCAAAACATGCTGTTCATGTATGTTACTGTGATAAAATCATGTTCCACACTCTGGCCCTATTCAGTAATTAATTAAACATGTTAGACCGCCCCTTCATCACAGATGCTGTTACTGTCTATGGCCAGATTTGAAAAGGAGAATTACTATCTGTGGGAACTCTTTGGGTGAACTATATTCCTGGCAAATTAGGGTTTTAATTCTCATGGAAAGTTTCCATGAACAGTGGATTGTCTCTCACAGATAAGGTCGTCCTACATATATTATACCAGTTACCTACAGAGAAGTGTACATGGCAAATTTCTGGTAAAGAACTATTTTTAGCATGGCTATTATTAGGAAATGTACTAATTCTTAATATAAAAAAGTTTCCATACAGTTTACCATACATCTTAAAAAGAGAGAAATCAGAGCTTGCAAAATACACTGGGCAGATTTATATATTTATATTCATATTTCTCTTATACAATGATGCATCTGCTATATGATCTTACAGAAGAATGTGATTAAGTAAACTCATCCAATTAAGTCCTAAAACAGAGGTCCCCAACCCTTTTAAGCTGGGGGCCAGTTCATGCCCCCTCAGACTGTTGAGGGGCCAGACAGGCGGCAGTGACCCCTCAGCGCCCCCCCCCCCTTGCTCAAGTTCCTACAAGCTAGGCTTCAGCAGTACATGGATTGAAATCTACCAGAAGTACAACCTGGGTTCTGAAGAGGCAGGGGAACTAGAGACCAAGTTGCCAATATTTGCTAGATCATGGAGAAAGCAAGGGAGTACCAGAAAATCATTTACAATACTTCTGTTTCACTGACTACACTAAACCTTTGATTGTGTTGATCATAATAAACTCTGGCAAGTCCTTAAAGAGGTGGGTGCACCAGACCACCTCACCTGTCTTCTAAGAAACCTATATGTGGTTCAAGAAACCACAGTTAAAGCCAGATATGGAACAACTGATTGGTTTATAAAAGGAAAAAAGTATAACAAGGCTGTAGATTGTCACCCTGCTTATCTAACTTATTTGCATAGTGCATCATGTGTAATGCAGGACTGAATGAATCACAAACTGGAATTATGATTCCCAGAAGAAATATTGCATTCTGTCCAGGTTATCCTGCTATGGTAATAGAGTAGACCATACTGCCACTGACTCATCGGTTAACTAACTTGACAGCTCTGAGGACTAGTGGCATTGCGAAGTCCATAGGGAAGGGTGATAGTCCCCAAATAGATTAAATATTTGAATCCATCTTGAGGGGGGGGGGCAGCAGCTTCATTAATACTGGCCTGGGGCTGATGAAGGCTTTATTAGTAAAATACTAATAACTAATGCCAGAAGTGCTCACGACCACAACATGACTTGCAGAACTGAATCAGTGGTACAGATGTCACACTACAATGCAGAAGGCAGATGAAAGACCACTGCATTATATTCACATGATAGTCTTCACGGCTGATTGCCACGATGATCACCAATATTCGGAATCATATACGGCACAAGAAGAAGAAAGGAGAAATATCACCAATCTGAGATGTGCAGATTACATCACCCTAATGGCAGAAAGGGAGAAGATGTAAAGAGTCTATTGATGAGGGTTAAAGAAGAAAGTGCAAAATCTGGCTAGAAACTCAACATTAAAAATCCCAAGATCAGGGCATCTGACCCCCAATCACTCCCTGGCAAATAGAAGAGGAAGAAACAGAAACAGTGACAGACTTTACTTTCTTGGGATCTAGGATGACTGGAGATGATGACTGCAGCCATGAAATAAAAAATGCTTACTCCTAGGAAGGTATGCTAAGACAAACCTAGGTAGTGTAACAAAAATGTAGAGCCATCGCCCTGCTGACAAAAGTCCATATTGTTAAAAGTGATGGTCTTCTCAATAGTAACATATGGCTGTGAGAGTTGGACCATAAGAAAGGCAGAATGCAGAAAAATAGACGCCTTTGAATGTGGTGCTGAGAAGACCTTTGAGAGTCCCCTGGACTGCAATGAAAACAAATCAGTCAATCCTAAATGAAATCAACCCTAACAGCTCCTTGGAAAGTCTGATACTGAACCTGAACCTCAAATATAGAGCCTTGGTCATCAAATGAGAAGAGAACTCATCTCACTGGAGAAGGCCCTGATGCTAGGAAAGAAAGAACGAAAAAGGAGAAGGGAAGGCAATGGATGAGATGGTTGGATAGCATTGTTGATCTGGTGGGTGTAGGTCTAGGTAGGCTTCAGAGGATGGCAGATGACAAGGGAGCCTGGTGTGCTGGGGCCCATTGAGTTTCTAAGTCCCGGACTCGACTATGCAAACAATAACAACAAAATTTAAAAATAATTGAGGGGGAGGTGAGGTAATGTTAAGGTCTATTAAGGGTTTTTAATTTTTTATGGTTGTAATGTTTATATTACTACTGTTATGCCACCCAGGGTCATTCATTTGGATTGGGCGGCAATATATAAATTTGAATAATAAATAATAAAATTGTAACTTCTGTAGCCTTATGAACTGTACTGGCCATTATCTATCTTGCTGATTCATAATATAATGAACTCCTTTATTTTTCCAAGTGAATCAAAGCGGTTTAAATATGCAGCATTCAATGGGTTAACATAATTTTAAAAAGGTAAACGGTTTTGCTGACCCAGTATGAATGTTTAACAAAATTCACTTCTGCTGTAGTCAACAGGAAAGTAGAAAGGAAAAATAGGATTTAACAAACAAAGCATAAAAGATCTGCAGCAGGAAATCATTATTTGGGCAATTGTTCACTTTGTTAAGATTCAGAGCTGTATTAATATCTATCAAAGCACACTGCTGTGTTTGTGGTTTCTCTTTAGTGCCATGTCTACTTTAATTAGGTACAAAGTGGTGGTGTAGGCTGGAGAAATTTGCAATTGTGCAGGGTTTCTGAGAAAACACATGTCATAGATGCATACTCTGGCACAAACTGGTCTGGTTAAAGCTGGAACAGTTGGTTAAAATAGAATCTACACTAAAGGAAGTTCAGAGAATGCCAACAGAAGTGGTTTGCACAAATGCTTCAGTGACCATTACATCTGCAAAAAATTAAGCACATTATATGGTTCAGTTCGAGCTAACATTTATAACACGGAGCTGTATGTAAATAAATGCAACCACCTATTTCAGTCCTATATTTGCAGCTGAGAGCTTGTACATTTCTAATCTTGACTCTCAAAGAAGTGTTGTTCTTTCTTCTAACTTCAGAAAAGTTCAAAGACAAATAGTAACACTAAAGCATTTTCCAGTTTACGAAAATTACACATTTTATATTTCACTGCCAAACAAAGATGTTTTGAAGGAATATCACCGTATCCCAGTAGAACAGTCTGAGATCCTAAACTTTCTTGTGACAAACAAAATATCAACAATCTGAAGTAGACTTTCCAGATGTCAAAAGATGCAAACTATATAAGGAGCTTTTAGTGTACCACAACACAGATGAATGCAGGAGTAAAACACTAATATCTAGTAATCTATAAAACTTCATACCAAGCCAAACCATAAGTAACAGATCAGTTCAAAGCCAATGTTAAGAGTATTTCAGGATAGCTGACAGTATCTCATAATGCATGAAGTGCTACAAAGGTAGGAAATCAAAAAGCAACAGCGTTTTATTCACAAATACACCTCATGTGCAGTAACTATGTTGAACATTGTCAAAAGTTATGATTATCTACAGCAGGGATCCTCAACCTATGGCCTGCAGGCTGAATCTGGCCCACAGCACCATTCCATCCAGCCTGCGCCCTCGCTCCAGCCACTGCTTCTGCCACCACTACCACCACTGTCTCAATCCTTGTTCCCTCCACTTGGCTTGGCATGTCCCTAACTGTGCTCCATATCTATCTGTCTGTCTGTCTGTCTATCTATCTATCTATCTATCTATCTATCTATCTATCTATCTATCTATCTATCTATCTATCCATCTATCTATCTATCTACTAGCCATGTGCTATAAAGGTTGGTACAATGGGTTTTTGGCAACTGAAAAGACAGGGTTAGCTTTAAAGGTGGGGTGTTAATGGTGGGGTTACTTGGTTACTTGGCTGATCTGTACTTCACCCATCTAGTTTGACATGGTGGATCAAAGCATCATCTCCCACGAGATTTTAGCAGCCTTTTGCCATTGGGAAGTCCTACCACTACCATGGCAGGCTCTGATGCTGTGCAGGGAACATAGTTTGTTTTCGATGCTCTTTTAGCCATTTTAAATATGACACAGCTGGCTGAGCTCATGTCAAAATTGGCCATGTTAGAGCAATGCAATGGCCAGGTGCATTGCCTGAGTACCCAACTCCACTTAGCTGACCTGCAGTTCCAGAACAGAGGACAGTTCCGGACTGCTAGCTGATACCTTTGTAGCATGGTTGAACTTGCCAGGGAAATACACCCCGCCATCATAGCTATCAGATGGCCCGGGTCACCGCTGCACCACGTTGAGACATGATGCCCAGTCTATCCTTTACAGAACAAAACAAATGTTTGAACTATTTAAAAAGATTCTAATCATTTAAATAAGAAAAATACAATTGGGGGGATGGGAAGGAAATGGTCCAGGGAAACACACACCACAAATTATCTGTTGTCCACCCTGCTCTAAAATATGGTCAATAACACAAAAAAGTGAAAAATTAATACAAAATAATACAACCATAGCTAATGATCTTGCTCTAAGGGAGTGTTTCTTTTGCCACTACAGTCTTCTTATATTTACTTTATGAAATAAATTTAATATCTTAATATAAAATTATTCAACTTGTGTTTTTTTTTAGCAAGCAATAATTTATCTGTGAAAAAAAATCATACATAAGTTTTGGGCTTTATTTTGCAAGATGTCCATAAGCAGCAAGACATCCAAGGTATATAGTCCTAGGTATGATTCCAGTATCGGAATTAAACCAACCAAGAAACCAAACAAACAAACTATTGTTACTTTTGCCTAGGAGTCAATGTCTCCTTTCTCCAAGTCTGGAAGCCTAATTGGCAATTAGAAGGTTTTAGCACAGATCTGCTAACTATTTAGCTTTGGAAAAGAGGCTACCTTTTAACCTTCCCTACTGCTTCTGAACCTAATCTATTAACCTGCTTTGGTCAGCAAGGCTGAAAACAAACAAAATCAACATTCTGTAGCATTATGCCTCATGTAACAGTCACTGGCTCCTTCCTCTCCCATTTCCCCTCTTTGTGCAAAGATTGTCAGATAGCTTGGTGACACAATTAGCAAGGATTGAAAAAGCATTCACAGCAGGGTTGCTGCTTCCAACAACTCGTTATCATCTCAGCAACCCTTACACGATAACCTCTTCTGTGCTTTTTTAAACAGGCACGTTTGCCCATCAGAATTTCTGCAGTTCACTGGAGAGAAAGGAAGTGTCAGCTGCTTTTAATATCCTGCTACTAATGCTCTTAAGTATGAAATCCATTTACTTCTTATTCGATGCAACTGGAATGACCCTTTGTTCCTAAAAAAAAAAAAAGGTCCAAGCTGCTTTTACCCTCCAGGTATTAAAACAAGGACCAAACCAAAGTCTCCCCCTGCTTTGCTGATACCAGCCATCAGCATCAGTTTCTAGGGGGTCTAAGACACATACATTCCTGCTCATGAAGGGCTCCTTTATACTGTTCTGATCACATGTCAGCCAGCGGTATGGCTGATATGTGTAGTGCCATACACATGGTAGGGTATCTTGCTAATTCTTGAGAGATCTTTCTCATAGTCATTACATTGATGAGGGAAACCGTTATATTCCAGTACCTAAGCAGCTTTCAGCTTAGACATGCCTGCACTGAACATTGTTTGTGGATTTTGTAAAGGAACGGTAAGATATACAGATACATTGCACAGTTCCAACAACATCTTGTGGCTTTTACCCAGTGGTGGGATGTCAAATTTTTTACTACCCCACTGTGATGTCATGACATCGTGGGTGGGACCAATGTCATGATGTCAAAATACACACACACACCTCTCAACCCACCCACCCACCCACCCACCCCAAACAAAAAATCCAGTAACTTACTTAGCTAGGCAGGCAGCAGGCAGGCAGGCAGCAACTGTGGCGGTGCGGCAGAAAACCACTGCTGCGACAAACTGCCGTAGCGGCAAACTGGCGCGGCGGCAGCGGCGGCACAGCAAGGAAAGGCCACTGCCGCTTGTAGAGGTGCTTCCTGTGCTTCCTTTCCGACCAGCCAAAATGGCTGCCCGGAACTGCGCATGCGTCAAGCCTCCATTTGACGCATGCACAGTTCTATTTTTTAGTGCACATGCGTCAAATAGATTCACTTTCGGAGGGGGCCCGGTGAGGTGACCAAACCGGTCACCTGGGGGTTTACCACCACCCCGGCGACCCCCTTGTGATGGGTGCTACCGGTTCAGGTGAACCGGTCCAAACCGGTAACAACCCATCACTGCTTTCACCTACAAATCTACACCAGACCTAGAGTACAAGTAAAATAGATGATCCATTGACATTATATTTAAGGAATATTTTTAAAATTTGTGTGCTGCTAGTCCAGTGGTTCCCAACAAGGGGTACACAGCCCAGTAGTGGACTTCAATTCCCAGAAGTCTCAGCCAGTACATTGGCTGATCAGTGCTTTGGGGAAATGACTTAGGCTTCTGGGAATTGAAGTCCAAAAACCAGCATTTGGGAAACACTGTGCTAGACTAATATGCTTTGTTAACTTCAAAGGGATTTACGTCTTCATAACAAGACTGAAGCCTTACGGCTGCTTGCCTCACTTCAATTTCAACCAAAAGTTATCTGACACCCCAGTATAATTAGGAATGTCTTCTAAAACAACACTGATTTACATAAATCTGAAAGATATTTGCTACTTCAATAAAGTCAGACTGCAATATGCTGCAAATTGCAGAGTATAATTTGGACTGTAAAGAAGGCAATGGTGATTTTCCATTATTACAGTCTCAGAGATAATCTCTCCTTGTAAATCAATCAATTTCAGACCTCTCTGGTGTGTTTTAAATCAAATTCCAGAGTAATGCTATTTTTAAAGTGAAAGATAGTACCATTATAATAGGACACACTTATGGGTTAACTGCAGAGCACTAAACATTTGATCTCTATAAATTATTACTGAGAATGATTTACTTCAACTATAAATAAACTGCCAGGTGGTGTACTATAGCCATTTCAAAAACAACACCAAGTTCTTGGTATGAGGCATTCATATCTCAGTATAGAACACTCTGAAAAGAAAAGATTTTTAAAATCTAGACTTCATAGCTTTGGTCTGCTGGAAAGAAGCCTTGCTTTGTCTTTCTTGTAACCTAAATGCTGCTTTCAAGACTATTTGAATCAATTAAATATACTTTATTGGAACTTCAGGCACTATCATTTCATCATTAACAGTGCTTCCCAACAGTGCATAGAGAAGCTGACTCGATATGACACCCCACCCATGACATCCTTATTCCCTGCCATACTTCAGATTAATGCAAGATGTTTTCCTGAGAATATTTTACCTGTCTTCTCATGTACAACCCTTCTCATTCCATTTGCTTTAGATCAGCTTGTAATTATCCAGATGCTACTTAACTGTAACTCTTAGCAACCCTAGCCAGTCACAGCTAGCAAGGACTATAATTAACTCAGGGATTCTCAACCTGTGGCCCATGGGCCATTTCATGGCCCCCCACCGCCTCCACAACACCAGCAAGTGCCACCAGGAGGAAGGGCAAAATGGCAATCTGGCCCCCAAAGCTGTCTAAGGGAGTGTGACCTGGTCCCTGGCTTTAAAAGGTTGAGAGCTCCTGCATTAACTGTTAAGACATGAGCTGGAAGTTAAACTAATTTCAAGCTAATCAGGAATTTAAACTTGATAATGTTACTTCATCTCAGGGGTCAGCAAACTTGGTTCTCCAGATGTTCTTGGACTTCAGTTCCCAGAATCCCTGATCAGCAGGTGTACTGACTTGGGCTTCTGGTAATTCAAGTCCTAGAACACCCGGAGAAACAAGTTTGCTGATCCCTGCTTTATCACATTGAAGAGACACCTAAAAAACAGGACTGAGAGACCCAAACTTCCCCTTGGTGCGGTCTCCAACACACCATACATAATCCTTATACACTAGTACCTCGGATAACGATGAGACTTGGTTCCACAAGTCTCGTCGTTATCTGGTTTTTAATGTTGTGCAATACATTGATCGCACAACATTTAAAAAAGCCCTGTTTCCCTGGAGGCTGCAGCAAGCCAGAACGTCGGGATTTGAATCCTGACGTTTTGGCTTGCTGCACTTGCTGAGGACATCGGGGAAGCCCAGAAACAGCTTGGATCGGGTCTTCCCACCTTCCTGGACCCGGCAGGGGGGGGGGGGTCAGGGAGCCCAAAATTGGTTTAAAAAATCCTTTTTTAAAAAACCAATTTTGGACTCCTTGACACCCCTGCTGGGTCCAGGGAGGTGGGAAGACCCGATCCAAGCTGTTTCTGGGCTTCCTCGACGTCCTCAGCCAGTGCAGCAAGCCAGAATGTCGGGATTCGAACCCTGATGTTTTCACTTGCTGCACTGGCTGAGGACGTTGGGGAAGCCCAGAAACAGCTTGGATCATGTCCCCTGCCTGCTCCAGAGAGATCAGAGGACCCGATCTACAGCTGCAGGGTAACTGGGGAAGCTGATGGGGACTCCCTGTCGGCTTCCCTAGCCACCCGCCCTTGCCTCCGCAGCTGTGGGGTGGCTGGGGAAGCCAACGGGGGAGCCCCCATCAGCTTTCCAGCCACCCCACCCTTGCCTCCGTAGCTGCAGGGTGGCTGGGAAGCTGAACGGAGAACCCTGTTCAGCTTTCCAGCCACCCTGCTGCTAAGAACGACTGTATTGGATAACGCTAAAAAGAACGTTCTCCGGTGCAAATCTTCCCCCCAAATTTGTCGTCGTTATGCGTTTTTAGCGTTATCTGGTGCAATCGTTATCCGGGGTATTACTGTATAAAGAATACCAATTTTTAAAGCAAGGTTTGCAGACAGATGCCGCCCCCCTCTAATTCCTAAGCAGTTTGCTCCTCAAAAGAAAGATGAGGAGTAAGTCATTATGCTCCAGCTCTGGGCCTGACTTTGGTATGAGCAGGGAATTTTTGAGTGAGTGAGATAAATTCAGAATTTGTCAATGGCTGAGCTCTGGTAATAATAATAATAATTTTGTGTCAGAAATTATTCTGGGTTGAAAGGATTTTTGTGGAAGAAACGCCACTCAGGGGACACCCAAATGATCCTTCTTTCATGTCCCCAAGAGCTAGGACAGAGACAGGTGCTCAATCCGTCATGCAGTACCCGGGTCTTGAACTCCCAACTTGCCTGCCTTCCAACTAACAAGTTTCTTAACCACTGAGCCACCGCAGTGCACTAGCTCTGGTGATTTGAAGGTTTTGTTCAGGGAAAAATCCCAGGATATGATAGGTTCCCAAAAGGTGTGTTTGAGTATTAAGGATTCCTCCATTGAACTCAAGTCCAGCACTAACCATCGCTTTCCAGGTAACACCCTCAGCCATCTGTGCAGCACATATTTTTATAATCAGTCCACCTGATCATGCATGGTTGGTCCCATCATCTATGTGGTAATGGTGGAATGGGGAATTTTGATTTACCACCACGCCCAGAAATATTCATCTCCAGTTTGAGAATGTATATGTGCAAAAGGGGAGATGTTCCCTAACTTTTTAAATGTTATGGATAAAACAGAGCTTAAAGTCATTTGGAATACCATGCAACTGAAGTATGTTGCAGTGGGACCAGTGGGGCTTACACCCAATAAGTGGTTACAGCATTGCATCCTTAACTGATTGTGAATATTTAACTGGGTTGAGATGGAGTCATAGTGCCATCAAATGCAAAATACAAGGCTATTAATATATATATTATTAGTATCAGGATTTAGCTCTGCTACAACATGTGAATTCTTATTATTATTACTACTACTAAACAACAATTACTGGTGTATTTGCAAAATAAACTTTCAACACATATTAGGAAACTGGTATTTTTAGGAAAAGGGTGTGATGGTGTGTCTATTCTTAAAAATTAAATCTTATGCTTCCAGATTGTCATGAGCCAGCTAATCTGTTTTAAGTGATGTCGAGTGGTGCCTCTACCACAAAAAACAGTGTTTCTGTTGATGTAATGGGAAAGAAAATATTTAAGGCACATAATGACCATATAGATGAAGCCAATTATTAGTATGATTATATTATTTAGACTTATACCCTGCCCCACTTGCATAAAGCGAATCTGTATGAGTCTTTTACTCATATCTGTTCCCAGCCTAAAGAACCGGCTACCTATCTGTAACAGTGGTTCTTCAAGTGGTCATCTGTGAATTCACAATGGGTTAATCTCATGCATGCATAGAAACCTTCAGAATATTCTAGAGCTGAAAAACAGGAGAGCTGCTTGGGTAGAACCCCCCTTCTGTAGCACCCTAAGTTATACTCTCTGTTCTTCTAATTCGCCACTGCATACTACATGAAGGATCCATCAGCATGACAGGATGCAAAGCAGACAGGAGGATGGCTGTGTGAATTCACCCATTCTACTTCATCATGGTTTCTGTGAATCCCAAAATAGGTGAGTAGCAAGTTCGCTGACTAGACAGCGGGCTGTCACGGAAGTACTGAAATAATAATAGCTCTGCCAAATGAGTCATCCACCTTATGTCTTCTAAGACAATATTGGTGGTTGAAAGTTGTAAACTGAGATCACATAGCAGCATTGCAAATGTCTATTAAGCTCTTGTAAAATGTGCATGTAGAGATTCTGGAATAGATTGTTTACTGAGCTGGTAACAAAGAGTAATTGAAGAGATCATCAACTTAGAAAGTCATTGAGATGTAATACAGAGAGCTAACTTTGGTCCACTGTAACAGAGGAAGACTTTATCCTGATTTTCTATGTACTCACGTTTGAAACAGATAGAAGAGTATCACAACCTTGACATCTAACATGTGCAATTGCTTCTCTAATGGGGACAAAGAAAAAAGAAGAGAGGTCTGAAAAATGACTGGCTGACTCAAGTGAAAACTTAACATCACCTTAAAGAGGAACGCCAGGTATCTTGTTTGGGTAAAACTGGAAGTAGGGGTAGCCACATCTAAATGGTGCCAATTCTGATGTTTTACATGCTGATGTAATGGCCACAAGAAACAACGTATTAAGAGAGAGCAGCCTCAAGTATGTTGTTGTCATAGGGTTAAATAGAGGCTCAAGAAGCTGATCGAGCACAGGTGTCAAGGACCACTGTCTTGATGGTGTATGGATGTCCGGATATGTATTTTCCAAGGCTTTTTGGAAACACTTCACAGCTGAGTTCTTGAATAGTTTATAAAGCTTGGAACTTGGGGGTTGTTTACCTATGGTTGCATATGGTAGTGCCAGATTCCTTTAAGTTCAGGAGGAAATGTAGGACATTTCAAAGAGAAGGTGTATGTGCAGACTTCCCCATGAAAAAGGCAAATTTTCATAATTTATACTAGTAAGCCTTCCTCTTTGCTTGTTTTCTTGAATTTTTAAAGAATCAGTCTCACCATCTGAATGTCAAGATGTCAAATTGAGCCTTTCGACTATGTCAGATGGTCCAAGATACAAGAGAGGCAAATATAACATTTGATGAGAGACCAGAGAGTAACAAAGGTTGTCTTGGCCACCAAGGCACTATGAAGATGACATCTGGAGATTCTCTGAATATTTTCACTCTGTGCAACTGAGGGAGTGGCAGGAAGGCATACAGGAGTCCCTCTTTTAATCCAAGTATGTTTGTCTCTCCTAAGGAGTGAATACTGCAACCTCACTCCTGAAACAGTAATTTTTAAATATTTCTTGTTCAGTACTGATATGAAAAGATCTATTACTAGGTGACCACACCACTAGATAAACTTGTTATAGATTGTGTTGGAGAGCTCTCATTTGTAGGTATGCCACAGAAGATTGCTGAGGTTGCCCTCAATGCAACTGAGGTCCCCTGGAACATAAATTGTAGTGGGATAAATGTGGTGCACTAGATGCTATTCCCAAAGGTGAACTGTAAGTAATCTGGACTCTGTACATCCTTGCTTGTTGACATAGCATACTGAAGTGTTATCTGTTGTGACTTGCACAACAGCCCCAGACACTAAAGTGTTGAAGCTTTCAAGATGGCCAACAGCTCCAAATGGTTGATATGCATCAAGGCTTCTGTCTTGGACCAGAAAGCATGGAATTGATGCGGACTGCAATGTGTCCCCCAACCCCCTCAGGCATCAGTTGTGATGTGGATTTGAGGCCAGAGAGGTCTGAAAGGCCTGTCAATTGTTGTGAAGGACACAGTGGCTACCAGCAAATTTGTACAGGTAATACCTTTGTAATACCTTGACTGTACTGAAACGAGTCAGACACCAAGTCTTCCTCTTCCCTCTCTAGGCCAGTCATGAAACTGCCAAAATGAAGGCACTTTTGGGTGATCTCACTCTGCAGTTCCTCTGCAGAAAGATTTGCTGGCAACACAAGGTTGCCGTTACCAGAGTACACCCAATTGTCATTCAAGGAGGCCCTTTCTGTTTACCTTGACACCAAGACTGAAGGAACACCATTATTAACTTTGCAAAGGATACCGATGTTATTGAGGCTATAAGCCCTAGTAGACTTTGAGCAAGATGGGCTCAGACAGTTGCATTTGGTTTGAAGAACTGGGTGGGTTGTTGTATTTTCTCCTGTCTCTCTATAGGGGATGTGCTCAGGCAGTTGTCAATTCTAATAGAGCTCTGACATAAGAGATCCTTTAAGAGGGATGGAGTTTAAACTTTTCAAAGTTGATATGGAGCTTTTGGCAAGCTGGCACTGAATTCTATGTTCCAGATGGCCTGCAGTTTCAATTTCACAACTACAGTAATACCCCGGATAACGTTATGACTTGCTTCCACAAGTCATGACGTTATCCAATTTTTAGCGTCGTCCGATGCATGCATCGAACGCTAAGAAAAAAAGCCCTGACTTCAGGGACAAACCGCTTTAAAAGCAGGCAGGGAAAGAAAGAGACCTCCCTGCCTTTAAAGTCACCCCCCCACACACACACACACAGAGCGGTCTCTGTGACTGCAGTAGGGTCGGGGAAAGCGCCTTTCCCCCGACCCTACTGCAGTCGCAGAGACTCCTTTTCTTTTTCCCTCCCTGTATTTAAACTATAGGGAAGGGGGAAAGAGAGATACGTGATTGGTTCTCTAGAGAACCAATCACATCTCTCTCTTTCCCCCTCCCTGTAGTTTAAATACAGGGAGGGAAAGAGAAAACGAGTCTCTGTGATTGCAGTAGGGTCGGAGGAAAGGTGGGTGCTTTTCCCCGACCCTACTGCAGACGCAGAGACCGCTGTGCGTAGGGGGTGGATTGGGTTGTTCTACGCAAACCACCCAACACCCGCAGACCATTGCATCGGATAACACTGAGAATCATTATCCAGAATCGTTATCCAATGCAAGTTTTTCCCAAAAAACTTGCATCGTTATCCGATTCTAGCGTTATCCGATGCAATCGTTATCCGGGGTATTACTGTATTAAACAATCATATATATATATGGCGGTGTTGAAAGACCAAAAGGTAGGAATGTGAATTAGATGATATTTGAACCAAGGAGGAAGCAGAGAAAATGACAGTGTTCAAGAAAAATAGAAATATGGAAGTAAACATCCTCCAAGTCCATAGTGGTGACCCAGAAGCCTCTGTGAAGAAGAGGAAATCAAATGATTTGTTCTATGGCAGTGTTGTGAATATGGTTGGTATATTTTCCTCCATGCTGTCCTGCAGAAACATTATATTGAACATGTATGGCCCAGACATTTTATTATTATTATTATTATTATTATTATTATTATTATTATTATTATTATTATTATTATTATTATTATTATTATTATTATTATTATTATTATTATTATTATTATTATTATTATTATTATTATTATTATTATTATTGTCACCGCCGTCATCGCCGCCATTAAGTTTATGCATAATATCATCTGTTTGTCATGAAATAAGCCATCCCTACCAAATGGTACGTCTTCTATTCCAGGTGTTCTTGGACTTCAATTACCAGAAGCCAAAGTCTGCACACCTGCTGATCAAGGATTTTGGGAAATGAAGTCCAAGAACATCTGAAAGTGTTAAATGATGAAAACTAACTGTGAACAAGATTGAAAAACAAAGAGCTCTGAAGCAACATTGCTGCTAATATAGTGGCGGATGGGAAGATCTGAATGAAATAGCTGTCCATTTGCTTGGAGTTTGGGCAGGGGCTCTACTCTAGCAGCTCTCCTGTTTTTCAGATCTAGAAGATTCTGAAGGTTTCCATGCATGTGTGAGATTATCCCACTGTGTGATTCACAGAGACCACAATGAAGAATGCTACTTTTAGTCCATCAGGAGTAAAATGAAGTAAAATCTCAGATAACGCTAAAACTTGGTTCCACAAGTCTTAGTGTTATCCGATATTTAATATTATCCGATGCATTCATTGGATAATGTTAAAATCCTATGGGATGCATCGGATAACATTAAAACTCCATAGAGATACATTTTAACTGGCACAGGCTTTAGCAAACATTATCCGATGCATCCCACAGGATTTTAATGTTATGCGATGCATTTTTTCTAGATTGCTTAACGTTATGCAGTTTTAGCGTTATCTGATGCAAATGTTATCCGAGGTATTACTGTGCTTGCTTTTCAGACTCTTACCATATGGAGAACAATTGTTGCAAAGCAATTTGTAGGTGCAGAGAACATGACAGTGTGACTTCAGCTCCAGTTTCCCCCTGCCCATTCTTCTTGTACTTACAAATAGAACAAAAGCCAGATCAATGACATAAACTGTAATAAATTAAGTGGAACACTCCACTATAATTTCTGTTAGTCACTGAGAGATACCATGAAACTGCTCTGTGCTCTAAACAGTTCTCAAGATTCTGCTACTTCACTTGTTAAACATAGTACTTTTAAAAAACCACATATTGAAACAATGACCAGCCTATAGCAACCAAGAAACCATATGCATACTCACGGCTTTCATGCCAAACTATTAAACTGAATATTGTGCCAATTGGGCTCTTCAAGAAGTACACTCACATAATTCCAGTATTAAGTAAATTCTATTGCATCATACTTTTTTATCTTCAAAGCAGACACTTGTTTCTGGACTTCAAAGTTGTTGAACCATTTATTTCTATTAATTTTGTATGTTACTGTTTTCTTTGGGAAAGGGTTTTTCTGAAGCACTGTACACAAATTAAGGTAGATTCTGCATTTTTACAGCAATGTAAGCTCTCATATGGCAAGGCTTTATGGTTCTTTGAAAGCACACAATTTAAGAGAATCATTTAGGAAAATCTCTAATACCACATACGGAAAATTGTTCAGTTGTTCTATGCTCTTTATACAAATAGTTTTTGTTTCCATATGTGATTGTCAGTTACTCTGTTGTGCGTGTTAATGTTTTGATTCTGGTGACCACAGTTCCCAGGATTCAGAGAAGGAGGGTAAAGGACTGAGAAAGAGAAAAGAAATGTACTATGAGAAAGAGAAAAGAAATGTACTATGAGAAAGAAGGAAAATACTGTATTCTGTTAGGTCTCCAGAGAAGCACTTGCTAATGCAAATGACAGTATCACTATCAATAGAGGTTATCAACAACATCCAATATGCAAACAATAAAGTATTGTTGGCTGGCAAGTTAGGCTTTCTGCAAATGTTGTTCAATAAAATCCATGAGGAAAAAAGTTAACATGTTCTAAAAATAAATGTTAGGAAAGCCAAGTTCCTAGCAGTCAGTAAAAAGCAAGCAGCCTAAAGAACACAAATAAAGAACCAAGTGGAACAAGAGTACCTGTTGGAATTTGGTTGAGTAAAGAGTGGGAGCACAACCACATTGCATGATTATATGCATTCTTGGTTCTACTATAGTGCACATATTGTGGATACAATTATTAAAAAAAGAAGTTTTTGAAATGAGATTTATTGTTTATTAAGAATTGAGAAGTTAAGAATTTATTGGATCAAGTTAGTAACTAATAAAGAAATATTAGAGACATTTATGAAGGCCAAGAAATCATGAAGCATGCAAAACATAGGAAGCTAGAATTCTTTGCTAGAATCTTTTGTACACATATCAAGAAACAAAAGTTACAGATTGTAGCAGCCAATCATTCAAATTAAAATGAATGAGAAATGAAGTGTAGGAAGGAGATCTTATTGGCTGAAGAAGGTTGGAAACAAGATGGGATGCAACATGTCATCATGGTTTAGAGTTGTCATCTCCAAAATCAAGACTGTCAAGTTGGAAGAAAACAAGCGGAATATAGATACATTCCACTGTTTCATATCTCCTTGGCAACACAGGTTGTGAAAAATGGATCAGTGCATAAGACAGACCACACAACAGGGCCAATGCGCAGAATTACAACATATGACAGATTCATAGGTGACTCAGCTATGTTATGATTGCAGCTTCAACAACCTATGTTAAATTCCATTCATTTAGCTTCATGTAAAACAGAATAATGACATTGTTCACTTTAAGTAGGCAAGACCAAAACACATTTCTAATCAGTACAATATAGTACAAAACAAGACCTTAGACGAGTACTTAGATATTTATTTTGGAAGCTACCTTTCCAAAGGTAACTCTGAAATGCACCTGATATTTCAATACTTATACAACTCTGGACATCGCTAATAAAATACAGTTCATCAGCCATGGATTGTACCCTGTGCTGGATGACACTTCCCCTCCGCCCCCACTTCAGATTTCTGCTCTCAGCAGACAGCTAAATTTAATACCTTATCAAACCCCACTTTGTTATGTAACTAAAATGACTGGAAATTTACAGGCTGTGTGTAGTGCTGCTTAAATCTAAGCACTTTCAAAATGGCTTTCCTTATTTCTGACTTTTTATGATTAAGAATAGTAATATAAACCTAATAATCTCATTGCTGAAATCAGCCAAAAATAACATAGCACAAGGGGAATTCAGATAAAAATTAATTGGGTGTGATTATGAATTTTTACCAACTCCTTAATAACCTTTGCATACATTTTCCCTTCTTTATATCTAAAGCTGGTTTATGTAGCAGGGACCATTAAGCAATTACAGTGTTGTATACATAAATACTGCTCTGAAAGAAAAGGACTGGAAAATCAGATCTCTGTTACTGCCCCCAAACAGCCACAAACATTTAAAATGCGTGGTCTTCAACATTTGGTCTTCCAGATGTTTTGGACTTCAATTTCCAGAAACTCTAGTCAGCATTGCCAGGGATTTTGGGAAGTAAAATCCAAAATATCTAGGGACTACAGCAGGAAACCATAGGCTTAAACCATTTTCTCACCATGACAGGATATATCCATAAAAATCACATAAAGAGATGAAATGTCACTTTCCCTTCAACTATATAAAATAAATGTTACCTTCCATCAGGGAATGTTACCCTGTGCTATGCTTTCTAATAACTATATCTGTGCAGCCACATTTCTGCATCTTTCCCACACCAATGTTTCTATGACCTGCCCTCTGCTAAAGCTCTATAATTAATGTAATTAGACAGAGGGCAAGGAAAAATCAGATCAACCTGGGTTTGATCCACTTCCTGCTGGCTTTGGGTCCACCTATTTTTAAAATTAATTTATTTTGTTGATCCAGAGCCAAAATACACTTTGGCTTAAAATGACCATTATCACTTTTGCTTAGTACCTGCAGTTGATTTAGCCATTTTTCCATCTTCCCTTATTTTGCCTGATTCATGTTTGCTATTATCTATTTTATTCTTTAATCTAACCTTTCAACTTCTATTATTACACTGAGCATTCCTACCTCACTTCCTTTATTAGATATCTGAATACAAAGAGTCAAGAATTGATGGAATGTATGATATTTCAAATATTCCTATTGGAAATATGGAAGCTGGGAGGAGGACATTCACCACAAGCTACAGTAATACCCCGTTATTCGGTTTTTAGCGTTGTCCGATGCATGCATCGAACAACGCTAAAAAAAAGCCCTGACTTCAGGGACAAACCGAGCGCCTTTATAAAAACCCACCCCCCACCGCTGTGACTGCAGTAGGATCAGGCTCCTTTCCCCCCACTCTACTGCAGTTATTACCTGCACAATCTGATCGAGGCTTGTTTTTTTCCCCGTCAAAGTCTCTTTATTTCCCTCCCTGTACATTTAAACTGGAGAAGGGGGAAAGGGAGAAATGTGATTGGATCTCTAGAGAACCAATCACATTTTTCTCTTTCCCCCTCCCTGTATTGTCAATACAGGAAGTGAAAGAGAAAGAGCGATCAGCTGCATGTCGGAGCTGCAAAGCAAGAGAAAGGTAAGCTGGGCTGGGTAGGTGGGGTGGGGTGTGGGGAGTCCCCAAACTGGTGGTGGGGGTGGGGGGGAAAGGAAGGAGGGAAGGAGGGAAGTGGCAGGGAGAGGAGCTGTGGCCTCCTTCTTTAATACGATGGATCGGATAACGCTAAAATGAGCGTTATCCGGTGCAAATCTTCCCCCCAAATTTGTTGCCGTTATGCGATTTTAGCGTTATCTGGTGCAATCGTTATCTGGGGTATTACTGTATATTGAAAATGATGGGAGCTCAGCATAATGTACTAACAGTTGCTTGTATTAAGACATTTTTCAGCTTTATTCCAGATTACACATGTATCCTGTGCAACAGGACTGAGTGGCTATACATCAGGGGCCCTGTGTTATCTCACGAGTTGCCATCTTTGGTTCTGGATGGGGCTATTTTGCCCCAGACAGACCTGGTGCATAACTTGGGGGTCCTCCTGGACTCATGACTCCTGCTGAAAAAGCAGGTGGCAGTCATGGCTAGGAGGGCTTTTGCACAACTTCATATGATTCGCCAGTTGCGCCCGCTCCTGGACCGGTACTCCTTGCTCATGGCCATGCATGCTCTCATCACCTCTACACTAGATTACTAAATACGTTCTACATGGGGCTGCCCCTGATGACCATTCAGAGTCTGCAACTGGTCCAGAATGCGGCTGCCCTGGTGGTGATGGGGTGCGGGCGCTATGGCCGTGCTTCACCACTGCTCTGGGAGCTGCACTGGTTACCGGTATGCCTCCAGGTGCAATTCAAGGTGCTGGTAATGACCTTTAAAGCCCTACATGGTAGTGGGCCAGGATATCTAAGAGACCGTGTCACCTCAAAAACATCTGTCCATCCAACCAGAGTGGACCGGAGGGGCTCTGTAATTGTACCATCTGCTAGAGGGTCTCATCTCTCTAGCACAAGAAGGAGGATCTTCTCTGTGTCTGCATCGGCCCTATGGAACCTCCTGCCAACAGAATTACGGCTGCAGACGGAATTGCTGCCCTTTAGGAAAGAAACAAAAGCCTGGCTGGCAGGGCAACTGTGGGGCACTGATGGAGGGATGACCCCCGCTTGCTGGCTTATATAAATTAAGATTTCTCTCTCTCTTTTAATGGATGGGGTATGTGGGTAAATTATTATTAATTTTAATGGGTTTTTAAAGGGTTTTTAGTTAGTTTTGATGTTGCTTTTAATTGTTAGCCACCCAGAGTCGTTGCTGAGTTGGGCAGTAATCGAAATTCAAAGAATAAATAAATAAATAAACAGCAACCCAGTTAGATTTGAAATGACTCTAGCTATTTGAATTAGATTGTGAAATCTAGCTAATTAGTCTAATGCTGTAAAAAAGGTAACATGGGAATCCTAAACGTTTGTCACTTCAAGTCATCCAGAACAGCTTCTGGATGCACAGCAAGGTCCTTTTAATCTTACATAACTAAACTCTAAATACTCCAGAAGAATGAACCTAAAGAGAAAGAATAAGGCCCTACTTGTTGGAAAGATTTGAATTTACTTTTCATTTTGTACTGGAGAGTGAATATGAGTGTTGAGGGACTAGGCGAATGGTGGTATGATGTGCTCATATAATGAAAACACCAGACAA
The DNA here is from genome assembly GCA_030440675.1 of Furcifer pardalis. Taxonomy (NCBI): domain Eukaryota; kingdom Metazoa; phylum Chordata; class Lepidosauria; order Squamata; family Chamaeleonidae; genus Furcifer; species Furcifer pardalis. The sequence goes on from CP126897.1 coordinate 56,546,834, forward strand.
AAATGAAATTATTCATACTAAGTATCTCACACTCAGTCATTTCTAATTTAAATATTATTAATTTTTAACATAGTAAAAACTTGGTTGCTATAATAGTCCAATTCATGCCTTCTCCTTACTTTAAGACAGAAGAGTACTTTATGAATATTTAAATCTAACAAGTGAACTACATGGTGAGCAGCTTACATGGGCAGAACTCAGGTTTATGAATAGTCATAAGCCAAGCCAAAATGAAAAGCTGCCTATAATAAATGTATGTATTTGGTAAAACATCAGCAGATTCTCTTATGTGTATTATTTATATCACTTCCTAATCTCAGCTGCTTTACCAGCCTCTCGGCTTCAGTAAGAGAGCATTGCAGATGAGACATTAGTAGGTATATATGAGGGGAGTTATGCCACAAGGTTTTGTTTGCATAAGTACACTTATATTTCGCCCACACCAATGGCCAGGGAAGAAGCAGCCAGGGCAGGTTGAAGACTTTGCCACCCCTCCCCCTGACCCCATCAACATATTGTAATGTAATGTATTGTTTGTAAGCCACCCTGAGTTGCTACGGCGAGTGGACAGCAATATAAATTTGAACTAATAAATAATAAATATACTGACACTCGATCTGAGAGTCCAAAGATAAATAGCACTGTCCTTTTTTACATAAAATCACACTGTTGCTCATTTTCAGCTTGTAATCTACAATGATTCCAAGATCCTTCTCACTACTGAGCCAAATATCCCTCGTCTTATAATGGTGTGTTTGCTCCCCACCCCCCAACATATATACATTTGCATTTATCCTTGTTAAATTTCATTCTGTTGTTTGTAGCCCAATGCTTGAGCTTATAAAGATCTTTTGGAATGTTGTTTCTGTCTACAAGATTATTAGCTATTCTACCCATATTGGATACTGGGTATTTCACTCATTTCTGTGTCATTTGCAAATTAAATAAGTATTCCCCGTGACCCCCCACCATCCAAGTCATTAATATAAATGTTGAAAAGCATCTTGCACAAAATTCAACCCATGAATTCACAAAATAACCAGTCCTTCCTGGAACAGCTATTTGATTTTACTAACATTTTCAAAAACATTTCTAACTCCTCTAGATCAAAAATACTGAGGACAGCCCCGTCTTTTAAAGCTCAAACCATTTGGCTGCTCCCTTAGGCAACCTTTCTCAGGCAGATACACTGCCGCTCCCTGAATTTTAAACTTCCTTCTTCCACCTGACTGGTTGCGTCTTTGCCAGGATGTGATTTACTAATGTGCTTGTAGATGGCTGGTCAATTCATCGGTGCAGCACACCACCTTATAACATCTCACAAAGCATTGAAAATGATTTTTCTTTCTAGTCCCAAGTAAATAAGAAAGAATATTCAATATCACATTTATCATAAACAGAATGGCCATTTTGTTTTATAACTGTTCCCTATTTAAAGGAATGAGATTTTGAAAGACAAGTAACATTTCCCTGTATGAAAAAGAAGAGTAAGATTTGGTTTCTGGGTTATGATCTACCAGTGACCTGGATTAAATTCTTTAAATTTCAAGTCTACTAAGCCTACATTCCTACTTTGTCTATGGTGTTATCTAGCCACCTTTGTAAATCTTTTAAGTTACCAAGATAAAAGTACAGTTATTGGTTGTTTATTATAGAAGTCATATACTACAGGTTGTTCCTTAATGCACTTTTCTTCCATTTTCCATTAAATCTATCAAGAAAATTATTGATTAATTACCACATTGCCTTCTGTCTAAAATGTAAAAGGAATATAAATATGCCAGTGCCTCATAAAATCAACCATCCTGCACAAAATAGATCTCCTAATTGTGTCTATTTACCTTAATGCATTTTATCCACAGCAGTGGTAGTTATTAAGTGATTGTATTTACCTTATTTATTTTTATAACCTAGCCAACCGTTAAGACTTAGAGTGGTTAGCAGTATTTTAAAATACATGAAACACAGAGAAACCCAAAGTATATTTTCAGTTTATTTGTATAAAATACATATAAACAAACTGAAATGGCCCCATGTGTGACTACCTCTGCCACATGAAACGGTAAAGGACTTTTTAAAAACCATATATTGCTTCTAAAAAGTAGCTACAATTCAGCAAATTTCCAACAAATCTAACTTCCCCCTTTTTCAAAGGTTTTGAGAAGAAAAAGAGATACTGTGTCGAGGTTGCAATGAGAAAATTTAAAACCATTATATAATTTCATGTTCGACTTTTCCTGCCATCTTTCCCACACACTCTCATGGTTTTCTGTTGACATAAGGTTTAGAAACTGAAATGAGAATATCATCAGATAATACTTTGCATTGAGTTCTTCAAAACCTAAATTCCTCAAGTTTATATTGCCTATTATCTGTAAGTATTAACACCATTGTGAGTTTCAGATCTGTCAAAATGAATAATACAAGCCCTGATCTAACAACAAAAAAAAGGATGTAAGCTTTAGTATAAGAAAAGAGAGAAGTCTAGTGTGCTAGAGAAAATGTTGAATTAGGACTTAGCTGACCTAGGTTCAACTCTCTGCTTGACAATTGAAATGCATGGTAGGAGTTGCAATGGTTAACCACCCTTTGAACACTTCCCAGCGTTTGAAAATACTATTAGGGTTTGCTATAAGTAAAATATCATGTCTACAGAAAAACTATACAGTATCAACAATGAATAAACTGAAATATTTGAAGTTGTAGTCATGTTATTCTGTGAAAGCATATCTGAGAGTAAACAAAACAGAACAGCAAAAAAGACAAAAATGCTGTGGCACCTTAGGATGGTGCATCCACCATCTATGGGACCCGAGGAAATATTATATTATTGTTTTCCCATTATTTTTCCTTTTTCAGTTAATTCACATGGTCATCATCTTTATCTCCAAAAGCAATGTTTCTTGCTCTGGCATTTTTCATTTAGCTATAAAGGAAAATAGCGATACAGTCAAACCTCGCATAAAGAGTGCTTCGCTTAAAGAGAAACTCGCTTAAAGAGCAGAATTTTCTCTGAATGTTCTCTTCGCTTAACAAATAAAACCAACCAAAAACTCGCTTAACAAATAAATCGGGGTTCGCAAACACCCCCCCCCACACACACACCAGAAGTCACAATTGGTCACTTAAACAAATGGTGTTTCGCTTAAAGAGCAAACTCGCTTAAAGAGCAACCCCGTGGAACGCATTATGCTCTTTAAGCAAGGTACAACTGTACTGTAGTTCAAATCTCTTTATACCATTCATCAAATTGGAAATCAATTTTTACTTTCCAATGTTTAATTATACTTAATCTTACTGCCATAACCCTGTATTACAATCATCCCCCCCCCCCGAATGTCATTTGTAAATTTCCAAAGCTAGATAACAATGTAGCCTAAGAAACATATCCAAAATAATAGAAAGTATCTTGGTCATTTCAGCAATATTTTTACATGTTTTCTTCATATCCTCACTCTCCCACCATAAATGGAAATAGGAGCTGACTTCCCGTTTGTGTCTCTAACATTTTTTAGTATTTTGAATTGAAAACATTCAACCTTCCTTGCATTAGGTGTCATTTCCAAATAGTTTAATAGCAATTCTCTTTAATCCCAACAGAACTATTTTTTAACATCATTTGTTTTCATATTGTAGCCCATTCCTCCTGTTTTATATTATTACCAAAGTATGTTTCCCAATTTATTCTTAAACTCTATTGTTAGCCCTTTGATTCTAATAAAATCTATAAATATTGTTTTCCAATCCTTTCCCGGTTATACTTTCTTCCTCATACTGCCTCTGTTCAATCAATTCTTCAAATTGTTTTAATCTCATATATATATTTGATGTTTAAAAGATACTTTATTTAACCAATCCTTCAATTTTATTACCTTACATCTGCCCAGCCGCCTTGTTAAACCTATTTTGAGTTAATGGAGTCATTCATGGGTAGAATACATTTTTATACTTACTCCAAATTTCCATAATATTACTAAATAATGGAATTTTTCAATAATTTATGTTTCTTCCACCAATTTTCACTCTTCTTTTATCTGAATCTAGTTTGACTTTCTGTATGATATATTCTACATACAGATTAAACAGTAGTTGTTGTTGTTCAGTCACATAGTCGAATCCGACCCTCTGCAGCCCCATGGACCATCGCACACCAGGCACCCCTATCCTCCACCATCTTCCTCAAGCTGCCCACTTTCTCAAGCTGCCCACTTCTGTACCCAATACCATCTAGCCATCTCATTCTCTGCCACTTCCTTCTTCTTTTGCCCTCAACCTTTCCCAGCATCAAGGCTTTCTCAAGTGAGTCCTCTCTTCTCATTTGATGTCCAAAGTACTTTAGCTTCATCTTCAATAGCTGACCTTTCAAGGAGCAGTCTGGGTTGATTTATTTTAAGATTGACCTATTTGTTCTCTTTGCTGTCGAAGATACTCTCAAAATTCTCCTCCAACACCACATTTCAAAGGTGTCTATTCTTCTGTGCTCAGCTTTCCATATAGTCCAGCACTCACAACCATACATTACTACCGGAAATACCATTGCCTTGACTGTGCAGACTTTTGTTTGCAAGGTGATGTTTCTACTTTTAACTATGTTCCCTAGGCTTCTCATAGCTTGTCTCCCAAGAATTAGTTGCCTTTTTATTTCATGGCTGCAATCACCATCTGCAGTGATCTTGGATCCTACGAATGTAAAATCTGTCTCTGCTTCTACTTCTTCACCATCTATTTTCCAGGAAGTGATAGGGCCTGTTGCCATTACCTTGATTTTCAGCTTTCACACTGTCTTCTTTCAACCTAAGCAAGAGCTTATTTAGGTCTTTCTCACTTTCTTACATTAGGGTAGTATCATCTGCGTATCTCAAATTGTTGATGTTCCTCCCAGAAATTTTAATTCCAACTTGTGATTCAATCAGCCCTGCACTACTCATTATGTGCTCTGCATATAAGTTAAATAAGCAGGTTGACAAAATGCAACCTTGTCTCACTCCTTTTCCTATTCCAAACTTCTCCGTCATTCCATATTCCATCCTAACTGTTGCTTCATGACTCATGTACAAATTTCTTATGAGATATATAAGGTGTTCTGGTGTTCCCATTTCTTTAATTACTTGCCACATTTTGTTGTGGTCCATGCAGTCAAATGTGTTGGTGTAGTCAATGAAACAGAAGTAGAATTGTTTCTGGTATTCCTTTGTTTTCTCCACGATCCAACGTGTGTTGACAATTTGGTCTCTAGTTCCCCTACCTCTTCAGAACCCAGCCTCCACTTCTGGTAGTTCTCTATTTATATGCTGCTGAAGCGTATCCTGGATTATCTTGAGCAGGACCTTGCTAGTGTGTGAGATGAGCACAATTGTTTGATAATTTGAGCATTCTTTGGCATTGCCCTTTTTTGGGGGGATTGGAATGTATACTGACCTTCTCCAGTCCTCTGGCCATTGTTGCATTTTCCAAATCTGCTTTAATATAGAATGAAATACTTTAATTCCATCATCTTTTAGAGCTTTGAATAATCTAACTGGGATACAATCATGTACACTAGCTTCATTATTGGCAGTACTTTTTAGGGCTCTCCTGACTTCACTCTCCAGGATGCCTGGCTCAAGTTAAAAGTTCTCATCACTGTAATTGTCAGAGGTGTACTCTTGCCATCTTTTCTTAATCTCTTCTGCATCAGCTAAATCCCTGCTGTTTTTGTCCTTTATCCCAGTCATTTTCGCTCTAAACGTTCCTTTAATTTCCCTATTTTTTTAAAAAAAGATCTCTAGTCCTTCACCTTCTGTTGTTTTCCTCTATTGCTTTTCACAGTTCATTTAAGAAGGTTTCATCTCTCCTTGCTTTTCTTTGAAAATCTGTATTCAATTGATTGAATTTTTCTCTTTCAGTTTGCCTGTTGTGTTCCTTCTTTCCTCTGCTGTTTTAAGAGCCTCATCAGACAGCCACTTTGCTTTCTTACACCTCTTTTATTTTGATATGGTTTTATTTGATGCCTCCTGTATGATGTCCCAAAGCCGCATCCTTAATTCTTCTGGAACTCTGTCTATCCAGTCTAAGCCATTAAATCTGTTCCACACCTCCACTGTGTATTCCTTAGGGATGTTTTCTAGGTCAAATCTGTGTGGTCTAATTGTCTTCCCTATTTCCTTCAGTCTTAGCCTGAATATTGCAATCAGTAAATCATGATCTGAGCCACAGTCTGCTCCAGGTCTTTGCTGACTGCATGGAGCTTCTCCCTCTTTAGCTGCAGAGTATAAAATCAATCTGGTTTCGACTGAACCAATCTGATTAAATCAATCAGGTTGAATCAATGTAGTTTCGATTGAACAGGAAAGTGGGTAAAATGCATCCCAGTCTGATACCTTTACCCATATGAAACAGTTTTACTTCTCCTTTTGCTAGTGTAACAGTAGCTTCTTGCCCACAAGACAGGTTACGTAGCAGGAAAATCTTGGGGCACACTCTTTAGAACAGGTCATAGCTTCTCATGATACATATAGTCAAAGGCTTTTTAAAAAGTCTATAAAGCATAGACTGATCTTCTGAAATTTCTGGAGTGCTGTAGTAGCCAGCAGATATTCACAATATGAATAATAATTTTCTGAATCCAGCTTGAACATTAGGCATTTCTCTCATATAAGGTGAAACACCTTGAGCATCACTGTGCTTTCATGGGAAATTAGAACATTAGTGCTATAGTTATTGCACTCCTTGACATCTCTTTTGTTTCGGATTGGAATTTACATATATTGAATGTTGCAAGTCAGTGTGACATTGTTTTCCATATTTCTTCAAATATTCTTGTTAGGATTTTGAGACATTCAGTCTCTGTGGCTTGAAATAGTGATTTATTTCTTCCTAGGGCTTGCAGAGCAGCTTTCATTTCATTTTCTCAAACTACAGGTTCTTTATTATATTGTTTCAACCTTCTCTATATTTTCTCCTGTTCAGATAGCGTGCTTTCCTGAATGTTGGTCATTCAGTATTCCTAATCTAGGCCCAATTTTGTTTGCCATCGGAGTAATGCACATCACAGATAGATACATCTCTGAAGCAATTTTCCCAACTAATAGAAAGAGCATGCAGATTTTCATGGGAGAAAAGGGTGCAAATAATGTTTATTATTTACCATGACTCCCCTCCTACTAAAACAGGCAAAGTAATCTTTGAAAATTATTTTCCAAAACAAAGAAAATGACTAAATCATTTTGCAGGATTTACATCTGAACAGATAGCTGCCGCGGGGCATTCCTGTTCAGAGGAAATTTGAAATAAACAAACAAAAAATATAAAAGAGACCTGTGGTAGGTATATTAGTAAGGCATTCCCCCTATTTTCCTTTTATCTGTGGTTCAGTTTTAGGATGGCAGATGTGATCCAACTGAGTCAAATTAATCTACAAACCAGATTAAAAGGGAACTCTAATTGAGGCTTACATCTCTTACTTTTTGGATTTAAGTGATTAAATTACTTGTGGGCCCCCGCAAGATATAAATATGGCTCTTCTTTCAAGCCAGAAGTTCCATAAATAGATTAATACTTTGAATAGTCTTATAGCAAGTCCTAACAAATGCAGCCACCCAACCTATCCAAAGTGAAGAGCAGAAAGAGAAAGAAAATCTTCCCCTTCAGCCAAATCCCTAATTTCTGTCAAGATCTATAAAGCAGGATGGTAAAATTAATTAATTATAGAGGTTTTGTACCCAGATATTTTCCTGATGTAGGTCTTTGAATGTCTGCCCACACTAAGCTCATGAATCAGTGTCATTTACAACATGCATTAGGATAATTGAACATAGTACGAAGGAAATGTATACAAGAGGGCCAATGTGGGAAAACTCATTTTATCACAATGAGAGTGCATATCAGATCTCCTCACAGTTGGTATCTTTGGAGCTGAGCTAAACAGGAATTGGCTGCATGTCAATCCCATCCCGTATTTTGTATTTATTTCTTGACTGATGGGAAAACTACAGCAAAATCTTTGAATATATCCATCATTCCAACAACAGTGCTATGGAAATACACAATGGCCAGGATCCAAAGACCAATTTAGATTGTTCAGTGCAATTTGAAACTTAAAAGCAAATCTAAACCTTTGCTGGGTCTATGGACCTATTAGTACAATTATTTCCATCATAACAAAATGTTAATCAAGAGATTTTATATATTTTTGAAAAGTTAAAAAATAATCCAGTTGCTTTCCAAATACAGTAAAACTTCGGATAACGCTAAAACTTGGTTCCACAAGTCTTTATGTTATCTGATTTTTAATGTTATCCGATGCATGCATCAGATAACGATAAAATCCTATGGGATGCATCGGATAACGTTAAAACTCCATAGAGATACATTGTAACCAGCACAAGCTTTAGCAAACATTATCCGATGCATCCCATATGATTTTAATGTTATGCGAGCAATCCCCCCTCCCATTGCTTAACTTTATGCAGTTTTAGCGTTATCTGATGCAAACGTTATCGGAGGTATTACTGTAACTGTACATTTCATTTGGAGATTCCATAAAACTTAAAGGGGAAGGCAAGTCTAGCACTTTTCAGGCTATTAGGGCAGAAAGCAAATATATATATAAAGAACCTAATTTTGCCCTTTCATTGCTACTTTTGCACTGTCCCTGTTCCCTCATATTAGCAGCATCTTCCTATAGCCCTTTAAAATCCTCAAATTTATAGATATATAACTGTAAAAAATGGTACGCTATCAAGAAATTACTTTTTTGCAGATGACCAGGCATTGATAGCAACTACACGTAAGGAATTAAAGCAACACCTTACATCCATGAACCAAAAATGCAAGATATTTAAAATGAGAATCAGTAAAGAGAAGACTTAAGTAATTGTGCTTGGAAGGAAACAGTATACAGTAATACTCGGATAACGCTAAGACTTGGTTCCACAAGTCTTGGTGTTATCCGATTTTTAGTGTTATCCGATGCATGTTAAAATCCTATGGGATGGACCGGATAACGTTAAAGCTCCATAGAGATACACTGTAACCGCACAGGCTTTAGCGGTTGTTATCCGATCCATCCCATAGGACCTTAACGTTATTCGATCCAATTCTCCTCCCGAGATTGCTTAACGTTATGCGATTTTAGCATTATCTGAGGTAAACATTATCCGAGGTATTACTGTACTTTAAATAGCTAAATAGAGGGAACAAGTATAAAACAAGTGGCAGAGTTCAAATGCTTAGGAACAACATTTACTGAAGATGGCGAAGTGGACGAAGATATTAACATACAGTGTTGTAAGGCAAACCAAAAATTGGGAGAGTTAGCTCTGCTCTTACAACACAAGGCAATACCAACCAACACAAAGAAACTCCTCGTACAAAACATATCCATTCCCACTTTATGTTACCAGTGACAAACATGGACACTTACAACAAAACATAAATGAATGTTGGTCACCATAGAAATGAAATGTCTGAGGAAGGCTGCTGGAGTTACTAGAAGAGATAACATCAGGAATGAAATTATAAGGAAAAGAATTGGAAAATAACCAATCTTAAAGCACATAGAGGGACAACAAGTAAAGTGCACATTTGGACAGAATGTCTTGGCATTCCATACATACAAGGCATATGTGAAAAGAGAAGGGAAAAAAGACCATGAGGCAGAGGCAGAGGAAGGTGGAGAGATAACTTACATAAAAAAAAAATTACAAGAGCAACAAATAACGCCAGTGGAGGCTGCTAGAAGTGTCAGAGCAAGAAGCTTATATCTCCCTCAACACCCAAAGGGGTAAAAGAGGAAGAATTGTACAAAAGAAAAGACAATATGAAAAACCAAAAACCCTATGACTTAGGATTCTTCTTCTTCAGCTGCCAAATCCATTCCGGATATGCCAATGTTTAAATCTGATAATGCTTCTGAAAAAATGCTCTCCAATTATCTATTAAACAGCCTTATCGCAGACCTTTGCGAATTTGAACTTGCTCCATCAGCTGCTCTTCAACTCTGACTTGAGCTGTCTGATTCCAATAAAGGTTGGTAATGATTCTGATAGCTTTATCATCTACATATATTTTCTTTAGTGCTATGATCATCTTCTCATGCTGGAATCTGTCAAAGTCTTTTGCATGATCTATAAAGCATGCATGTCACATCTCATGTCTCTACACCTTTGTATGAGGACCTGCATCGTAAACAGTGCCTTTCTGGTAGCCATAGAATTCCAGAAAGCAGATTGTGTTTCACCTGTGCTTTTTTCATGCTTCTTATAAATTCTACTATGGATTATTTTCAAGAAGACCTTAAAAGCATGACACATGAGGCTAATTGTTCTGTACTCCTCACAGGACTTTGCATTTGGTTTCTTTGGCAATGAAGCAAAGGTTGATTGCAACCAATCACTCGGAAGAATCCCTGTGTCATAAATGGTGTTAAAAAGGTCTGTCAGTTCTTTGATGTTAACTTTGGACAGAAATTTCAAAATATCTACTGGGATGTCATCTGATCCTCCTGCTTTCCCCTCTTTGGGTCTTTACAAAGCTCTTACAACCTCACTCTCCAGAATTAGGATTGCATAAAAAAATGAACTGAAGGACAGTATCATGAATACTAGGTGGGCAGGCAGAATGGTAGCAATGCTTAGGCAAGATAAGGGAAACAGATAGAGACTGCCAAATCAAGGACAATCTTTCATAATAAACAGAGCTCTTTGCTAGGAAACATCATGGTAGAACCCTAAAAAATCTTGGCAGTTCGGACTTCACAGATAACATACTGCTGAACATGATACTCCAATGAAGAACAATTGTATTAGTGAGAATGCTTCACTGAATGGCAATTTGATTTGAATGAAGTGGGCATGCAAGCAAAGAAATGGTGAAATGTCAACAACCTGAGATATGCAGATGACACTACACTATTGGCAGAAAGTGAAAAACGACCTAAAGAGCCTTTTGACGAGGGTGAAAGAGGAGAGTTCAAAAGCTGGCCTGAAACTCAACGTCAAAAAACCCAAGATCTTGGCATCTGGCCCTATCACTCCCTGGCAAGTAGAAGGGGAGGAAATAGAAGCAGTGACAGACTTTATCTTCTTGGGATCTAAGATCACTGCAGATGGTGACTGCAGCCATGAAATAAAAAGATGCTTACTTTTTGAGAGGCAAGCTATTGCAAACCTAGGCAGCCTAATGAAAAGTAGAGACATCACCCTGCCAACAAAAGTACCAGCAAAGCATTGAACTCCCCAGTAGTAATGTATGGCTGTGAGTGCTGGACCATACGGAAGGCTGAGTGCAGAAGAATAGACACCTTTGAACTGTGGTGCTGGAGGAGGCTCTTGAGAGTCCCCTGGATTGCAAAGAGATCAAATCAGTCAATCCTAAAGGAAATAAATTCTGACTGCTCCTTGGAAGGACAAACACTGAAGCTCAAGCTCAAGTACTTTGGCCACCAAATGAGAAGAGAGGACTCACTGGAGAAGACCCGGATGCTAGGAAAGGTCGAAGGCAAAAGGAGAATGGGACAGAAGAGGATGAGATGGCTAGATGGCATCACTGATGTGATGGAGATAGATGTGGGTAGACTACAGAGGATGGCAGATGACAGAGGAGCCTGGCGTGCAGTGGTCCATGAGGTCACAAAGGGTCAGACTCAACTGTGTGACTGAACAACAACAATAGAAGCATAGCCAAAGCACTGTTTAAGGCTGGCATAGCCTTTCTCCTTAGATTTGGAGATTCTATGATAGATCATTCAGTAGTATTCCCAAAGTTTAGAGTTGAAGTACTACACTAAAGAGCACAGCAAGAACCATTAAGTCATCCAGAGCTACCGTCTCAATAAGTCATTTGATGGCAGCCTCTACTCACCACCCATCACCTTCAGGAATGCTTGATTAAGCCACATGCAGTCGAAAGGCTAACAAATGCTGCCAGAGGATTCGACTTATTTTATTTTCATGCACGAGTCATATTGTTGCAGCCTAATTTTGCCTCCTAAAATGCCTTAGAAGCAGTGGTGGGCAGCAAAAAAAATTGCTACCAGATCATGGGCGGAGCCTATGTCGTGGGTGAAGCCTACATCATGGGTGGAGCCTATGCCATGGGTGATCTTGCCATGCCTACCATATGGCCATGTATACATCTGCAAACACAGGCAGCACTGGCTCTTTGGCTGTAAATGGAGATGAACACTGCACTCTGGAGTCAGATATGACTGGCTTTTGAGCAAGGGAGACCTTGAATCACCTGCAGGGACAAAACCTGAATGGGCAGGGAAGGGAGTTGGGCATGGCTACCCAATTTCACTACTCCCCACCCCCGCCCGAAGGCCACCCAAAGATTGCATTAAGCGCTATGGGACTGTATATAAGTGTAATTGCTATTGTTCATAGCCCTTCCTCATGATCCCTGATACTTCCTGCCAATCTGCCATCTATATGTTATGTGCTATTGTGCTGTCAAGTTTGCATGTGAAATATTTAAGGGGCTGCAGTGGCCTAGTGGTTGAGAAAATCACCATGTTAGCTGGAAAGCTGGCAACTCGGCAGTTCGAGACCCAGGTACTACATGATGGATTGAGTGTCCGTCTCTGTCCCAGCTCTTGGGGACATGAAAGGAGCCTCATTTGGGCATTCCCTGAGCAGAGTTTCTTCCACAAAAATCTTTTCAACCCAGAATAATTTCTGCTATGAAATTATTATTATTATTATTATTATTATTATTATTATTATTATTATTATTATTATTATTATTATTATTATTATTATTATTATTATTATTATTATTATTAGTTGTAGTAGTAGTTCTACCCATGCTACCCTCACCTCCATTAATGAATTGTTTCTATGGTTGAATAAGAATTTGAATCCTGGCCTCCTAAACCCTAGTACAGTGTTGGTGAAGCTATACATGCCAGAAGTAGCACTCAGATCCTTTTCTGTGGGTACCCGTGCAGTCACCCCAGCACAGATTTTGCCCTGCCCAGGAGCCCAATGGGAGCGCTTCCTTCCCCTGTTGCTGTGTTGGCAATTTGTGATAAATAAGTGGGTTTTGGGTTGCAGTATGGGCACACTTAGCGAGCGCTAAGAGTCCAGTAGGGTCAGGAGAAAAGGTGCCCGCTTGTGCGCCTTTTTGCGTGTGAGCACCTCTTCTCCTGACCCTACTGGACTCTTAGCGAGCGCTAAGAATCCAGTAGGGTCGGGAGAAAAGGCTATGGTTGGGGGTTGGATTGGGCTGCCCTATCCACCCCCCAACCACAACAATGACTTCAGGGACAACCCGCGCGGTTTGTCCCTGAAGAAAGGGCTCTTTTTTAGCGTTGTTCGATGCATGCATCGGACAATGCTAAAAAATCGGATAATGTCATGACTTGTGGAACCAAGTCATAACGTTATCCGAGGTTTGACTGTACTTTTGTACATATTTATACTCTGGAGAGCACAGATAAAAGGACATAAAGGCTGTACAAATTTACATAGGAAAATATAAATAAAATGAACATTGCTCTGAGCATTAGGAGGATGACTTTTCTGTTAACAGGGGAATTGACCTTCTCTAGCTAATGCCAAAAGGAGAGTGCTCTTGGATGATTTAAATACCCATCACTTTTTGAAGTACCCTATTTGCCAGTATATAAGATGCACTTTCCCCCCTTAAATACACTGGGGAAATGGAGTATGTCTTATACTCCAATGCGTCTTATACGCTGGCAAATACAGTACTTCAAATTAGACACTGTATTGTAAAACATGCAACTCTTAGAATCATTCTAATGTATTTCCACAAGCTTTTATACCCCACTTTATTATATGCATGTATTCCTTATATGAACACAATGCAATGGTGTTTAATTGATTTAAACACACTAAATGCTATTGAAGATGGAAAATAATATCTTTCATGCAAGCAAAAAAACACAAGCATTTTAAAATCAATTTTATTCATTCTGTGGGGGAAAAGAACATGCATCATTCTTTGGATTAGCAATCAAAATGCCACCACTAAAGAGAAATGGTACTAGCCAACGTTACTTCATGTCACATTACCATGCTTTTACCAAGTTAAAAGGTAAAACAACTTCTGGATTACAACAGCTGATAACCAGGCTTCCACTGTTCAATTAGGATGGTAAGAAGCTAGATATGTTAAAACTTCAACCATGGCGTTCAACTCGATATTTTGCCATGATATTTCTCTAAGAACTATGTGAGCCTATCTATTTTCACTTGCAATTGCTGTATCATTTTTCCCTATCTTTCTACCAATAAATGCCTTATTGTCAGATAGTTTATAGACAGTTCCCCTTCTTAGTCTTAATCATACATTTACCGTATTTGCGGGCGTATAAGATGACTTTTTACACCTGAAAAACATGCCTCCAAGTGGGGGGCCGTCTTGTACGCCGGGTACACTTCAGTTGAATAAAATACAGTAATACCTCAGATAACGTTTTCCTTGGATAACGTTTACCTCCGATAACATTTACCTTGCATAATGTTAAGCAATCTGGGGAGGAGAATTGCATCGAATAACGTTAAGGTCCTATGGGATGGATCGGATAACAACTTTTAATATCAGATGACGAACAGGGGTTTGAAGGCTTTTAAAGGGAAACTGTCAAGCCAGCAAACTTGCTAGGGACTTGCCTGGCACTTGCTCTCTCCCTCTATTTGTTATCTTCCTTCTATCATTGACAGTTCCAGTTTGGTAACAGATTAGAAAACAAAGAGCATGGCAGCTCCCATAGGTTTATTGTTCCATTCAGCTTTAGTGAGTTGTCTTTGGTGAATAACGTTTAATAAACTTGCACTGTTTTATGTTTACTGTACATGTCTGATAACATACAGCCTTGTGACAGTTTTTCTGCATGTCATAAGCATTTGAGTATAAATTAACATGTTGAAATCAAATCTGATGTTCTTTTACGTTTTATTTGGTGTGTGGAAGGTGTGCAGAAGAGGGGGTAGTCTTATACAGCAAGTATATAACAAACTCTATATTTTGAGTGGAAATGTTGGGGGGTCGTCTTATACGCCCAGTCGTCTTGTACGCCGGCAAATACGGTACATTTCTCTACAGTTTCCAAAGTCTACAAAGCTAAATGCTTCCTAACATTCTTAGAAAAATTTTGCATGTTAATAATCTCTGTCCATTTTTGGGCTATGATTTTTTGAAGAGTTCTCTGTAGAATATTAAGTCTACAGTGTCTTTATACTTAAGATCCAAGATGCCACTTAGGTCATGCCTTTCCCCAGTGGAACTTTTTCATCTGATCTTTGAAAATTTGACTGTAGTCCCACATCATAAACTTGATTTGAAACATCTCATAGTTTCATGTGAAGTTTGCCATACATTAAGTGGGTCAGTTGTTACAGAAACTGAATTTTATTGGCCACATAATTTAGAAGGACTTATTTGCACTTTAAGTTATTCCACTGTAATAAATCTACTTTGACCAAAATTTTATATTGATCCCTTTATCAAGATGTGTGAGACAGAATCTTAAATTCCAATGAACCAAATGAAAAAGTAATTATGCATTTAATCCTAATAACCAGATCCAAAACACCTGTGCATGCATCTTGAATACTGGCCTATTAATTAAAAACTTAAATCTACTTAATAAACACTTGTCTATTCTAATTACTGCAGAAGTATAAACTTAAGCTTTCATATAGTTAGCTGTGGTGCCTAAAATGGCTGGAAAGAAAGAAATATTTGTTTTTCCTTGTACTTCTCATGTGGTGGTCTAAATATGGAAAAGTTTGATTCAGGAAAGATCTGAGTTACATAGCTTTTTATATTAAAATTGTAATTTAAATTCTTCTTGTGCTATTTCAAAAATGGCAAACAGCTTCATATAATGTCATGAAGCTGTTGTTTTTCTAAAATATAAGAGGGTCTTACACAAGCTATTGAATCAAACAAAGGCATGCTATTTGGGACAAAAATATGGTATGTTAAAGTTTACTTCAAATCTGGATTTCATAAGTCTTTAAATACAGTTTAATTCTATTTTCCATATCTATCTTATGAACTCAAAAGCTGCCAAATTTCATTTTAAAATGTCAGCTTAATACTAGTCAACTACAGGAAATAGCAAGAAAGAGGAACAATGATATCCTTTGAGCTTTGCTGAACAAAGCCCTACAGAGCACCCAGTTCAATGTTGCAAAGTTAAAGTTCTGCCTGTGTAGAAACTTACTAGAAAAAATAAATAACTGATAACTTCATAATGAAGCTTCACCCTAAATAATCTTGGCTAAATTTCTTGTGCTACTGGGGCCATTAACTGATTGAAGACTTCATTGCTGATTAATTATCTGCCTTATAACAGATTAATCAATTACATTAAAATGCTTCTACTCATTACCATATACCTCAATATAACATTTTTAGATGCTCAAGAAAATATAAAATAATTTAATGGATTATTAATCAAAGAGTATCACTCTCTGTTAAAAAGAAACAGATACCATGTTCATATTCATTTCTCTTTATTTTTTTAAAAAAGTCTCAAAATGCATTTGTGCCTTTAACCTACTGATTAAAATTAGCCTCCCAACTCATCAGCTGAAGTGGCCTAGTACTCATGGATATAAAGTACTTCTGCTTAATCAAATTCAGCATAAGCACTGACATACTAAATTTTACAGTCTTAGGAACTAGTGGGTTAGCCTTTGTAGAAGCAATAAGCAGCCTCATTGCCCAATATGCTGTATATAATGAGGAAGAACTAACTCTAAATAAATCTTGAGGGGGAAGAAGGGACAATAAGGAGGTAAAAGATTATCTAGAACAGTGGTTCCCAACTTGAGGTCCACATCCCACAGGGAAACTTCAGTTCCCAGAAGCCTACTTCAGTATATTGGCTGATCAGTGCTTTGAAGAATTGACTTGGGCTTCTGACAATTGAAGTCTCCTTATAGGGCATGGAGCCCACATTGGGGAACACTGATGTAGACTTCCTGTCACATCTGGTAAAGAGTGCCTATTTTCAGTGTGCTTTCAACAATCTTATAGAGACAAAACATATGTTCCTGTGTATGTACTTGATAGTAAGCTGATAATATTGGTTAGTATTTAATATAAAGCTTAAATTGATACTAACACTGACAAAGAATGGCATTACACCAGGATTTCAATATTTCCAAAGTTGCTTCTGTAGGTGGGGCCAGAGATCAGGCAACATGAGCTTCTGGGATGAGAAGCTTTCATTGTAACTGCTCATCAAATAGCACTCCCTGACATATCACAGAAGATCATTCTTAAAACATTTAATCCGTGTTTTTCGAAACAACAAAAACCTTATTTTAAAATATAATTGATTTCCAAAGTGGATCAATAGTAGAGTGAGCCTCCACTGGAATGGGTTCCTATTGAAAGACCTTACTGAGACTGCTAATCTGTTAAAATAAAGTAAAACAATCTCCTGTGGTAAAGATCATTTAGAAGTGTTTCTTGAAGTTGGGTGTGTGCTATTTTTCAAACCATTCTTTTACAAATATAATGAGTTCTTAAAGACAAGTGGAGTGGGCTTTCAGAAATAAGCATGGACAGAAATCCTGGCAAAAGCCATGGTCATACAGCACAAAGAGATACTAACTAGCACATGGGATGGAGCAAATGGGCCAACTGGATAAGCCCAACCTTAGTCAACTTGCTCCCCAACTGACAGACTTCTTGCTAAGGTACTTAGGACATCAAATGAAAAGAGAAGATTCGCTTGAGAAAGCCTTGATGCTGGGAAAGGTTGAGGGCAAAAGAAAAAGGGGGCGGCCAAAAATGAGATGGTTGGATGGCATTGTAGACACAGTGGACACAGAGCTGAACGAGTTGAGGAGGATGGTGGAGGACAGAGGTGCCTGGCGGACAGTGGTCCATGGGGTCGCAGAGGGTTGGAATCGACTGTGCGACTGAACAACAACGAAAAACATGCTGCTTTTCTTGTTTATAGTTGGCATTTTATTTTATAGTATGTGTATTCACAGTTGGCACACAAGCTCACACACATGTGTCTATGTGTGTGTGTGTTACTTTTAAAATATTTATTTTTCATTATCATTTGTTTATTTAAAACTTTAATAGTCTACTCTATATCCTAGAATCTCACAGTAGAGTACACCAATAACACAACATACAACTATTCAATTATTTAAGTACATTAAAAACACTTACAACTATAAAGCATTAAGACCAACAACAATAAAGATGTCGCTACAGTTATTAACGCCATGATCCTTAATCCCCAA
Organism: Furcifer pardalis; assembly: GCA_030440675.1. Lineage (NCBI taxonomy): Eukaryota > Metazoa > Chordata > Lepidosauria > Squamata > Chamaeleonidae > Furcifer > Furcifer pardalis. The sequence goes on from CP126897.1 coordinate 56,565,058, forward strand.
AGGACTTGGTAAATTAGCATGTTTAAACTTGACATTGAAATGAGATTAGAGCTGGTCCAAGTCAAGGGTCTAGTTGAGGGCATTCTATAAACCAGGTCTTACTGCCTCACATCTCTGCATAGTGACTTGTTCTCCATGGTACAACACAGAGGTGCCTGTCTCCAGCAGATCTTAATGATCAGGTAAATGTACAGAGAGAGAGAGGTGTTCTCTCAAGCATCCAGATCCCAAACTCTTTACGGCTTTGTAAGTGAAATAGGAGTTAAGGGTTGTTGTTGTTGTTTTTTGCTTTTTAACAAAGAGAGGCAGCTTTAATTACTAATTTGTGAATTGCTTTACACTTCCCACTGTAAGTTGCACTTAACTCCACCATTGCCAGTCCCAAGCCCATATGAGAACTAAAACTGCTACAGAAACAACAAGAAGAATTTCAAGTAATTCTGATCAACTAGGCTAGAGATAAGTTTCAAGTCGTATAATTTGTAAGATGGCACCAGATCAAACCAGCAACAGAGTATGGTACCTGAATTAAAAAAAAGGATGTTCTCGGCCAAAAACATCACAAAAATTGGGACTTGGAATGCACAAATGCTATACCATGCTGGAAGGCTTTTCTAGTTCCTACTGGTCTTTGGTGGCTATAAGCCAGACACCTTGGGCATCGGTGGGGTTAGATGGAAAGAGAGTGGATGAATTAACAACAATTGTAAGACCTATATTCAGGCCACATAGAGTGGCATGTGCATGGGGGTTGGCCTTGTTTTGGAAGAACAAGAAACAAAGGTGCTTATTGGATGGCAACCAATCAGTGACCAAATAAGTACTGCCCATTTTACCCTGCCCTGTGGAACCTCCTGCCAACTGAACTTCACCTCCAGGCAGAGCTTTTATCCTTTCAGAAGAATCTTAAATACTGGCTAGCGCAATGGCTGTGGGGGGCAGCTGGGGAGATAGCCACCCTGGGCTGGCTTGTTTAAGTATTGCCCAGGCTGTCAGTTTTAGTAAATTTGGTGATGTGGCATTGGAAGGGCAGTATTAAAAAATTAATTTTTTAATGCAAACAATCTAATTTTTAATGTTTTCTTAAATGTTTTTGTAAAGTTTTAGATCTCATGTTTTATATGTAAGCTTGGCGAGGGCGCGTCGGTAGAAATGTGAGTAATAAATGAATAGATAAATAAATATGTCAAAGCAGCCATTGTACAAGCATATTCTCCAACAGACAGCTCAGATGACACAATAAAGGATGAATTTTATGATAAGCTACAGCAGGGGTTCCCAACCTTTTCAAGTCGGGGGCCAGGTCACACTCTTTCAGTCACCTTTGAGGGCTGGATAGCCATTTTGCCCTGCCTGCACGATGGAGGTGGCCATTTTGTATTTAAAAGTATATAAACAGAAAGGTCAGCGGGAAAGACAAAGTATAAAGTAAAAATATAAGATAAACATTTGTTAGTGTCCCTGTTAATCTCTCAAGGCTTAAAGAGGAAATTTCTAATGAAATGAACTACATATTTTTTTTAAAAAAATCACACTGCATGCATTAATCAGTTCACTGACAAACAGATGTGTGTGTTACTATCTGTTCTGTGAAAGGCTACTAATAATATGGTAACTATCATTGGTTGTACTTTCTGTATTTCATTTTCTGCATGTTGGAGTGTGAGAAATCCAGCCCTAGGCCCCTTCAATATGGGGTACTTCAGGGCTCGGTGCTCTCGCCTTTCCTATTTAACATCTACATGAAACTGCTGGGTGAGATCATCCGTTCCCACGGGGTGAGGTATCATCAATATGCAGATGATACCCAGTTGTATATCTTGGGCCATGGAGACCCAAGCGATGCAGTGGAAGTCCTTTCCAGGTGCCTGGAGGGTGTGAGGGTCTGGATGGGGGATAATGGGCTACAGCTGAATCCTGACAAGACTGAGTGGTTGTGGGTCAGGGGTCCTGTGTCAACTCAGGGGCTGCCATCTTTAGTTCTAGATGGGGCAGTTTTGCCCCAAACAGAGCTGGTGCGTAATCTGGGGGTCCTCTTGGACTCGAAGAGCAGGTGGCAGTCGTGGCCAGGAGGGCTTTTGCACAACTTCGTGTAATATGCCAGTTACACCCGCTCCTAGACTAGGACTCCTTCCTCATGGTCACCTCCAGACTTGATTATTGTAATGCGCTCTATATAGGGCTGCCCTTGATGACCATTCCGAGGCTACAACTGGTCCAGAATGCAGCTGCCCGGGTCATGACGAGATGCGGGCATTATGCTCGCGCCTCAACATTGCTGCAGTTGCCAGTGTGCCTCCGGGTGCAATTCAAGGTGCTGGTTATTACCTTTAAAGCCTTATATGCTAGTGGGCTAGGATACTTAAAAGACCACATTGCCCTAAGGACATCTGTCCATCCCACCAGAGCGGACGGGAAAGGCTCTCTGGTGGTACCTTCGGCTGGAGAGGCGCACCTCTCTAGCACTAGAAGAAAGGCCTTCTCCCTGTCTGCTCCGGCCCTATGGAACCTCCTGCCAAGTGAGTTGCAACTCCAGATGGAGCTGCTTCCCTTTAGGAAGGGGGTTAAGACCTGGCTGGCGGGGCATGTGTGGGGGATGGGCCAGACACTTGTCTCAGTCTGTTGGCTCATCTGACCCCTCCCTCTTTGTGTGTGTTTTGTTTAATCTCTTTTAATCTCTGTAACCTTTTAATCCTGATTTTTATACTATGTTTTAATTGTCTTTTAAGTGTTTTTAAAGTTTGTTAGCCACCCTGGGTCTCTGTGAGGAGGGCAGCATAAAAGTTTGATTGATTAAATAAATAAATAAATAATGTTTCACAATTTATACTTTACCCAAACTGTGCATGAATGCATACTTGAAATTCAACATACCATTCCAAGTATCTATTGGAGTTTGCAAAAAGAGAATAAGAAACATGTTCTTATTTAAAGCGTTAAGTCGTCTTTCTTTCCATGTTTGAGGAATCTTCTGTTCTGCAACAATAACATTTGGTTTTATATTACTTCTATCACGATAATACTGATTTCCAAAGTGTGCATTTACAATAAATCACAAAGATGTGACTCACAAAGAGAAGATGTGGTTTTTCTGTGGTTAAAATGAATAGCAGGATACAAGTTGTGATAAAAATAACATGGAAACTATAATGGGGAATTTTCTTATATATTATAATAGTTTAGCAAAAGTGTATTTCTTGGATTCAATTCAGCACTACTTCAACATCCCCAAGAGTACACATAGTCTTTCCAGACATTGTGTCATCAACATTGTATTTTTCATATCTAACATAACAATACTACTAATACATTTATCACAAACATGGATCAGCTTTTGTAAGCCTCAATGAAGAAAAATGTCAGTCCATGTTATCCTCACATTCACTTCTGCTTATTATACAATTCAAAAAGACTTGTCCATTGTATTGTTTTGAATTTACCCTGCCTGCACCTGGCAAAGTATCTTTAGTATTCTTTGGCATATCTGTGTGAGGGATCAGTACTGGGGACAACACCAGAACAGACATAACCCATATCTCAGCAGCTGGTCTACTAATCACCCCCTGGCCATGCTCTTTCTCTTATTCAATCTCTCTGTCTGTTCACTTACTTTCCCCAAATATCTGAGCAATGACAAGAAGCAAGGGGGAAGACATAGTCTTTCTGCCTTTTGGGAAGTATTGCACTGTGGTCCCAGGGGGAAAGACAATAGTTCAAGAGTTAAGGAGAAGGGGACCGAATCAGGGAGAAGCACTAGTATCCAATATCCAGTTTCCTTTATTAATTGATTAGTCATCTGACTATATCAGGTTATCAAGTGTTCCAACCTGGCTTTCCAAGGACTCTTCAAAGGAATCTGGCAGGTAGTAAATTGATCTCCTTGATTTATGCATGCAACCTTTATATTTTCAGTAGTAAAGATACAGTAATACCTCAGATAACGTTTACCTCAGATAACGCTAAAATCGCATAACGTTAAGTAATCTGGGGGGGGAGAATTGCATCGAATAACGTTAAGGTCCTATGGGATGCATTGGATAACAACCACTAAAGCCTGTGTGGTTACAATGTATCTCTATGAAGCTTTAACGTTATCCGATGCATCCCATGGGATTTTAACATGCATCGGATAACACTAAAAATCAGATAACACCAAGACTTGTGGAACCAAGTTTTAGCATTATCCGAAGTTTTACTGTAGTCATTTTATATATCATATATACTAGACCAGGGGTCAGCAAACTTGGCTCTCCAGGTGTTCTTAGACTTCAATTCCCAGAAGCCCAAGTCAGTACACCTGCAGATCAGGGCTTCTGGGAATTGAAGTCCAAGAACATCTGGAGAGCCAAGTTTGCTGACCCTTGTACTAGACTATAAGTCATCCCAAATGCAAGTTGAGGTACGTAATTTGGACCTCTAAAACTAGGAAAATAGATTGACCAGAGTATTAATCAGGCATGGAAAATGCAGCAGCAGCTGCTAGAGAGTTTCAATAATTAAAATACATGAAAATACGGTAAAATTAATTAATTTAGACATTTGTGTGGGTATGTTTTTGAGTTTTTATAGTGTTAGTGTTTTTTTTAAAAATGTATGTTTTTATTTGTTCTACCTCATTTTTGGACCCTCAGTATTGTTGACCCGAGTATAAGTTGAAAACTAGACTTATACCCAAGTATATACAGTACCCTTTTACTTACCATGCTGTGAATTCCAGTAGTGTTTTGGATTATATATGTGTTCCAATTGATAAAATTGATTTATTTTCAGATATCCAAGTATATGTGAGAGAGGACAGCTACCACCAGCCGATTGCAATAAACGTTTTAGGTGAATCCGACTTAAGGCTACCTGTACCATACAAGAGGATACGTGACAACTTAGAAGTGAGACAAGCTAGGAGACTAAAATGGGGAAAGGTAGGCTCTAAGGCAATTACTGTATGCATTTTGAGAGGATCTGATCCTGGATAGAAATAGTCACCTCACCTACTCAAGATGGAAAAGGAATTCTTACAGGGTATGTCAACTTGTGCTACATCCTAAGAAATTTTCTAACAGAAAAAATGCAAACAAAGAACCAAAACTTATCAAGGACCAATTGATTTTATCGTGATTGCTCTCACCTTAAAAGCGGTGATGTGTCTAGTTCAAAACAATCCTACATCAAATAATCATGCTAAGATATTATAGCTCAGACGCAATTACAAAAAACTAAGAAAACCCAATATACAGCTACACTTTGGTTCAACTTGCAAATGTCTGCAAAAGGGCCAAATTCAGGCACTTTTTTGAATACGGCATCTGGCTTGCTGAAAGAGAAGCACTAGAGTGGACATCTCATCAAGCCCTGAAGAAAATGTAGACACCAGTGCCCTGTCTGTTTATGTTCTCCACAATATTCTATGGAAAGAACAAATTGCTTTCAGAAAAGAAAAACTGCTAGAGCTGGTGCAGGACTTGAACCAACAAAAAACCCACAAATGCTTGAACCTTAGCTATTCCAAAACCATCAATGCATATATTATGATTTTCCCCCCTTATTTTACAAGATTCAGTGTGTTTAGAGTGATGCTTGTGATTGGTAATCCTTGCTGTAAAGTCTTGTGAAGATGGCCTTTCCTCAAGGTCAGATTCTGATATAGTAGTAGAGCAAATCAAATATTTCTAACTGAAGCAATATAAAGATCTGAAAATACGAGACCATATCCAAATCTATAATACCACACAAAGCATAGAAGAAACTGATCTTCATTAGTTGGTCAAGCAGGTCAAAGCATTGCTGTTCCTTACGACTGTTCTAGATGTTGTAGAACCCTGGTTCCCTCTGCTCACAGGCAGCTTAAACTATATGCAAAGAGTATCATCCCCAACTTCAAGAAGCGATAGTTTATTAACTGGTTTTCAGGCTATGTTTTTTCAGATTCCATATCGGGGAGCAAATTACTAATTACACACACACCAATTTCTTACATTTTGAAGAAAACCTTGCCAAACAAAAGAATAGGCCACAATTCCTTTCAATGAAATTTTGTTTTTATGTTAGTATTTTACACAGTTTATTTTTTGCTATTGGAAAATATTTAGTCATTTGAATGTTATCCACAGTATGAAGTGTATGCCATCCAGTTAATATACTGAAAAATCATATATAAAATATAGTCAAAGCTCGCTTAACGAATGCCTCGCTTAGCAAAAAACTTGCATAACAAGCGGGCATTTAGAAAAGCATTCCGACTCACATAACGAAAATTTTCGCTATGCGAATCGGACTTTTCCTATGGAAAAACTTAAATAACGAGCATTTCTATGGGAAAAATTCATGAAACGAAAATTTTTCGCTACTCGAGTTTTTCCATAGGAATTTTCGCTATGCGAAAAAACCTCGCATAGCAAAAAACTCGCATAGCAAGCAGCCTCGCAGAACAAAATATTTTCGTTATGCAAAGTTTGACTGTATGCTGAAATAAATAAACTCCTATAAAAAATTAAGTCGAATCTTGCTTTTTTGGTGTATGTAATTGGCAGAGAAGAACATACTACAGTTGGGTTGTAATATAATAACCTTGTTATATTTAGCTGACAATTACATATACATAATGCATTCCTAGATGATATATTATCAACAAACTCTGCTGGGCCTTCCCTTCTTATGTGAAAGAAGGTATTTTAAGAAACATATTTTTCCTCAGTTTGTTCTCTATACAATTATAGTTTCTCAGATAAAATCCAAGATAAAGATGTTATGAACATATTAAAACATGAAAGGTCCTTAGAAATAATGTCCTTTAAACGATACTTTATAACTCTGAAATTATGCTCACAAAACCTATTAGTACATATTAGGTTTCTGTGTATATGCACACATTCTGAAAGCTTATTTGAAAACTGAAATCCCAAGGGTATACAGCCTTGAAAATTAATACCTTTTATACCAAACTACTGCAATAGGCATCAGCACAACCTTCTACTGAAGGTAACATAATATTGTCTAAAAATGTTACTTTGCCCTAAGGCGCCTCCTGAAATTGTCTGGCAGGAAGCAAGACATCCTTTTGTTGGTTTTGAAGTCAAAGATATATTTATCAATTGACACTTTCAAAAAGAAGCAATATTAAAAATCATTTTTTCCATTTCCCTCTACACAGATAATGCAATCAATTCATTTAACTATTTGAAACAAGTAGCAGTACTAGTGTGCTTTTGAAAAGAACTGTAAAATGCTATCATAGGACTCTTTTTATCACCACAATACAAATACCTTTTGCTCTTTTTCAAGACAATATGCAAGAGGTTTGGTTCCTCTGTAAGGTAAGAATATAAATTTTACATGTCTTCTAATCCATCTCCATCCTCCCACTTTTTAACACTATATTTTAACTGACAGCTTGTCAGGTGTCCTCTAAGAGATAGGGGGAGGGTACTTCTGCTACGTTGGAATTGATGATCACAGTCTATATATGAGTGTGGCATGGCTGCTGCAAAAGGCCAATGCTGTTTTAGGCTGCATTAACAGAAATATAGTCTCCAAAACTGATGAGGCATTAGTTCCCCTCTATTCAGGCATACCTGCCACATGTCCACAGAAATGTCTGAAAATGCAGACACTGCTGGCTCTTCGGCTATAAACAGAGATGAGCACTGAACTCTAGAGTCGGATAATAGTGGCTTTTAAGCAAGGGCAACCGTTACCTATACCTATTCAGCAGTACTTAAATCACACCCTACGAGGAAAGACTGAAGGACCGGGGCATGTTTAGCCTTGAGATAAGGAGACTGAGATGGGATATGATAGCACTCTTCAATATAGCGGTGGCTGCCCTACTCCTGAACTTTGTTGTCTGTGTGGGGAACTTTTCTTGAGTGGTTGTGACTTTATTACTATACTGTAATGTTGAATTTTGTATATTGTATTTGTATCTATTGTGTACATTGCTGAATTTATCATGTAAGCCACCCTGAGTCGGGTTTCCTGAGTGGGTGGCATATAAATGAGAACATTAAATTAAATTAAATTAAATATCTGAAAGATAATCATAAAGTGTAAAGGAAGGATCTGTTCTCCAACATCCCAGAGTTCAGGATGCGTAATAACAGGCTGAAACTACAGGAAGCCAGATATAGGCTGAAAATTAGGAAAAACTTCTTAATGGCTAGAGCAGTATGACAATGGAATCATCTGCCTCTAGAGGTGGTAAATGTTCGACAGCTGGAAGCATTCAAAAGCATTCACAACCATCTGTCATATTTGCTTTGATTCCTGAATTGAGCAGGGGGTTGCCCTCAATGGCCTAAAACAGTGATGGCGAACCTTGGGACTCCAGGTATTCTTGGACTGCAATTCCCAGAAGCCTAAGTCAATACACCTGCGGATTGGGACTTCTGGGAATTGAAGTTCAAGAACATCTGGAGTGCCAAGGTTGGCCATCACTGGCCTAAAAGGTCCTTTCCAACTCAGTGATTCTATGATTCTATAAACAGCCCAGAACTGGTGCATCCAAGCATGTACATTTCTTGATTTCTCTGCGCTGTTTAGTTAGTAATAGATGCTAGTATCAAATTGGGGGGGGGGGTGTCCCAAAATAAATGCTTTAGTGCTAACTACACTCATACCAGGCCAACCAGATACTATTCTGAAGAGTAACCCCATATGGTGTGCCCCCTCTCAACAAAATGAAGTTCTAGTTAATCTTTTTCCTTCAACTGATCAAGCAGCTTGTTGCTAGTGCTCCATAAACCTAAATGCCAGTTGGAAATATGCAAAATATGATGTGCTTGACAAAGGAAGCTTTAGAAATGGGGCATGGGATGAGGGTCTGATGACATAACATACTGCTGAGATGGCAACTCAAACTGAACCCAATCTGATATTTTGTTTAGATTCTATATTGATCCAAATTAACTCACTTAACAGCAGATTTTGTGGAAAAGCATGTCTGAAGAGATATGAGCATCTAGGACCATGATGGCTAACCTTGGTACTCCAGCTATTCTGGAACTACAATTGCCAGAAGCCCTCATCTGCAGGAGTACTGACTTGGGCTTCTGGCTTGGCACCTGATGTGCCAAGGTTCACTACCACTGATCTAGGATATGAAACTTTTATTCATAGTGTTAGAGCTGTGATAGCCCACTAAAAATCTAATCATACATACAATGTGCAAGTTAGTCCACATATTGCTTCTAATCATACTTTGCAATCCAATACTTATATTCAAACAATAAATATATGTAGATATATCTAATGTGAAAAGACAGCAAGTACACATGAGAGAAGTTGAAAACGTAAACATATGTGGTCATACATGACTGACATTCAAAGTTCAGAAAACAACAAACCCTCACTTTACAGAATTAATCCATTCCATGGGGTTTTCCTTAAAGCGATTTTTCCTTAAAGCAAATTGCAGTTTCCCATAGGAATGCATTAAAGACCAATATTTCCATTCTGGAGGTTAGAAAAGGGCCAAGGCGGATGTATTTTTTTTCCTGTTCGAAACTCTTCCTACAGTGGTGAAAACACAGTGAAAAATTCAAAAGTGCACTTTGGAAGGAGTTTTGAACAGATGAAAGATGGAGGCTTTTTTGGGCTTTTTAGTGAGCTCCAGAGCTGATTGTTTTGATTTTCAATGCATATTCGGCACATTTTTAACAGCACCATCTAGTGGCCACGCCTGGTAATTGCAGGAAAAGTACCTGCTGGACAGCTGATGAAGGGACAAGGGAATTTCCAGCACATCCTGGTTGTGGGGAGTGCTTCTGGAGGTGCCAAAACATGATGAAAATTTTCAAAATGGAGCAGAAATGCTCCAAACACCCTCCCACCACCGTGGGAAGCATCAGAACACCCAATTAAAAAAACCTGTCCCTATAGTGGTTTTTTTTCCCAATTAAGCAGGGGAACATTTCCTTGGGATTTCTTTCCATGAAGTAAGTTTTCCGAAAAGTGAGCCATCCATAAAGCAGGGTTCCATTGTATTTTTAAAGAGACATGCCTCACATTTTATATGCATGACCTTTGTGCTAATTTATTCTTTGGTATCCATATTTTTGTTGTTGTTCAGTCGCACAGTCGATTCCGACCCTCCGCGACCCCATGGACCACCACCCTCCAGGCACCCCTGTCCTCCACCATCCTCCTCAGCCCACCCAGCTCCATTCCCACTGCATATAAGAATGCACAAAACAGTAAGTTCAATTGCCTTAAATATAAATAAGAACAAAAAACATAAAATACAAGAAAAGAAACATGAAAATGCTAGTTTTTAATAACAGATACAGTAATACCTCGGATAACGCTAAGACTTGGTTCCACAAGTCTTGGTGTTATCCGATTTTTAGTGTTATCCGATGGATATTAAAATCCTATGGGATGTATTGGATAACATTAAAGCTCCATAGAGATACATTGTAACCGCACAGGCTTTAGCGGTTGTTATCCAATACATCCCATGGGACCTTAACGTTATTCGATCCAATTCTCCTCTCCAGATTACTTAACGTTATGCAATTTTAGCGTTATCCGAGGTAAACGTTATCCGAGGTATTACTGTAGTTCCTTTCACCCTCCAACTCATTATCTGCATGGTACTGTCAATAGTTCTGCTTCTGATGAAAAAGACCTCGTGAAAATTTTTGCATGTGTCATACTTAATAAGATACATCCATTAAGTAGAGTTATTCTAATAAAATCTGTTGGAATCATATTGTGAATGTTGAGATTTCTCTTGGCTGTGTGATCTCTGGACTGGAGACAGATGCTTGCTTCTTGGGTTGGGTGATGGTACCAGGGAGCAGTATTTGATTTTCATTTCTGGTGATGTCGAAATTGACTCAGCATGACCAACATGGTAAGATGGTGCTGTAATCTTAGCCCGTTTTAGAGACTTCAACAGTGAGGCCCTGTGAAATTGATTTGATGATGGTAGTGATGATGATGAATGCTTCAGTTTGGGTGACCTCAATCTCAAACTCTCTTGCCACAAAGGCGGTGTACAGATGGGCATGGCCTAGGCAGCTAGAATGGCAAGCTGCAGGACTGAGCTATTTATTTATCTCCCTGCAATGTTGCTAGTCATAAAAGGATGGCATTGGAAGATGTCATTCTGATCCAGTGTAATTTTGCACTGTATAAATATGGTATAGGATGTAATATCTCCTTTGTTGCATCCTGGAAATGATGCAGTTTGTGTCACTGTTTGCATAGAGAACCCAGATCCTTAAGAGGAGCATCTGATTCTGAAGAAAAAGAGGGAGGAGATATCAGTTGCGATGAAGGTGAATTCTCCAAATTTTTACCTTTAGACTATTGTGAACTAGAACCACCACCACCCATGTCTCTTGGAGGACACTGAACACACTAAGGACCCGAGAGCTAATTGTAAGACCAACACACTCAAGTGGGGACTGCTGGTGGACAACAATAGTCCACCAACAGAATGTGGTAAGGTTTCCCTTGCTCGAAAGCCCATCGTATCTAACTCTAGGGATCAGTGCTCATCTCTGTTTCAAAGCCAAAGAGCCAGCGCTGTCTGCTTCTGCAGACATTTCTGTGGTCATGTGGCAGGTATGACTAGACTCTGTTACCTTCCCACCGAAGTGGTCCCCATTTATCTACTTGCAATTTCTTGCTTTTGAACTGCTAGGTTGGCAGGAGCTAGGACAAAGACAGAAGCTCATTCTGTCCTTCAGTCCCTGGGAATCGAACTGCTGACCTTCCACCTCCCAGTCAGCGTCTTAGCCACTTGAGCCACTGCTGTCCCTACTTGGAGATATGCAGAATCTGACTCATTAACTGGTCTGGCGATTACTATCAGAAACATGTACTGATGAAGATTTAATTTTGGCCAGCAACAAAGCCAAGAAAGTGGCTTCATTTTGGCAGTCCAAAGTTTGATCTGGACATGAAAGAAGAAGAAGAATCATCCGTTTATTCAGGATGTAGCCGTAAACTATTGTGAAAAGGACTGCTAAATAAAGCAAAAATAATTTGCATCTGCTGTTACCTATTTAAACAAGTTGTATAAAGAATAAGGGTAAGATGTTTTGGAAGGGAGAAGACTGACTGATAAATCTAACACTTTGGGAAAAAACTCAAGTTGAAAAGTTCTCCAGATGTAAGTCTGTAAACAGTGATTCATAAAATAAATTTCCCTATTAAGGGTTGGCAAGGAAGGACAGCATCAAGATATGTTATTGTGTTATGACCCATTCTATTCCCCTTTTCTGTGTAGCTAAATTCTTGTTTGACACTACAGATCTTTTATCAGTAATGATAAATTGAGTCAGCAAGCTGTGGTCAGCAAAATTGTTTGATAGCTTATAACATTCATAAAATTACAGCCAAGCAATTGTGAACTTTGGTCACTGAAGGAAATCAGAACCTCTTTGTTTATTTTCACTGACTGTGTTCAACATCATATTTTGTGCTTACCTTGGGGGTGAAAGACACTTATGTAAAGAAAAAGAATAAGAAAGTGATTAAGTGACAACTTTACAACACATATCTAACACAATGTTTTAGAAAGCATAGAAAGAAATTCACCAGTAGAACTCTAGTGAAGCACAACTTCCCAATGTAAGGAGAAACAAGTCCAAGGATGGAGTTTGCCTCTCCACTTCTTAATTGGACTCTTAAATCAAGTCCAAGCATTTTTGGAAGAAAAACTGGATTTTTAGGGCAAAAGACTTTATGATTAGGACTACAGATATAACCAACAAGTAGTAGTGGGGTCTGTCCACAAAAAATTTTTTCAGTATTTTTTCTTCATCGTCGTCAGCTAGGCCAGATGTGAAATTTCCAAAATGAACCCACCTTTTGGTGAATTCATTTCCACAGTTCCTTTCACCTGACCCAGTGTGGGAAAGATTAGCCAGCACAAGGTTGCTGTTACCTGGGGTACTCCAGATTATGGTTCAAAAATAACGCAATCATCAAGGGGGCTCTTTCTGTGTAGCCTGGAGTAGGACTAATATTGTCACTATCTCCAAAAGGGCAAAAAGGTGGAAAATGTGAACATGAACCAGCCAGCTTCACATCAATCCCAGATAAAACTCTAGAGCAGTTTATAAAGCAATCAGTGTTTAAGCACCATGAAAATAATGCAGTGATAACTGCCTCGCTGTGATTACATTATGACAATATGCCATAAAAGGTATAGCCCTTGAAAAGTATTTGAAATTGTCAGTTGGGGCAGAATGTGAGAGCAAGAGTGTTGATGAGAACCAATTTCTTGAATTATACATCAGGTTTGTTTCCAAGACACTTAAATCTATAATGTTTGATATGGTTCACAGTTTGGATATCTAATGTACTATTTAATTTATTTATTTATTTACTTATATTTACTATCCCACCCCAATCGGGTAAACCCGACTCTGGGCGGCTTACAGCATGGATTAAAATCACAGGTTAAAACTAGTATAATAGTTATAGTTAAAACCATAAAAATTCATAAGAAAAATTAAAACAGCACACAGGTAAAAAACCGGAGCAGGAATTGGTGACAGTCCCCTAAACTTCTAAGAAACTGCTTGGATCTTAAAATCACAATACTAGTCCTGTTCTGTGTCCTACCTCCATCTAAGAGAAGCAGAAAAGTATGTTTCTGATGGTGGTAACTGGACTGTGACATTTCCCCCCAAAACAGCAATACTTATAATACTGCCCCATAGTACTTAGTGCACTCTCTGGCCAGTTCACAAAGTAATTATCATTTTGCCCCCAACATGCTGGGTTCTCATTTTACTGACCTCAGAAGGATGGAAGCCTTGATCCACATCAGGATTAAACCATTGTGCCACAAGGTGCCATAAGGGCTCTTATAGTTGACACAAGTGGCATATTTCATCCTAGCAACTATTTTCACCGACACCTGCAAGTCCTAATCTCAAACTCAAACATAGCTACAAGTCACAATTTGCTCCCAAATAAGACTGCCATAACTTTCTATAGAATTTGAATAGGTGTGGAGCAAAGAATACACATTTTCATGGACTTTATCAGTCACTCATCCTCAACATATCAAAAAGCAAACATGTTGGAGTTCTGGAAGATCCAAAGCAGCATCCATTTTTTCAGAATTACTATGACTAAGCATGGCAAAACAAGAATAAATTTTGAGAAACACTATTGGGGATGAGATGTTATCAATATGCTAGTACTCAAAAGTACTAAAGACAAGTTTAAGACAAGAGACATAATCGGAGTTTTAGTGTAACCATATTGAAGAGGAAGGAGCATAACTATTAACACTACAGTATTCTCAAACATAAAGAAGAACTACTCTTCCATCGGACCAGATGCTTCATTGCATTTTTTTCCAGTGGTTATTGAACTAAAACTCTCTGCACACTCAGGAGCCAGTCATTAATCTCTTACATTTGTGTGATTTAGCAAAAGGTGCCATGTTATTCAGGGCTGCGGTGGCTTAGTGGCTAAGACGCTGAGTTTGATGACTGGAAAGTTGGCAGGTCAGCAGTTCTTAGTGGCCCTCCCTACTTCACAGCAGGAGTCACACACACAAAAACTCACAGACAGAGAGAGCAAGCCTGAACAACCCAGGAATATTAGTTCTGTAGTCTAGTTCAATCAGCATTCTTTCCTTCATGCTTTCAGGCATTTTATACTATTTTGTCAAGTCTTTGCTGGGTACGGTAACTAAAGATGTTGGCCACCCCTGAACTCTATCTGGTTAATTACTACATCTGCTGTTTTAGACCATTCTGCTGTTGTTTTATTAATATCTTTTTCAAATTTCTGTCCTAGCTATAAAAAAGTGTCAAATATTATTTTTGATATTCCCGAAATATTACTACAGAACTGAAGTGGATGAGCAAATAAATATACATGAACATGACAGGAAAATAGTAGAAATCACACCCTTAGGGAAGGACAGTTAAAATATGAAACAATATCATCTCAGACCTGAGAAAAATTACAAACAAAATGGATTTGAAATAAAGCAAACCTGTTAGTGTCAATGAATTACAAGCTTTAACCCTGCTGTGACTGGCACTTAAAAGAACAATGGACAGGTTTCATTTGGAAATATCACAATTCTGTGCTGCACATTTATTTCACTAGCCTACTTTTCAAAGCAGCTTTTGAGTACCTTCTCAAAACAGGTACTATCCAAGTGTCAAAAGGTGCTTAGCTTCAGAAACTGTTTTATACTATAGGTCTCCAAATCTTACACTAGTCTATTCTCCATATACTGGAATATCTTTATTTTCTCAACAAAGATTTAAACAGTGATTTTCTAACTCTTATGAAAATGTATGTAAGGAATGTTGCCTTATTACAGCATATACAGTTGTACCTCGCTTAAAAAGCATAATGTGTTCCACGGGATTGCTCTTTAAGCGAGTTTGCTCTTTAAGCGAAACACCATTGTAAATGACCAATTGTGACTTCAGGGGGGGGGATTTCGAACCCCAATTTATTTGTTAGGTGAGTTTTTGGTTGGTTTTATTTGTTAAGTGAAGCGAACATTCAGAGAAAATTCTGCTCTTTAAGCAAGTTAATCTTTAAGCGAGGCACTCTTTATGCGAGATTTGACTGTATTTTTAAAAACTCAAACACACTTTACTGAATGCAGTGTTATAACATGTAGATATGTACGTGAACACATATAATAATATTGGGTGCCATCAAGTCAATTCTGGTTCGTGGCAACTCTTTCTATGATCTGTGCAGGCACCAATTGCATTACTGAATATCCACTGCTTCCCAGCCCAAGCTCTTGTCTCATTTTTTGTGACTTACATTCCCCCGCCCCCCACATATGAACTGAGGCTCCAAAGGTAATCTTCCTGAAAATGATGATGAAGATAGTACTGATGCAATGGACAAAAGACAGAGACTGTGAATTCCTTGCTAACAGGATTAAACAAACCTAGATGGTATTGTGGACACAATGGGCACAGAGCTGAGCGAGTTGAGGGAGATGGTGGAGGACAGGAGTGCCTGGCGGATGGTTGTCCATGGGGTCACAAAGGGTCGGAATCGACTGTGCGACTGAACAACAACAAAAGCTTTATGCTGAGAAATATGTATTCTAGTAGTGTGGGATTATACTGAAGATTAGTTTGGTTTCTGGTATTTTCAAAATATCTGTTTGTTAACAAGATAGGAGACAACAGATAAAACTTTTTAACCAACTGTCAGATTTTAAAGTGTTCTATGTATCTGCTTCCTCAGTTTATGCTGTGCAGACAGAACATTTTCTATGTAACCAGGCTGAACAAATTTGCGAAGGCACTATCCTCCACAAGAAAGGAATAGAACAATGGTGGCCAAACTATGGCCTATGGCAAGATCCAGCCTGTGCCACCCATGTTGCTTCCAGAAGCAGAAGTAAAACACAGCTGTACATGGGCAAAATGCTGCCGTAAATGCACCCACGGCTGTTGTAAACATGTTTATGACAGCTGTGTGTACATTTATGGCAGCGTCTTGCGCATGAGTGGGCACGTTTTAATTCCACTTCTGGTGGGAGGAACCTCGTGACCAGCCTGCTCAACCATGTGACTTGCCTGCAGTGCAAAACGTTTGGCAACCCATGGAATAGCAAGAAATACAGTAATACCTTGGATAATGCTAAAATCGCATAACGTTAAGTAATCTGGGGAGGAGAATTGGATCGAATAACGTCAAGGTCCTATGGTATGGATTGGATAACAACCGCTAAAGCCTGTGCGGTTACAATGTATCTCTATGGAGCTTTAACGTTATCCGATCCATCCCATAGGTTTTTAACATGCATCGGATAACACTAAAAATCGGATAATACCAAGACTTGTGGAACCAAGCCTTAGCGTTATCCGAGGTATTACTGTATAATGATTCAGGAAAGTCATTTTGTTTCTAAGCGTAACAGTATAGAACCATATGGAATTAACAAAACTGTGAATGCCTGCATAGATATCACTTTGCACTAACAGTGTTAGTTATACAAGCCACTTTAAACCCATCTTTTTATCTACTGGTATTATTGTATCTTGAACATTTGATGGTAGTTGTCCCCATCTACTGGAACCTTTTATCTGCTCAACTAACATTTGCATTTGTTATGCTTCTTTTAGTTGTTTTGGATTACAGTTACAGTAGATAAATAAAAATGAACCAATAAGAGCCCAAATCCTCTTGCCTAGTTATACCAGCAAAACATAAATATCATAACTTTTGGAGACAAACTGACTTAATTTAAGAATTAACATAATTGCGTATCTGTCTCATAAGGAATTGTATGACTCAGTGTGCAACAGATAATGTTTACAGTAATTTCTTAACTTATGGCAATTTACCTCCCAAAGTTATGTCATTTGTGTAACTGTACAGGAGGATTTTAGCCAATGCTTCATTATAAAGGCAATCTTCTGTTTTATTTAGAAGACTGTTGATTCACTAAAACCATAGAACTGAGTGGGAACCATTAAGCTATCTAGGTAAAATACCTAATAAAACCAAAGAAACTTAGTGTTATTGTTTCTTTGTCAACCTGCCCTATCTTCCCCTTGCATGCCATGGAATGTTGTCCTTTATTACAGCAAGATTAATTTTGCACATTGTAAATAAAATGGATTTTTACTCTCTCTAACATAATGGCAAAAATCCTGTTGCCAGCATAACTCAAATGGCTTAACATTTAGCAGTGAATTGATGCAAATGATGAAGTCAGTGGAGATATTATTTGTTGTGTGCTGTGTTGCATGACTCAGTACACAACAGATTATATTTGCAATGATTCTATAAACTTGCAGCATTTGTCATATATCATTTTTAATATAGAAGCAATTAACACAAGTTGAATATAATTATATTGAAAGCATTTTCCTTATATAATGCCAGAAGAATATTATAAATATCTTTTAAATATACAGACCATTTTAAAAAAAATTCAATGCATCCCTATAGGAATGCTGTGTTTTACGTAAAAAACCATATTACATAAAAAGCTACAGAATGGACTTTTTACATAACTCGGTGTTTTACTGTAAATTGTTTATAACCGTTACATTATTCTTTGTCACCATACCCAGTCATATTACAAGACAGAGCAAATGTACTTTATTCTGCATAAACCTATTTTTCCTGTTGCTTTAAGGAATTAGTTTGTGAACTAAGTACAAAGGGATAACATGGCTCCAGAAAACAAACAACAATGGCAAATACAATTATCAGTGAAAATAACATTTGTCCATTATTTTGCTCAAACACTGACATCATCATTATTAATAATTTGCAATTATCTGTACTTTAAAATCATTAACATTTAATGACTTCAGTGCAACTAACCAGTAGAAGGATTCAAACAACTAATGTGTTGCTCCAAATAATACTAGAAGAGAGGGTCTGAGATGTAGAGTTGCCAGCTAAATTCTATACCAGTGAGTCCAAAGTATCCAACAAGATTTGAAAAGATAAATTATGGATGAATGTTCTTCTTTAAATTATTCATCTTTTAAGTTGCTAGTGCTATTGCCTTTTTAATGTCTGTTGTTTTTCACTGCCTAGTACCTGACATATGCAATAGTAGCTCAGCAAGATATCACTTTCTCTCACCATACATCACACATATTAATTTTGCTAGCCTTTTTCAGCCTTTTACCCAAAGGAATATAACTATAAAAGGAATATAACACATTAGAAGAAATTAAATTTGAAATTAATGTAGCTGCAACAGTTAAGTGCAGGCAGACTCAATTTTTCATCATCATCATCATCATCATCATCATCATCATCATCATCATCATCATCATCATCATCATCATCATCATCATCATCATCAATTTCAATTTTTATACCACCCTGCTCAGTTGGACTGACTCAGGGTGGTTCACAACACATACAAAGTTACAAGTTCATAAACACATCATGTTATTTATATCATAAATAATCAGTATCAATACCACAAATCATCAAAAATCACAATATCATTACAGCATTGAAAATTCAATAGGCATCAATATCAAGTAATAATCAAAAATTCCAAATCTTAATCAAGTTCACACAAAGATTACAAAAATTACAGAAAATTACAGAAAAACAACTAAGCAAAAACAAAACAATTGCTAAATCCCACGACAAGTGACAAGCCTCTCTGCCTGGCCACAGATGTGCCTGGCGGCGGCAGTGGCACAAAAAGTCCTGCCGCCACAGCGGCTCTTAAGCCCCAGTCTGGGCGGTGCCCTGAGGACAGGTAACTGGTATCAGCCTTTAAAAGATGGTGTACAATTGGACTTGGACCTATCTAAAGCTAGATCTAGACAGAAATATTACATGTGTAGAATACAATTAGCTTACCATAAAATTTATGAAATAAACAAAGCTGGAGTGCAATCCATTAAATGGTACAAAACCTATATACTCTGGTTTCTCTTCAGATTAATGTTGCAAAACCTGCTAGCCAGAAACAGGACACCATTAGCTATGAGAGACTAGACTACATGCATAAGGCATGATAGAGGAGGTACAGAATTGTCCCAACACAGCTGTTTCATCATCATCATCATCATCATCATCATCATCATCATCATCATCATCATCATCATTATTATTATTATTATTATTATTATTATTATTATTATTATTATTTCTATACCGCCCTACTTGGTAGGACCAACTCAGGGCGGTTCACAACACATGTAAAGTTACAAGTTCATAAACACAACATGTCAGTAAATCATAAATAATCAATATCAAAGAACACCAAAATAACAATATCATTACAGTAACAAAAAGATTCAATAAACATCAATATCAAGTAATAGTCAAAAATTTCCATATCTCAGTCAAGTTTACACAAAAAACAGAACTAAACGAAAACAAACTAATTGCTAAATCCCATGACAGGTGGCAAGCCTCTCTGCCCATTGCACAGCGTCTCTTAAAGCCCCAGCAGGGCGGGGTCCTGGGGACAGGTGGAATGAGTCCCAGGGCTGGACACTGCTGCACCTCTCATCTCGGCCACAGATGTTACTGGCGGGAGTGGCGGCAGTCCGAAAAAGTCCCACGGCACAGCGTCTCTTAGAGACCCAGCTAGGGTGGGGTCCCAGGGACAGGTGGAACAAGTCCCAGGGCTGGACGCCGGCGCTACTTGGATACAGGACAATTCCCCCATGAATATGAAAAAAATATCAATCAATGCAGCTTTTATATGCATGCAATTTATGCCCCATTCACTCCAAACAACCACTCTTTAAACCCATTCAAAGCAGGACTTCTTTCTTTCATTGGAAACTTATTTGCTATATGACTTGCATTGAAATGGGTATTCGGAATGCCTTGCCTATTCCTTGTTTGTCAAGCTCTGAAGATCAGTTTTTGTGACTGTGTGGTGAAAGAAAAGGCAACACCCTAATTTATAATTTTATATATGTTTAAAGAATTATATGATTGATACTATTCATAAAACTGGTAAAAAACTTGTATTATTTTACACATAAACTAATATCATCATGGCTGAAAACCATTGAGAACTCCTGTGATAAAGCATATAAGTGGCAATATATAGAGGGTGCCAATGAAATTATACTATTTTTAAGATATTTTATCCACGTATTGCTTTTTGAAGTTGGATTGAATTATGGTAGCAATGTCTTGCATGATGTTTGCTCAAAAGAATAAGTGCTAGCATCACTATGCGACAGGCAAGACAGTGAAAGAAAATGGTGGCGGCACAGCTGTTGTTTGAGGAGCAAGAGTCCATTTTGAAGTGGCATTTGAAATTTGAGAACATTGTGGAAGTACAACGACAATGGAGGTGTGGGTATACAACAGAACCTCCAACACGCCTACCAATTGCATACATACTTGATAACCAGCTACACTGGTAGTACTTTGGGAAAGAATTAAAATGGCATGTGCAATGATACAAGTGGACTCTTTGGACTCTTTGCTCAACCAGTAGTTTGCTGTAAACACAAGTGTCTGGACGCTGATGGTAACCGTCTTTGAGCACTTCTTATGATTGTAGAAGTCAAACTTGACTTGTATTCATCTTTTCTTATCAGTTTATACAGAGTATTACAATTTTTTCCTTTCTTAAAATGTGTATACATTTTGGCACCCTCTATATATACGATGAAATCACTTGCTGAGATTTTTCCTTTTTACTCATTTTTATTTGGCTGGGTGAGTAGCTTATAATGGCTCTGGAGCCAGATGTTGGAAGTTCCATCCCCCAGTTTGCATCCCAGAAGAGTCAACCTATGTGGCATTGGACTGGCTACACGTCCCAGGATTCCCCCAGCAAAAAGGAATGGTAAACAACATCTGAGTACTCCCTACCTAGAAAACCCTGGAAAGGGTTGCCAAAAGTCAGAATCGATGTGACACCACACAATTTATTTATTTATTTATTTATTTATTTATTTATTTATTTATTTATTATTATTATTATTATTATTATTATTATTATTATTATTATTATTATTATTATTATTATTATTATTATTATTATTAATCTTTATGTGAAATATTTCCCTATTTGATTATGTTTATTATATACGTAATAATTTTTTGAATTGTGATGTACGTCACTCTGGGTTTCTTCAGACAGAAAGTTCATAGGCGGGCAAGCAAATAAATAAATAATCAATCAATCAATCACCATTATTCCTATCTTATTAAACCTTCTAGGCCATCAGTTATATTCAATTTCATCCAAGATTAATTTTACACTGATCCTCTCTTCTCTGTCATCAAATTCCAACCTGTTCCTTATCATTCTGTTATTCCCTACTAGCCAAACATAATGTTACCCTGTAAGCTGCTTGGAAGCAAGAACCATATGTTCTAATACAGTATAATGAAGTGTTTGGTGCACACTGCATGTTGACAGTATTAAAAGCAGCTATGACCTGTACCAATGTTGCACAGAGCAAAATCTGGAATAAGGGTAGCACTTACTTTAACAAGAAACAAGACACTCCCCAAGAGTTTTGGGGTATAAAATATTCCAATGTTTCTGTCTCAAATGTTTTCTAACTGCTTCTTGGGGGCACTAGAACAATTAATCATGTGTTGAAAGACACGTTAGGTTCAGTATCTGTATTTATAATACTAAATTTCATTTACTGTAGGAGTTCAGGTTGGGCATCATCTTTCATTATCAGAGTTTTAATATCTGACCTTTGAAAATAAAATGTGTTACAAATCCTCAAAGCAAACACCGTAAGCTGAAGACTCCCCTTGCCAAGATCTTACAGAACTTCCAACCATTTCATTTTTGTTTATGGTGGAGATATTTCGGGAGATAGTGCCTTTTAAAAATGTAAGCAAAGAATTTTAATACCAGTGAAACGTTGGGAACAGTACGAACTTAAGAAGAAAGTTCTATAATTGTGGAGTGGGGTGGAATCTAAATTTCTATAGTTAATTAATCCTGGTTATAGAATAAATGAGTGTCTGGTAAGATTTTTAAAAACTTGATAAAGCAGCTATCCTACTCTACTTTACCTCCTTATGAAAGGGTCCTATATCTGTTTCCTTTCTGATGAACTCTCATCCTTATACTTTATGTGAGTGAATACATGTGTGTGAAATTGGAGGTTGCAAGGAAAAAAGAGAATAAATGTGAGTGAATGAATCAGCAGACCACCTCTGTAACAAGGTATACAGAGAGGGGCAGTAATAGCAGTAGGTACGAGCATTTCAAATTTGAGGGTAGGATATAGTTTTTTGTTCCTCAGATAAGTTGTGAAGTGAATAAACAGGTTGGGTACGATGGTGTACCTGAATGAACATCTACTTACTTTTAGCAGGTGGCTATGCTAGTCTGTTGTAACAAAAGAGAAACCAGAAATAGTTTTGCAGCACTCATGAGACTAATATGTTTTTATTTTTCATCTATTTTGGGGTGTCCAAGCATACTGTAATAATGTAATGATGTAATGTACTGTAATAATATAAATGATGATAATGTAATGATGTTGAGATGTTTTGTAATGATTATTATTTTTCCTATGATTACATGTTGTGTTTATAATTTGTTTCTCTGTGCTTGTGAACCGCCCTGAGTCGGCCCAATCCGAGTAGGGCGGTATAAAAATTGGAAAAAAAATAATAAATAAAAATAAAAATAAAAAATAAATAAATACTTCTTCAAACAAAATAAGTGTTTCACCTGAAGAAATGTACTTAGATACATTAAAGCACATGAAAAATAAAAACTCATTAGTCTCATAGGTGACAGTACAGTAATACCTCGGATAACGTTTACCTCAGATAACGCTAAAATCGCATAACGATAAGTGATCTGGGGAGAAGAACATTAAGGTCCTATGGGATGGATCGGATAACAACCGCTAAAGCCTGTGCGGTTACAATGTATCTCTATGGAGCTTTAACGTTATCCAATCCATCCCATAGGATTTTAACATGGATCAGATAACACTAAAAATCGGATAACACCAAGACTTGTGGAACCAAGTCTTAGCATTATCCGAGGTATTACTGTACCTGTTTGGTTGTCTGAGTGTCCACTTGTGTCCCAGATTTGCCTGTTACCCCAGCTCCTCTCACTACTGGTTCCTGTGCCTTCCCACCCCATCAACCACAACTGGTGACCATACTAAAGAATTTCACACCAGGCTGCCTGGCCAATCCTAGTTGCTCAGTTCTGAACAATTGCTAAGACAACCTACATACTGTGATTTGTTGGTTACATGGAAATAGGAGTTCTCTGTGGTGGCAGCTACTATATTGAATAACTCCCCTTCATATTTGGGAGATGGCAAGTGAGAAGTGCATGTGTCTTTTGCACACAATTTTTTTTCTTCACCAAGGTATTCCCTGCATGATTATGTTGCCCACATTGCTGATTGCTGTGCCTTATGTTTCAACTAAAGTGACCAGATTGTTGCGATGTTCCATATTTTACTATCTGGCTGTGTATTAAAACCCATGTTATCAAAGTACAGTAAGAATTACCTAAGAAGGCTATTTCAAGAGAAAATGGCATTGTAATGCATTTTAGAAAATAATCATGTATAAAATGCATAAAACTCTCCAAACATCAATGTCCTTTCTTGAATAGGGACCAAGACCTTCAACAATGTTCAAAAATTGCATAAAATTAGCAATGCTTAAATGAAACTTAATCTGAAATTACTGAAAATCTGTACTTAAAAGCACAGAAAAATTGAAGTAGATCAGTTTTGAGTAAGACGTTATAATATGAAAGGAGTTAATGTGAGTTTGCAAATAAAATATTACAATGTTCAACTACCTTCTGAGGTGTTACTGTTAAACCAGGAGTTCTCAACCTTTTAAATCCGGGGGCCAGGTCATGCTTCCTCAGACAGCTTCAGGGGCCGGGTGGCAATTTTGCCCTTCCTCCACCATATGGCACTTCCTGGTGTGGTGGAGGCGGTGGGAGCCCACATGAAATGGTGCAGTGGGCCACAAGATGAGAATCCTTGTGTTAAACTGTCTAATGTTAATGACCCAATGAACTGATTTTACATAGGAATTTTAAAATATGTAATATAGAGAAAATGCCTTCTCTGTTTAAGATGCTGCCTTTCTGTCAGGTGCCATCAAAATACGTCCATTCAATGGGAGTTGACGATCCTTGATTTTACATGTTTTGGTCATGCTACTCCTCATCATTTTAAGTCACCTTTCATACCATTTGCACTTGTAATCCTTCTTTTAAACAATGATTTTACTGTTAAGAATGAATTACAGATATTAGTTCACCAGAATTACTCAATAAATTCAAGTCTATAATGTACATATGACACAAGTCAGCAATTGTATGTGCACATTTTATTCTGTACTGCTGAATGTTTATAAGTTGCTCAGTTTCTAGATAAAGTATGTAACAGACATGGAAGCTGTAAATCTTAATATTATGTTGTGTAAACTATGGTCAGCTATGGCTGTGTAGGTTATAGTCAGCTATGTGAACATTTTGTTAATCCTTCTCTTTGTTTCCATTTATAATGCCAATAAAGGATTAATCTGGTGTGTCCTGGTACCTTCTCTAAATTAGTCCAACAAAAGCAAGCAATACATTGAATCAGGACAGTACTTTCCTCTAACCACTTATTGGATAAACTAACATTTATCCCAAATTTCTGAGTCAATCCCCAGTCAAAAGAGTAATCTTTCATTTCAGTGTTAAGACAATGGCGAGGGAAGCCGAGAAGGTGGCAGTCTCCTCTTTCATGAGTTTAGGACAAGTCAATCAAACCTTCCAGATATGTAATTTAAAACCAATTTTTCTGGCTTGCCTTTGCAGCCCTCATTTTGAAAATATTTTTTTAAAAATTGCCATTTTGAAAATCTTTTTTTTTAATGGCATGGTATAAACATCTAATCATGTTTTTTGGAGGTTTTCCTCTCCTACTAATGGTGATAAATGGTGCCCAGCCTGATGAGGGTCTATACAGCTACTGGATAGTTCACTGGAGGTTGGGAGTTTGATTCCCTAGTGTGCCTTTGGGGACAAAAAAACAGCCTACATGGTCAAGGGCGGGCTGTAAAGTCCCAGGATGACTCCAGAAAGAGGAAATGGTAAACATTTCTGTGTAGTCTCTATCTAGATAATCAAAATACATGAAAATATGATAAAATTAATTAAATTGTTGGCACATCTCAACCCGGCATGGTCTTGGGACCCCATGATCATTGACCCAAGTATAAGCCATGTCCCCTTTTTGGGGCTCATTTTGGGGGCTAAAAAACTCAGTATATACTGAGTATATACGGTACACACTCTTAAGCCAGTTCCCTTCAAAAAGCCTCAGTAATGAGAAATCTCCTTCCATGCACAAAAAACAGCCATAAGATTAATAGAGCTAGAAACTGTTATATACTGTATGAATTTCACAACATGCAAAAGAATAATAAGAAAAATATACTAAGAAAGCTTAGAATTCATTCACTATACGTTACCTTACAAATAAAGTTTTGCCCACCCACTAGGAGTCATCGGGGTGGTCTAAACTATGTTTCCGTGGAATTCTATGGCCCTGACCAATACTAATGATTGGCGGAGTTCCCTAAAACCCTTGACTTCCTTTCTAAGCCATCTGTTTAAGATGCTGCCAAAGACAACACAATATAAAATACACATTGATATGACTTGCTGATCTTTATCATCACAGTCATAAAAAATCTTCTGATCCTATTTTAGCTCTCAATAATTACACTAACACTAGTCAGAAAAGTTTCATGAACTGCAATTGTAAAGCACTGTTTGAATACTACCCACAGCATGACTAAGAAAACGGAATGGAATTTAGCAAAGACTAAAACGGAAATTTCCTTTTGCACTCCATAACATTTCATTCACTGCTACTATTAATTTATATACCTATGAATATGTAGAACTTTAAAATCAATATTCTCATCACCTCAACCCAACTTACCTGAGAGGACACCTAAATACTAGATGAAATAAATTAAAAAACCAAGTAGTTGTTTTGAATTGCATAAAGAGATATTGGTTTGGTAAAATATTTAATATTTTATTAACTTTTAATACTGACCTCCTATGCTGAATTACCAGTTGCTTTTAATCTTTTTCTAGTTCCAAAAGCAGTTTACTATCTACTGCAGAAAAGAAGGGAGCTTTTACTGGAGTAAAAACTGGGGGGGGGGGGACCATCTTGAGCTCATGAAACTGCTTCGATGGTTCTTCTAGTTGCTGGCCCTTGTACAGTACTTGCATTATTTACTGATTTCTGTTAGCTATGTTCAGGGTAGTTTCGCTTGACATTCCAGCCATCTGGGAAACTGAGAATTTCTACTGAAATGTGTAGCATGCTAGGGAAACACAGTGTATGACACACGCAGAAAAAGCAAAAGAATAATATTAATCAAATCCTACCACTATGATGAGTGGCTGAAGGAGTCACAACCCTTAAAGCATTATGTAGAAAATAAGTGACTATACAGCATCCTAGTCAATGTTAGAATTTGTTTATATTTGCCCTTGTACATCTGCTCAAAGATTAAAAGCCTGTTAACTGTGCATGCATATGTAAATGCATGTGTGTAAGTGTGGTGTTTTGACTTGTCATTGGCAAATGTACCTATACAGTAAGTGCCTCGCTTAGAGAGCAACTCCCTTAAAGAGCAGAATTTTCTCTAAATGTTTGCTTCACTTAACAACTAAAACCAACCAAAAACTCACTTATCTAAATTGGGGTTCGCAATCCCCTCCCCCCCACCCCCCGCCGCCAGAAGTCACAATTGGTCACTTACAATGGTGTTTCAATTAAAGAACAAATTCACTTAAAGAGCAATCCTGTGGAACGCATTATGCTCTTTAAGTGAAGTACAACTGTACATTTGACAGAGACATACAGTCTTCCTCATCTTGCACAGCTCTCTTAGCTGTTTGTAACAATTCTCAGCCCTCACCCAAAGTATTAAAGTGCACATTTTAAATTTGATGTTAAACTGCTAAAAGACATTAAAACAAGTAATTTACCAGATATGATGGAAAGGAGTCCAGCTAGCAGGTGAAACTGGCTCCTAGAAGACTCACTGAAGCCAACACTACAAATATATGTAGATGTCTGATGGAAACCAGCATAAAATCAGAAACTACCCTGACTTGCACTGTTTTAAAACAAAGGCAACAGTGAAAAAATGTAAACTTAGTGAAAAAGGGATAGCAGTTACTGTAAAGACTGTTTCCCTGATACAAAGGTTGTGGGACAGGACTTCATTATCTATTCTTACACCGGAGAAGGGATATATCAAGGACAAATGTTAAAACATGCAGTTATCAGTCCATCAGCAGACAACACCAAAAACCTGATTTGAGTGTAAAGGTTACCTAGTATTTAGCACAGCAATGTCAGAATTCATTGTGTATGCTCTTTCTTCCCATTTGGAGGCATGATGTAGTATTCATCACCGGAGGCAGCCTTTACACAGTAAGGACTGCCTAACATAGACCACAAAAAAATTCCTTAATGCAAAAACACTGTTTTCTAGGAGGGATAATTTTATTGTACCAAAAGTAATTGATAACAGAAATTCTCCTGTAAAAATTATCATTGTATTAAAAGTACGTACCAGATCAAGGAGCAACTCCTTCAGTCTACAACTGATTTAGGAAGCCAATTGTTACTTCATCTCTAAAGGACAGACTGAGAAAACTATTAACATCACAACTGTCTTCCAATATTACTTTTTTTTCTGCGTGAATTCAGTTTGAGCTTCCCAGCTCATATATAGAACCCACAAAGCTGACACAAAGTTCTAGATGATTCTCTCTGTGGCTTGAAGTAGATTGTGGTGGCTAACCAAATATAAATGAACTGTGACTCCCAGCATTTGTCAGCTATGTCCAGGTTGACTAGGGCTGGTGGGAACTAGACTATGGTAATATCTAGAATGCCTCATATTCTCCAATCCTGTTATAGCTATCAAACATTATCAGCCAAATTACTGATCCAGGTTAAAAAAAATAGCAGTTAGTCTTTAAGTGGTACAGTTTTTTTTATTTTTATTTTATTTTATTTTTATTTTGTTTTGTTTTCTGATATGCCTGAACCACAGACTAACACAGCTACTATTCCAAAAAAAATGATCCAGGTAAATCTCTGTGAACCACTATTGTAAATTTCCTGGTATTAAATTTGGAATCTGCTCTGAATAAAAGGAGTGGAAACCCCTCCCCCTGAAAATCATGTCACAAGGAAACAAAATTCATTGCAGGGACCAAAGTTTCAAAAGCTGATGAGGCCTCAAGAACCAATGAAAAAGATGCTCCCTACACAATCTACGGAACAGGCTACCCTATTATATTAGATGCCTTATATTAATGAAGTTTCATCAATGTTTGCAAAAGAAGCTATGAACCACCCTTCTGACCCAAGTTGTACAGTCATAAAGAATGCCTCACTTAAAGAGTAACTCGCTTAAAGAGCAGAATTTTATCTGAATGTTCGCTTCACTTAACAAATAAAATCAACCAAAAACTCACGTAACAAATAAATCGGGGTTCGCAATCCGCCCCCCAGAAGTCACAATTGGTCACTTACAATGGCTTTTCACTTAAAGAGCAAGCTCACTTAAAGAGCAATCCTGTGGAACACATTATGCTCTTTAAGCGAGGTACAACTGTATAAGATTTTTTTCATGTATTAAATTGGACAAAGTAAATGACTGAGGAATTTGGAGGACACAAAGGAAGAACTGTATGAATAGATTCTTTCTAATTGCCCTTCTCAGGCAAAACCAGTTTAAATGCATTTCTGGGAGTTCATTATAAGGGGATCTGAACTCTCCAAACACACTCAGAAGCCCACAAAGCAGAAACTTGTATCTCTGTGTGCCTTTCAACTGAACTTAGTGGTTAACTTGAATGCAGCACAAAATGGTCATCTGGCGTACATTAACTTCTGTATTAGTCTATTTATGTTCTTGAAATATGGCAGGCAGTGATTTGAGTTTAGACAAACGTTAGCTCAAAATGGTTTTATTCTCTAATCCACTTTTTATTGGTTAGAAGAAAAACATTATGGATCATATTTAATGCTATAGCAAAGAAACGCATACTATTCTAAAAATATTTGGCATCCACATTACACTAGCATATTTATTCAGTGGTTACACTGGAATTTTTGAGGTGGAAAGGAAAGTCATTTCTCTTAACTATCACCATTTTAATAGGAAACTTAGGCTTGCAAAGTTAACCAAAGTTGCATTCCTTTATTTCTGAATGAGGTGCAGGCAAAGGTGTATCAAATAGCTTACCTGGCAGAATTAGGCTTTGCTCAGAATCAAGATCCATATTTAGAGACATACGACCACCTTTGGCCAGTCTGTCATACAGCACAGTTATATGTTTCTTCAGCCTATTAGTATCTTTAGGAATACACAACTGATTCGAAAGTGCCAGGGCATGATCTTTAGAACTCTTGGACAGACATGTTTTCAACAAATGAGAGACAGAAGCATCCACAGTTTCTTCCCAACCCTGCAAGAAGAAGGAAGAAAATCTAAATTAAAGATGATTTAGAAAACAAACTTGCCTTTCTCCATCAAATAAATAATATACTAACATAATTTTAAAATAAAAATCTACAGCAGAAACGTCAGTCAATAATTGCAGTGAAATATACAGGACACATGTGTAAGCAAACATCTACATATAATAGGAATAAGAGATAGAAAAAATTAACAGAAAGGAATTAATAGGAAAAAAACCTTACATTTGAACTTTTTAATTCTTATGAATAGACTTAATTAAAACTTGATTTTAATCACCATAATCAGATAGATCATATAGATCCAACAAAGCCAATAACAGGAATGTAGTTTCCCCCAAAATATGGAGCTATCTGAGCAGAATTAAGACAGGCTATAAAATACTCTTCAAGTGGGGAGGGTAGCAACAAGTGCATTTGTTCATCTGATAGAGGCAAGAAGCCAGAGTAAAAAAAAATTCTGCCAAGCAGGCAAAGATATTTCAAGTGTGCTCATGAAATGATTCTCCTGGAAACATTTTTCTTTCTCAGCAAAATGCTCCACATATTACCTTTTAAATAGTATCCTCTAGTGGCTAGTTTTGGTAATGCATATCGGAAATAAGATTATGTTATATAACATATTTTAACTGAATATCTGGGCCAGTGGATAACTAAAACTTCAGCTACCAAACCCGGGCGATATAGGGACCTACTGTATCTGCTAGCACCAAAATGCATGACCCAACCTTTGAATTGTGCCCAGAATTCTAACAATTATAAATTGACCATTTCTTGCCTCTTTCCTTCTTTCTGTGGTACCTTTCTTATTTTCTTCTCCCCAGCAATGTTTTCCCATCCCCTATCTATTTGCAAATAGTTTATCTGTCTAATAGGCATTCTTAATTGAGTAGAATGACCAGAGTGATAATTGCTGAGTGGAAAAGGGAAGGCACTGCCCCATCATAAAGGGCATTTTTTTCCCTATATTCTTGCAAGTTAATAAAATAATTTGTTTCTATTAAGGATAGACATACCATAATTTGTGAAGTACATCAGAGCTGGCCTAAGGGGGGAAATTGTGCAAATTGTGCTCTCTCCTTCACACACACAAACTGAAAACGAGCTACTTTTGCATGTCTCCACATTATCTGGTACCCGAAGCAGCCTACTGCCCTTTACTTAACATCAGAAACATGAAATGCACATAAAGTCAACCTAATGAGATTTTATAGTAGAAATGCCCAATTTGCCCCCACAGAATGTGGGAATCTTAAGAACGGATCAGGAAAATATTTTAAATGCCTATCTTATACCTAAAGGATTTCTGGAAGAAAATAATTTCTCTAACATGCTGAAAGCCATTTCATATTTTCCTTGATTTTAAATAAATGAAGCAGATTCTTACCAGTTCTTGATTATCGTGTGCTAGTGGCAAAAATGCAGCTTCCAGAATAGCAACTTGGTTAGCATTCAGTTTCTGCCACATGCTGATTAGCATAATTACCAGCTGGGTGGCACTTTTTAACTTTATGAATGCCCGGAACATATTGGCTTGATTTTCTTCAGCTGCATCTGCTAGAGCGATTACCTGCAAAAATTACAAATGTCTGTTAGGTATCCTTTTAACCCTCTTGAACACGCAACACATTCATTTGGCTAACTCTTCATTTTCTTTAGAAGAACCTGAAAACTTTGCTTTCCCAAAATATACTAGCTATTGTTTGTTATTATCTTGTGAATGAGATAGAACCTGAAATCCATATGGCAGTGTGAGTAATCTATTAGTTGGATCAGCATTAGAAAGGATTTGCAAAGTGTATGTTACATTAATGTACAACAAGGCATTATCAGATTCTTAGTATATAACACAATATCCCTCAACAAACTACAAGCAATCTAATTGAAATTTCAATTAGTTTTACATAATACCCCTGATAGAAACATTTTGAATGATTCTAGATGCATTTACATCTATATATTGTTCTATCCTATATGGAGGTATAGATGCACAGTATACGGAAAATTGTGAACTGTTTTTGTCTCCATGCCTTCACGCTAATTGGTCTGAACTTGTACAGGGCCAGACTGAGCTTTCCAATTAATCAACTAATTGACTATGAAGGTTTCTTACTAGCAACCACATTTTAATTTTAGGGAAGGTGTTATAAAATGTGTGACTTGTTTTCAAATCTTTAAAAAAAATAAAATACTGTACTTGTAAATGAACAAGAAACAGTGATTTGTATCACAATGATAACCCCCTTTCATTCCATATGCATAAATATCCCAAGCAAAGGAATAATAAACTGGGGAAGTTAATCCAAAACTAATTTAATTTTCTGATTTTATTTAATCCTACACAAGATGAAAAATTTTAATTTAGAAGAAGTATTATGTGCTGTTATTCTTTCCACATAAAAGGAAAGTAATATAATTAGATATATTTTCCTTCCTATTCTACTTTGCTGATGTTAAGATGGTTGTAATAAATTAGAATTAATTTAATTAATAAATTAATTTCACAAGTGTAATCCTGGTTACTTTTACTTATTTTAGTACTTTAACATGAATGATTTCCCACAGAAACTAATAAAATACTAAAATTCTAAACAAAAGCTTTATATCAGAGAATACTTTAAGAGTAGATGAGGGACTGCCAATTACATTCAGAAACCCTATTCGGGTAACTAAGCTAACTGATACAAAGGAATCATCTTCTTTAGAATCTAATCTTTTCCACTGCAGAAAGCAACACCTCACTGAACTAAAAGGTTTGACATAATATATGTGGGATGTGGGGGAATGGAAATGCTCACATATTCCATTGAATCACTCTTGCATAACACTTGCAAATTAATACTAGTGTGTTCCCCTTTGGCAAACACCTGTTTAGGAACAGGGACATGTCATTAGAAGTCACTTCAGCCTCTAATGCTTAGCACCAAATTTAGTGTAAATCACTTGGGTTATGCCAGGATTGGCATTCCAATCCTACGTTCTGGACAATTAACTACAACTTCAGTTTATAATTACTTATCTACGATGTTTAAAGGAGTGCATAAAAGCAGAGAAGAGGAAACAGAAACTGTATTTACATTTTCCAGAGGGACAAACACTGCAACCTGTATACTTAGTGCAAACACATACACACACACACACACAAAGCAACAAATGAAGGTAATTAATTTACAACATATACACCTGAATTTATGTATTACTGATCCCATGGATAGTTATATGGAGGCTTTATATGTAAAGTCCTTTTCTAACAACCACAAAGATGAAGAAATTTGTCAACATAGAATGCAAAAACATTCCAATGTGAGAATTATGACCTAGAAAGGAGATCAAAGGCATTTCTTCCAATTCTGGTATGCACTCACAATTTGTTCCTTAGTTTGCTCTAGCACTATTTTAAAAATTCACTGTGAAAATATTAATCTTACTATTCAGTTAACAAGTTTAATACAATGGCTGAAATCATGTTGTACAGGTATACAAATAGCTTTTATAAGCATACTGCCATAAATTAAGAAATTTCCATAGACATTATCCACTGCATACTGAATCATGCAACATAACATGCAACAAAGGAGTACAGTAAAACCTCGCATAAAGAGCACCTCACTTAGAGAGTAACTCGCTTAAAGAGCAGAATTCTCTGACTGGTCGCCTCACTTAACAAGTAAAACCAAACAAAAACTCACTTAACAACTAAATCAGGGTTTGCAATCTCCCCTCCACCAGAAGTCACAATTGGTCACTTACAATGGTGTTTCACTTAAAGAGCAAACTCGCTTAAAGAGCAATCGTGTGGAACGCATTATGCTCTTTAAGTGAGGTACCAGTGTACTGAGATTTCTTATCCTACTAAAATTTGTATCTAAAAGTTACGCCATTTACATCATTATAGGAGAGGATTTCAGCCAGTAAATTGTTGTTTTTTGTGTGTCAATGCCTAGCCTGTTACGAAACATACAAATGTTTCAATAATTTAGAATATACAGTTTTATATGTAACAAGTCAATCAGAAACCTAGATATAACTTGCTTCCAGTTTAATACATTAATTTGCTTTCAGTAAATTCACAGTCTGCAGCTTGTCAGTTTTTTAATCTAAATCTCCTAGTTTAAAAGGAATCTGGAACTTCTAAAAAAATTCCAAAAAAATTGGAACTTCCAAGTCTCCCAGATGAAAAGGCCCTCAATGCTTAACAAAATATACTAGCAACTTAATTGAACCTAATGTCTCGAACTACACATTTTCTAACAAACAGAAGAAGAAAACTGAACAAGTATCTTTTCAAAGAACAATTTGTACAGGAAGAGTTTCTATAGACTTTAAAGCAATCACTCTTTCTCATATGTAATCAAATATTCAGATTTGGGACTGGCAGGCAATCTGAAATGTGAACCCTCTATCTGTATCTATCACAGAATGAGAAATATCCTCTTTCAAGTCTCTTCACCAGAATAACTGTATAGTTCCTCTGTTCCAGGCTGGGTGGAATTATTCTTCAAGTGTGCTGAAATATTGCTATATTTGCCACAACTGTGGTTTCCTTCCTGTGTCTAGTAGCCCTCATAGGTTGTTTAAAAAAAAAAAAGTCAGGTGGAGAGACTGTATCCTAACATGTTCTTTCTTTGATCTGTCCTAGAAAGGCTATTTGCAATACGGGAGCAGTTGGTGTACATGATGGGAACTGTGGTACAGTAAAACCTTGGATAATGCTAAAACTTGGTTCCACAAGTCTTAGTGCTATCCGATTTTTAATGTTATCCAATGCATGCATCGGATAACGTTAAAATCCTATGGGATGCATTGGATAACATTAAAGCTCCATAGAGATACATTGTAACCAGCACAGGCTTTAGCGAACGTTATCCGATGCACCCCATAGGATTTAACGTTATGCGATACAATTCCCCCCCCAGATTGCTTAACGTTATGCAGTTTTAGCGTTATCTGATGCAAACGTTATCCAAGATATTACTGTATTTAGTTTCCTGTAACTTTGATAATTTCCTAAAGCAGTGATGGCAAACCTTGGCACTCCAGCTGTTCTTGGACTTCAATTACCAGAAGCCCAAGTCAGCACGCCCTGCTGATCACTGCCAAGGTTCGCCATCACTGCAGTCACAAGGGCAGGGAAAATGTTGCAAGGGATAACCAAACTGCAGTCAGAATTCTTTCTTCCCATGCCTCTCAGGGAGGAAATTTAGGAAGGCTTCATTTCTGTTTCACTCCAATCCATGTGGCTTTATAAATGTCTTCCCATGAAATCCCACATGCTAGAGACAAAAATGAACTGCAGCTCTTTCAGTTGTAGATCTGTTAGGTTAGAGAAAGGTATCTTTTTATAAAGACAAACAATGAACGTCTTCAGTTAAGAATTTACATCATGATGTAGAGATGCCTTAAAAATGTTATGTACTCAAGTTATATCAGTGGACAAATTACAAACTAAGATGTATTTGCCATTCTGATTGGTTGACTACTTAATCTGATTTAAAGAACGTAATTTGAGACTCATGAGAAGAGTTAAGCAAAATCTGTGCCTAGGGAAAACCATATGAACAAAGTAACAGTCAAATTAAGCTGAGAACAATATTTCAAAACATAAAATGCCTTCATGAACAGGATTGTTTACTATCTCTTTCACAAAGTTATCATGTTTAACTACTTTTGGCAAATTTTAAAGGATGTATCATGTGGATGTTTAGGAACTTCTCTAACAGTTTAAACCCCACATGACTAAAAAGTCTAGAATTATTTTGAGATAATATTGTTGAGAAGCAGTTTTCTCTGGTGAAAAAAGGTAAGGCATTCATCTTCTGTGATACTTCCCCAACTCCAATGGCTGAGAACAGTATGTCTCATTTCAAAAGTTAGAAACTTGAGAATATTATTTTATATCCTAATTATCAGCAGTTCCTTTTAAACTGCAAATGATTTCCCAGCATCCACTTACTTCATTACTTGGTTGATCCATGTTTCACACATCAGGTTGACATAGCAGATCAAAGCATCATCTTCCACTGTTTCTGATCCACTGTTTCTGGATGCTGGTTTCATCCAGCGCTTCGGGAACTTTGCTCTGAACTGGTCTTCCCATCTGGTTGCTGGCCTTCCTAGTGGTCGCTTTATGTCAAGTGGCAACCATTCTGTGATAGCTTTCATCTACCTGCCATCTTTGAAGAGGAACACATGCCTGGCCCATTGATGTCTTGCAAACTCAATCAATGTTGATGCTTGTTATGCACCTGATTTTATATGCAGTTCTTCATTTGATATTCTGTCAACCGATCATATGCATAGCATCCTTCGCTCAATTGTTCTTTGTGTTACATTGATTTTTTTTGATGCCAGCTTTTGTAGGTGCCCATGTTTCACTGCCTTATAATAAAGCAAGCAGAATGGTGGTGTTGATGATTTCAGACTGTAATTTTCTCATTTTATTGAAAGCTGCCTTCTCAAAATGTATTTTGTTAGATCCCTTAGGTCAACCTCTTACCCAATGTAAACATATGAATCATCTTCTTCTACTATCTCATTTCCACATCTCATATCTATGGCATTTGTGGAGGCATTCCGTATATATTTCATTTTTGGCATATTGATCTATAGGCCGATCTTTCGACTTTCTGCGTCTAACTCTTGGAGCATATTCTGCACTTCTACTGATTCTGATATTAACACTACACTAGTACCTTGGATAACATTATGACTTGGTTCCAAAAGTCATAATGTTATCAGATTTTTAACACTGTGCAATGCATTGATCACACAATGTTTAAAAAAAGCCCTGTTACCTTTCTGAGGAGGAAAGGGAACAGGAGGGAGATCCAGTTTGCTTGGGGGAGAGAATGACCAATCAGTGCTTGGGTTGCGGGGTTGAACTAGTGCATGTGCCAGTTAAACCCCCAACCCAAGGGCTGATCCCACGCTCCATAGCAGTGGGTGGCTGACAAGCTGAAGGGGACTCCCCTTCAGCTTCCCAGACACATGCCACTGCGCGCTCTGTAGCGGCAGGTGGCTGGCATTCTGCAAAGCCCATAGACTTTGCTGCAAGCAAAAAAGTCCAGGGGACTTTTTGGCTCGCAGCGAAGTCTATGGGCTTCGCAGAATGATGGGGACCGATGCAGTCTCTCGTCCTAACCCTTCTGGAGGTGGAGGTGGCAGTGGACAGGCCAGTGACAGCCGCAAAAAGAGGCACAGGGGCATCCCCTGGACTTTTTAGCTTGCAGCGAAGTCTATGGGCTTCACAGAATGCAAGCCACTTGCCGCTATTAAGTGCATAGTAGTACTTATCTGGGAAGCCAAAGGGGGAGTTCCCCTTTGGCTTGCCAGCTACCCACTACTAAGGAGCATGGGATCAGCACTTGGGGTTTGGGTTGAACTAGTGCCCCCATTCTTTCCCACAACCCAAGCACCAATCCCAGTATGGGATCCCAGTGTAGGATCAGTGCTTGGGTTGGGGGAAAGAATGTGTGCGCTTGCCCGTTCTTCCCCCCAACCCAAGTGCTGATCGCTAAAATCAGAAAACGTTGGGGAATTTGAGGCAAACATTTGCATCACATGACGTTATCTTAACATTGTGTGATGCAAATGTTTGCCTCGAATTCCCCAACATTATCCAATTTTTAGCGTTATCCAATGTGAACGTTATCCAAGATACCACTGTACTGTATATCATCAGCAAAGCGAAGATGGGATAAATACTCACAGATTATACGAATTCCCTTTTCCTCCCATGTCAAATTACACATTGCTGATTCTAAGGCAGCAGTAAACAACTTTGGGCTGATCATATTACCCTGACGGACTCCTCTTTTTATAGGGATCTTTATCAGTTTCTGAAAAGAAAGTGATTTGTGTTGTACATCCCATATACACTTCTTTGAGAACACTAATATAGCATATCAATTCCTTGTTCGTAGAGCATTTGGTTTCAAGAGAGTCAAAGGCATTCTCAAAATCCACGAAGGTGAAAACCAATGGCAATTTATACTCTCTCTGTCACACTATCAACTGCTTGACAGTGTGCAGATGATCCACTGTACTGTATCCTTGCCTGAAACCCACCTATTCTCTTGGCTGGCCCTCATCCCGCTGTCGTGTAATTCTGTTGAGAATAACCCTTGTGAAAAGCTGATATATATTTGTGACAAAAGGCATATTGACCTATAGTTCTTGATCTCTTCACAATTTCTCTTTTTAAAGATTAATACTGTCTTTGATGTTTTCTACTGAGCTGGAATAGTTCCATGTAGTATGTATTTAGTAAACAAGTGTGTCAGGACTTTCTGCAGTTTTCATCACCTGCCGCTATGGTTTCTATGGTGATTCTATCAATTTCAAGGCCCTTTCCTGACTTGGTCTGCTTCAGGGCATACTGCACCTCACTGATTAGTACTTCTGGTAATGTTTCCTTAGTTGGTGTGATCCTCAGTTCTTGAATTCTAACTTTTGATTCAAAGAGATTAGTGTAGAAGGAGCATCCACTAATCCATGACAAACATATCTTGTTCAAATCATAATTAACTGATCAAGCATTTAAATAATTTCTTTTTTCTAGATAAGTTAATACTCAGCTTCCAAACTATGGTAATTTAAATTCTTCACCCATTAAAGAGATAACATTTATCTCTTTTTCTTACCACCTACAGCTTCCATGCTCTCCAAGAAACAAGTGGAAGTATCGATAGTCAGTTAATGTAGCAAAACAGAAAAGCAGAGGGAAAAATTAACACATAGAAAAGTGTCTTTTCATAATAATTTAATCTAGTTGAAGGATTGCAGACCTTCTGGCCAAAGCCTAAATTGGCTCTGGACACATATATTGGGAACTCCATTTTGACTGCTGGCCTGTGGCCCTCAACATGCTTATCCCACTGCTTGTGGCATTTTGCGGAAAGTATTGTAGCAATTTTATCTAATGTTGATAGGGATGTTAAGTAATTTTGTTATGCTTTTGTCAAGCTAGGAACTGCATTGTAAATTCATATATTCATGCTACATTTAGATATCTTGGGAGCTACCATCTTTGGTTCTGGATGGGGCAGTGTTGCCCCAAACAGACCTGGTCCATAATCTGGGAGTCCTCTTGGACTCATGACTACTGCTCGAAGAGCAGGTGGCAGTTGTGGCCAGGAGGGCTTTTGCACAACTTCGTGTAATACGCCAGTTATGCCGACCCTAGTCCGGGACTTCTTGCTCATGATCACCCTATTGGCCAGTCAGGGCAGTGGACAATCAGCTTCCTCTACTGTAGAAGTACACAACTCACAGCCCAGAGGCCACATACTGGTCTGACCAACTACTAGATTTGAATCCCAGTGTTTTGCCTTACAGCAGTGGCCGGGTTAGTCGGGGGACTTCAGAAACAGTGTGGATTGGGTCCCCCAACCTTGTACTGCAATATCATCATTTGATATCTGTAAAGTTTAACTTAAATTAATTGAAATCTTCCTTTCAACCCATTTAGATACTGAGGTTTCCTAAGGCAATCTCTTGCCATGGGGAAGCTATTAGGAACCTCAGAACAGGGGAAGGGTCTTTAATCGCTAGTATAACTGTTGCTGGCAATCCAGTGGCAATTTTTTGGGCGATTAAAGGCTTTTCTTTGCACTCCCGTCCTAAGGCTCCTAAATACTTTTCAAGGGCAAGCAGGAGCCCAAGGAAGCCTTGGAACCTAAAACAGTCAAATAGGAAAATTTTAATTAATGTAAATTAATAATAAAATTTTACTGGCACAAGCTGATGATGTAATCAGTTTCTACTACACAAATGTCTGCCACCCAATTTTAACTGCAATAATGGGTCAACTGATGCAACTAATCTACAATTTTACAGATAAAGGCTTTCTTTTTTATTGGAAATAGGAAATAGTCTCTACTAATCTTTTGAGCACTGAACCTTATAGTCGGATACGACTGACTTTTGAGTAAAGGTGACCTTTACCTTTACCTAATCTTTGAAAAGTAGAAAAGTAGGGGGAAAGTAGAAAAGTGAAAAGTAGAATAGTAAAGATGAAGCTGAAGTACTTTGGACGTCAAATGAGAAGACAAGATTCACTTGAGAAGGCCTTGATGCTGGGAAAGGTGGAGGGCAAAAGAAGAAGGGGGTGGCCAAAAATGAGATGGCTAGATGGTATTGTGGATGCTGTGGGCACAGAGCTGGGCGGGCTGAGGAGGATGGTGGAGGGCAGAGATGCCTAGAGGACAATGGTCCATAGGGTCGCAAAGGGTCGGAATCAACTGTGTGACTGAATAACAACAAATCTTTGAATCTTGTTACTAAATTAAGCTTTATATTGATATGCCTCATTTCATGTCAGTTTCATGTCATCTTGGAGCAATCCCTTTTCTTCACAGTCTTCTCTTTCAAAAAAAAAAAGAGATACAGATCAGTATTTTGTATACAGTCAAACCTCACATAAAGAGCGCTTCGCTTAAAGAGTAATTTGCTTAAAGAGCAGCATTTTCTCTGAATGTTCGCTTCGCTTAACAATTGGTCATTTACAATGGTGTTTCGCTTAAAGAGCAAACTCGCTTAAAGAGCAATCCTGTGGAACGCATTATGCTCTTTAAGCGAGGTACAACTGTATTAATTCAAAGCAGAACAAGTACAGTACTGCTTTTAAGAAACATGACACTTATTACTCACAGACAAAAATTTGCAAAAGAAACAGTGGCTGAAAGTTTATTCAGTAATTTAGCAAAAAATAAATTGCATAAAAATTCCAAATATTTCTTTGCTGTCTAAAATAACACTGACAGCACTGGGCTTAAAGATGCAAAAGATTTCTTTCTTACAGGAGAGTTATATTACCAACACAAGGCCCATTTGTGAAATTAACCCAATTAAGTTGACACTCTGTTCCAATTTCCGTCCTAAAACAAATCTCTAAAGTTGATAAATAGGTCACCATTGAGCTTCCTCCCTTGGCTTCCTATAAAAGAAAGTAGATAGTCCATTCTACTTATGATCCAAATGCTATTGTTTCAATGCCAAATGAAGTCATTCTCTAGGCCGAAATTTCTAAGCCAGTTACTATTTGAGGGGGAAAAAATAACTCCATTCATCAAGTGAGTAGGGTAACTGAAGATACAAGGATTCTTAAATATGCACTTTTGATAGGAAAGAAATTGCAATTTGATTATGGCTTCTTAAAAGAAATGCAAATAGAACATCCATATTTGCTCATGATTTCTGAGACTAGAACAATCCCATTATGAAGAACGTAGGCAATAGGTAACCATACACATTTAATAGTAAAATAGCTACATACTATTACTTTGACATGAATTTTCCTCAACATAAGAAATCCTAATGTACAAAGAAATACACAGCAACTGGCAAAAAATATCATAAACAAATTATTTGTAGAATAAATTCTACTTCTTGAAAGTTCTTGCCTTCAAATTCAAACACAAAACCTGATACAAATGTATACAACAAAAGCTATTAACTAGTTCAGAACTGAAAGAACAAGAGAGTTCATCTGAATGCTTTGAAGATCTGTGGTTTCATCCATTATTTTGGGGCACTTTGGGTGTAT
This sequence comes from Furcifer pardalis, assembly GCA_030440675.1. Classification (NCBI taxonomy): domain Eukaryota; kingdom Metazoa; phylum Chordata; class Lepidosauria; order Squamata; family Chamaeleonidae; genus Furcifer; species Furcifer pardalis. The sequence continues at coordinate 56,606,563 of CP126897.1, forward strand.
TTTTTGTAAATAAACTAATAACATTACAATGATACTTAAAAGTTAATTGCTGAAATTAGTCACAGTGGTTTATGGTGGGGGACACATTTCTGATTTCCCTTCCTCTACTACAGTTCTTGAAGTGTATTTTTGTCACAGAGAAGGTGTGGAAGAGAGGCAGGTTGAAACAGAATTCATTAATTTCCAAAAATTCCTGCTACAAGGATGAATTTACTGGCAGTGGTGATTTTCAGAAATTAAAGATCTCAACTCCTCCTCTGATTGCAAAAGTTCTTCCATGATGAAAGGAATTATCTGGACCTTTTCCAGTCAGGCTTCAGGCCAGGGCATGGTACAGAGACTGCATTGGTCACGCTGTTCCATGATCTCTGGTGAGAGCGAGATGGAAGTTACCCTTCCATTTTCACTCTTTTTGACCTCTAAGCAGCTTTTGATGCTGTTGACTATGGTATCCTTCTGCATCAGCTACAGGGGTTGGGGATCCAGGGCACTGTGTTGGCGTGGTTCTCCTCCTTCCTGAGTGGCCGGAGCCAGTCGATGTGGGTAAGGGGTGCAGGGTAGAGTCCGAGGCATTTCACATGTGGGGTGCCACAGGACTTGGTCTTCTCGCCCTTACTCTTTAACATCTATATGAAACTGCTGGGTGAAATCATCCAATCCCATGGGGTGAGATATCTCTGCCCGTGGTGATCACAGTGATGCAGTCAAGGTCCTGACCAGTTGCCTGGAGGTGGTTAGAGTCTGGAAGGTGGACAATGGACTATAGCTGAATCCCGGCAAGACTGAGTGGCTATGGGTGAGGGAATCCGGTCCTCATAACGAGTTATCACAGCTGGTTTGGGATGGGGCATTTTTGCCCCAATCAGACCAGGTGCGCAACCTGGGGGTCCTGCTGGACTTGCAGCTTCTGCTCCAGGAGCAGGTTACGGCTGTGGCCAGGAGGGCCTTCAGGCAAGTGCATGTTATTAATTAATTGCGCCCACTCCTGGACCGGGAGGCCCTCCTCATGGTCACCCATGCCCTGGTCACCTCCTGTTTGGACTATTGTAATGCACTCTACATGGGGCTGCCCTTGATGACCATCTGGAAACTGCAGTTGGTCCAGAGTGTGGCGGCCTGTGCAATGGTGGGATGTAGTCATTTCGCCTGCACCTCGCCACTGCTGCGGGAGCTACACTGGCTGCTTATATGTCTCCAGGTGCAATTCAAGGTGCTGATTGTCACCTTTAAAGCCCTTCATGGTAGCAAACCAAGATACCTCAGGGACCGCATCATCCCTAGGACACTGACCCATCCCACAAGAGCAAACCAAGAGGGTGCCCTTCAGGTACCATCCGTTGGGAAGGCTCACCTCTCCAGCACAAGGAAAAGGGCCTTCTCGGTCATAGCTCCCACACTATGGAGCCTCCTCCTGCTAGAAATACGCCTCTAGGCCCAGTTGCTACCATTTAGGAAGGAACTGACGACATGGTTGGCAAAATGGGTCTGGGGGCCAGGATTGTCAACAAGATCCTCTTTCTAGCTCGTCTGAGGCTCCCCTCTCCTCTAATTAATTTTTAATGTTATGGTTATGCAGGTTTTACATTTGTTTTTAGATAGTAAATGGCACAGCAGTGAGTAATATTGCTATGTTTTTAAGGGTTTTAAAAAATTGTTTTATATTGGTTTTAACATGTGTCCATTGGATAGGGTGGTATATAAATCTATTAAATTAAATTAAATTAAACCTAGGGAGGTATCAGAAATACAGTACTTTTTATATAAAAATCAATTGCAGCACCTGATTATTATGCAGCATAGCTCTGCAAACTGGATTTCATGGTGGGGTGGGGAGCTGATTCTGAAAGGAAAAGGTTTTCCTATCTTCTGTTCAGAAAGCCTCAGCAAGCCTCATGCATTGTCAATGGAAAACAAGCAGAGACTGAAACCTTTAACCTACAAAGCAATGAAGCTTTTCAAACCCTGCAAAGCCCTGAGGGAACTTCCTTTATTACAGCAACTGACCTCAGCTAAGCCCCCAAGCAAGCCATGGTAGGGGGCCTGATTCTAAAGGAAAACATTTTCCTAGCTTCTGTTCAGATCTTTTAAAACAGCACTTTATAAAATTTTCAAAAATTTAAAAATGCTGTATGGCTTTGTTCCCCTAAAGTCAGGGTGGTCTGGCATGTTTTTGTAATGTATATACCCTTTAGATAAGTATTTCTTAAAGTTCTTTAAGTTTCCAGCATGTTTCCTTCACTTTCCCTTGAAGCCTCTGTTGCTCATCTCTATGGAGTTAACGTTATCTGATCCATCTAAATAGGATTTTAATGTTATCTGGTGCATGCATCGGATAAGGCTAAAAATTGGATAATGTTAAGACTTGTGGAACCAAGTCTTAATGTTATCCGAGGTATTACTGTACTTATATTTTTAAATGGGTCAAAGTTTAATGGAATAGCCTTTTCAACCTCCCTATCACAAAACAAAGATTCTAAATTCAAAACATAGCTGGATATATTTCTTGTTATTTGTTCAGGATATGTTACTGTTACAGAATATTCCAAGCTGTCCCGAATACATTTACTGGTAGATGTTCAAGTTATGAGATTTTTCAAAAAATTCACATCAATACGCAAATAGTTTGTAAATAAGCAAAAACAATGAAATCTTTAAGAAATCTTTAATTGTCAAAATGCATGTGTCAGTTCCTATTTTTGTAGATCTATCTATCTATCTATCTATCTATCTATCTATCTATCTGCTGAATTGTTGAGTGCTCACTACTCTGGCTAGTGTACAAAACAACTAAACATGATTTGGAACCAGACGATATTATACACCAGGGGTGGCCAAAATTTTAATGCCATGGGCCAGTCACGTGATTGAGCAAGCTCGTCACGTGGTTTCTCCCACTGTAAAATGGATTCATGGCTGTCATAAATGCATTTATGACAGCCACAGGTGCATTTATGGCAGCGTTATATGCATGCACAGGCATGTTGTACATGTGCACGAGAGCATTTTACTTCTGCTTCTGGTAGCAGTGAGAGTGGCAAGAACCAGATGATTTGGCACTGTGGGCCGTAGTTTGGCCACCCCGTTATACACGATGGAAACTTTGCAGTTACTAAGTTGAATCTGTCTATTTCCTGTACAAACTTGTGGTACATTAATTTGAAATTAAATTTTGGGAGGGACTCATTCTTATGCACATTTACCATATTCTCTTGGTAAAATTCTTTGCTTAGCAATACAGTGACAGCAGTGTAGTCATGCACCCAGCGTAGTGCCTTACAGACTCTAAAGCTGCCAGATAAATTTTGGATTATTTCAACAAGGCAATGGTTATTTAATGGTAGGCTATTTATTATTTTTATACTTCTACCTTTCTTAGTAGCAGTGAACTGAAAAAAATGGAACATTTTGTCCATTAGCCTTCTACCTAGTGACAGTGAGGATGAACTGTACATTCCTTCTATCTTAGTCAAAACTGTTTCAAGGCTGTCTGCTACTTGAACAAGAGGTTACAGTGAATACATAGATGAGATCTCATATGCAGGTTCTGTGTCACTGAAATCTTTTACAGTCATGGATACATTACAGGGAAAGGTACCCTGACAAGAAGTAATCCTACCTTACATAAAATAATTACAGTACAGATATGTGAGGAGGTCAGCTCCAGTGTCCCCGTATGGTCTGTTGGACAGAGGTGCCTGGCGGACAGTGGTCCATGGGGTCACAAAGGGTCGGAATCAACTGTGCGACTGAACAACAACAAAAAGACTCAAGAAGTGCTAAGGTCAATTGACCTGTCCACAGGAAGGAGGAAGCCAAGAGCAGTCAAAAGTAACAAAGGGAAGGAGGTTGGGAATGGTCTCTACCAGCAACTAGGGAGAATAAAGTTGGGAGACATAGAAGGAGGAGCAGCCGCCCCCAACCCTAACTTCAACACAGAAGAGATGGTAGAGCCACAAGGACCAGCAAGATTGACAGCAGCACCTAAAGAAGGAGATGATAACCCCTCAGAACTATCTGTAGCATGCCTCTAAAAACCCTGTGAGGAAAGGGCTGGCAGAGGCAGCTTCATTGACCTCTAGCTGCTCCTCAGTTTTTGTTTGCACCCACTTTAGTGAAGGCAACCAGAGCTGTGAATACCCAATACTCTTTGAGGAATAGTGTCTGAAACTCAGTCCTGAGACAAACAGAGAGAATGTTGATACAGTCAAACCTCGCATAAAGAGCGCTTCGCTTAAAGAGTAACTCGCTTAAAGAGCAGAATTTTCGCTGAATGTTCGCTTCGCTTAACAAATAAAACCAACCAAAAACTCACTTAACAAATAAACCGGGGTTCACAATCCCTCCTACAATTGGTAACTTACAATGGTGTTTCACTTAAAGAGCAAACTCGCTTAAAGAGCAAGCCTGAGGAACGCATTATGTTCTTTAAGCGAGGTACAACTGTACTGTTGTCATCAGTGCTGTATTACCTGCCCAAAAGTTAATAAAAACAGCATTGCTTCAACCTTCTAGTCTGAAACCCATGGATATACCAACTGAGAGGAAGTAGCCCACCACTTCGACACTAGGTGGGGCAGCAGCACTCACATGGACCTTAAGACATAACTAATACTGTAATCAATAATCATCCAAGTTCAGAAGGGCTCTTCTTTAGAAACAAGATCAACAGAAAAATATCACCTTCTGAAACAAATGAAACATTAATCTAGCAGGTGGCATGCTGCATAAAAGACTTGTAGCTCATTTTCACCATCCATGGGTCACAGTGATTCCAATGTGATCTCTGATTAATGACTGAATATAGAGTTCTCTGCACCAGGAGAGCATCACAATTCTCAGCAAGTTCTCCAAGAAAATTCTGGGAAGTCTAATTTAAATTAGATTGCTCCCCTAAATGTTCATTTTAGGAAGAGACAAAATAAATTAGTTTTATTCTCCATTTGTGCTTTCTAAATCTTTCTGGGAGTGCTGGAGGCGAGACACCTGTTTCTTCTACCAAGCAGACATAGCTGAATGAATAAAGCTGACTCCCTGGTCAAAGTATCAAGTGAAAAAGTCAAGTGTTGCTTTTGCTAGTAATTTGATGATATCATGACCTTCCTAAAATCACCTGGCTTACAGATAGTTTGAGAAAAGGAATCCTTCCATTCCAATTCCACATCCTACTTTATAGGTAGAAAAAAGTACAGACCATAATTCCAAAGAAGCACTTTTTTTTGTAAGCTGTTACTTTTAGGCTCTACTTCCTAGAAGTTCCTAGTCATAAACTTTGGAAATCTAGACAGACTTTCACTCTGATCCACCAGAGCTGTCTTTCTTTAATTAATGTTCGTCTGTGCACAGTATAAAGTCAAACTTAACATTCTCTTGCTACAGAATATCAGTCAATTTTGCTTTCAATTACTTCAGCTATTACTTCAAACATCCAAGATGAAAATTCATTGGCAAAAGGAGACTGCTAGTCTCATATTATTTTGTTGTGGATTCTACATCAGTTAAACCATCCCACCAGTTTACAGTATACCATAAGTGTTTACATAAGTCCTGAACTATAAAATATTTCACATAACGATTCCAGCTTGGAAAGAATGATGCACAGTCAAAATCTCTGAAAAGCAATTCTGTATTTCAAGATCAAACAAACTATTGCAGATCTTATGTTAAATTGCAGGGAATATTAAATTAAACAAATTACTATCCCATGGTCTCTCAGCGGGTAAATATAACTGGGAAAGTATAGTTTGTATATTTTAAAACTATGTGTTTAGCACATAGGGAAGCATTAAAAGGGACAAGCTTATTACTCAACTATACTGACCTGTCTGTAAGTTCCTTCTAACAAGGTGTCCAGATGTTGAAGAGGAGCTGGTGTTTTATCTTTAAACCGGGTCAGGAGACGACGTTCAATAGCTCTAAACTGTATGGCTCTTTCAGACAACAGTTGTTCATATTTTAGAGCATTCAAGCGCAACTGTAATTTTAAAAGTTTTTAAAAAGAAAGATGAAGGCTATTCTGGAATGAAAAATATCATACATAAATAATAAAGACATAGACAAAACAACATATTTTTGAAAACATTAGTAAATTAATTCAGATATGTAGTCATCCTGAAAACCAGTAGTTTCGCACTCATCATTTTTTCTTCCATGTCTAGGCCAGATGTGAAACTGCAAAAATGACGCTACCTTTTGGTGAGATCATTCTGCATTTTCTTTCACCTACCTAGTGTGAGAAAGATCAGCTGGCATAATGGTCATTGACCGGGTTACATCTAATGGTGGTTCAAAGAAATGCTACAATCTTCGAGGAGACTCTTTCTGTGAATAGTCCATCCCAAGCACATAGTATTATTTGCATTTATTCTCTGTGTAGTTAGGCTGTAGGTCATATTTATGTGGTATTTCAGTACACTAATTCTGCAGCATGTATGCTTAATGTGTGGTATCTTGACTACAACAGGAAATGAATTACTATATTTTAAAACATTAAGATTCCAATCCTATACCTATTTATCTAGGAGTAAGCCTCATTTAACTCAACTGGATATACTTCTGAAGAGAAATATACAGAGTCAATAGATTTCTCTCTTCTTACATGGCAGCTTGATAGTTCAGTAGTTTAGGTAGAGCCAGATGTTGGGAATTTGGTTCCCCATGGTGCCTTCTGGGAGCAGAGCCAGCCTGTGTAGCCATTATTATCATCAGCAACATTAATCATCATAATCTTAGATAGCTAAGATTTAAAACACACCTTATCACATAACCCTATACAGTTTACATTCCTTTTAAAAGTAGCTCAGGTATGTACATATTGTATTTTTATTGTATTTTATTGTATTTCATTGCACTCTATTGTATTGCACAGATTTTAATTTTTCTGCTATGTTACTGATAAGGTCATAAGACTAATCAATTAATAAACATTCATTCATAATCTTATATATTTATACTCTGAAATAAACAACACTTGAATTTCACATAATTTACTCCCAGATAAATGAAGCACAGAATTGGAGTTGCTGTGATATTGCAGTTATCATTATGAAGAATATGTCTGTTAAAATTAAGGAGAATTCTTATAAAATGATATGGTATATGATTCCATTTCTATATTAAGCCACGATGATACAAAATATTTCTAAAAATTGTCGGAGAGGTAAAGAAGAAATTGCAATGTATCTTCATTTATGGTGGGAATCTAAAACAGTGAAGAAAATATGGGAACAGGGTTTCACAGAGATTAATGGAATATTGTCAATTAATCTGGAATTGTATCCTAGAAATAGCATTACTATCTTTGGAAATATGTAATTAGAATGGCAAAAGAAAGAAATTATTACAATATTTCTGAATTTGTAGGGGGATTGTTTAATTGTTTTGCATTCATTGTGTATAGTATTTCCCATTTCTGTAAGCCGCCTAGAGTCAGGTTCGCCTGATTGGGGCGGGATAATAAATCTAAATAAATAAATAAAATTAGTTACACTGGTGAGATTAATGATAGTTAAAAAACAGAAAGTATATTTTGATTTTAACTTGTTGATTGGTTTAAAGAGGTATGGGATATAAATATTAATTATAAATTAACATGTGAAATTAAGGTTAAAAGAAAGATTAGTGAAATAAATTTATTTTAGAGATAAAGTACTGTTCAAAAGTCTTAGGCTCCCAGCAGTTTTTTTAAAAGCAAAGTTTAAACGACCATCTATAATTACAAAAAATACAGGAAATATGTACACAAAATTCAAATAAACAAATTTTTCAGAACAAAATGGCTTCTTCAGGCAAAATCACTATTTAGTCTGACCCTCCCTTGGCTCTAAGCACAATTTGAATTCATTTGGGGAGATTGTCCTGAAGTTTTCTGATGTAATCTTCTGGACTATTATACCAGACTTCCTTCAACTCTTCCAAGAGTTCCTCATCAGATTTAGGTTTTATTTTATTTATTTCTCTGTCCAGGTGATCTCATACTACCTCCAGAATATTAAGGTCTGGATTCTGTGGAAGCCAATCCATGACTGTCAGTGTTTTATCAGCTGCTTTTCTCACTAAATATGATTTCACTGCATTAGCAGTGTGCTTGGGAACATTATCATTCTCAAAAATAAAACCAATTCCAATTAGGTCCTTTCCAGAATGAATTAAAACCTGTCTGTATTTTTAAGCATTCATGATCCCATTAATACGGAAATATTGCCAACACTACTGACAGAAATGCAGCCCCAAACCTGGACAGACCTTCCACCATGTTTCACTGAAGGTCACAAACACTCATTTGTTCTTCTCTCTCCAACTCTTCTTCTCCCATATTGTTGATGATTGGACCCCAAAATTTCAAACTCTGATTTACTACTCCATAATACTCTTCTCCACTGATCTTATTCCCCTTTCACAAAAGTGGCTTCTTGGCTGCTACTCTTCCACAAAGACTATTCCAGATCAACCTTCTTCAGGCCATAAAAGGGTCAACTTGGCATCCAGACGAAGCTGCCAGATGCTGAGCCTGTTCCTTGCTGAACTTCCTCCGGTCTCTCAAAGACACTCTGAGGAGCATCTCATCAGAATTTGAAAGTTTTCTTACCCTTCCAGACCATTTTTTTGTCTTTGACTTCCCCTGATTTTGCATATTTTATTATAACAGCCTGAATACCAGTTTGTTTGTTTGTTGATTTCCTTTGAGAGTGGCCTTGCTGATGGAAAAAGTATGATTTTATGTCTATCCAATTCTGTTATCCTTGGAATTTTGAATGGAATGATGTGATTGAAATTTGGTCTTATTAGCAAGCTTCCAATGAATTACACTCTCACAACATGTATATGTACTGTCCCGGACGCTCTCCCCAGCTGGTCGGGCGGGGACAATGAGGACCAGCTGGGTGCTCCAGGTGGACGGCTACAAAAAGACCCACCTGCCGCCACCGCCACCACGAGACCATCCCCAGACGCTCTCCCCAGCCGGTCGGGCGGGGAGAATGAGGACCAGCTGGGTGCTCTGGGTGGATGGCTACAAAAAGACCTGCCTGCCGCCACCGCAAGACCATCTCCGGACGCTCTCCCCAGTCAGTCGGGCGGGGAGAATGAGGACCAGCTGGATGGACGGGCGGGCTGACCAAAGACTACCACCACCACAGCTGTACCACGGCCAGCCACTCCCCAGATAAATGTATATTTGTTTCTAATTGAAATATGTACAAAGGATAAGGACTTTCCCCATTGTTTTGTGCTGTATATCCTTGATTGTTTTGCATTTCTTTGATTGTACTGTATTTTTAGTCTTATTTTTTATGAAGGATTTGTTGACCACATTGATTGTATTGTATTTGTTATATTTATATTGTGTTTTTCATGTATATTTTATATTGTAGCATTGTTAGCCGCTCTGAGTTGCTTCAGCAAGGAGAGCGGTATATAAATCGAATTTAATAATAATAATAATAATGAAATGCTCAAGCATGTTTCACACAAACCTTGTATGACGGATTCAGACACTGATGACAGGATTGACACGTGAAAGCATTGCATGCGAGGGCAAACACTTCATGGTGTGATTTCACTCTCCAGCCAAAAGTGCCGACCCTGAAACTCTCTGAGAACTGGTTTTGCCTGGTTTTACACCAAGCGGTATTCTTCGCTTATCTCCCAGCTTCTGAGTTTATGAAGTTACATTGTAGTATGTTTAGCTCACAGATCATGCACGGTACATGAGGCAAACATGACTTTATTAACCAATAAACTATGGCAAATATTATGATAACAGCCAATCATATATTCAGTAGTATTAATTATGTTAATGAGTTATCCTAATCTGTACGGAATAAATATGAGCAAAGAGGAGAGAGAAGAGGAGGAATGATTATTGAAATCCAAGCTTATGATTATCTGAATAAAGAAGCTCTGCTGGTTCAGATGACTTTGTTTCGAGTGTTTCTTCTTTGGGATTTTTCCTACACTTGTGGAAAAGACCTTTCCCACAGCAGTTATTTTTCCATGTAACAGTAGGATATATACAGATGTTAGCAACAACAGTAATTAGGATTCCATTGTATTTGAGGTTCACAGGAGCCAGGTGCCTGCTGTTGCTTAAATGTAAGGGGAGGTCGCACTAAACACTTGCCACTTTAGCCCATGGAAGCTTTATGTTTTTGAATACAGCACACCAATTTACTTTATTTTCTGGGTGTATTATAAATGAAGAGACTGAGAAATTGGTGTCATAACACCATAGCTAAAGCAACATATCTAATGGTGTCCTAAGACTTTTGTACAGTACTGTATATGGGGATAATTTCTGATTATGGTAAAGTGAGAGTCAAAGCCAGAACAAGATATACTGTATTTGCCAGCATATAAGATGCATCAGAGTATAAGATGCACCCCATTATTACCAAAATAACCCACTATATGCCACTTTATACAGTACAAGACACACTCCATTTTCCCAGTGTATTTCACGGGGGGAAGTGGGTCTTATACACCAGCAAATATGGTATTACAGCAATGTAAGAATGTGTGCGTGCATGCATGCATGCGCGCACATTCTTACATTGCTGTAATACCATATTTGCTGGCATACAAGACCCACTTTCCTCCTTAAAATACACTGGAAAAATGGAGTGTGTCTTGTACTGTGTGTGTGTGTATATATATATACATACACACACACACACACACACACACACACACACACACACACACACACACACACACACACACACACATACATATTTGAATTGGAGTGATAGCTGAAATATTTGTTTAAACAAAGTTTAAACAAATTATTTCAGCTATCACTCCAATTCAAAAATTTGTATGGTTGAAATCCTATTGTAAATCACACTAGATTAGGCCCACTGAATCAATGGAATTTATGAATGTACACTAGTACCCCGAATAACGTTATGACTTGGTTCCACAAGTCCCGTCGTTATTCGGTTTTTAACGTTGTGCGATACATTGAACACACAATGTTAAAAAAAGCCCTGTTTCCCTGGAGGCTGCAGGAAGCGAGAACATCGGGATTTGAATCCTGACATTTTGGCTTGCTGCTGCCTCCAGGGAGGTGGGAGAACTTTGGAAACAGCTTGGAGCGGGTTTCCCCACCTCCCTGGACCCGGCGGGGGGGGTCAGAGACCCCAAAATTGGTAAAAAAAAACGTCCGTTTTTTTTTACCAATTTTGGGGTTTCTGACCCCCCCCCCCCCCGCCGGGTCCAGGGAGGTGGGCAGACCCGATCCAAGGTGTTTCTGGGCTTCCCCGACGTCCTGAGCCAGTGCAGGAAGCCAGAATGTCAGAGTTCGAATCCCGATGTTCTGGCTTCCTGCACTGGCTCAGGACGTCGGGGAAGCCCAGAAACACCTTGGATCGGGTCCCCACACCTCCCTGGACCCAGCGGGGGGGTCAGAGCCCCCAAAATTGGTAAAAAAAACGGACGTTTTTTTTACCAATTTGGGGGGCTCTGACCCCCCCGCCGGGTCCAGGGAGGTGTGGGGACCCGATCCAAGGTGTTTCTGGGCTTCCCCGACGTCCTGAGCCAGTGCAGCAAGCCAGAATGTCAGGATTCGAATCCCGACGTTCTCGCTTCCTGCAGCATAAAAGAGGGTGGGGGAAGTTCAAAATTAGCGCACATCAGCTCTAGGGAGGTCGGGAGACCCGATGCGCACTAATTTTGAACTTCCCCCACCCTCTTTTATGCTGCAGGAAGCCAGAATGTCGGGATTCGAATCCTGACATTCTGGGTCGCTGCACTGGCTCAGGACATCGGGGAAGCCCAGAAAAAGCTTGGATCGTGTCTGCCCACCTCCCTGGACCCGGCGGGGGGGTCAGAGACCCCAAAATTGGTAAAAAAAACGTCCGTTTTTTTTACCAATTTTGGGGTTTCTGACCCCCCCGCTGGGTCCAGGGAGGTGTGGGGACCCGATCCAAGGTGTTTCTGGGCTTCCCCGACGTCCTGAGCCAGTGCAGCAACCCAGAACGTCGGGATTCGAACTCTGACATCCTGGCTTGCTACACTGGCTCAGGACGTCGGGGAAGCTCAGAAAAAGCTTGGATCATGTCTGCCCACCTCCCTGGACCCGGCGGGGGGGTCAGAGACCCCAAAATTGGTAAAAAAAAACGTCCTTTTTTTTACCAATTTTGGGGGGTCTGACCCCCCCGCCGGGTCCAGGGAGGTGTGGGGACCCGATCCAAGGTGTTTCTGGGCTTCCCCGACGTCCTGAGCCAGTGCAGGAAGCCAGAACGTCGGGATTTGAACTCTGACATTCTGGCTTGCTGCACCGGCTCTGGACGTCGGGGAAGCCCAGAAACACCTCCAGAGAGATCAGAGGACCCGATCTACAGCTGCAGGGTGGCTGGGGAAGCTGACGGGGACTCCCTGTCGGCTTCCCTAGCCACCCGCCCATGCCTCCGCAGCTGTGGGGTGGCTGGGTAAGCCGATGGGGGAGCCCCCCGTCAGCTTTCCAGCCTCCCCACCCCTGCCTCCGTAGCTGCAGGGTGGCTGGGAAGCTGAACGGAGAACCCCGTTCAGCTTTCCACCCACCCTGCTGCTAAGAACGACTGTATCGTGTAACGTTAAAATCGCATTACTCGATACAAGATGTTTCCGAAAATCTTGTAACGTTATGCGGTTTTAACGATATACGGTACTCGCGTTATACGGGGTATTACTGTATTGTCTTACCAAATCTCCACTGATTCAATAGGCCTACTTTAGTGTGATTTACTAAACTAAGCAAAAGGATCTCAATCATTGTTGTTTAAAATAATTTTGCCACTGGTGATCCAAAACACTTACTGAAAAAGTTTGTTTTGGAATGTTAACATATCTTTATTTGGCAAAGATTATTAGAATGAAGATGACAATCAAAGAGTGAACTAATGGAGAATATCTATTTGCAAATGGTTCAGAATAGTTCTTTTTTCAGTATAGAGTATTCTTTCACAACATGAAGTAAGAGGATCTACATCCTTTTGTGAAAGCCTGAAGTCCAATCACTGTGAGTAAGCTCAACACAGTATTTGAAAATTCTAAGGCTTTTATTTTTGTGGAACTCTGGCTAGTCCTAATAAAGTTACCTATTTGTGGTTGATTCTTTTTTCACTGAACATGGAAGTTTTTTTAACCTTATGATACAGACTTCAGTTCACAAAAATAGTTCTCTCACAGATGATACAAGCATAATGAATATGTATATAAAATCGCTATTAATATGACTCTAAATAGCAATTAAAGAAAGTATAAGAACAGACAAACACAATAATAAATATACCTCAAAATGTTGATCAATTGTTTCAAAATATTCTTGTATTGGGATTGGGCCAGAAAAATTACATGCAAAGTCTTTGCAGTTTTGTCTCTTAAAATGTTCTTCAAGACGAAGTATGAGTTCTTTTGTAAGTAGCCAAAGATCTTCTAATTTTTCACTCTGGACTCTGTAGCGTTCTTCAAAATTAAAGCAAAACCAACATTAGTAGTTGAAACACTCTCAACTGATTCTATTCTTCAATGTATTTAAGACTGTAATTTTCCTTTCTACCTAATACTGTATTTGCAATTTATAGTTATATTTATGATTCAATATGATTAGTAGCTGTTCTTATATCATCAATATACTCTTCATAATTTATTCTACACACAGAAACTATTTGAATGGCTGGAGTTAAAATGGTAACTATTGGTACTTCTTAACACTGCTTCTTGTTTCTGCTATATCAGAGGTACAGTAAAACAACGGATAACGCTAAGACTTGGTTCCACAAGTCTTGGTGTTATCCGATTTTTAGTTTTATCCGATGCATGTTAAAATCCTATGGGATGGATCAGATAACGTTAAAGCTCCATAGATACATTGTAACCACACAGGCTTTAGCGGTTGTTATCTGATCCATCCCATAGGACCTTAACGTTATTCGATCCAATTCTCCTCTCCAGATTACTTAAAGTTATGCGATTTTAGCATTATCCGATCCAATCGTTATCCGGTGTTTTACTGTACTGGTATTAATAAGTTCACAATAATACATTTCCTATATGATTTGTAACAAGCCATTTATATTCAAAGAGAAAGACAAGACCGTTCTTTTTTTTTTGCACCACTCCTAAAATATACAATTTCTTGGAGAGTGTACAAATAGTAAAGTTATGCCTACATTATTTATTTGTGCATCTTACATCTATCTTTTAAAAAAATTAACAATATATGTTAACTCTGTATCATGATGGCCATAACAGTTGCAAATACTGTAGTCACCATCACAAATACTCAAAGAAAATAGAATGCATTTAAAGACTATCTCATGAGGCTAATAATTGGTGGAAGAGTACTGTTCAATTAATCTTCAGCACACATTGCTTTTTCATTAATTCATTATCAGGAGAACAAGGAAATTAAGGTTTACTTTTAAAAAATGATAGCATAATGGCAAACAACTGTTGAGGGCAGACCTGGTACTGTTTTTATGTGTCATCAAGTCACTTCCAACTTGTAGTGACCCTATGAATCAGCGATCTTCAAACAATCTTATAAACTCATAAACTTATAAACTTATAAGTGATCTTATAAACTCAAGACTGTTTCTTCCTTTAGGGAGTCAATCCATCTTGTATTTGGCCTTCCTGTTACCTGCAAACTTTCTGAAGATTATTGGTGGGGGGGGGGGGTGTTTCAGAAAAATATTGCCTTCTCATGTCTGGAGAATTATATCCTCAATTTTCATCATTTTGCCTCCAGAAATAGTTTAGGTTTGATTTGCTCTAGAATCCACTTGTATGTTATTCTGGCAGTTAGGGTTATCCACAAAGCTCTTCTACAGTACTATACTTCAAACAAATCATTTTTTTCCTCTCAGCTCTATTTATGAGCCACCTTTCATACCCATACATGATGATCAGGAATACAATAGTGTATATGATCTCGGTCTTGATCTCCAGTGACACATTTTTATATCCAATGATCTTTTCTAATTTCTTCATTGCTGCCCTTTCAAGTCCAGTCTTCTTCTGATTTCTCAGCTGCAATCTTCATTTGCATTGATGATTGAATCAAGGTATACAAAATATTTCACTATTTCAATGTCTTCACTGCCAACATTAAAGTTCTGTTTAAAAGGAGTCCTGCTTTTCCATTTTCAGGCCAAGTCATTTCAAATTAATGCTGCTTTCTGCCAGTAAGTTAGTATCATCTGCATATCTTAAATTCTTGATATTTCTACCACCATTTTTCACTCCTCTTTCATCTGAATCTAGTTAGAATATGATATATTCTATGTACAGATTGAATGGATAAGGGGATAAAGTGAACCTCTGTCCAATACCTTTGACAGTAGGAAACTATTCTGTCTCTTCATGGTCTGACCTACAAGTAGCTTCTTGTCCAGAGCACAGGTTATGAACAAAGTTGATCAACTGTTGAGGCATACCCAGTTCTTTCAGAACAAATCAGAGTTTCTCATAACTCACACAATCAAAGGCTTTGCTGTAGTCTATAAACCAGAGATCTTTACAGACCTGAAACCAGAAGCATACAATTATTTAAAGCAGGGGTTCTCAACATTTTTTCAGCTGTGTGCTGGATCACACCCCTTCAGACAGTTGAGGGGACTGACTGGTGCTGTAAAACTTGTCAACGGCTGTCGTAAACATGTTTACAATGGCTGTGGACTCATTCAAGGCTGTAGTAAACATGTTTATGTGGCTGTAAATGTGGCCAGATTATTTGGTGCTGTAGGCCAGATCTGGCCCAATGGGCCATAGGTTGTAAACCCCTACTTTAAAGTATATCACTTTTTAAAAATTTAAAATATATTAAAATATTGACATGTTCTTTACTCTGCAGGGAGACGGGGAGTTGCAAGTATTTAGAAGAAAATCCAGACATGTTAAATGCAATAATACTGTATAGTTAAATACTCATCCAGTTTAGCTCTTTGGCCTTCTCTTGCCCTGGAGACACTTCCTCCAAATTCCCGGATTACTTACACTGAAGTATTTTTCATCAAGATAGTGATAAACTCCTTCATATATCACTGGTCACAGTCCTATTAATTACTTATGCTAGAACAAGTAAAGGGGTAAATTTCAATGGTGAATGTCACTGGTTAACAATTTTCACTTATATCCTTCATTGAACACCATTACTGTGAGTTGGCATGCAATGAACTATACATGGGGCAACTCATTAACTGGCAGCAATTCACTGCAGCAGTTCATTCACTACACTTATGCTGGTATGAGTAACGATGTACGGGCGTGTTTTACTTCCACTTCCAGGAGTGAAAAGGGCATTGTGGGCCAGGTAAATTGGCGTTGGGGACTGAATCCAGCCCACAAACCATAGTTTGGACACCCTGGTTTAAGCAGAGAAAATCTGTCTCATCCTATTGCAAAACAGATTGCAAGGCATGTTTTACTTCCGCTTCCGGTGGGAGGAACCACATGAGTGGCCCGCTGAACCACGTGACCAGCCTGTTGAACCATATGACCAGCCCATGGTCCAAAATGTTATAGCTACTGCTATAGATGATAGGAGCACTCTGCTGATTGTGTCGTTATGGCTGTTAATAGTTGAAGTGCTTACTTTATATATATTTAATCTTCAACTGAATTATTACAGTCTGCATTTCTACATTTTACTGCTCTTTGAACACACCACTTCCATTTTTTGCCAGAAGCTCATATCTATCCCAAACTCTTATTTAAAGCTTAATTAATACTCAGCTGGTAACAACTCATTTGTGCCAAAAAAGGTAAGGAAGGTGTATATCTAAACATTGAAGGAGAAGAGCAGGCAAATCCAAGGACTGCTCCCAATCTAACATGTTGTCAAGAAAGCAAGAAATGCTCTCCTTGCATTAAGACTAACATAGCAATAGGATGGTATGATTATCAATGTTTAGGCCCCACTCAGTTATTTAAAATAAAAAGCTGAAAGTTCCAAAGTATATTAATCAGACAGCTATAATAATCATACTGTCAGTACTTAAAAATATCAAATTTTGGCAATAATTTAAAACCTAGGATTTGGGGAAACAAGAATGAAAAGAAAATCTCTGTAATTTTCAACATTTTGTTTTACATGTCCTACTGAAACACTATATTCACTGGGGTAGAATTGTTCCAGAAAATTACATGTCTATCTTTCTTTAATCGTCATATTCAGTACTATTCTACATTGTTGATACTGGAAATGAATTTGTGGATATATACATAAAAGCTAATATGTGGCTGGTAGCCATTTTTGCTAATAACCTAAGTATTCCAAAATTTACACCAGGAGTTCTCAAGATTTTTAAGCCGGGGCCCAGGTCACGCTCCCTCAGATAGCTTTGGGGGCCAGATGGCTATTTTGCCCTTCTTCTACTACATGGCACTTCCTGGTGTACTGGAGGCTGGGGTGGGGTGGGGACACCATGAAATGGTGCCATCACAGGTTGACTATCCCTGATTTATACTATCTACCATAATAAAGATGGATTGATTTACACTATCCCCCATATCATTCTGATACTGGTAAACAAGCGACAGTATGCATTTTACTTTATGCTGGAAAATCAACAGTATGACACTTTAAGGAAGCAAGTGTATCTTCCTTTAATCAAAATGGGATACTTAAAAGACTAGCTATAGAACAATGATAGTTTCAAGTTTTTTAATATATACTTGACAACATAGGTTTGGGGTGGGGGACAAGGTGGAAATACAAAAAGTTGTTTTAACATAATAATGTTCTACTTGTTAGAAGTTTAGCCAAGTTTTAAGAACCCAGAGATTTGGAACATTACTTAATAAACAATTTCATAAGATTAGTAATCTAAGATTGGATAACATTTCTACTGGCACAATTCCCAGAAAATGCATTTCACTGATGGGACAGTGAAAAATTCTATTTACAGTGCATAAGGAAAATAGGCAGGTTTTATTTTTAAAACATACCCTTAAAAAAAAGAAAACCATATGTTAATAATAACATCCAACATTATTTTCATTATTTCTAGCATAATGACTGACTTTTGGAATGAAATGACTCCTTAACTAAAATTAGGACAAAGTTAAGTTCATATGTATTCTTCATAACTGTGAAGAGCAAGCTCAATTTTAGTGGCAACTAAGAATAAAACCACTGATTTAATTGAAGTATTACATGAAGTTACAAAGTTTAAGAAAATTCAAAAACATGTAGAGTATACATTTTAAACATTTAATAGCAATCAATAATTCTTAGTTATGTTTCTACAATGTAACATTACAAAAATAAATGCATTTAAATGAAAAGACTTTTTCTTGTTCAATATACAATGCAAAATAACAAAAGCCTTCTGTGAAACACTTTCAGTACTAAATGGATAAGCCACAGAAATCTTTTTTGATTTTGATATTATCCAGAGATTGTTGATTACCTAACCCAATGTTGCATGAAAGAAGTTTGACAGCCCAAACCAGGAGCACTGAAATATCACAGGAAACATATTTTTCAAGCATAATAATTATTCTATAGCAGAACACTCTAGGATTCTTCTGTTAGCTTTATAAATAGGGCCAACCAAGTTTGCCAAGTCTCAGGTCCTGGGTGATGTCTCAAGGAACGTCTGTTTCTTCGGGCAGAAAGACAAATCTCAAGACAAGCAATGCTGGAGGAGAAGCCAGTTTTGTCTGTCTTTATTAATTGCCTTTAAAGGCTGAACACTTACCTCCGCCCTATTTCCAGTTAAAGCTCCAGCTCACTGGCTTAGTGTAAAGGTGTTCATGAATGCGTTGCACAAGAAAAAAAACTCAGCATATCAAAAAGCCAGGAACAAGTTGAAAGAACTGGGGAGAGCGCCAGTGGATCCATGCCATCTGAAATAGGGCAGGGAGTAGAGTACTAGCTCTGTGATCTAGGAGACTTTGGTTGCTGGAGTCCTGGAACACCTTAAGCAGACCTAGGGAAAACTTCCCAATGGGCTGGCAATTTCCCCTGAAAGCTGAGGGAACCATTTGCTGCTGTCCTAGCACTCCTAAAGCAAACAGTCTTTTGCACCAAAAATAAAACCATGATAGAGTTTCTGATGTAACTTCTGTTTATAAGTTTGTTTCATGAGAATAGGGGTGAACAAAACTAGGCTTGTAGACCACATGCAGCCCTTCAAAATCTGTTGGCCTCCTAATTGCAAACTACAATCCTCAAAGCCATTTTTTTGTTGTTCAGTCGCACAGTTGATTCCGACCCTCTGCAACCCCATAGACCACTATCCACCAGGCACTTCTGTCCTCCACCATCCTCCTCAACTCGCTCAGCTCTGTGCCTATTGCGTCCACAATGCCATCTAGCCATCTCATTTTTGGCCGCCCCCTTCTTCTTTTGCCCTCCACCTTTCCCAGCATCAAGGCCTTCTCAAGTGAATCTTCTCTTCTCATTTGATGTCCAAAGTACCGTAATTTTGCTTCATCTTTACAATTTGACCTTCTAAGGAGCAGTCAGGGTTGATTTCTTCTAAGATTGACCTATTTGTTCTCCTCGCTGTCCAGGGGACTCTCAAAACTCCTCCAACACCACATTTCAAAGGCATCTATTTTTCTGCGCTCAGCTTTCCTTATGGTCCAGTTCTCACAACCATACATTACCATTAATACCATTGCTTTGAAAATGCAGACTTTTGTTTGCAAGGTGATCTCTCTACTTTTCACTATGTTCCCCAGGTTTCTCATAGCTTGTCTCCCAAGAATCAGTTGCCTTTTTATTTCATGGCTGCAATCACCATCTGCAGTAATTTTTGATCCTAAGAAAGTAAAATCTGTCACTGCATCTACTTCTTCCCCATCTATTTTACAGGGACTGATAGGGCCTGTTGCCATGATCTTGGTTTTCTTGATGTTGAGTCTCAAGCCAGCTTTTTCACTCTCTTCTTTCAACCTAATCAGGAGCTTCTTTAGGTCCTCCTCACTTTCTGCCATTAGGGTGGTATCATTTGCATATCTCAAATTGTTAATGTTTCTCCCAGCAATTTTGATCCCAATTTGTGATTCCTCCATCCCTGCATTGCACATTATGTGCTCTGTGTATAAGTTGAATAAGCAGGGTGACAAAATGTAGCCGTGTCTTACTCCTTTTCCTATTCCAAACCACTCAGTCATTCCATATTCAGTCCTAACTGTTGCTTCTTGATTCATGTACAGATTTCTCATGAGGCATATAAGGTGTTTTGGTATTCCCATATCTTTAATTGCTTGCCACATTTTGTTGTGGTCTACACAGTCAAAGGCCTTAGTGTAATCAATGAAACAGAAATATACTTGTTTCTCATATTCCTTTGGTTCAATTTGCCACTTAAGCAATTTTTTCTCCATGGACCTATTTTCAGGTTTAAAAGTCAGCAGCAGCACCAACAGAGGATGATGAAGAAGAAAAAACTAGTATTAAGAGCTGCCTCTCTGAGGCACTGACTCCTGTTATAGAACGTTGGTTCTAGGAAGATCTTCAGAAACAAGGCATGATAGGAAACAGTCTTTGACGTTACATATTTCAGAACACAGGCAATCTCAGAAACAATTTTTCCCATCATACACTGAATAACATGTCTTGAGTCCTGTATCCAGATCCTAAAAACTCTGGATGAATAGGAGGATGTCATGAAATGACATCTCTTTTCTAACGCTCCCAAGCATGGAGGGGACCTGTATTTTGCTAGGCCTTAAAAATCATTTCCCTTCTTTGTGTCACAAGACTGTCGCACAAGACAGCTTGTTTTCCAATTCAGCATAACCTTTATCTCTAAGCTTGCTGAGTTCTCTCCTGTTATGACTACAGGTTTCTACATGTGTGTAAACATGTTCCCATGTTTTGGGAACTTTCTGTTTCAGTAAAAGCTATCCCTGATTGATTAGGGGATACCCCACCTGACTCAAGAATCTCCATCTTGGAGAGAACAGTTAGTTTGTTTTGGGATGGCTTAGCATTAACAAAACCAGGGGATTTTTCCCTTTCTGTTTTTTCACCATGATTACCTGAGTGTTTGGCCTTTCTGTGGACTGACTTATGCTACTGGACTTTATTTACATTTTAATCTCCATGGACTACGCTATAAGAACCTGATCTAATAAACCTACTATTTACGCTTGGAGCTCAACGTCTCTTTCATCAAAAGAAGGTAAACCGCACACAAGCTATCAAACTCCCCAATTTGCTTTCTTGAATGAGCACAGTGAGATGCCTGCTATGATTGGCAGGTCCTTGCAGGCCGACTCTTTTACCGGAGGGGTGTGTGGAAGTTCCTGTAAAGAGACTGAGTCTATGGAATGCAAGGGGAGGTGCCCCCAGGGTAAGACGGCTGGTTGTCTGACAGAGGACAAGAAATAAAAAAGAGGTCTGTCCTACCAAAATCTGGAAAAATGGCTATACTAGTCCTGAACTGTTTAGAGCTTAAACTAGCACGTTCAATTAGGTCCTAGTGACCAGATGGCAAGTCTTTCAGCACTAGGGTCATATAAGAGCATAACTATGCAACAGTTAGGAGTCTACCTGTCACATCTTTCATCAGCTGAAAGCAAGGCTCATCCCAAATAGAATGGATTAGTTAAAAGAAGAGACATTTGAATGAAATTTGACATTCTGGGTTAATAAAGTGGGATGTGGGGATATCAGTAAAGGTAGACCTCAAAAGTCTGAGGAAGCATAAAAACAGCCCCCAAATTCTCTGAGGGTCCCAACTTCTACACTAGAATGTGAAATGAAGAAATTAGGGTGTTTTATGTGTGCATATTATTAGCACATCTAACCACAAACACTGATAAGCAAATAATTACCCAAAAGTCATCACCCAAACTCACTGATGTTTCAAGAAAGAAGGATCAGCAAAGAAAATTAATAGACTTCCGGTCAAGATGTCGGTGTGAGAGGACGCGTTATTGAGAGCTCGAGGAGAAGGCGAAAGAAAAGGTGTGATTAAATAATGTTAATGTGCATAGAAAAAGTAATAAGTGAGGTCAGAGTTGGATTAGGATTGGGACTCATAAAGTTCAACACAGAAAGTAAAGTAAAGCAGAATAAACAGAGAGAGGAGCCGGAGAAAACGAGAGTTGCTGGGCAGCAAAGGCGAACGGAGGTGTACAAACAACAGAAGAAAGGGAACAGACCGGAGTTCGCATAGCATTCGTGGAGGTGGGCATTACAGCAAAGTAACTAAACAACTCGGTCCCTGGCAGCGTTGGAGGTATAATCCTATATTCCCTTTGGTTACCGGCCGTTGCGAGTCCTCACAAGGAGAGGGTCTCAGACGCGACGGGACAAGGAGGGAAGCTGTGGGTTACTTGGAAATTCAAACAGGAGGAGTCGGACCAGGGCAGAGCTTGAAAGGGCTCCTTTGGGGCATCTCCGAGGAACGAAGGAACAAAGGCGTTTGGAGTGTTTGAAATTGGAGAGACGGAAAATCAGACGCCCAGACCTCAGGCTTGTACAACGAGGCCCTCTTGTGGAAATAGAGAGCAAGTCCCTCTTGAGTCCTGCCTGAGTAATGCTTGGGTTTGTTTGAACTTTGCAGAAGGAATAAGAGAAGAGTAAAGGCAATCCTATGCAATTTGGAACTGGTGGAAACCATCATCTGTTACTCACAGTACCAGGAGTTTGAAGCCCTGCAGGTGGTTTGGTTCATTATTAATATCACGGTGGTTAAAGGGAACTCATCGCTGCCAGTGGTTTTGTTCTATAACTAATAAGCAGTGGATGCTGGGAGTGGCCAGAGGCAGATAATGGACATAACTGATTGAAAAGAAGAATTATAACTGGTTAAAAAGAAGAGTTATTTAACTGAAAAGACAAAGTACTCTAGCAGACTTGTAGTAGTTTATTTAATAGCAGCCTCTTTTAAGAGCTGAAGGTACTAAGTTTGTGACTTTGATTGGAACACCTAAAAGACATTACCAGGAAAGTGATGCAATAAGTGGAGTGAAAGGAAGGGGAGTGAATGAGCCGACGCCACCCAAAAGATCCCAAAACTATTTGGAAGAGATTGCCCAGAGAGAAATCATCCGACAGAAACTTTAATAGATTGACCCGAATGGACTGTGATACAGATACTGATATGGATAAGGAAATGATGAAAGGGAAAGCTCAAAGTGATAAAGGGAAAGTTAAGGAATCGATGGGTCAAGATATTCAAGGGGGAACAATTGAGGCCTTAATAAAAATAGAGCAAAGAATGGATAGGATGGAAAGTTATCTTCATCAAACTGATAAGTTTAGGAAGCAAGATAAAGAGGATTTAATGAAAGGTCAGCAGGAGATGAGAGATCTCATAGCTAATTTTACTAAGGCCATTGGGACAAAACTTGAAATGGTAGAAGACAGGATAAAAAAATTGGAGGAAGAATCAATGAAAGTAAGCTCGGTTCAAACAGACCTAAAGGCTATAAGAGAGAAGGATAGAGAAAGGGATGTTAGGATTCAACAACAAGATGACAGGTTATATACTTTGGAAAATTCTGTTCGACAGAAAAACATTATTATTAAGGGCTTCCCAGAATCAAAATCAGAACACTTAAGATCGAGAGTATTGAAATGGTTGCAGGAACTAAAATTGGAAAGGACAGTACAAGAAGAGGACATTATGACGGTATTTAGAATAGGAAAAACATTAAAAGGGAGTGCTCCTAGACATATAGTGTTAAAATTCTCTAATCTTGAGGTTAAAATACGGGTCATGGGATACATACGAAGAATGGGTAATGATGCACTAAATTATGAAGGTAATGGACTAGTTGTGTTCCATGATTTACCCTATGAGGAAAGGATGTGGAGAAAAAAATTAAAACCTTTAACTGGTTTTCTGATAAGCAAAGGAGTAAAGTATAATTGGATTCCACCGCAAAAACTTAAGTTTTTTTACTCAGGGAAAATTTCAGTTATTAGTAAACAAATTGATGCATTAGATATCTTGGAATCAAGTGGTTTGATTAAGGAAGGATCAGAGGAATGGAACAAGCTAAAAGAAGAATTGATAGGTTCAGGGGGACAAAGTCCTAAGTAATAATTAAGGACATTAAGAAGTATTTAGTTCCTGCTCCAGCTTAGTCTCTATTTTATGCTCGCTCACTGCAAACAAGGTTTAAAGCGTTTGTTAAAATAATAGCACCGACCTCATTAGCGTCCCAACTTTCTCATTCTCTTTATACCAATTTGGTATAGAGGGAAAGCCGTCATTGTGAAGTCCAAACCCCCCATACTCCATATAGGAGGTAACCTTCAAAGAAGTATAGAAGGTAGGGGGATATAAGTTTGAAATTTGTTGCCACTGTTGTGTTAGTTGTTTTGCTGTTATTGGTTTTGTCGTAATTAAGAATTGGTGCTGAAGCTTTTAGGTAACCCTCTGGGTGAGGAAAAGATTTGGTTGGAGGCGGTTAAGAGCACCTATCATAATTTGGTTCAAAATGTCAAAAAGAATAAAAATTGTAACCTGGAATGTGAAGGGTACTTCTTCCCAGATCAAGAGAAAGCGCATAGAACATAGTCTTAAGAAACAGAACGCAGACATCATCTTTCTTCAGGAAACGCACCAGAAAACTGATCACAACAATAATTTATTTTTAAAAGATATAGATATATATGAGAAAGCTTTTGGCACCTCCAAATCAAGGGGGGTGGCGATCCTTATATCAAAAAAGGCTGGTTTCTCAATAGATAAAAGTGTAAAAGATGAACAAGGAAGATATTTAATTTTAAAAGGGAAACTGGGGGAAGAAGAATGTACACTTGTGAACATGTATGCACCTAATTCAGCTCAAGAAGTGTTTTTGGAAAAAATGAAAAATATAATACAAAATGTGTCTAGCAAGAATGTGATAATAGCTGGAGATATGAATCTTATAAGAGCAGACATTGACACTTCCAATATAACAAGAAGAGGTAGAGAACAGAAGAAATCGGCCCTAGATCAATGGTTGGAGACTTTAGGTATGAATGATTCATGGAGAACATTAAAAGGTAGTGAACAATTATACACCTTTTATTCACAATCACATAAATCCTATTCAAGGCTAGATTATATATTTGTGTCTAATAGCTTAGTAAATTGTTTAGAAGATGCATCCAGTGGAATTTTTAAGGTTTCTGATCACTCGATGTTCATAGTAGAAATGAAGTTTAAATTAGACCATAAACAACAAAGGGTCTGGAGGTTTGACGAGAGATTAATCAAGAATGAAAAGATAAAAGAAAGGTTGAGGAAAAAATGGATAGAAAACTGGGACATCAATGATACAGGCGAGGTTAGCTTCCATATTTTATGGGATGCTATGAAGGCAACTTTTAGAGGGGACTGCATCAAGGAATCAATAACAGAAAATAGAAACATGAGAAAGAGTCAAGAGGATTTAGAGAATAAGATAAAACAATTGGAAGGTGAACACGCGAGGACGTTGAGAAATGATTTATACCAAAAATTACAGATTTTGAGGAAGGAATTATTAGGGCAGGAGATGGAAAAGGTCAGAAAAGATTTAATATATTTGGGAAGAGATAACTTTGAGTTCAATAATAAAAACACTAAGAGATTAGCTAAAGCAGCTAGAGAGAAGAAAACTAAAAGAGAAATAAAGGTTTTAGTGGACAAAGGAGGGAAAAGATGCAATAAAATGGAGGAAAAACTAAAGATAGTGGAGGACTTCTATAAGGATTTGTATAGCTGCAAACAAATTGATTCAACAAAGCTAAAGGATTACTTGACTAGGCATTTAAAAATGAAAATAAAAGAAACACACAAAAATTTAATGGAAGAAAAGATTGAAGAAGCAGAGATAGAGGCGGTTATTATGAAATTGAAATTGGGAAAAACACCAGGTGAGGATGGTTTCACAAATGAGTTTTACAGAGGATTTAAGGATCTGATTATCCAAAAATTAAAAAGATTATATAATTATATTTTAGAGGGTGGTGAAATTCCAGATTCCTGGACCCATTCAATTATTGTGTTACTATTAAAACCCAACAAAAATGAAGAGAAGATGGAGTCATATAGACCAATTGCCCTTTTAAATCAGGAAGCCAAGATTTTTTCCTCCATTTTGGTGAACAGAATGAATAAATTTATACATTACTACCTGCATGAAGATCAAGCAGGATTTGTGAAGGGCAGACACATGGAAACATTAATTACTAGAGTATTGAATATTCTAAATTCAATTAAACAAAAGAAAGAAAAAACATGTTTTTTGTCTTTGGATATCTACAAAGCTTTTGACTCCATCCAGTGGCAAACAATCAAAGAAATAATAAAAATCATGGGATTTGGAGGAAAATTCATACACACTATTAATCAACTTTATAATCGGGCTCAAACAAGGATAAAAATAAATCAAAATTTTACAGAAAATGTTGAGATTCAAGCAGGCACTAGACAGGGATGCCCACTGTCCCCTGCCTTGTTCATTTTTGCTATGGAAGCTCTAGCGAATGAAATTAGAAATGATGATAGGATTAAAGGGGTAGATAACAAGAAGATAAATATGTATGCTGACGATACCCTTCTGGTACTAAAAGATCCTAGAAATGCTATAGGTTTGGTTAAAGAGCATTTAAATAGCTTTGAAAAGATTTCAGGTCTAAAAATTAATTGGGAGAAAACAGAAATAATAGCATGCAACCATAGCAAAAGGGAAAAGGAAGAAATAAAGAAATTATATAATCTACAAATTAAGGATAGACTAAAATATTTAGGGATCTACATAGTGGATGATTTTAAACAAATTAAAAAAATAAATTTTGAAAAACTTAAGAATGAGGTTAAATTAATCATAACAAAGCTGAGGAAATTAAACCTATCATGGTTTGGAAGGGTAAACATCAGCAAAATGAAAATTGTACCAAAAATAAATTTTTTATTAGGGAAACTCCCAATTAAGATAAATGAAAAAGAGCTGAAGGAATGGCAAAAAATAATAGACAGGTTTTGTAATGAAGAAAAAAAACCCAGGATAGCGAAATCATTATGGTATCAACATCAGAAAGACGGTGGATTGGGTATCCCAAATATAACTAATTATTATAAGGCCTTTCAATTGAAACGTATAGCAAATTTGTTAACACAGGATTTTGTAAAGACAGTAGAGAGAGACAGGTTAGAATACAATAGATATAAAGGAAGCCTGTTTCTAACAAATCAAGAGAAAAAAGTCAAGATCAATAGTAAAACTTTAAAAGATTTATATTTATTCTGGAAAGGAATGAAAAAAAATATGTCACCAGGGGATTCTCCAGTATTAGAACTTGTAGATTTACCGGATTTTCCATTAACCTTAAACATTGAAAAGAAAACAAAATTAACTCAGGAGAAGGTATTGCTTTTAAGCCAGTGGATTGCATCCTGCGGGGAACAGCAAAGAAGAAAAATGATATATACCAGTTTAAATCTGAATTGGTTTCAGGAAAAACAAATGGAAGAATGGGATAGGAAACAGAGATTAAAAAATTACATAGGGAGAGAAATAACTCCTTTTGAGGAGATTATACACAAACTAAAGAAGGGGTTAACCCCGGAAAAAGGATTAATTGGCAAAATGTATAGGATAATTAATAAAAACGAACGACCGCAAAAAATACTAAAAGAATCATGGGAAAAGGACTTAGGTATTGTAATATGTGATAAAGAATGGAAACGGAAATGGAACCAAAGACTAATGAAAGTACTTTCTATAAAAGAGAAAGAACACAACTGTAAAATATTATGGAAATGGTACACCACCCCTATACGCTTATGGCAAATGGGAAAGGCTGAAACAAACCTATGTTGGAGGTGTGGTAAAGAACCTGGAACGTATACTCATATGTGGTGGTCGTGCGAATTCGCAAACAAATTTTGGAAAATGATAGAAAAAGAGCTAGGAAAGATTATGTCTTCTGAGATTAGGTTATCTGCTAAAGCTGTGTTACTGGGGGAAACAGATGAAGTGAAGATAAGTGAGAATAAGAAAGAGTTAATGATCACCTTACTATCTGTGGCGAGACAATTAATTGCTGCTGAATGGAAAAATAAGTTTATAATTGAAAAAGGGAAATGGTATAATATGGCATGGCGTTTAGCTCTCAATGACAAATTAACAAATGAAATAAAGATTAGAAGAGGTTTAAACATTAAGAATGTATTTTGGGAAATTTGGGAACCATTTGTTATATTTGGTATGACTAGTAATGAAGGCATTAAACCAAGCCAAGAAATGTTGAAGTTTTGGCAGAATTGAGATTTCAATATCTACAAGATATTCAACTTATCTGGGATTATATGTACAATATGAGCTGGCATGTTTTATGTGCTTTGTTTACAAGTTAGTATGGGAATGGGTGGGTGTATTTGCAGTTGTTATTAGATGTATAATTTTGGTTTTTGTTTATTGTTTATTCATTTATTTTATGTTATAATATTGTCTTATATGTTTGTCACAATATACATGTGTTAATAAAAAATATATATTAAAAAAAAAAGAAAATTAATATACAGTAATACCTCGGATAACGTTTACCTCGGATAACGCTAAAATCGCATAACATTAAGTAATCTGGGGAGGAGAATTGGATCGAATGACGTTAAGGTCCTATGGGATAGATCGGATAACAACCGCTAAAGCCTGTGCGGTTACAATGTATTTCTATGGAGCTTTAACGTTATCCGATCCATCCCATAAGATTTTAACATGCATCAGATAACACTAAAAATCGGAGAACACCAAGACTTGTGGAACCAAGTCTTAGCGTTATCCGAGGTATTACTGTAAAATTAAATTATTTCACATTAACATCTTATGGAAACACAGATAACAATTACGTACAACCAATGAGTAAGAAAGCATGTTCATGTAAATTGCACAATCCTATCCATATAAGACTGTCTACACACACACACACACACACGCCTATTCATTATTTAATGTCTGTAGTATCTATACCACATGTATCACTAGATTTTGTTTCAAACAACAATAACATGGAAAAACTTATACTCAGACTGTAAATATCATGTCAGAGGAATATACAAAACAAAAATGGAAAATAATGATATTGTTAGGACAGAGGATCATCATGAGCAAGAAGGTAGAGAACTCTATCCAAGCTAAAAGTCACAACATACTTCAGATAACCAATACTTCTGATGGGATAAATTTAAAGCTCCTTCTCCTGTGAGTGAAAGATCACTGATTTACATCAGCTGAGATTCTGTGAAACAAGAATCCAATTAGCCAATGCTAATTTTAGCTCACTCATGAAGCTAGTTATGAAATGTTATAACATTGTCTTAGGTCTTTGCCATGGAATGTTCCAGTTACATCCACTTAGTTTATAATAATTTACTGTCAGCCTAAACAAACACTAAAAATTATCACACAACATTCAAGGAATAGTCACACAATCAAACACAAACAAAACAGAAGCCTGAAGAAATAAATGAATTTATATTGTGAATGTCCCGAAATAACTACTTGTCCAGATGTTTTCCTTTAAATGAGTTATGCTTAAAAAAAATTAAGGTCCTTTACAGCTTAAGGATTCTTGACATCAATACTTCAGCATATAAGATTCAAAGGAATCAAGTTAACAACTAGGGATATGCAGACTCTGAATCCATGACTAAATTGTTCTGGATTCTTACCAGTCATCAAATCTAGAAGATTCTCCACTGCACCTCTAGAATGATCAGGAGATACCTGAACATTCATACATAACTCAAGAAATTATATTTAAAATGTATTATGGATTATATTAACAGCTTTATTTCCCTTATTTTTATAAAAATAGTGGGGAAATTCTGTACATTTATGAATGTTTAAAAAGTTATTAACTCAATATCAACATTAAAATTGGGTCATGTCTCAAAGAACAGTTCTGCACACCTAAGAATGCTCTGCAATTGCATTTTCAGACACTAGGATTCTATAATAAATGTCCAATTACTTTGAAATTTTGATTCTCGCAAAAGTGGCACTTTAGCATAGATGTAAAATTCAAAGAAATAAAATCAACAGTTAGTGATGCTCAGACTCTTAAATCTATGCCTAAATTATTCTGGAAACTAGTTAATATCTTTAAATATTACTTAAAAAGAAAACAATGTTTTTTTACTATTACTCCTCCAACACAGACTAGATCACATGTGATATTATTAATTCTAATTTTGGAACTCTATTGCTAAAGACTTTTATTTATTTAAAACAGAAAAAAGGATCAAATCCTGTTGGCACTGCTTCACATGTACAAGGCTAACAAAGTCATCAGCCACAACAAGTTATCACTAATTAAAAGTTTCCAATCCCTCCTCTCAAGATTTCAAGGGTGTTTTTTTTTAAACCACAGAAATTTTATATTTGCATTCTTTCCTAATCGCAGCTCTGGTTTAAATCCACAGTTCTTCTGGTTCAGTTGAGTTTAGTAATTCAAGTTTGTTCCTTACATCAACTTTAAATTTATCAGGAATGTTTTTTAAACTATATTTTTGCACTACAGTTTTTAGTATTCTTTTTCAGTTTTACATTAGACTGGAGGTTTGATATTAGTAGTTCAAATCTGTACCACAATATGCTCCTGGTCTTATTTTGGCAAAGAGAATAAAGCTTCTCCACCTCCTGCTTTCAATTATGTAGTCTATTTCTATATTGACCATCAGGCAATGTCCACGTTTACAGCCATCTGTTTCGTTTTCAAAAATCAGATTGTTGACTTCACAAAATTCAATGAGCTGTTGTTTTATTTCTGTCCCTTAGGCCAAATTTTCCAACAACATTTGTTCTGCTTTGTTCCTTACTTTCACCTGTGATTCTAAACATGTCTTGTTTGGGTTTGTTATCCATTCACTCTTGGATAATGGCATAAAAGCTTTCAGTGTCTTCTTCTTTAGCATTTGTAGTTGGAGCATAGATTTGAATGATGGTTGTATTGATGGGTTTACTATGGAGTCTAATTGATACTATTCAGTCAGACTTTGCATCATAGCCCTCAATTGCCTAAGCTATACCTTGCCTCAGTATTGGAGACACTCCATTTCCTCTCAGTTTGTTATTTCCAAAGTAAAACAATTGTAGTGCTGTTACTGAAGACATCTCAATCCACTTTATCTCAATGCCACCAACAACCACAATGTTTAAATGTTCCATTTCTTGCTTGATAGTTCCATTTCTTGGCTCATATTTTTCATATTCTATATTTCAATTGTGCATGTTGTGCAGCTAGAGTATATCACATTTATTTATTTATTTATTCATCCATTCATTCGTTCATTCATTTCCAATTTGTATTGCTGCTCACTCCGAAGACTCTGGGCAGCTCACAAAACACAAAGACCAGTCGCAATTAAAAGCAGTAAAAACCATTACATTAATTTTGTACCATCATCAATTCTGAGTTATAGTGACTTTTTAGGGTTTTCTACATGAGGGATTACTCAGAAGAGTTTTACATTTTCGACTTCTGGGAGCTCCCTGAGAATGTTCAACATGCCCAAGGCTGTACTGGATAGTTCATATGGGATGCACAGTAGAGAACTGAAATCCATACACAGTGAATTTTTAAAAGAACCTGACAGTTTAAGATGAGAATTAAGGCTGTTGGATCTCTTCATCATGGTTAGAGAATAAGTAATGTTGTACGTTCTGGACCTCTAATGATTTGTTTGGAATATAGCAATTAATGGCAGACAACATTTGAAAAATCTTACTGCTGACTGTATAGAATATAAATAGAATAAAAATCCTTAGGACAGTTTCTGGAAAATGAAGAATAAATCCCAAATGCTGCAGAATAAAAACATTTTATAGTAGTAATAGTACCAGGTGAAAAGCTTCAGTTGATCAGGGTACTCACGGGATGTTTTTGACGCAAGTAAAGTGACTTTGGCCCCAGCTAATAACTGAAATCCCAAAGCATTTGGATGATCATCATCAGTCTGATCAGCAAAGTCTATGAGAGAGAAAAGACAAAAAAATATATAAATTGCTAACAAACTCTACAGCTATATCCCTATTTACAATTGAAGACTGTCCTGTACTATACAAAGACGCAGAAAAGCAATGTCCTCTTGAACTGGAACTGGGTCCAGACTTTGTTATGGTTAAGGCACTCCTACTGAAAATTAAGACACTCAAGTCATTTTTTGTTAATTTAAGACTCTCTGATTTTAATGCATCTAATTCTAACACAACTAAGTCTGGACCAAGCTGCACACTACTGGACTATTGTGTACAGCCTAATGAGTGGGAAAATCCTAGGAAGGGGCAATGATTCATGAATTGAGTTAGAAAGAGTGGAACAACTGGGAACTTTTGTTCCTACAGAGAATGATAAATACTTTACCACCTTGGTTTAGGACAGGGGTTCTTAACCTTTTCAAGTCAGGGGCCAGGTCATGTTCCCTCAAACAGTTGAGGGAGCCAGACTGGTTGTCCCCTCATCATTTATGGCTGTCATAAAAACATTTACAATGGCCACAGGCTCATTTACATCTGTCATAAATTCATTTACAGTGGCCGTAAATGAGTCCATAGCTGATTTCAGAAGCAGCGATGGTGGCTGGAGCTAGGGCGGGGGACAGATTATTTGGCACCGTGTGCCGTTGGTCGGGAACCCATCATTTAGGGCAGGGATTCTCAACCTGTGGACTGCGGACTAGATGCAGCCCGCAGTGCTATTTCATGTGGGGGTATAAATGTAATAAAATAAATAAATAAATGTGGGGGGCCCACTGCATCATCACATCAGGAGGTGCAACGTGGTGGAAGAAGGGCAAAATGGCTATCCAGCCCCTGAAGCTATTTGAGGGAGCATTACTGAGCCCCTGGCTTTATAAAGTTGAGAACTCCTGGTTTAGGGTTTTAGATACTGTGCCTGTGGAACCAATTCGTCTACCATGTGGTTTAATCAAATTTTCATACTGCAGAATTGCTAGTAGTAGCTTTTATTTTAAAACCATGTGTCTGGCATAGTATAGGAGTAGAAACATCCCTAAGTTACACTGACACAAACTTTCTAACGTTATTTCAGATATAGGCCAAGTCAGGTTCGCCTAATTGGGGCGGGATAATAAATCTAAATAAATAAATAAATATGCAGGTATGGTTTGCCAAACTGCTTTTTCTTCTTCTACCATGTCTACGCTAGATGTGACACTGTCAAAATGAAGGCACCTTTTGGTGAGTTCATTCAAAAGTTCCTTTTGCATGATTTATATAAAGAATGAATGTGTGTATAGCTGGGTGTGTGCATAAAGGCTTGGGTGAAGACAGAACTACGTTCAATGAAAACCTAAATCTAGTACAGTAATACCTCGGATAACGTTTGCATCAGATAAAACTAAAACTGCAGAATGTTAAGCAATCTGGGGGGGGGAATTGCATCACATAACGTTAAATCCTATGGGATGCATCGGATAACATTTGCTAAAGCTTGTGCCGGTTACAATGTATCTCTATGGAGTTTTAACGTTATCCGATGCATCCCATAGGATTTTAACGCGATCTGATGCATGCATCGGATTACATTAAAAACCAGATAACAGTAAGACTTGTGGAACCAAGTTTTAGCGTTATCCGAGGTTTTACTGTATTTAGACAAGACAGGCTGAAATCCAGAAATAAGTTGCACTTAGGGTAGGCCACTGAATCTATGGGGTTTAGGTGACATAATTTGTCCATACATTCCATTAATTTAACAGACCTACTCCAATTGCTACTTAATACTGGATTTTAGCCATTGTTTAAATGAAACCTAAACAATACTTGGATTTGTACATACCCCTATTAAAAGAAAATACAAAGATACCGTATTTTAATACTCCACTACACTTTTGACATCTGTTTTGTTATAATATGGTTTTCACCACTCTCTCAAGAAACACTCTGCCATTCTTTGTTGGGGCAAATTGCTCCTCTCCTCCCTCCTCCCAGCAATGTTCTCACCATTCTTTCAGCTCCCTTTTGTATGCACTCTCCGCGACAGAAACACACCTGCTATCCACCCAAAGACCTGTGAATCCACAAGTAGGCAGGCAAGGAAGCAGTCCGTAAGTAGAAGCTTACTGCAGCTGCACTTTCCGACCAGCCCTTCCATACACAATAAAGACAGCAAAGGCTTCAAGTGTGCATACAAACGCAAGCAGGAAGGCAAGCACTCAATGAGTCTGTCAAAAGCTCTGACACTCTTTACTCGCTCTCCCTCCCCATGTAGTGAAAGCTGCTGTGGCGGCTGGTCTCTCTTTTCAATTTTTGCCCCTTTTTGCAAGCATCACACATACGTCCCTCTTTCATGTTTCTCCTTCCACACTGCCTCTCCCTCCTCTTGTAGTGTCACAGACTTGGAATCAGCTCTAACTTTCATTTGCATTTCCACTCATCCAATAAACTGCAATGCTGAAATGACCCAATTAATGTTCCTCATTTTATGAACCTACCCTGAGCGGTAAGCAGGATAATGCAGTGTACACAGAATGAGCCTCCTCAAAGAACATGGTATTCCTGAACCACAATTGAGTTTGACAACCTGGTAATGACAACCTTGTGTTGCCAGCTAATCTTTCTCACCCTCAGACAGGCGGAAGGAACTGCAGAAAGAACTCACTAAAAGGTGCCTTCATTTTGGCAGTTTCACACCTGGCCTAGACACGGAAGAAGAAGTAGCAGAATAGTATCATATTCAAATGGATATTGCACATCGATTTTAAAATACTGTATAAGCCTTCTGATAGGGTACACAGAAAAAGCTCTTTGAAGACTATGGTATTTTTGAACCACAACTGAGTGAAGACATGGAGGAGGAGGAAGTCTTTTGACAACAAAAACTCTAACAATAATTTAATGACCTTCTAGATTAGGGGTTCCCAATCTTTTCCCGCCAGGGACCGGACCACACCCCTTCAGTCAGCTGAGCGGGTGTTCACATGGTTATTCCTGCCGCTAGAGGTGGTGGCAGTGGTGGCACTTGCACGACGTTTCTGGGCATTTTTCCCACCTTCACCGCTTCCCTTGGCGGAGGGAGGGAGGGAGGAACATTTTCAAGCCATTTTTGAAAAAATGTTTGCAGCATTTTCACTGCGTTTCAGTGTGAAAATGGAGCGATTTTGGCATTTCCAGTGTCATCGGGACACCTCCGGCATTGGCGACAATTTGGCCTGTAGGTTCTGTTTTAAATATACATAGGATAGCTGATAAACTGGGTGGGAAAAGAGTCAGATATTAACTATACATAATTCAGATCATGTTGATTCTGACTTATGGCAGCCCTGCTCAGGGTTTGTTATGGCAAAAATACACTAAGTGGTTTATCATTCCCTTATCCCTTAACTATCTTTCCAGCCATTGCATTTAAGTCTTGAGGGTTTGTTTGTTTTCATAAATGTCCTACCAAAACATTCTAGGTATATTCTTCATAATATGCATGCAAAATTATTTGAATTCTTGCCTGGAAAAAGGGAAACGAGGCTGACTGAAGGCTTGTTGGTATCAACAGTCAGTTTCTGGCTTGCTGTTTTTGAAGCTTGAGTTGGAAAGCAAACTAACTGTAAGGGTAGTCGAAATTTGCATTGGGCAACTCTTGGTGCACCTGAAAGAGAACATATATAATATCATATATTATTAATATACAGTAAAACACCGGATAACGATTGGATCGGATAACGCTAAAATTGCATAACGTTAAGCAATCTGGGGAGGAGATTTGGATCGAATAACGTTAAGGTCCTATGGGATGGATCGGATAACAACCGCTAAAGCCTGTGCGGTTACAATGTATCTCTATGGAGCTTTGACGTTATCCGATCCATCCCATAGGATTTTAACATGGATCGGATAACACTAAAAATCGGATAACACCAAGACTTGTGGAACCAAGTTTTAGCGTTATCCGGTGTTTTACTGTAAATGCATTGTAATTTAGACATACAGGCTTTATTTTATATAGACAAAACATACATCCCAACTGTCAGTTACTTGCAGTCATGGGCAGCCAAAATATCTACCGGTACTACCACACTGTGGGTGGAGCCGACATCATTGGCGGAGCTGATGTCATGACATCATGGGTGGAGCCAATGACATGGGCAGAGCCAAAGCAAAAAAATACAATAAAATTTCAATAAAAATACAGTACACATAAAAATCCAAATTAAATACACATAAAAACACACATAAAATACACATAAAACACATAAAAATACACATAAAAATCCAAATTAAATACACATAAAAACAAGCATAAAAATACACATTAAAATACACATAAAATACACATAAAAACACACATTCCCACGGGGTTGGATATCATCAGTACGCTGAAGATACCCAATTGTATACCACTGCCCGTGGTGATCCTAATGTTGCTGTCAACGTCCTATCCAGGTGCCTGGAGGCTGTGAGGGTCTGGATGGGAGATAACAGGCTACAGCTGAATCCCAGCAAGACTGAGTGACTGTGGATAGGGGCCCCTAGACTGTCCAAGAAACTACCATCTTTGGTACTGGATGGGGTTTTTTACCCCAGACAGATCCGGTGCATAATATGGGGATCCTCCTGGACTCACGACTCCTGTTCCAGGAGCAGGTGGCAGCCATGGCCAGGAGGGCTTTTGGTAGATTTGTACAATTCACCAGTTAAGCCCATTCCTGGACCAGGACTCCTTGCTCATGGTCACACATGCACTGGTCACCTTCCAGCTGGACTACTGTAATGTGCTCTACATTGGGCTGCCCTTGATGACCATCCTGAGGCTGCAGCTGGTCCAGAATGCAGCTGCTCACACGGTGATGGGGTGTGAACAGTATGCCCGCACTTCACCCTTGTTGTGGGAGCTGCACTGGTTATCGGTATGCCTCCGGGTGCAATTCAAGGTGCTGGTTATCACCTTTAAAGCCCTACATGATAGTGGAGCAGGTTACCCAAGAGACCGCATTGCCCCACGGTTATCTGCCCGTCACATGAGAGAAGACAGGAGGTGCTCTCTAAAGGTACCATCTGTCGGAGAGGTTCACCTCCCCAGTAGGAGAAAGAGGGGCTTCTCAGTATCCACTCCTTTGGAACCTCCTGCCGATGGAACTTCATCTTCAGCCAGAGCTGCTAGCTTTTAGGAAAGGGCTGAAGACATGGCTGGCCCAGCAGGTGTGGGGAGCTGAGAGGAACATGGGAGCCACCATGAGCTGCACCAGATAACACTAAAACCACAAAACGTTAAACAATCTGGGAGGGGAGGGATTGCACTACATAATGTTGAAATCCTATGGGATGTATCGCATAACGTTAGCTGAAGCCTTTGCCGGTTACAACACATCTCTATGAAGTTTTAACGTTATGTGATTCATCCCATAGGATTTTAATGTTATGCGATGCATGTATCACATAACGTTAAAAATTGTATAATGCTAAGACTCGTGGAACCAAGTTTTAGTGTTATCCGGGGTTCTACTGTATTGATAAACACAGTACTTGACAGTTTCACTAAAGAAAAAAGAATAAAATTGGTAATGTCATAATGAATTTCTACATCCTTGGAGGAAACCCTGAAACTGTATGGAGAAACTATTCCAACTAGGTCGCTTTAGCGTAGGAACCTATCAACTATCCCTAATGCATACCAATCCATCCCAGGGTGGTGTAGGGTACAAAGGGTTTTGTTTGTTTTTTTGGTGGTGGTGGGACAATTAAGGATTACAAACACACTAAAACAAGCAATGCTAATTGATAACTTCCCTTGAAATGAAAGTATACAAATTCAATTAAGAACTTAAGTACTTTAAAATAAAAATAGCATTCCTTGTTTATTCATACTTTCATAATATTTACCTGTTGGAATATTGTATGATGCTAGAACACTACCTTCCAGATCTCCTGGGGGACAGTTTCCTTTTAGAAAGGCTGACAGTGTAACAGTTTTAGAAACAGATGAGTCTGTTAAGACAGAAACATAAAAATAGAACATCAGCTAGAAAAAGGAAAAACATTCTATAAATTTATAGCGAGTTCAATAATAGTTCACTACTTCCAACAAATATCACATGCCACACTGGTCCAGTTAAATAAATTTATGAATACTGTATATGCATTTGTATAGTATCACCTTTTAGCCTTTTTTTTGAAGAAACTCTTCTCTTCAATGTTCTCCAAATCTACTGATATTAGTACTTTCAGATTATATAAAATCTGAATTAGTAATGTGTTAGGAATATAATTTTCTAGTAGTTACAAGAGATGAGGTTCCATCTTCTCTACATAAGCTATTCATTCTTTTAAAAAAGAAAAGAAAAAAGTGACCCAAAAAACCAAAGCAGGAAACGTGGTCTACAAATCAAACTTTGTATTGCCAAAATGAAGTCACTTTCTTGGCTTTGCCACTGGCCAAAATTAAGTCTTCATTGCTGCATGTTTCTGGTAGTAATTGTCAGACTAGTAAATGAGCCAGATTCTGTATCTCTCCATATTCACAGAGCATGTTGTTATCTGCCAACAGTCTTCACTTGAACATGTTGGTCTTACATTTAGGCACTCTGTCCCAGTTCAGTGACCTCCAAGAGACATATGGAAGGTTGAGTTACTCAACCATATCTTGTTTAATGATATTCTTTGTCCACCTTCCTCCACCTTCTATTTTGATTTTGCTCTTGCACACCCTCAAGAATGTTTGTTCTTGCCATAAAGTTTCTCCTGGATCTGAGCTGGTGAATGTGAGGTACATATCCATTCTGGGAATGTCGAGGGCCATTCTCTTGTTTAGTTCTCTCTGCATTTACTACTACTTTTCTCCTTATCCAAGGTGAAGCAATACCAACAAGAGGATATTTTTTTCTCAACTGGTATAGGTTTGGGGTATCCTGTCACTATATGCATTGCTTCATCAACAGCAATGTCAACTTGTTTCATGTGTGTGTATGCGCTGCATACTGGATCAGCATACTCTGCTGCAGAGATGCTCAGTGCCATGGATGTTTGAGCTCCCCATTTATAGTTTGTGAGTTTCCTGATGATGTTGTTCCTTGTACTAACTTTAGCTTTGGTATTGGTTACTTTGCTACTTTGTAAGAATAGCAGGATACTGCAAATATTAACCTAAAAGACAGTCCTGAACACTTGCCTTAAAAACTATTGGTCTTACACCACACAAAGAAAACAAGAATGACAATATATCAAAATAGAAGTATTACCTAATTCGAAGACAAACTTGTTTTGAGTCAGAGCTAATGGAGGTTCGATATGTATTGATAACTTTGCAAGTGTGTCCAGATTGCTCTTCACTGTGACCTTTGGAGATAAAAGTTAGAAATACTTTTATAGAAAAAATGAAACATGAACTAAAATGCTGAACTACATGAAATACAAAATAAACAAATAACAACTTTAAATTCTTTATTTTGTAATTCTGAGAGCTTCCCCAGAATGATGTGTCAGGATCCTTTTACTCACAAGTAGCACTCGCCCTCCTCACAATGAGATCCCGCCTGGTACTGCCTGCTCTTCTGGCCAAACAGTTCACACTTTTCCTAAAGCTTTCTTTCTCACTCCTGATCTAGATCTAGGTGATGAGCAAGGTAGCTCATGGAATTAGAGTAGATGATGTAGTGCTGAGCCAAGTAAAAGTCCAGCAAAAGTTCAGAAAGCATATCAAAATAAAGAAAGCTGCTTTTGGGGAAAGCCCAAAAGCCCCCCTTTCTGCTTAAGCATCTACATGATTGCAGTTCCCCCTTAGCTCAATGCACTGGGTCCAAGAGTTTGCTCCTGGCTCCCACTTTCTGGGTTTTATCTCCTCCCTTAGGGTCCACCTCCTTGCCATTCCCGTAAAGTATTCCAGCCAATGATCTTACAGCATAACTTGCCCATTAAACATAAGGTTTCATTTCTTTCAACCCATGAGGCCAGTAAGTTTACAGATCCCAATCCCTTTGGTATGAAGGGTCTCCCATGCATTGAAATCTCCATCTTGGGTGGGCTAGGGCTCGGGAGGTTCGGCATGAAGTCACGTGACTCCAAAATTATCATTGCTTTTCGCATCCAGTTGGCCATAGATCTATCTTCAAACCACGTGATTTAGGGGGGTCAGTCAAAGGTCACAGAAAGTCACAGAGGCGGGAGGGGGGTAAACAAGTGGCCTATTTCAGGTCACATGGTATTTGAAAGAGCTCTGACATGATGTATGCTCACAAAAACAAAAAATTACAATAAGTATTTTGCGATTGACTAAACACCATTAAGTTCTACTGTAGTGAAAATGGGTGATCAGAGGACCAGGGAGATCAGAGCACCTGATCTACAGCTGCAGGGTGGCTGGGGAAGCTGACGGGGACTCCCCATAGGCTTCCCTAGCACCTGCCCATGCCTCCGCAGCTGTGGGGTGGCTGGGGAAGCCGACGGGGAAGTCCCCCGTCAGCTTTCCAACCACCCTACCCCTGCCTCTGCAGCTGCAGGGTGGCTGGGAAGCTGAACGGAGAACTGGTTCAGCTTTCCAGCCACCCTGCTGCTACGAAACGACTGAATCGGACAACACTGACAGATCGTTATCCGATGCAAAATTTCTTTAGAAATTTTGCATTATTATCTGATTTTAGCGTTATCCGATGCAGTTGTTATCCGAGGTATTATTGTACTCGAAACTGACTAAGGCAAGTTCATTCTCTTGTTACAAAGGAAAAGTAAATTCATTCAACATAACTACATGGAACCAACAAGAGTGAAATACAAATTCAGATCCTGATGATCTAGTAGAGGATGGAGTATGTTGTTCTTATTAGGAAGAATAAGTTGTGGGAGTAGAACAGCTTACACTTCTCTGAACTATTGGTTAGAACACTACCTTATTGCAGGATTTAACCACCTCTACTTGAAATGGAAGGTGATTTACAAATAGCCAGTAATTTGAGGGAGTCAAACTCAGTAGCATAGTAAAGGTCTCCCTAGCTCAAAAGCCAGTCTTGTCTGACTCTAGGGGTGGTGCTCACCTTTGTTTACTGCCAAAGAGCCAGCACTTTCTGTGTCTGCAGATGTTTCTGTGGTCATGTGGTAGGCATGACTAGATACCAAGAGTGCACAGAATGCTGTTTTGTTTCCCACTGAAGCAACACCAATTTATCTACTTGCAATTTCTTGCTTTCCAACTGCTATGTTGGCAGGAGCTGTGACAGATGATGGGAGCTT
This sequence comes from Furcifer pardalis, assembly GCA_030440675.1. Lineage (NCBI taxonomy): Eukaryota > Metazoa > Chordata > Lepidosauria > Squamata > Chamaeleonidae > Furcifer > Furcifer pardalis. Next base: position 56,647,666 of record CP126897.1, read on the forward strand.
ACTCTGTGGCACAGCACTCCGGTCTCAAACTACTTACATGCCAACCTTCTAGTCGTCAAGCTCAATGTCTTAACCACTAAGCCACTGCAGACCATTTATTTATTTATTTATTTATTTATTTAGATTTAATATCCCACCCCAATCAGGCGAACCCGACTCTGGGCGGCTTACAAACATCAGAGTTAAAGGCACAATCAGGAATACAGAATCTTATAGTTATAAAACAAACTGAGCAATCCCCTCCTACCTAGGCACATTGTCAGTAGTGTACTACCATGTCAGTAGCGTACTATTATTAAATAATAAAAAGTACAAAGCACTGGCCACAGGACAGGTGGAGACAGCATTTGAACTATTCATTTAAAGGCAGCAATTGGTATACCATTTCAACTGTTGAAAAGATGGTCCAATGCTTATCTTCTATGCTGAGAAGGACTAAACATCAACAGGAAGAATGAGCTGGACACTGTCCATAGTCCAGAAGCCGTTGTGGTGTAGTGGTCAAGCTTCCAACCTCTGCTCATGATCTGAATTTGATTTCGATAAGTTCAAGGTTGACTCAACCTTCCGTCCTTCCAAAGTCAGTAAAATGATTTCTCAGTTTGTTGGAAGCAAAATGGTAAATACTTTGTCAACTGCCTAGACTTGAGAGTGCTCTAAGCATTATGAGGCAGTATATAAGTGTAATTGCTATTACAGTACTAAATAAACAGTAGTGCTTTACAATGGAGGTTCTTGTATTTTGTTAGATTTATCCCTTTGAATGAAGCAGCCATTATCTCATGCACTTTACTCAAACCTGGCAGATCCAAGGCTGAAAAACCCTGTCAGAAATAGGAAGAGTGGGGAGCCATCAGAGAGGAGGCAATGACACTAAGTATTATCACAGATGCAGAAAGGCCTGGTAAAAGAATGGGCCATCAAGGGGAGGAAAAGAATCCAACCTATACTTTGAATCATATTTTTCTTATTTAAAAACCCTTTCAAAGCAATGAATGTTGTCAGTAGGGGAGGCAGCAAGTCAAATGCAAATAGTGGGAGAGCTGAAAGGGAAACAGGAAACATAGAAATAGATGCAAGATTTAGGGAGACCAAGTGAGAACACTTAGAGTACACCCTGTATTCCACGCATAAAAGAGACAAATCCACAACACAAGGAACAGATGATAAATAAACAGAGTGGTTTTGCTGCTGATGCCACTTCCTCAAGCATCTTTCCACACAGAGAGCCTGCAAATACAGTGACCAGTTACAAATTGTCTCCTTGGCAAATGCTTGATAGACTTTGTAGAAGTGAACCTTCTAATCCTCAACTAAACATAAAACGCAAAGCGGATGCCTATCTGAAGGAAGCAATTTATTATCTCACCAGATCCTCTTTGCACAATGGGGTCATAAACCCAGAGACAAAGAAGAAGTTTATGGATGAGGCAAGAAAACGGCAGCAAGGGCATAAACAATGTATTTGGCGTTTTTCTTAAAGAAAGTATTTATTTTATTTTATTTTATATTTTATTTACTTAGATTTATTATCCCGCCCCAATCAGGCAAACCCGACCCTAGGCAGCTCACAAAAAAGAAAAAGATTACACAAATGAGTGCATGTATGAAATTCCTAAAGAAATGTTCATCTTGGTGGCTGAAAAGAAACTGAGTAGGAATAACAGGGAAATCCACTGGGAGCATGCATACTCTAGCAAGGCGATTATGCTTTTCTCCCTCTCATTGCTCGAATTGTTAAGTTACTGAATGAGATCTTAATATAGGCACACAACTGGTATGTGTTGTGCACAGATATCAAAATAAAGAACTACAGCTACAAGACATTACTTTGAAACATACACATGCACTTCAAAATAACTCTTCAGGTTTTGTCATGATTTTATTTCCTGCCTGGAAAAATTAAAGTAAGCAGTTCTTAGTCTTTTGCTATCACCAAGCAGAAACCCATGTAATTACACATTTTTACCTAAATCTTTTGTAAAATATATCCAGTGATGGGATGTTACCGGTTCGGACCGGTTCACCCGAAGGGTCACCAGGGGTGGTGGTAAAACCCTCCAGAAATTTATTTCCGGGCAGCAAAAATGGCTGCCCGGAACTGTGCATGCGTCAAACCACTGTTTGACACATGCACAGTTCTATTTTTTTAGTGTACATGCATCAAATAGGTTTGACACATGCACACTTAAAAAAAGAACTGTGCATGCATCAAACGGAGGTTTGACACATGCACATTTTTTTAAAAAAAATATTATTTTGCTCCACACACGACGTCATGACATCATGACGTCAGCTACGCCCACGACATCCATATCCTGGTAACGGTAACCTTGTGTTGCTAGCTAATCTTTCTCACACTAGGTCAGGTGAAAGGAACTGCAAAATGAACTCAACAAAAGGTGGCTTCATTTTGGCAGTTTCTTGTCTGACCTAGAAGGGAAGAAGAAGAAATCTCACTCAAACAGGCTAACATGGCTACCTCTCTGAAAATTATTATATGTAAGTAACTTCCCTACCAGGATATGTACCATTACGCAGAACCTGCTATAGCGGGGACAGGTTATAAAACCAACAATAATGATTTTAATTTTGCACTAGTAATTCTGTTTATATCCTACTAATGCAATTGGTATCTACTATGTGCATTTTTAAAATACATCCTTCTACTTATTTTATAACTGCAAGTATAACTTTTAAACTGTTTTATGTGCTGTTTTATTCTTTTTATTATTATTTTTTTTACAGTTTCTTTTTTTTTATTTAAATTTTATTAGGTATAAAAAGAAAAAATACAAAAGTTACACAAATATAAAAGCTTGTACAGATCATGTAGCATACTTTATACACATTACGGTTATATTCTCGTTTTTTTAAAAAATACATAATCTTCTTCCCATTCATTTCTATTACAACATTAAAAATCACCCTTGTGCTATATACAACGTCCGGGGGGATCTATAACTTCACACTTTCCAAAAGTCATTGTAATCTTTTGCAGGGGGTATGCCCTTTTTTTCCTTTAAAGTATAATTTATAAAAGGTTCCCAGATCCTCCAGAATTTATTATTATTAACTTTCCCTTTCCTACAGTTAATTTCCCAGGTAAGTTTTTCATTTAATGCTAAATTCCACATTTGTGTGTACCAATCCTGTACAGTCATTTGTTCATTACTTTTCCACTTTTTGGCAATGTCTAATCTTGCAGCCGTCAACATTATAGCTAATAATTCTTTATTGTCTTCATTCATTTCCCAGTCTTCTATGTCTGTTAACAAGATTATTTCTGACCCCAGTCCGATCTGTATACCCAATATATTCTCTATTTCCTTTTTTATTCCTTTCCAGAAAATTTTTAGTGTCTCGCAACTACACCACATATGTTCATATGTTCCTTTTGTTTTTTTGCACCTCCAACATGTATCACTCATGTTACTATACATTCTGTTCAGGCCGACTGGGGTCCTATACCATCTCCATATCAACTTGTAGTTATGCTCTTTAACTCTCACAGACATAGTTCTCATTATCCTTCTTTTCCACATCTTCTGCCATTTTATTGCTGTTATCCTTATGTCTAATTCTTGTTCCCAGCTTTCTCTCATCACCTCTTGTATATTTTGACTTTTATTCAAGATTTTATAAACTTTACTAACTATCCCTTTAATTCCCATTTCTCCATTTCTAATTTTAGCCAAAAGTATTTCAAACTCCGTGCATTCTCTGTCTAAATCATTTTCCCGTAAAAATTTCTTATTCCAATTATTTATCTGGAGGATCTTGAACCAATCCAATTGAAGTTGCAAATACAGCATATGTCTTTTCTCTTGATCTTTGCAAGCAATGACCCAATCTTTTAGTAACACTACTTTATTTTCGACCAATATATCTCTGATCCTTGTATCTATTTTTATCGGAAAGTCTTGAAAATCTTCCACTTCTAAAATTGGTGAAGTCCCTAAAGTAATTTCTTTTCTTACTTTGTTCCATGTCTCTATTGTTGATTTTAGCATCAATGCCTGAGCCCTCTTTTTTCCTTTTTCTTTTCCCTCACATAAGAATTGTGCCTTGCCCACCTTAGATAAGTCCTTCATTTCAAATTTTTCCCAAATTATTTCTTCCCTATTTAAAATTTTTATAACATTTCTAATTTGAAAGGCTCTATAATATTTTATAACATTTGGAATTCCTAATCCTCCCTCTTTTTGCGCGACGTACCATAATGATTTGGTTATTCTGGCCCCTTTGTTCCCATTGCAATATCGATTAATCATGTTTTGGTACTCATTCAATTCTTTATCAGTAAGTTTTAATGGCAAGGCATCAAACAGAAAGTTCAATTTAGGTAATAACATCATCTTACATATGGCAACTCTTCCGAACCATGACAACTTTAATTTACTATACTGTGCTATTTTGTCCTTTATTTCCTTCTTTTGTTTGTCATAGTTCAATCCTTTAAGTTCCCCTATTTTACCTGATAACATTACTCCCAGGTATCTCATTTTCTGTGTAATTTGTATATTATAATTCCTCTTTATTAACTCTTCATCTTCTTTCTTCCCATTAATTAAAATCATTTCTGTTTTGTCCCAATTAACTTTCAAACCCGTTGCTTCCTCAAACTCTTTCAGGTGTTTGTTTATCTTAGCCAAACTTTCCACCGGATGCCTTACCGTCAACAATGTATCGTCCGCATAAAGACTTACTTTAGTTCCTTCTATCCCTACTATTTCCTTGTCTTGTCGAAATGCATTTGCTAAGAATTCCATAGCCAATATAAACAACGATGGTGACAAAGGGCAGCCCTGCCTCGTGCCTGCCTCTAGCCTTATATCACTTGTAAAGCTTTCATTAAATTTGACTCTTGCTGTACCTTTTTTATACAGTTCTCCAATGACCCTTTGAAATTTTTCCCCGAATCCATATAATTTGATCAACTCATGGATCGTTGTCCATTGTAATGAGTCAAATGCTTTAAATATGTCTAGTGCTAGAAACCCCACTTTCTCCTTCCTTTTTTCCGTTATATCTAATATGTCTACAACTCTTCTTATAAGATCTGCCATATGTCTATTTTTAACAAACCCAGCTTGATCCTCGTTGATGTAATTGGCTATGAAACCATTTAGTCTATTTGCTAAAATAGTAGTAAAGATTTTTGCGTCCTGATTAATCAGAGATATAGGTCTATAGGATTCAATTTTTTCTAAATTTTTGCCCGGCTTGGGAATCAATGCAATTACAGTAATACCTCATATAACATTAGTATCGAATAACACGAAAATCGCATAACATCAAGGAATCTGGGGGGAAGAATTGCATCAGATAACATTAAGATCCTATGGGATGCTTCAGATAACAACCGCGAAAGCCTGTGTGGTTACAATGTATCTCTATGGATCCCATAGAGGATCAGATAACACGAAAAATCATATAACACGAAGACTTGTGGAACCAGGTTTTAGTGTTATATGAGGTTTTACTGTATAGATCTATTCCAGGAATCTGGAGTCGCATCTCCCTCTAAAATCCCGTTATATAATTTGTACAGTTTTGGGACAATCCATGGCATAAAATCTTTGTAGAACTCTGCAGATAACCCATCTTCCCCGGGTGCTTTCTCCTTTTTCAATTTTCTTATAACCTTTTCAATTTCCCCGTTCGATATTGTTTCCTCCATTTTATTCCTATGTTCCTCTGTAATCTTCTTAATTTGTTGCTGATCAAAATATTCTCGCAGTTTACTTAATTTTACCTCCTTTTTTGAATACAGCTTTTTATAAAATGTTTCAATCAACTCTGCCTTCTCTCTCCTTTTATTGCATCTTTTCCCGTTTTTATCTACCAATATACCTACTTGCCCTTTATTTTTTTTGTCCCTTGCTGCTTTGGCCAATAACCTAGAGTTTTTATTACCATACTCAAAGTATTCCCTTTTAAGAAATATCAAATCTTTCTTTACCTTTTCGATATCTTTCCCATCCAATTCTTTCTTAATTTTTTTAATCTCTTGAAATAGAGTTTGATCCTTCTTTTTAGCATATTCGGTGTGAAGATGTTTTAGCTGTCCTTCCAATTCCTGATTCCTAATTCTAATTTGCCTATTCCTAATACTTTTTAATTTTATCGATTCCCCTCTAAAAATTGCCTTCATCGTGTCCCAAACTCCTCCCCCGCTGACCCCATTATTTTCATTAAATTTCCAACATTCCTCCCATTTCTCCATGATTTGTTTCCTTATTGATTCCTTCTCATATAGCTTCCCATCATATCTCCAAATGTATCCACTTCTTTCATCCTCTTTAAAGTTTATATCTACTATTATTTTTGCATGGTCAGATTCTCTAAATGTTCCAATCTTAATATCCTCGATTTTATTTACTACCTCTTCTATTACAAAGATGTAATCTATTCTTGAGTACATATCATGCACATGTGAGTAATATGTATATTCTTTTTCTCGGGCCTTTAACTCTCTCCACACATCCTTTAACCCCATTATTTTCCTCCATTCCTCTAGTATGTACTTTTTACCTCTCTTTTTTACACTTGTGCTATCTATGTCTGAACACATCATATTGAAATCTCCGCCTATGACCATGTTCTTATTCCCTTCCTCTTTCAATATTTTTCCCACTTTATCTAAAAAATCCTGTTGTTTATCATTTGGAGCATAAATGTTAACCAACGTTATCTCTTCTTCATCAATTTTCCCTTTAATTATTAAGTATCTTCCTTCTGGGTCAGCTATAATCTTATTCACTGTAAACCCCAATTTTTCCGAGATCAGAGTTGCGACTCCCCTGGCCTTAGAAGTCCCATATGCCTTTTCATATATTTCAATTCCCCTCACCGCCAAATTATTAACTTCTGCCGATTTTTGGTGGGTCTCTTGCAAAAAAATTACGTCTGCCCTATCTTTATTAAGCGATATTTGCAACCTCTTTCTTTTCAGGGCGTTCCCTGCCCCCTTCACATTCCACGTTACTACCTTTAATGACTTAACCATTTATTCTTAAATCCACTTCCCATCGTCTTTTTCCCTCCCCGGACGTGTTCCCTAACAAATCCCCAACTTCCCCACAACTAAAAAGATTGAACAAAGCAAAATACAGAAAAACAAAAAAACTGAACAATCTAAAAAAGAAATAATAATAATAACAAAAGAAAAACTTACCTATCTTACTCTCTTCTTCTACCCTCCCCACATCTTTCCTTTTAATGCCACCTTTGTTCTCCAAAGAGGGGAGGGGGGGACCGGAGAAAAAAGGCATATAGATTTTCTGTTAACTTCCTCCCTCTGACATTGATTAAATTTATGATTATATTCACCCCACCTGTTCCCCACTTGTCCCTGGAACGTCCAAACCTCCCACTGCTCCCTCCTCTTCCCGACCCACTAGCGGTCCCATCACCCCCACCTTAGCCAATCCTGTTCTCATTGCTGTCCAATCCGTATCAGCTTCCTTGATCAAACCAATTTGTGTTAAGTACAACAATGCATCCATACTCGCATCCAACACATGTCATTTTTTATCATAGAAAAATCTCAGCTGTTGTGGAAATCGCCAAACATACTTAACTCCTTTTGCAATCAATATTTTTGTAACAGGTTTCATGATGTATTTCCATTTCCTCTCTTGGGGCGCTATGTCATTATAGACTTCCACATCCACCCCATCTATTTTAAGGACACCAGACCCAGCTTGTCTGATAAAAGACATCACCTTCAATTTATCTGCCCAGTTTGCAAATTTAACTAAAACATTCCTGGGTGTCTTCTTATCTCTCCTTCCACCCACCCTGTACACAGCGCCAATATCATCAGATCCAAAATCTTTCCCCATCTTGAGTGAGTTCAGCCATTCCAGAACTCGCTCCTTCAATTTGTCTGGTGTCCTTTCAATCACATGACGGATCACTATGTTAAATTTTCTCCACCCCTCTTCCATCATCATCATTCTTTGATCCTGAGCTGTCATTTTATCTTCCAAAATATGCTCTTGAATGTAAAGTTCATTTACTGATATAATGGCATGTTTGACTTCCTTATTCATTGTCTTTGTGATCTCATCAATCCTTTGCGTGTTCACTGCCACATCCTTTTTCACATCTGTAAGGGATTTAGCCAGGCTTTCATACTGTAGCCTGGCTAGTTCCCTGTCCTTCTTCATTTCCTCGCTATTTGCTTCTACAGTTTTGTTCAATTTAGTTTGGTTCTCATCCAGCTTTTGCATTGTTGCCTGTAATTGTTGAAGAATTGTGGTCATAGCGTCCATTCTTTGGGCCAGGTCAAGGGAGCCCACCTGCTTCGTAACTGTGGAAGTCGTTGCAGTCTCTTGAGCCTCCAAATTTGGTGATGGAGTGTGCCGCTCTTCCTCTTCTTGTTCTTTACCCTTTTTACCTTTGCGGCCCTTCGGTCTGGCCCCCTCCTCCATCCTTTCTCCCTCCCTTCCCAGCAAACACCCCAGAATAACAAACCAATATATGTTAAGGGCAGGGAGAAAGGAATAAAGCAAAACTCAGTTCACCAGTATTGAGGCTGGATTCCTTATTGACCAATTTGCTTCTTATATAATAACCTTTTATAAAACTCCAGCGTCCTTTATTTCTCCAACGTTTTAATATAGTATTTCAGCTATTTAATAACCAGGCTGTAGTGAAACGGAAGCAGAGCACATAAAAACGTCTATCAAGTCTATCGAATCTGCAGCTGGCTTTCAAAAAGTATTTTTCCCTTTCAAGTTCTCATGCACGTCTCACAGAACAAAGAGAAGCACTTCGTCACCGCCCCTTAAAAATCTCTCCCGTCCGACATTATGCCTCGGTGAATCAGATATAAAGATGTATTCCACAAAGTCACAAGAAAAAGAAAAAGAAAAAACCCTCAAATCCAACCAGCCCTTAAGAGTTTTCCTCTTCAAAAGAAAACTTTTAACCAGGCAAATCAGCAATCCAGACCTCCGCTTCTCACCAGATCAAAGGCTGCATTCAAGGCTGGAGCCGGTCTCTCCAACGCTGTCCAGATGTCCGACTGACAGTTCCGAAAACTCTCTGACTCAAAACAACAGAGAAAGACAAACTCCGGCATTCAAAGAGAGGCGAACTCCGGCACACTTCGATCCTCAGCTCCACGGACAGCGGCAGAGGCTGGATCCTCCGATCCCCCCCCACACACACTGCCCGTAGCCCAAACCTTCGTGCCCCGTTCTTCAACTCTCTTTATGAACTCAGTGCTTCCTCCACACACCAACTCAGGACATCCAGGCAAGTTATATCCAAATTTCAGGTTTTAGCCACATTAGTACCACATTGACTAGACAGAGCTATGGAAGGACGATGTTCCTTCTACGCCATCTTGACTCCGCCCCCCTTTTTAAACCAGATACCTGTCCCAGATGTAGCATAAATTTAAAAACCGATTTTATTATATTCTGTTTTAATTCAAATGAATGTGTTTACGGGGGTGTATTTAGATCGTATTTCATGCACTTAAACCCTTTTTTTACTGTACTGGTCACTGACCACAATAAAGTTTGTTTGACTGATTGATTGAGAAGTAACTTCCATTCACACATTTTTTTTTCATTCAGAAAAGGGCACAATACTGTACCTTAATTGTTACTGAAGGAACTACTTCTTCTTTTACTTCACTGTCAATGGCTTGCTGTGGGGAGAAATGCAACAGAATATTTAAATAATAATAGCAAACAGCTAAATGAAACAAAGATTAAGATGCACAACATTTTGTGGGTCCCCCCCAAAAAAAATAAAAATAAAAAAATAAACCAGTTTCACAAACTCATTAAAAAGGAGATAAAAAGGATTTTTAAATTTTTCAAAAATTAAAGGAGCATCACAGACAGATAAAAGCAGTTCTCCCTGTGCTTTTGTCTACTCTAGGATGGCTTTTCTTAAAAGAAGCTGGGCCATAAGTGAAACTGGGGCACTGTTCCACTTCAAGCTCAAGTTACCCCCAGCCAGCCCACTCTTCAGGCATAGATTATTCATTCATTCATTATTCAAATTTATATATTGCCACCCAAATCGAACGAGCTACTCTGGGCGGCATAACAACAGTGAAAACATTACAATCATAAAACATTAAAAACCCTTAAAAACCTTTAATAGACCTTAAAGATTATAAGCCACCTGAGAGGAAAATTGAATTGGCTGCTCATTGCACACAAATACAGTAATACCTCAGATAACGCTAAAACTTGGTTCCACAAGTCTTGGAGTTATCCGATTTTTAGTGTTATCCAATGCATATCAAAATCCTATGGGATGGATCGGATAACGTTAAAGCTCCACAGAGATACATTGTAACCGTGCTGGCTTTAGCGGTTGTTATCCGATCCATCCCATAGGACCTTAACGTTATTCGATCCAATACAAGAACAGAATGACTTTTGGAAATTGTAAAGGTACAGAACTCCCTGGACAGTGTATATAGCACGAGGGTGGCGTTAATGGGCTAATAGAAAAGAAGGTGTAGAAGATTATGTCTAAAAAGGTGGTAAATGTAACACGTAATATCGTTATGCATAAAATACTTTACATGATCTTCATAAGTTTAGATATTTCTGTAATTGTCTTGTTATGTATTTCTGTATTTTTGTACTTTTGTACTTTTGTATCTTTGTACTATTTTTTTAATACCTAATAAAATTTAAAAAATTAAAAAAAAAAAAAGAATAATTTTCAATGTTTTCTGGCATTTACTGGAAAAACATGTAATGGGTTGTAGTTCCCTAGATAAATAACACATGATTTTTTTCTCTTTCCATCTTAATTCTTTTTGGTAGGATGGGGAAAAGCTTTTGCCTTGGTTCACAATATCCATCCATTGGTTTCTTTCTGAAAATACATAGGAATTTGCAGTGATGTTTGCCTGTCTACATAAGTTTGTTTTTCTTCTCCTTGGCAAGGAAGCAAACTTATCTCAATGTTTTACACTGGGTACACTCTTTCAATTACAGTAAAACCTCGGATAACGCTAAAACTTGGTTCCACAAGTCTTGGTGTTATCCAATTTTTAGTGTTATCCGATGCATGTTAAAATCCTATGGGATGCATCGGATAACATTAAAGCTCCATAGAGATACATTGTAACCACACAGGCTTTAGCGGTTGTTATCCGATGCATCCCATAGGATCTTAATGTTATTCGATGCAATTCTCCCCCCCCCCCCCCCCGATTGCTTAATGTTATGCAATTTTAGCGTTATCTGATGCAAACGTTATCCGAGGTATTACTGTATCTGGGATGAGGTCAAGGTTTAGGGATAAGGTGTAGTGGAAAGCTGGGAAAGACTCATTGGGAAACTTAACAGGCAACTTAATTCAATATGATAATATGTTTCAAAGATAATTGTCCATCATTATCAAACATTTAGAATAAATAATTAGAATTCTGTTTGTTTAGATGAGAAACGTACTTATCCTATCTTTTATATTTACAGAAATACTGTATATGCTGGCATATAAGACTACTTTTCCCCCCTAAAAAACATGCTTCCAAGTGGGGGGGGGTCGTCTTATACGCTGGGTGCACTTCAGTTGGGATAGACATAGCTGCCCATAGTGGCCTCCCGATGCTCGCCCGGTGCCCATAGTGGCCTCCCGATGCCCGCCTGGTGCCCATAGTGACCTCCCGATGCCCACCCACCTCATTCTACATACCATCCAGTATTGCGCGGTATCCAGCGTGGCTGCAGCGAGCATCAGCAGCGAGACAGGGGTGCCAGCCTTTTCGGCGTGACCGGCCCGTTCTGCTCGGTGGGAAGCAGCAGTGCTCCGCCCCGCCCCTTGTCTATGCAGAGCTCGCACATGCGCACTTGCGCACTAGTGCCGGCCACAGGGAGATGTTAAAATCAAATCTGATGTTCTTTTATGTTTTATTTGGTGTGTGGAAGGTGTGCGGAAGAGGGGGTAGTCTTATACGGCGAGTATATAACAAACTCTATATTTTTAGCGGAAATGTTGGGGGGTCGTCCTATACACCCAGTCGTCTTATACACTGGCATATACGGTAAATTGCAGAATACTGTATGTTTCAAATCAAATGGTAAACATGGAAAAATCTTGACATAATGTGAGTTATCTCACATTATGTCAAGATTATTTTTCTTGAATGTATTGTGATGTACTTGTTAATTTACAACAAAAATTAGCTTTCAGGAAAATATGCCAATTGGTCCATTAATTTCCAGTAATAACATTTAGCGCAAAAATTATAATAAGAAAGCATACAAAGTGGTTCCACCTAAACATCATGTCAGACCATGCTTAAGAAAGCTAACTAAGACTTGGCATTAAATCTGAATGGACAAATTACATTTGTATCAATTACATTCTCATAAAAGGCTGTTGCATAATGGAAATGGAAATGAACTTACGAAGCAAAGTGAAGAATGGTCAGGAAATAATAATGAAGAAGCAGCTTGGAACTGACTTTAGTTTTTGCATAGTTTTGATCTAAACTAGTTAATAATTTTGGTTTTATGTCTGAATTGATCCAATGTTCATTGACGGCTGCAGGCAAACAATGATTAAGCTTTGACTGACAAGCTCAGGTACAAACAGAATGTTTGGTTGAGCTTCTGGAGCAGACAACAATTGGTACCAAATAAACTTGTGCTAGGTTGTAAGGAGAGGTCTAATTTGTATTACCATTATGTTAGAAGTGCCTGTGTGTGTGTTGCATTGTATTCTGGGAAGCCGAAATTGCAGAAGGGACACATACCCTCATCCTAAGTAGTCAGAAAGAAAGCATGGAAAGAAGTAATCAACAGTTATTAATGGTAAAAGTCGCCCTTGCTTGAAAGCCAGTTGTATCTGACTCTACGGTTTAGTGCTCATTTCTGCTTACAGCCAAAGAGCTAGTGCTGTCTGCATCTGCAGACATTTCCGTAGATATGCAAAAGGCATGACTAGATACCAGAGTGCACGGAACACTGTTTGCCTTCCCATCAAAGTGGTCCCTATTTATCTACAGTAAAACCTCATATAACACTAAAACCTGGTTCCACAAGTCTTGGTGTTATATGATTTTTAGTGTTATCTGATGCATGTTAAAATCCTATGGGATCCATAGAGATACATTGTAACCACACAGGCTTTAGCGGTTGTTATCTGAAGCATCCCATAGGATCTTAATGTTATCTGATGCAATTCTTCCCCCCAGATTCCTTAATGTTATGTGATTTTAGTGTTATTCGATACTAATGTTATATGAGGTATTACTGTACTTGCAATTTCTTGCTTTCAAACTGCTAGGTTGGTAAGAGCTGGGACAGAGACGGGTGCTCACTCCGTCATGCAGTACTCGAGTCTTGAACTGCTGACCTGCTGACCTTCCAGTCATCAAGTTCAGCATCGTCCCTTCGGGGAGGAGGGTGATAAACAAATATAAATAAATAAATAAACAAACCACTAAGCCAGTTATATATGAGAAAAGGAGGTGTGGAAGCCTATGCTGATTAAAATGCTGTGAGAACAGAGATATCAAGCATTTCATTGCTTATGCCTGCTATATGTCTTCTGCCAATTTTGTTTGTTAGAAACATGCTGTAACTCTTGAAAGAAACCTTTGTTCTTTGTGTTGCTGTGTTCTAACTGCCTCTACATACGGTGTACAAAAACGCTCTTGTCCTCAAGAGCACGGGAGCCTTCCCTTTGTGCTTCTCAAGCAGCTACTCCTTAAAATAAACATCTTTTCCTGTTTCTCTAAAACCCACATAGTTTGGAATTGCTTTCTAGCACAATTTCTTCATGGTGCCATATAAATACATTTTTACTACAGGGAGACAGTTGCTTTTGATTGTGCTTTAGAATGTCAGTATTCATGTATTGAGAACCCTAGCAGCAATATCAGTGAAGTACAGGCATAAGCAAAATAGGACCCAATTCCTTCTATAATTGTGTAAATTCTACACTTGTGGAAGAGAGGCAATGTCTGAGACTTTGATGCCCCCAAAAAAGAGACTTTTGTTTCCCAAAGGATCATATTTATTACAGATGCATGTATTCAAGTTAATAGTTGTTAACTGCTTATCACAAGAGCAGCGCAAAATCACTATGCACAATGCACTGCCATCAGTCTTAAGAATTCCCTATAAAATGTATTGAGTTGAATAATGAAGGAGATATTTAAGGATGTCTTTGTTTTGTTTTGTTTTTGATACAACAGGAAGTTAAATATAATGTTCAATATAATGCTAGATTTACAGGCTTTCTCTTTAAAATTTGTTAACAGTTCAACTATAATAGCCCTTAGTCAACTAGGTGTATGTTCTTCCACAGAATCCTCAATAAATGATTGTGTTCACACTGAGTTACAGAGTCAGCTCTACTCTCCCCCCCACACACACACACACAAATATCACTGTTCTGTGCATCTTCGCAGAAATGTTTGATTTTAGAAACATTTAGCACCAGAACAGATAGTGTCTCACAAAATTACAATGGAATAATAATCAACATTATTTTTTGTTTGGTTTGCAAGAGAATGCTGTGAGAGAAAAAATGGATTACTTACCTGTAATACCTGTTCTTTGAATGATCACCTTTATGTTTATACATGTGGGATGATGCCCACACAAAGCCGATTAAGAATGTGAGTCTGCAATGTTTCTTTTATGTGTTCCAAAACAATATATAGGTCCCATTGAGAACAGAGACAGCATTACACCTAATTGTTTTTCATTCAGTTTTCTCTTGATGCTTTTTTAAATTTAAATAAGCCAAACTCTTTATAGTTTAAGTATTGGAAATATTAAATTTCTTATTCTTTTTCATTTTTAAACACATAGTAAAATTGTTCTTTAGTGTATAACTGAGAGTGCAGATTTTGATAGTGATGCATTTGAGATATCATATTGTTCTCCTGTTTCTCTCTATATATGTTATTAAAACCCAAGTGTGTATCTGTATGGATGTACTGAACAATTTTAAATTTTATATTTACCTTGTGACATGTTATTTGTTACTCTATATAAGTAATAAGTACCTTAAATGTGATAAGTAGGAAGCTTATTCTGCTCCTCTGTAGGATTAAGTGTATAACTTTAAGTTTTGCCTCAGTGAAAATATTACAAGTTTTCTTGTAATTTACTTTATTTACTTTAATTGCAAAGTATATTAATAACTTTATATTCTGCAAGTGCCATTATGCTAGACTTTTATGAATTTAGTAATTACACTGTAAGTCCATATATCCTTGCTATATTATATACTGTGATGTAAGCAACAAGTACTTTCTAATACTTTGTCATCTACTGTATATGAAACCTTGTTTTGAAGTACAGTCAAACCTTGCATAAAGAGCACCTCACTTAAAGAGCAGAATTTTCTCTGAACGTTCCCTTTAATTAACAACAAAAACCTAGCAAAAACACGCTTAACAAATAAATCTGGGTTTGCAATTCCCCCACACACACACACACACCGCAGAAGTCACAATTGGTCACTTCCAATGGTGTTTCGCTTAAAGAGCAAACTCGCTTAAAGAGCGATCCTGTGGAACTCATTATGCTCTTTAAGCGAGGTACAACTGTAGTTAGTTATGCCATATATACCGACATATACTCATGTTAAATAAATGTTAAAAATGAATATTTCCTTTGTTATGTTTATTTCCTCTCAACGATAGTAAAAAGGGTGTATACCTGTAAATACCTATGCAAAGATGCTAGGAGCACAAAATATTCCTTGAGAATTTTGGATTTTGGCAAAGAACCTAGAATCTTATTCTTAAGAGTAGAGGACAATTGTCTCTATACATTTTGCATAGGGAGAGCTAGTTCCCATCCAAGTCTAATTTGGCCTTGGAACATCTGTTCTCACAAGATGATGTGGAGGGCTCTAGAAGGATAGGAATGGGGGGGGGGAATATGCTAGAAAGATCTACTATGATGACACTGGTTTTAGAATATTTTTCCAAGTGTACGTACAGATACTGAATCCAGCTCAGGTAAGAGATTTACAACAAGTACTAAATCTTCATTTTTTCCAGATTTAGGCACAATGTCTGCAAGAAACATAAGATTTGCAAACTTAGTTGATTATTTCAATATAAATCAAAAAAACAACAACAGAAACATAGAAATCATCATTAATACATACATATAATTCCTTAATTGTAAATTTGTTACTGAATTTTTAAAGAAAAAAGTGACTAGTGAAAATGAAAGTACCAAATAATTCATGAATTATTATTATTATTATTCCATGTCTAGGCCAGACACAAAACCAGTGGTGGGCATCAGCAGGTTCACACTAGTTTGCCAGAACTGGTAGCAGAAATTCTGGCTGGCCTGCCCATCCATGTTTTGAAATAAAGTACAGTAGTCCTAATTCAGGTAAATGCAGGGCTTTCCCCCTGGCCACACACACCATACCACGCCCACAGTGTGGTAGTAGAAAATTGTGGAGGCCACCACTGCACAAAACGGTCAAAATGAAAGCACCTCTTGGTGAGCTCATTCCTCAGTTCCCCTCACCTGACCTAGTGTGAGAAAGATTAGCTGGCAACACAAGGTTGCTGTTACCAGGATATGCCTGATTGTGGTTCAAAAATACCACAATCTCCACAGAAGCTCTTTCTGTGTACCCCCATGAAATATTACTTCTTATTTATTGACTTTTGGAAACTGATTAATAATAGTGACACAAATTTATAGCTGTATTTTGATATTCTAGTGCTGATCAGGACTTCTGGGAATTGAAGTTCAAGAACAGCTTGAGTGCCAACGTTCACCATCACTGTTCTAGTGCATTTAAACAACTTAATTACAAAGATACACTTGCTGTAATAGGATTGAGATCTGCTGACACAGTTAGATCTACCAACACTTCTGGCTAAGATAACCCACCAGAAGAATTTTTAAAAGGGGATGACCAAGGAAGGAGCTTCCTTACACCAGATCCAACCCACTTTTAGCCTGGAGACACAGACATAATTTGAGCATAAAGTTCAGCCATGGTCATGATAGCATTTACTTAATTCCATCATCCATAAACAAGGAGGAATATTCATTCAGCCAAGACTTAGCTGATTTTGTATCATAGGAGTCAGTCCTTAGATGTCTTGGTTTGTTAGGATAGGGACTTGAAGTGCTACCATTGTAGTTATATTCTCCAATTTAGGATGAAAACTAGCTGACCACTTCACCTCAGATTAAGATAATCTTAAATAGAATTAAACAATAAATATTACTGAGAGATTGATATCTTTTTCTTCAAATAATATTTCATCAATGTTAGGCCGGGACTAAAACTCACAAAAGCGCCCTCTGTAGGATCCCTTGAGCCAGGTGAAAGCAGAGGGCACATGGTCCACCTAGCCCAGTGATGGCAAACCTTGGCACTCCAGCTGTTCTTGAACTTCAATTCCCAGAAGCCCAAGTCCCTGTGAATCCACACGAATGGGTTTACTGTGCATATGCACAGTCAGGGAACTGAAGTCCAAGAACACCTGGATTGCCAAGGTTAGCCATCACGGGCCTAGCCAGTGGATGACATGATATCCAAATGACTAAAAAAAAACAAGTTGTGTAGAATGTCATTGGGAGATATCTACTCATGCAGGGGATCCTCGCTGAATAACGACTCCAAGGTATCCAATGTAACATAACTTCAATTTGTGCTCTTCAGAGAATTAAGAATTCAGTGCAAATTGTATAGTTGGTAGTTAATAAAAATGACAGCACAAACTGATACAATGCCAAAACAGTAAAACATACCTTTAATTTTCTTGGCTTCTTTAATTGTTTTTTGAAGTTTATTCATTTCTTTATCATATTCCTCATAGTTTATATCCCTTGCTTCTACTTTAGGAGCTTGAAATAAAGAAGGATCTGTACCAAGGTAGGAACATTGTAGATGGCCACTATCACTCAAAGTGACTATCACACCTTTCAGATTTCTGCAGAAAACAAAAAACAGAAAAAATATAATGGGTTCCGAGTATCCAGCTTGCCCCCCTCCCCCCAAAATATCCACAGGTTCAGTATCTACAGTTTCAGTAATCTGTGGGTCTAAAAATATTTAATAAAAAATCCTAAATACATAACATATATGTATTTTCTATGGCGTATTATTCAAACTTTTGCCTTTGTTAAAAGTGCTTCCAAACATTTTTTCTTGAAGTTTTTGTACTAAAATATGTTGACAATTCTACTTAACTTTATTTAAAAGCAACCCACTAAAATTAATGGTACTTGACAAGACTTATTGGTTTCAATGGATCAAAATGAATCTACAGTAAAACCCTGGGTTACAGATGCCTCGGGTAATAGAAAACTCGACTTACAGAAGGAAATTCTGGGCAAATTATGTCCCAAATTATGGAGGGAAAACTTGCATTACAGAACAGGTTTCCCCAGAATAAATGACATCTGGGAGAGTCTAAAATAGCGGCCCCATGATTTTGGACTCTAAAATGGCATCCTCATGCCATTTTAGAATCTAAAATGGTGGCCCCACAGCACCTGGCCATCACCACCAGAAGTTGCAATACATCACTTTCTGCGGCAGCCACAGCAGTGCCGATGATTATTGTGATGGTTTTTGCCACTGTTTCCACAATCTCCAGCAGCAGGAGACTGTGGGGAGCATATTAGCTCCTTTCGGTCTTTGTCCAAGGTCCCTCTGCAGCGGTTCAACAGGGGAAGTGCACCATTCTGGGACTTCCTGGTTCTGCGGCAGGCACCCAGGTGATGACATAGGAAGTCCCAGAATGGTACACTTTCCCTGCTGAAGCGCCATGGAGGACCCTCAGACAAAGACCAAAATGGAGATAATATGTTCCCCACAGTGTCCCGCTGCCAGGAGAAGAAGTGGAGACTATAGAAACAGTGGCAAACCAACACAATCACCACTGCCACCGCTGTGTGGGCTCCTCTGGTGGCAGGACAAACTGCTCCCATTTGTCGCTGACACTCAGGAAGAAGCACCAGAGGTGGAAAAGGTAGGGAGCTTAGCTTCGTCATTTATTCCCTTTTACTGTGTGCTCTGCATTTTTCGACTTTTTTTTTTTTAGGTCGATCAATCTCACCAACTGGGGGTTGGTGGAGGGGGGAGAAGGGGTGTTCTTAGAAGATTCCTCTTTCTCTCTCACACCTCAAGAACCCCCCTCTTCTCAATCCCAGTCGCTTATCAGCTGGTGAGATCAATTGAGGTATAGGAGAGAATTGTGTCTGGCATTTTTTTAATATTGGGGGGATTCTTTTTGGATTTTTATTTTGTTTTTTGGAAGGTCGGGACTGTGTTTCTATTTTTTCAGTGCATTTCTATGGGAAATTATGCTTTGGGTTACGGAAAAACCGCTTTATGGAAAACTTTTCAGAACAGACTAATTCTGTAACCCAGGGTTTTACTGTACTTTTATTTCATTATTTATTTATTGAGGATATTTAAATACTGAACTTCATTTTTGAAGAAAAAATATTACAATTAAAAGTTATGAAGTCACTAGAGACATGGCACAGTTAAATATCTGAAAAATGTTTCAATAAAAAAAGTAAAGACTCCAGCTAGTGTGAGAAATAGCCTACACTGTGAATTGATCAAAATTTCAATAGAGAATCAATCCAAATAATAAATATCTCAATGGAAAATGACTTCCTCAGCACCAAAGCTAATGGCATCTCCTTGGTCATGGTATCATAAGAACTCTGCAACACAAATTGTAAGCTGAGAATGGGATGTACACTGATGCAAATGTCTCTAATTAATATGTATTTCAGAAACAAAAATCTACCCATCTCTAAACAACTATCCCATATCTCACAGCTACATTAACCTAGGACACAATGACATAGTATTTCCTTCAGATAAAAGAAGAATAATTTAAACCAAAACCAACAGCTTTTCTTCAAAAATACCAAAATCACTGACATATTCAGAAGGAAAAAAATCTTACAAGATGTACAATCACTTGTTAGATATACACTGTTAGACTTAGGAGACCAATGATAGAACTACCTCTTAAATAGTACCTGCATACTACTTTTCATCTTTTATCAATATCAACTTCACAGAGATTTGTGGTTTCTCTGAATGATCTCTAGGTAAAGGTCACCCTTGCTTGAAAGCCAGTCGTTTCTGACTCTGGGGTTCAGTAGTCTTCTCTATTTATAGCCAAAGAGCCAGCGTTGTCTGTGTTTGCAGACGTTTCCATAGACATGTGGCAGCCATGCCTAGACACCGTAGTGCACAGAATGCTGTTTACCTTCCCACCGAAGTGGTCCCTATTTATCTACTTGTAATTTCTTGCTTTCGAACTGCTAGGTTGGCAGGAGCTGGGACAGAGACGGGAGACTCACTCCATTGTGCAGTACTCGGGTATCAAACTCCCACCTTCCAGTCTTCAAGTTCAGCGCCCTAACCACTTGAGCCACTGCAGTCCCTAGCTTCTGATCTCTAGCTTTTGATAAATGTCTAATGCAGTGTTTCCCAAATGCTGGTGTTTGGACTTCAATTCCCAGAAGCTTAAGTCAATTCCCCAAAGCACTGATCAGTCAATATACTGGCTTAGGCTTCTGGGAACTGAAGTCCAAACACCAGCATTTGGGAAACACTGGTCGAATGCAACTGAACAATTCTTCCACGAAAATTTGTTGTTGTTGTTGCTCAGTCGCACAGTTGATTCCAACCCTTTGCGACCCCATGGACCACTGTCTGCCAGGCACCTCTGTCCTCCACCATCCTCCTCAACCCACTCAGCTCTGTGTCCAATGCATCTACAATACCATCTAGCCATCTCATTTTTGGCCGCCCCCTTCTTCTTTTGCCCCCCACTTTTCCCAGCATCAAGGCTTTCTCAAGTGAATCCTCATTTGATGTGTTGGTGAGATTTTATGGAATTCTGCAAGTCAGTATGTGGTTCAATGAATGTCTTATGAATACTGGTTTTATTTTTTATTCGTTTAAGAGCTGGAAAACCAAAGGGTATACCTTAAGTCATCTACTACAAATAGTAAAGATGAAGCTAAAGTACTTTAGCTACTGATCAGCCAAAATGTCCATATCATCACCAGAACAATTCTTGCCACATACAGTAATACCTTGGATAACGTTTACCTCGGATGATGCTAAAATCTCATAACGTTAAGTAATCTGGGGAGGAGAATTGGATCGAATAACGTTAAGGTCCTATGGGATGGATCGGATAACAACCGCTAAAGCCTGTGCAGTTACAATGTATCTCTATGGAGCTTTAACGTTATCCGATCTATCCCATAGGATTTTAACATGCATCGGATAACACTAAAAATCGGATAACACCAAGACTTGTGGAACCAAGTCTTAGCATTATCCGAGGTATTACTGTACTTTCTTGATATTTAAATGGTTTTTCTGCTTATGCCAACCTTGTCTGTATTTTAGAATATCTTGCAAAAATGTGTAAATGCAGAACCACAAACACACACTGTGAGTGCTTCAGGGTACAGAGTGAATGGAATAAAAGCTTTTTCCTTTTCTTCTTTCTCCAAACGTCGGTTCCCACAATCCACACGTTTCCTTATCCTGTCAGCTAATTTCTACATTGAAGCAACTACCAATCAGGGGCTTCAATCCATCAGCACCATGACAGAGCTATCCTCCGCTAGACTTTTACATAGCCTGAGATACTCATGTATGTACCATATATTGTCCATATTACTAATTAACACAACTATCCTCTTTGCTTGAAATTAAGCTACTGGGAGCAATGAGCCAAGCTATACATTACACATGAGAACTGGCTTTTCTCCCACTCCTTCTCTTTATTACTGTAATACACTTGTGGAAGGCTGCCAATTTTATTCACAGCAGCCGTATTAGTAGGTGTATCAAACCATTTTCTATTTGCAAATGCCTTCATTTTCCATGGAACAGGGAAGGCAATTCATTTAGCTGTGGGGGGTTTTCTTTCTCACAGGGCAAACAGCAACTGAGAAGATGGATTTTGATAGAGACGAGGGCTGAGGAAAGCCTTTTAATACAGCCATACCTCGCGTAATGAATTTAATGCGTTCTGCAAGGCTGCTCGCTATGCGAATAATTTGCTTTGTGAGTCAGACTTGCATAATGAATATTTCGCTATGCGAGTCGGACTTTTCCCTATGGAAAAACTCGCTATGCGAGTTTTCCACATAGAAACGCTCGTTATGCGAGTTTTTCCATAGGGAAAAGTCCGACTCGCATAACGAAAAATTTGTTATGTGAGTCGGACCGCTTAGCAAAAAACTTGCTCGTTATGTGAGTTTTTCACTAAGCAAAATGCTCGTTATGCAAAGTTTTACTGTATTTCAAAACAACTGGATATCTAATATGATTGCCTTTGGGGGGGGGAGGAAAAGCAACCACCAGTAGCCCACATAATATATGGTTGCTCCTTAGATAGTTGTCTTGTATAAATTATTTCCAATTGGTCAGTAACATTATCCTAACAAAAACCCGAGTACTGCATGACAGAATGAGCGTCCGTCTCTGTCCCAGCTCCTGCCAACCTAGCAGTTTGAAAGCAAGAAATTGCAAGTAGATAAATAGGGACCACTTCAGTGGGAAAAGATCTTGGGGGCATGAAAGGAGCCTTATTCAGGCATCCCCTGAGCGGAGTTCCTCCAGCAAAAATCCTTTCAACCCAGAAAGCACCTTTGTGTACTTCTGACACAATAAATTAATCAACCAAAGACAGTACCATCCTTGCTGAATTTTTAAAAAGTCCAAAATGTAGAAATAGAAAGATAACATCCAATACCTTATGTTCTTTCTCTTTACAACTATAAAAAAATCTTTCCAAGAATACCTCAGCACCATTTTGATATCACTACCAACACCCTAATATATTATAAACTACTTTTATTACACTGACTGAACCAAAGGAGAGCCAAAATCCTTAATTTGTACTTATGAAATGCCTGCTGTGTTAAATTAATTGGGTGCCAGAACTTTTTAAAAAGGTCAAGTTCATAGATTTGTCTAAATAAGATGAAACTGTAGAACGACAATATACTTACAAATGATGTGTAATGTTTTCCATTAAATTTTAAACCACCATACAATTTAACCAAGTGTGCAACCCACCTAAGTAGTCTTCCTGTGAAGAACATATAGACATTAATGGATAATGTCTGGAAGCAGTGTTTCATAGACTGTGCCTTCCAGGTCTGGAAAGTGATATGAGGACTTACTACAAAATTTAATTAGTGGTTCAGAGGAGATTTCTTAAATTAGAAGCATATGCATCCAGTATAATTTTAAATATAGATGTCCCTCCAATTAGAATAATTTTGCCCGACACTTTATTTTTCTCTTCTTGGCACTTTTAGGATAAAAGCAAACAGACCTTATGCGTTGACAAGATCTTCTCTTAATGTATATATCTATAACAAATCTCAACAATAAGTTCCTGTGTTATTATTTATTTATAAAATTGGTTCTCCCCTACTGCAAAACTTGAAAATATTTTTTCAAGTACAGTAATACCTCAGATAACGTTTACCACGGATAACGCTAAAATTGCATAACATTAAGTAATCTGGGGAGGAGAATTGGATTGAATAACGTTAGGGTCCTATGGGATGGATCGGATAACAACCGCTAAAGCCTGTGCGATTACAATATATCTCTATGGAACTTTAACATTATCTGATCCATCCCAGAGAATTTTTACATGGACCGGATAACACTAAAAATCGGATAACACCAAGACTTGTGGAACCAAGTCTTAGCGTTATCCGAGGTATTACTGTACAGTAATACTCCGGATAACACTAAAATTTGGTTCCACGAGTGTTAGGGTTATCCAGTTTTTAAACATTATGCAATACATATATTGCATAATGTTAAAGTCCTATGGTAGTGGTGGTGAAACTTTTAGAGACAGCATGACCAAACTGCAACCCCAAACCTGCTTATTTATCACAAAGTGCCAACATAAATAAATAAACAGGTGAGGGAGGAAATGCTCCCATTGGGCTGCTGAGCAGAGGGGAGGAGTGAACTATGTGCTGGGGGAGGGAGGAAGTGCTCCGATTGGGCTGCTGGGCAGAAGGACGGAACAAACTCTGTGCTGGGGCAACCGCACGGGTGCCCACAGAGAGGGCTCCAAGTGCCACCTCTAGCACATGGTGCCATAGGTTCGCCATCACTGTCCTATGGGATGAATCACATAACGTTAAACTCCATAGAGATACATTGTAACCAGCAGACTTCAGCGAACGTTATGCGATACATCCCATAGGATTTTAATGTTGTGATGCAATTTTTCTCCCAGATTCCTTAACATTATACAGTTTTAGCGCTATTTAGTGAAACGTTATCCGCAGTATTACTGTATATAGACATTTTTACAGTTCCAATATTTTTGTTATATTTTAATAAAGCAAAGCAATCATACTTATATACTGCCCCATAGTGCACTCTCTGTGCAGTTCACAAGTTAATTATCACAATTGTGGATCTTTTGTCTAACATGGGTGACAACCAATTCATCAATAAGCTAGAAGTATCTTTTTGGACCGTAATAAAGATTTGATTCAATAAGCTAGATGCTAAGCTTGCTTTTGCTTTTTCCTTTAAAGGAGTAGATAAAATCAACCAATGGCCGGGGGGAACACTTCCAGTTTGAGAGCAGGTGTCTGGGTAGATCACTGAATTATGAGGGGTACATACAGAGAACCTCCTCAAAGATTGTGGATACATTTTACACAATTGGGCTTACCTCAGGCTATGGCAATCGTGTTTTGCAAGCTAATCTTTCCTACACTAGATCAAATCACAAAGGAACTAAGGAATGGATTCACCAAAAAGATATTTGTCAAGACCAGTGGTTCCCAACATGGAGCCCATGTCCCAGAAGCCTAAGTCAGTACATTGGCTGAGCAGTGCTTTGGGGGATTGACTGCGCTTCTTGGAATTGAAGTCCAAAAACCAAAAGTTGGGAAACACTGGTCAAGACCACCCTTAACAATCTCAATAAATATTGAGGGACTTATTAGTAATAACAGCATTCTGCTAGCAGACATGTATAGTAAACATAAATGTGACATACTGTATATCCAGGAAACACATCAGGGGACAACAAGTTACAGACCCAAAGTGACTGGAATGGAATTAGTGATTGAGAGACTGCGTGACCAGTATAGAAGTGCAATTTTTGTTAGACCTGGTCTCCGTATAATATCAGCTGTATTGACAGAAATGAATACCGCTGAAATTCTCACCATCAAAACCGCAGAATTCTCTGTTACCTCTGTTTATAAGCCACCAGAAGTAAATTTTAGTTTAAATTCGCCAGACAATTTTATATAGGAACAAATAAAATGTGTTCCTGGAGATTTTAATTGTCACAATGAAGCTTGGGGATATCTGTTGTGTTAACTATTCTGTATATCTGTACCTGATGTGTATAAATTGATGCCATGAAGTCTCACTCTTATGTCTGATAAACTGGACATGATCCATAGAATTTTTCATAACTCATGCGCATCTTGCATACACACTCTCAAATCATAATACTGTAATCTATATTAGGTATCTAAAAATATAATATCTTGTGAAACCTTATCAAATGTAGCTGAAGAGAAGTAGATCTTAAGTATAATTCAACTGATTTTCTGACATCTTTAAAAGTAAAATTGAAATTGCTAAAAACATGAGTGTTTAAAACAGTGTTTCCTAGCCTTTGGTTTTTGAACTTCAATTCCAGAAGCCTAAGTCAATTCCCCAAAGCACTGATCAGCCAATGTGCTGACTTAGGCTTCTGGGAGTTGATGTCCCCCTTTAGGGCATGGGCCCCACATTGGGAACCATTGATTTAAAACTTCTTACATTCTGTTATAGTAAAACACCGGATAACGCTAAAACTTGGTTCCACAAGTCTTGGTGTTTTCCGATTTTTAGTGTTATCCGATCCATGTTAAAATCCTATGGGATGGATCGGATAACGTTAAAGCTCCATAGAGATACATTGTAATCGCACAGGCTTTAGCGGTTGTTATCCGATCCATCCCATAGGACCTTAACGTTATTCGATCCAATTCTCCTCCCCAGATTACTTAACGTTATGCGATTTTAGCGTTATCCGATCCAATCGTTATCCAGTGTTTTACTGTATACTGAATATTCTCAGAAAACACTAAATGCATATAGTCATCCAGTCCTTAGTGTGTCCTGCAACTGCCAGAACTTCTGTTAAACAAGCACTACTGCAGAAAGGAAACTTTGAATCCTACCATCTTTTTTCTATAAAATTATGTAATAAATATTGTTTTCCCTTCTTATATGGGAGTTTTTCTATTTATATGATGATGCTTTAACAGTCATGGCTATGTCACCTATAAGAAGGAGTAACAGATGGCCTGGAATAAAGGCCAAAGTATTCTCCCTCTGGAGCATTAAGACTGGATATGTAATGTTTCCTTATGTATAACTCCACCCACACTTTTATTCTCTTTCAACAGTCATTATATTATATACAAATACAAAATTCTTCATGTTTTTCTAGTTATATTTTTCCTATTTTACTGCTTGTTTGCTTTTGGCTATGCCATACATATATATAATCATACAGAAGAGTGTTGTTCCAACAAACATAATAAGAGGGACATGTGTGCAGTGTTCCTTTCCACCTTATCAAACTTCAACACCCTGGTAATGTGGTAAGTTCAGCCCTTAAGAAGTCCAAGCTGTTAAAAACTAGCAACTTGTTTCACTTTTATTTAAACATTAATACAGAGTGCAACTTCTACAGCAATTACATCATCTTGTACAGCAATCCCTTTCATTTAGACTAGGGGTTCCCAACCTAAGGCATGAAAGTCGTTGATGATCTTCTTCTGCGCACTCAACATAAACCCATCGTGTGTATAGTAAATGCTGCAATGAAAACCTGTGGTGCCATTTCATGTGCCCACCCCCAACCTTCCAAGAGCATTCAAGAAAGAAAATAACTGTCCCTTTGAAGCTGTTGGGACAAAATGGCCACCCCCATCATGCAAGCAGGGCAAAATGGCCATCCAGCCCTCAAAGCTGACTGAGAGAATGAAAAGGTTGGGAACCCCTGATTTAGACTGCAGCAAAACATTACATGAGGAATCATCTTTGGAGACATGATGGAAAATTTGTTGGGACAGAATGAAACTGTTATCATTTCATGAGGAAATGTTTCTTGAGAAACAAAGCTCCACTTGTTACTAGTTCACCTCTGTACTCAATTCAATATAGTACTTAGTTATACAGTAAAACCCCAGGTTACGACTGCCCTAGGTTAATTTTTGCCACAGTTTATGATGGCAAATTTAATTAAAATAATTCTCCGCTTTACGACCAAAACTTGTCCTATTTTAAACTCTAAAATGGCCACCACCACCATTGTAGAGTTTAAAATGGCCACCACCCCTCTACCCGAAGTCACAATGCAGCACTTACTGCTGCGGAGGTGCCGTCATTGTCGCCGCCGTGGGTGGCATTTCTGCCACTATTTCCAGACTGTCCACTGCTTCTGTTGGCACTGGGAGAGTCTGGGGACCTTATCTGCTCAGTTCCCACCTTCCTCTGAGCTCCCTGGGCAGCGAAACAGCGGAGAACATGTACCTCCCCCAGATGTGCACCTGGGGGAGGCGTGTGCTGGGAATCGATAAGGTCCCCAGACTCTCCCAGTGCCAGTAGGGGTGGGAAATGGGCTCAATGTGCACCTCCCCCAGGTCGGAACCAAGCAGATAAGGTCCCCAAATGGTGTGGAAAAGGTAGGTAGATTGGATCATCACTTTTTTTTTCACATTACAACAGAGGCTGTTGGAACGGACCTCTGTTGTAATCCGAGGTTTTACTGTACACCACTGTACAGCTCAGGACCCTAACATGTACAGAAAGATCTACTCTCTTTTAATCAACCTGCTTTATTTCAGTTAGGTCTATGTTTACAAGTGAGATAGTTATCTGTAATTCTTCCTCTGTAAACTGCCTCCTCAAGATACTTCATCAGAATCCACTCTATTATGCTTTAGGAGATCTGTAACAACATACATAATCTCCCAGGCCTTTATGCAGTTTCTGTACTTCTGTATGTTCCTTAGTGGTGACTACATTTATCATTAACTATACAGTTTACTATCTTTTCTTGTCTGATGCACCATCCTTTTTTTCCTTACAATATATGCAGTTACTTTGAGAGTTTCTAATCTATGGTAGCCATAATTTGTTGTGATGTCTAAGTTACTAAATTCTTCTTCCGTGTGAGAAAGATTAGCCGGCACAAGGTGGCCATTGCTCAAGGGATGCCCAATTGTGGTGCCAAAATACTACAATCTTTGTTCTCAAGCTAAAATGCTTTGATAGTGGTTTCTGCTTTTGATTTGGAAACAACAGTCCTAAGCCAATAATCATATTTGATATCCCTTGGGTATTTTAAAGCATCCCTGGGTATTTAAAAGTATGTAATCAATCTGATTTCAGTGTTGGCCATCTGGTGATGTCCACGTATAGAGTCGCCTCTTAGGTTCTTGGAAGAGGGTATTTGCTATGACCAGTTTGCAAAACTCTATTTGTCTTTGCCCAACTTCATTTTGTACTCCAAGATAAAACTTGCCCATTATTCGAGTTACCTTTTGATTTCCTACTTTGGCATTCCAATCTCCTATGTAATAAGTACATCTTTTTTGGTTCTAGAAGGTGTTGTAGGTCTTCATAGAATTAGTTGACTTCGGCCTCTTCTACATCAGTGGTTGTGGCACAGACTTGGATTACTGTGATGTGTTGAATGTGTTGACTACGATAATTCTGATGTTATTAAGATTATATCCCATTACTGCTTTCCTCGCTCTTTTATTGACTATAAGGGCCACTCCATTTTTTCTAAGGGATTATTGCCACAGTGGTAGATATAAGTTAAATTCACCCATCCTCGTACACTTTAGTTCACTGATTCCCAAGATATCAATGCTTGGTCTTTCCATTTCATTTTTGACTGTGTCCAGCTTGCCTTGATTCATAGATCTTACATTCCAGGTTCCTATACAATAATGCTCTTTACAGCATCAGACTTTCCTCTCATCGTCAGATACATCCACAGCTGAGCATCCTTCCGGCTTTGGCCCAGCTGCTTCACTCTTTCTGGGACACTTGCCCTCCACTCTTCCCCAGTAGCAACGATCCTTGGAGGGGACTCATATTTAATAGGATTTTTTTCCTCTTTATCCAATACCATATTAAAAATTTTTGCCATTATAGCAAACCAAAATCTGTTCTTCCTATTTATACCTTTTGCTATCTCTTCCCTTTGAATTTACCAATATACAGTACCTTTACCTGCTCTCAATCAGGTCTGAAGGTTAACAACTCAATCCTATGTAGCTATCATAATTATAACCCCATTCATCCAGAAATCCACACAACTTTTACATTAAATTCTTCCACCAGCTTGTGGCGATTGGCGGAGACTGGAGCCAAGGGAAGGACAGCTTAAAAAAGACTGCTCTTCCCCGCCAATCCCCATAAGCCAGAGAGGTTTTTAAAAAAAGCCGTCCTCCTCCCAGCTCATGGTCAGTAGCAGCTGGAGCCAGGGGATGAGTCTTTTAAACCTGAAAGAGGTAGGCTGACTGAATGTTCAACATGATAATTTTGATTACTAACATAAAAGACACATTTCATTTTCCCAGTGTATTTTAAGGGGGGGAGTGGGTCTTATACACCAGCAAATACAGCACTTTATTGTGTTTTCCTATGCTAAGCAACATAATTTAGGTGATTGTAAACTAAGACTAAGCCTGTAGGGATATGACAACTAAAGGCCAGTTTACTACCTACTGTTTGGTGGAAAGGAGAGGGCTATAAAAAACGTGATCTGATTGCCTGTTCTTCATTTTAAAAAAAAGTTCCTATGAAAACTCGAGAGCTCTGTCTCCACTGCTTCTATCTGCAGATTACAGCTAAGGTCTATTTGTTTTTGTATTTCCAGACTTTAATGAAGTTGTAAGTATTTACATTTAAACTTAATAGATACAGATTTTTTTAAGCATAAGAAGTAGAAAAAATTACAAGAATCCAAAAAAAACAATACAGTTGTACACTCCCAGTTAAGGACAGTTAAATTAAAATAATACAAACAAAAATATTTTCAACTAAAATTATACCAGGGTTACTTACTGTAAACTTCCAACTTTTGCTGCGACAGGAATATGGGGAAGTTGAGCTGCCCACTTTAGAGTCACATCTTGGTAAACATGTAGGGTGCTGTAGTGATTTCCAATCAGTGTGTTTACTATTGTCCCAGACACTGTAACGTACATATATAAAGAAACTTTAGAAACTGATCTTACCTCATTTAACCTTCAGTGAGGCACATCAATATACACATGATATTCACACTCTTAAAATAGCCTAATTCAATTTTAAAGGGGAAAATGTAGACTTCTCAAGATATAAAAGTATTATGCTAATAAAGGACAAAGCATATAAGAAGACTATAGAAACTATTAGAACAAAGCAATTGATAAACTATTACTGAATATTACACCAGTATGCAACAAAGTGAAATACAGACAAATCACGGTTACATTTTTTTAGTCAAAATTAGCAGCTGAAGCTTTCTGACAAATGGTTGTGTTTATTAAACAGTACTTTAAAACAGTAAAAGAAACATTATAGTAAAACTCCCAAAACAAAACAAAGCTAAAATAAGAACATTTTGTAGTAACTTTGAATTTAACTACATCTGGTCATTACAAGTGAGTGGAAATACTGTACTACACACATGATTAAGCAGTTTGGCAAAATAGAAAAGAATCAATTTATCCCTCCCCCAACCACACTTTTTGGCTTCACCTGGGCATTGGGATTTGAACTCATTCAAAGTAATAGGGTACAGTATTTTTTGACTATTTCTTTATTAATCTCAAACTGCAATCCTGCCCTATACTTCACAATTTTCTTAAGAGGGTTGTATATTATCTTTTGGAGAAAGACAGAGCTGAAGTAGGAATTGAGCACTTCCACTTTTTCTTTGTCATTTGCTGTCATTTTCCCATCTCCACTGAGCCACTGTTTCTTTTCTCTGTCTTTTGCTACACCAGTGGTGGCTAAAACTGGCACTCCAGCTGTTCTCAGACTTCAGTCCCCAAAAGCCCTGATCATTGGATGTGCTGACTTGGGCTTATGGGAATTGAAGTCCAGGAACAGCTGGAGTGCCAAGGTTTGCCACCAGTGTTACACATCTGCTGCCCAGCAGCTGTCCTGAAGAGGGTGGGTGTACATTACTCTAGTTTCTCAGCTGTGACCATTCCAACTTGGGCAACCTGCTAAGGATAGCAGACTCATAACAGAGACTAGTCTCCTGATGGCATTGATCTCAGTTTGACTAGAACCAGTGGTGGGCATCAGCAGGTTCACACCAGTTCACCAGAACCGGTAGCAGAAATTCTGGATGACCCCGCCCATCCAAGTTTGAAATAAAGTAGTCCTAATTCAGGTGCAACACAGGCCTTTCCCCCTGGCCACTAGCATGCTCACAGTGTGGTAGTAAAAAATCTTGGAGCCCACCACTGACTAAAACCCTTTCATCACATTAAGGTATAAACCCAAGGAGAGGACTGCATTTAAAACTATGTCAGTTTCTATTCATCTCAAGCTTTTCATTACCCAATGCATTTCACAAAATATCAACTCTGTCTAATAATTCAAATAAGAACAAATATAAATCTATTACTAATTCATATAACAAACTGTGTTACTCAAGACTAAAACCATAACGTTTCAACAGTATAATAAGCAAGCAATAATTACAAAGTTTATTTTTTAGAATCATGTTAAATAGTAACATCTAAAATTGGATTTAGCAAGAGGCTGCTTATGTTTACAAACCTGAATATGGAAGAAAGCAACTTGGATTATGCTCAAGCTTTTTTAAAAACCGAATTTGTCCATTATCCTTAAGGCAAAAGAAGTTTCTTTCCCCAAGCACAAATACACTGGAGATAAGTTGACTGACTGAAAAAACACATATATCCAGAGCTTGCTCTCCAATATTTAAAACCCAGTCCACCTTAAGAAAAGAGAAGAAATGAGTGTATAGAAAAGTAAAACATATCTTAGAAAACATTAACAGATTTATTATATGTTAAATAAAATGACCTTTCAACACAAGGGAAAAAATCACAAAGTTGAGACAAAAATCTGTTTTACGTAGTATAGTGAATTTTCTTTTTCTTTTCCAAAATAATGTAATACAGTACCACCAAATTTCACACCATATACAGTGGTACCTTGAGTTACAAATGATTCAAGTTACAAAATTTTCACAATATGAATTAAAATCAATTGAAAATAATGGCTAGAATTATGAATTTTTCCAGAACAGATTAATTGGTTTTCAATGCATTCCTATGGGAAACTATGTTTCAAGTTATGAATTTTGTTTTTCAATGCATTCCTATGGGAAATTCAAGTTACAAATTTTTCAAAACTTGAAAAATGCCTTGGAACACATTAAATTTGTAAATCGATGTACCACTGTAGTTGGATCTTTTAATTAGGTAAACCCAAGTCACAATGAAAATAAATTTATTTTATCCAAACAGTGGTTTTATTCTAACAATTAGTGGAGAAGAAAAGATTTGTAGATCAGACTCCCCAACTCCAAATCAGTTGCTTGCCATTCAAACCTGCTCAGAAACTCTCTGGAGATCTACTATATGTGCAAAGGGCTACAAGGAAGAGAACAAGTAAAATTCCTATCATGGTAACAGATCCAGCCCTTTAGGAATTAAGTCCTATGATGAGACATTTTGCATTACAAACCTCAAAATTCTATATTATGGGAGTTCTACTTGACTGACTCTGAATGTGGCTCACCTGAGAGAAAGGCCTAAACTGTAAAGTCCAACTGTTTAGAAAGAAAGTTCCCAAATATCACAAGGCACAAAGGTATAAATGCACCCTACTAGCACTGTATTTTATTACCATTACTGCAGCATACCATCTCATTTGGTACTAAGTTTTATTTCTATTTGCTATATATGTTTCTCTAATTTTCATCAATAAAATCAATTCAATAAAGGCAACTTCCCATCATGGTGACAAATGCCAAACAAGAATAAAGTTACATAAAACACTTTAAATAGTAGAAAATCAATAAAGATATATACTTGGTACATTTAATGTGAAGGGAGCTTTTTGAATACTTTCCTCAAACACAACAGCATCCAACATTGTAATATAAGCTACTTTAATAGTTCCTTCATATTTAAAAACATAGCTTCTCCTTCTCACCATAGATGGTGCAACACTCTTTTTAAGAAAACCAAACATTATTGATAGATCAATCCTATGAATTAAATCCTACATTGAAGTAGATTCCATTAGTCCCCTTTTGAAAGTCGCTAGACTTGTGCCAAGGCAAGTGCATAATGGAATGCAGCTTAAGGGTGTAGGACACTTGATATTAATTCAAAAGATTATTTAGTATCCAAGTAATATCACAGAAAATTAATCTGAAAATAAAATTTACCACAAGCCTTTTTCCGGACCCAAGCTTTTGTTGCTCAGTTTCTTGCGTCTCAGCATCTTTTGCAAATGCAAGAACTTGGTACCTGTTATACAAAAAAAAACCACACATACAAACTCTTTATCACTGAATATTTTAATTTAGGGAAAATTTATATAAGAATGCATGGAAAATTTCACTTGATCTTTTTCTTTCTTTTAGAATTGCAGGCTTTAATTCTGTTATGATGACAACTCTACCAAGCCCCCAGGGAGGGAGGAGAGAGAAAGGTTAAGCCGCTCAGAGTCGGGTTCTTCCGATTGGGGCGGGGTATCAAGTGTAATAAATAATATAATAATAATAATAAAGGTTCCTATTTAAAGTGCACAGAAAACACAATTTTCTAACTCCCAGAAACTAGACTGATTTTAGACAGACAAAGCCTTGGGGAGAGGGGGATTGAGAATTTGGATTTTCAACACCCTTGCAAGCAAAATTTAACTGATATCTGCCTCCCCCTCCACCATTTAGGAAGCATAAACATGTCAGAAGGAATTCTTAAGGGGTTGTTCAAATACGACGTGACCATTTTAGGAGGGGGAGGCGACCAAAAGTCACGGAAACTCACGGGGGAGGGGGGGTTCAGTGTGAAGTCACGTGACTCTAAAATTATCATGTGCTTTTCCCATCCAGCTGGCCATAGATCTATCTTCAAGACACGTGATTGGGGGTAGGTCAAAGGTCACGGAAAGTCACAGAGGAAGGAGGCAGGGTCAAAAAGTGGCCTATTTTAGGTCACGTGGTATTTGAAAGAGCCCTAAACGTTTGTTTAATATAGCAAGGGTATATGACATGATTATATGGCAAAGCAAGAGTCTCATACAAATAACATATGAAATAGGGTTACTTCTAGTAATGATAAATGCAAAACCGTAGAATAACAATGCAAACTTGTGTTATTTAAAACATTAAAACTTCATCAATACCATCTAATATCACCTTGAGGCACACTTCCAGTTACAGAGTCAAAATGACCAAGAAAGTGTTAAAAAGGCTTTAGAGAGAAGGAAAAAATGCATACAAACAGCTGCAGGCTGAATGAGAAAATAAAAGTCAAGCCAAGCCATGCATTTCCACAATAGCTGGTTAATCTTTGGACATGCTTACTTTGATTACGTGTGCCCACTTTTGCTTTGAAAAGATGCCATATTTATAATGTAAGGATGATCCATTTTAGTATATATACTGTATATGCTGGCGTATAAGACTACTTTTCCCCCCTGAAAAACATGCCTCCAAGGGGGGGGGGGTCGTCTTATATGCCGGGTGCACTTCAGTTGGGATAGACATAGCTGCCCATAGTGGCCTCCCGATGCTCACCCAGTGCCCATAGTGGCCTCCCAATGCCTACCTGGTGCCCATAGTGGCCTCCCGATGCCCACCCACCTCATTCTACATACCATCCAGTATCCAGCGTGGCTGAGGCAAGCATCAGCAGCGAGACAGGGGTGCCAGCCTTTTCGGCGTGACCGGCCCATTCTGCTTGGTGGGAAGCAGCGGTGCTCTGCCTCGCCCCTTGTCTACACAGAGCTCGCACATGCGCAGTTGCGCACTAGGGCCAGCCACAGGGAGATGTTGAAATCAAATCTGATGTTCTTTTATGTTTTATTTGGTGTGTGGAAGGTGTGCGGAAGAGGGGGTAGTCTTATATGGTGAGTATATAACAAACTCTATATCTTGAGTGGAAATGTTGTGGGGTCGTCTTATACGCCCAGTCAATTTATACGCCGGCATATACGGTATTTTGTGCTAAGGAGCACTGGCTATGTTGTTCTTCACTTTACTGGCTACACGCCTGCCATGTCAGCACAGCCACATTCATAAGCATTGGTTTTCTACTTTCTTCTCCTGTCACTCCACCCCACCTCTAGATACTATCTCATTATATCAGTTACGTATTTCACGTCATACATACTTGTAGCTCTCAACCTGCCGGCAGGATGAAACAGTAATGAAGGAATCTGTTCGAGAACTATATGTCAGTGGACCAGGCAGAAGAAAGCCAGGTAAAAAACGGCCAAATGAAAAGCTTTCTTGTTCAAACAACATTAGCATTCCATCCACAGACTGTATACAAATCAAATCTCGACCTATATAAAAAAGAAGCAGAGTAGTATACTGTATATTAGAACAGTGGCTGAATTATTACTGACACTGTGTATGGAGATGCACAACTGCAACTGTCTTAGTTAAACAAACACAATGTGAAAATACTAATGAGTACTTAACTGAATACACCAATGGAACATCACTTAAGATTTCATCTACAGAAATAAGGGAACCTTTTGGGAGAGAGACTTCTACATTCTTAATGTTACAACTGAACCCCTTCATTAACAGGCTGTTTGTTGTTGTCCTCTGATATATGGCCTCTTTTCAGAAGTTAATTTTAAAAACTAAATTTTATTTCCAGTATTTCAAATGTGTTTCAAAGAGATCAATGTTCAACATTAAATTGTCTATATAAGACCTCCAGAAGGCTATTAGCTTTCAAAACTAATTACACGCAGAATGAATTTTATTTCTAGCTAGCTGGTATCATTTCTTCTTAAATGGACCTTGTTTTTATTTATTTTCTTCAATTATATTACAGAATTCTACAACCGTTTGTACTCTACTTGCTGAGACCAAAGTTCATTTTTCTATCAAATAACAACATCCATTTCTCATAACAACGTAGTACATTATTAGAACACTATCAATGGGTAGTTTACAGAATACAAGGTGGCAGATTCCATCCCTAATGATCTGGCAATGTGCATTCAACACAGCGGAGCCAAGGAGGAGAAATGCCAATTGGAGGCAGCAGTAAACAAGTAAAAGATATATTACTTCAGTAATCTGTATTGGCTCAATTAAAACAAAAAAAGGAAAGTCCTGTCCTGTCCAATGGGGGCTAACCCCAAAGGCTAGGCCTTAGGAGATGAAGGCATACCACAATCACAACCAGGGAGTTCACAACTATAATAATTTCGTGTCAGAAATTATTCTGAGTTGAAAGGATTTTTGCTAGAGAAACTCCACTCAGGGGACACCTGAATAAGGCTTCTTTCATGCTCCTAAGAGCTGGGACAGAGACAGGCACTCAATCTGTTATGCAGTACCCGGATCTCAAACTGCTGACTTGCCAGCTTCTTAACCACTAAGCCTCGGCAGCCCCAGTTCACAACTAAAGTAAAGGCAATGCTGAAGTCTAGCAAACAGAATCTTATTAATGATCTAAAAGGAAAGTCCAAGATCAGTAAGTCAAGTTGTATTAATAAACAGTGGCAGTCTGTCAACTGAAGTCAAGTTTGAGGTGGGGGGGATTGTGAACCCCCAATTTATTTGTTAAGTGAGTTTTTGGTTGGTTTTATTTAAGTGAAGCGAACATTCAGAGAAAATTCTGCTCTTTAAGCGAGTTACTCTTTAAGCGAGGCACTCTTTATGCGAGGTTTGTCTGTATAGCTGAATTACTGAAGAGCTCTGATGAGTTCAGCTGCAGGCACTTGGAGAGTTGGCAAGGGAAGTAAGCTACGGGATTTGGCCTACTGCTCTTAAAGGGATGAAGAACTTTCAAACAAGAAGATGCCCTATTCTTCAAAAGGCCTGATCTCTTGAGGAGTCTTTCCATGCAGCCAAGCACTTTGCCTAAGCCAGCTTATAATAAAATTAATACATTTATCCTATGGCATCCTCCTGGGCTTCTCAATGATCTCCTGGCTAAAGCATTTCGGCATATTATTATGTGGTTTAAGCTTCTAAGGCTCACAAAAATTCACAATCTGCATGTCAAGTTTAGAGGATTCTGGATCTTCTCCACTGGATGACTTATCTGGAAGAACTTCAAAATTTAGAACTCATGTCAAACCTTAGCAAACTTGAGTACTTCCTAAATGGTTAATGCTCCACTTTTGTCATTAAAGCTGACAGTCCTGACTTTCCTCACCTCACTGTATATAGCCTATTGTATGATCATTTAAATCCCAAATTGTAATCCTCAATGAATTATCTGAAATAGTTTTGAATTTTTTTCTATAAGGCACACATAGAGGTTGGTAATGACATTGATAACATTGTTATAGACCAGTTATGGTAAACCTTTTAGAGACCGAGTGCCCAAGGAGAAGGCATCAGGGCAGACACCGCGAGTAGCAACACAAGAATGTGACATCACCGGCACACTTCTGGCAATGTCACATGGGTGTGTGCATACATCCCCCCCACATTAATCTGCATCACTCCCCACATGACTGCACCTTCAATGTGCCTGTACCACTTCGCATGTGCCCACAACCCCTCTGCCTCCATACTCCCTTCCTCATGGGTTTTTTTTTTTACTGTCCATCTTTGACATCCATACTTAGTGACTGAGAATAAAAGAGCATAGATGACTTTGGCATTGGTCTCCAATGACACACCCTTATGTTTGATTACTTTTCCTAATTCCTTCATTGCTGCCCTTCTAAGTCTTAGTCATCTTCTGAAAAATATTTTTCACTGCAATCTCCAATTCGATTTATGTCTCAAGCAAGGTATAGAAAATATTACACCATTCCAATTTCTTCATTCCCAATAATAAACTCGAGTAGTTCTTGTAGTCATGATTTTTGTTTTCTTAATGTTCAACAATGACAGAGACAACAATAACAGTAATTATGATGCTATTCTGGGGAGCTTAGAGACACACAGGGCCACCCAAGATATTTAACTGACCTAGAGAGTAAGCCCATAGAGGATTTTACCAATAAAAAAACTTACACTAGATCCAGGATTTGGCCATAGAATCCCAGAAAGGGGTTTAGAGATCATCATGAAGCAATAGGAGAGTAGAGGACAAGACTGCAGAATTCTAGATATGAAATTATCAAGGAATGAACCAGAAAAACTCAGGAGAAGAGGTGAAGTTTTGCAACATTGTAAAGGAAGAAGCAACACAACTGGTGATAGAAAAAGTAAAAAAAAATATAATGAAGAAATAAGAAAAAAGACTCAAGATTATACCACTTTTTGTTACTTTTTACAGAAATATGAGATCAGTCTTGAACATACCAAGCCTAACACAACGAGACATTTGAATAAAAATGTAAAATAAAGAGAGGTTCAACACTGCATCTGTTCCGGAGTGAAGAAGCAGAGTTGGATAGCATCAGCTGCTTCATACCGTATTTAAAGTCATGGGGTTTGATGCAGTTTCATAAAGACAGTATAGAGAAAAATGAGGAGAGAGATAAATACATGTGCAAAAATATATACAGTAATACCCCGGATAACGATTGCACCGGATAACGCTAAAACCGCATACCGACGACAAATTTGGGGGGAAGATTTGCACTGGATAACATTCATTTTAGTGTTATCCGATCCATCATCATAAAGAAGTAAAGGAGGCCAAAGCTCCTCTCCCTGCCACTTCCCTCGTTCCCCCCCCCAGCAGTTTGGGGACTCCCCACACCCACCCCACTGCCTGCTCGGCCACGAGAGAATCCAGCCTGGCCCTGCTTACCTTGCTGCACGCTCCGACAGCCAGTCAAGCCGATCGCTCGAGGCTTCTGTTTTTCTCTTTCACTTCCTGTACTGAAATGACAGGGAGGAGGAAAGAGAGGTGAACCAATCACCTCTCTCTCTTTCCCCCTTCCCTGTCGTTTCAGTACAGGAAGTGAAAGAGAAAAACAGAAGCCTCGAGCGATCGGCTTGACTGGCTGTCGGAGCGTGCAGCAAGGTAAGCAGGGCCAGGCTGGATTCTCTCGTGGCCGAGCTGCGCGTGGGGGAGTGGCTTTAAAGGCAGGGAGGTCTCTTTCTTTCCCTGCCTGCCTTTAAAGTGGTTTGTCCCTGAAGTCAGGGCTTTTTTTCTTAGCGTTGTTCGATGCATGCATCGGACAACGCTAAAAATTGGATGTCATGACTTGTGGAACCAAGTCATAACGTTATCCGGGGTATTACTGTATGAGGAAACACAGAGGAAGCATTTCCATTTACAAAAAAATAACTCGGGGGGGGGGGTCTCAACTTAATAGAAAAAGAACTATTCATGAATGCTGCAGTGTCAAATAGGTGCTCTGGTATTTGGAGTTCAGCCTCAATCAGTGACTTCCATTCAAATTTCAAAAGCTGGTTTACCCTCTGTGAGATGTTTTGTTACAGCAATAATTGTGCAATTAGCCATGCACGCATTCACAGCAGTAAAGTTACAACAGCACCCTCATTTGCTACTCAAGGTTCCTAATTGTCTGGGGGGGGGGGGACTCTGGGGACCTTTTTTCTAGGAGGCTGGAAGTAAAGACTGAAAGAAGAGGATGGATCAAGAAAGGTTGGTTTAAAAAAAAACAAAGGTAACAGCAGCATGCTTAAATGTAATAGGAGGAGGAAGATGGGGGATGAATATCATATAGCAGTGGTGGTGAACCTATA
Source organism: Furcifer pardalis (assembly GCA_030440675.1). Taxonomy (NCBI): domain Eukaryota; kingdom Metazoa; phylum Chordata; class Lepidosauria; order Squamata; family Chamaeleonidae; genus Furcifer; species Furcifer pardalis. The sequence goes on from CP126897.1 coordinate 56,687,591, forward strand.
GCATGTGTGTCAGAGGTGGCACTTGGAACCCTCTCCGTGGGCACCCATGCAGTTGCCCCAGCACAGTGTTTGGCCGACCCCTCTGCCCAGCAGCCCAATGGAAGTGTTTTCTCCCTTCCCTGTTGGCACTATGCGATAAATAACTGGGTTTTAGGTTGCAGTTTGGGCACTCTGTCTCTAAAAGGTTCCCCATCACTGTCATATAGCCAATAAAATGCATTCTGTAAAGGGAGAATTATGGGAACAAAAAAAAACGCATATTAACAAGACCTAAAGGGTTTCCTCTGCTCAGTGGTTAAGAAGCTTGCATTGTTAGCTGGAAGGCCAGTAAATTGGCAGTCCGAGACCCGGGGTACTGCATAATGGATTGAGCACCCATCTTTGTCCCAGCTCCTGCCAACCTGTCAGTTTGAAAGCAAGAAATTGCAAATAGGGATCACTTCAATGGGAAACGATATTGGAGACATGAAAGGAGCTTCATTTGGGTGTCCCCTGAGCAGAGTTTCTTCAGCAAAATTCCTTTCAACTCAGAATAATTACTGACACGAAATTATTATTATAATGATACCTAGTGTGGTATAGTGGACAGTGACAGACTAAGATTCAGGAGGCTTAAATTCAAAACTGAAGATATAGAACTGGTACAGCCACTCCTTAAATATCATACTTATTTTGAAGGCCTATACAGTGGTACCTCATACAACGATTTTATTCCGTTCCACGGGGCTTGTTGTTGTACGAAACAATTTTCTCTATGGGATGCATCATACAATGATATATTTTTTTTGCTAAGTGATTTTTCCCATTGAAAAATTATTGAACGATTTTTTCCATAGGGAAAATTGTTATGCCAGATGCCTCCCCCCCCCCCCCCATGTAACTGTTATGAGATTTCATTGCTATACGGGGCGATAGTGGCATGAGGTTCCACTGTACATTATTTCCAACCAAAAACATACTAACAGATTGATACTATGGATCACTAAGCTTAGAAACAAACATTGCTATATACAGTATAAGCCAAGTAGGTATGCAAAAGACATCAGCCGTAATTATTTAAAATTAAATATCTTTAAAAGGCACATATCACTTTAGAAACATTTCAGGAAGCTTTTAATCATTCATTCATGCTCAAAAGTCATAATGTATGAACTAATATTCTTTTGGAATGACAAAGGAAATCATATGGCAGCTGCAGATGTGCAGGTATGCTATTGTGACATGAAATGAAATAAGAGTTTCAAGTAAAACTGAACATACATGCCACATTTCTCATTCCAATACAACAACCTTTTTGAAATTAAAAAAGCTGTATCTCTTATTAAACATTAGGTGCAGTATCTCAAAGTGTATAGGGCTTTTTTATCCTTTCTCTGTTGATCAAAAACACATTTCTATTATAACAAGAGTTTTAATAAAAAGAGCTAACAGTTTGAGTTAACAAAATCGTAAATCAGCATATTAAAAAGTATTTCCATCAATTCTGAAAAGAATTCTGTTTCCCTTATTAAACATGAAATAGAATAAAACAGCACATTAATCATGACATCTAAAGGAAGGCAGTTAACCAATGAAAATTAATCTTTCTATATTATAAAAGATATACTGTATATCATTAGATTTAAAAAATTGAAGTATAGAAATATAATCCAATAACTATCATACTATAGTATCAACATGTTGAGATGCAGACAAAACACCATTTTTGCATTTAATGTTTTTCTACAACTGTAAGTAATAAACACCAAATATCTCATTTTAAGATTCTACTCCTTTAAGCTTCCAGCTATACATTCCAGTAACAACTTAAATTTGATTATTTGTTCCCATTGCAACATATTTAATCCATATTATTTCAAAGTTAGTTTCACATTTCCTCGTGCTAGTAATTTTAAGATTTTTCCTGTTGCTTTAGAACTCATCCATCTTTCTAGGAAATTTAAACTCTTCACAATTTGAGCCAATGAACAAATGCTTCCTATTACTAAATTCAATCATTTTAATAGAATTATAGGCTGAACATGTAGAAGTCTTAGAGCCTTTTTAAATATAGCAGTTGTTTTAGAGTTATGACTCTCCTTAGATTCCTACAATGAGACATGTGTTTTTTATATTATAAAATAGAGTTATGTGGCTCCTGTTCAATCTAGGCTTTATTTTCGATAACATCAAAAACAGATTGTTTATACAGCTCTACATATATGTCTTCCTATACATTCTCAGAGGTAGGTAGCTTGTTGCTGAAATCTAGAGACACAGATTTAGGCAACAATTTACCTAGTCCAAAGGATTAAAAATATATATTTCTGGATTCACATTAGTTTCTCTGATATTCTTAGATTCCAGGGGTTCAACCTTACAAAAATAGGACAGAGGTCAGTAATAATGTTTTAAATGAACATTTGACATATTGTTTAAAATTCCAGATACAGTGGTACCTCGCATAACACATCATATAGCGGAAAATTCGCACAACAAAGCGTTCGTTTTGCAATGGCAATACCCCGCATAACGAAATTTGTTGTTGTTATGTGGGGATTTTGGTAACCGGGGTATATCTACTTAATGGGAACCCTGGTTAATGTGGTGGTTGTTTTTCATTATGTGGGGCATCATCCATAGGGAACCACATGGGGGGGGGGACCGCAAAGCGAAGAGCTCCGTGGAATGGAGTTTTTTTGTTATGCTGCATTATACTGTATTATGATCTAAAAGTAAAAATCAAATGATACAATACCACTGAAACATTTGAAGACTAATTACTGGAGAAGCACATATAAAGAGCTAATCTAAATGACAGATTTGATTAGCAAATAACATCTCAGTCTTAAAATATAACAAGCCAGTGCTTCCTAAATCATCTTGACAAACAACTTAAGAGTAGTTGTTTGAAAAATAACTACAGTAAAACCTCGCATAAAGATCGCCTCGCTTAGAGAGTAACTTGCTTAAAGAGCAAGATTTTCTCTGAATGGTCACCTCGCTTAACAAATAAAACCAACCAAAAACTTGCTTAACAAATAAAACCAACCAAAAACTTGCTTAACAAATAAATCAGATTTCACAATTCCTCGTGCCAGAAGTCACAACTGGTCACTTACTATGGTGTTTCGCTTAAAGCGCAAACTTGCTTAAAGAGCAATCCCATGGAACGCATTATTCTCTTTAAACCAGGTACCACTGTACACAGAAATAATAATGGTACAAATTCCATCCCTTATATTTACTGTCTGCCAATTTCACAATAACTGGAAAGTTTTCTCCCACATTTTATAACTACTGTTAAGGGAATAAGAACTGTAGAAGTTCTCTCTCTACATTAGAACTTTGATGCTCACCAAAACTGAAAGTAGATCCAGCAGCAGTGAAAACAAATTATTTATCTAATGTTCTTGAGAATCATAAGCTGGAGATGTGTTAATGACTACTATCTTTTTTAAAAGGAACAAAATCAAAAGAGTACAGACCTAATAAATGACTGTTAAGAGAGTTCTTTGAAACAGGAAAAGTTAAGGGAAAGTATTTTTATGCTCTTATAAGTCACTGTGCTATTTCCTATCAGATCTACTCTCAATAAAATACATAACCTGTAAAATAATAGAATTCTCAAGAACACTGAAAATGTTGCTTTTATTTTTCTTCAGAATTCAACTTCCAAGTGTTTTTACCAAAACAACAATATTCTTCTTGTTTGTTGCAACTTACTCTCTTTTTCTCAATTATGAATTTGAAATAAAAAGGAAAATTACATTTCCCTAATTAACTCTGAGGACAACAGTTTACATCAGGAGTTCTCAACCTTTTTAAGCTGAGGACCGGGTCACGCTCCCTCAGACAGCTTGGTGGGGCAGACGGCCATTTTGCCCTTCCTCCACCACATGACACTTCCAGGTGTGGTGGAGACGGTGGGGGGCCACATGAAATGGGGCTGTAGGCTGCATCCAGCCTACGGGTCGCAGGTTGAAAATCCCTGCGTATCTGCTAGCCAGTTTTCCTTTTAAATAGTCTGGTCAAGCAAGTGTTTGAAAGATTTAGGCCAAGCAAACATCATCCCAAGCAGATTCTCCAATCTTTTGGGAGACCATTCTTTGAGTAACTAAATGGCTGTACAAAAATTACTTAAAAGTGATTAACCAAAGCATAATTGAAGTGGCTACAGTAAAGATCCGAATCATAAGTCTTCCTAAAACATTTACTAATATTACATTCAGCAAGCCAAACTTAAGTGACACTGGATTATACTACAGCATCTAACACCATTCAAACAGCAATGTAATTTATTTATTTATTTATTTTATTTATTCAGATTTATTGTAACTTAACCATGTTTATGGAAATGATTTTATATGCAGTACATTATGTATTAATTACATTAAATTTATTTTATATTTCTTATATATATTGTTTACCACCTAGATTCATGAATATATTTTAATATTGAAAATACAGAGCTATACAGAGAGATTACATATCTGTACAGAAACAACAGTAACATCACTGTCGAAATCTATTATAGTTCTTTTAACCAGAGTGAGAATCTGCATGATAGCCTACAAGAGCATGTTAAAAACATTCAAAGAGACATAGTAATAAAAGGAGACTTGAAATATCCTGATGTCCACTGAAGTGGAATGTCTACTCAGCTGGGACTGTAAGGTCCACTAAATTCCTCACCCATCTCCTGTCAACTTTATCTTCCAGAACGCAGAAGAAACAATTGCAGGACTGCTCTTCACTGTAAAAACAGTGGGAACTTCAGGTGGAAGTGCCTGGGATTTGTTCTTTTAAAAAGTGGAAAGCTGAGTATTAGGCCAACAACAACAGCCTGAGGGGAGTTAGTCTGTGTTCTGGTTTGGTTGAATTTTGTATATTGTGAGGTTATATTTTATAATTTTTATTGTACCGTTGCTGTTTTGACTATAAGCCACCCTGAATCGCCTTGGCGAGTGGGCGGCAATATAAATCTGAATGAATAGACAGACAGACAGACAGACAGACAGACAGACAGACAGACAGACAGATAGATAGATAGATAGATAGATAGATAGATAGATAGATAGATAGATAGATAGATAGATAGATAGATAGATAGATAGATAATATGGCATACACTCTGAACTTGAGAAAAAGTTACTTCAACAAGCTTATGGAAATATGCTAAAAGAAGGGAGTCCATGGTAGATGGGAGTTTCTTAAAGGAAAGGTACTGAATGCACAATCACACATGATCCCTATTAGATCTGTGATGGCAAACCTTGGCACTCCAGATGTTCTTGAACTTCAATTCCCAGAAGCCCAAGCACCCTGTGAATCCACACAAATAGGTTTACTGCAATTCATTCGTACAGGCGCGTTTTACTTCCGCTTCTGGGAGCAACGAGGGCAGCATGGACCGGATGAATCGCAGTAAACCCATTCGTGTGGATTCACAGGGTGCTTGGGCTTTTGAGAATTAAAATCCAAGAACATGTGGAGTATCAAGATTTGCCATCACGGTTTTAAATGAACTATGTTTTAGAAGGACCAAGTATAAGAAATGGAAGGGGGACACATTACCAAGAAAAATTACAAGCATATAGCCAATGCATGTAGGGAAAACATCAGAATTACTAAAAGCCAAAGTGAGCTTAAACTTAGTGTTCTTTCAGCTATGCTAAAAGCAAGAGGGAGTGGGGAAGGAGACAGTGAGTATGCTGCATGGATGGGATGGGAAATTATTAATGAGTGACAGAAAGAAGGCAGAACTGACGAACACCTCTGTTCTTTCTCTCTTCCTAAAAGAAAACATCTAGCAGGTGCCAGAAAGAAGTGAAGATGTTCTGCTCAGAATAGACTAAGGAATGTTACAGTAACATCTGTGTTAACTATATTCAGGTGTCCTAAGATTTGTGTTGCTCTATTTGAATAATAAAGCCTAGACTCCTGCATTCCAGCTACCATACAACATACAGGTTATTCTTCACAAAAAATATTGTTTTACCTAAATTGGAGCATGTTACTGGTTAAAGAGTCCTAGAATACAATGATTTTTATAAGGAATAATTTCCACCACCTTTTTCCTGCCACCTTAACTTCAACTCATACCCATTCTAGCTCAGCAGCCCCATACCCAGTGATGGGCAGCAACAGGTTCGGACCTGTTCGCCAGAACTGGTAGTAACTTTTTCCTGGTGTCCTGGAGAACCAGTAGCGGCTTTTGGGGGAACCACCTCAGGGGCTTACCTTTTCACCGGTTTGCCCAATGTACATGTGTGCCAAGCGCTTGGTGTGCATGTGCACCTACAGCACTTGGTTTGTGTGTGCAGCCTCCTTGCTGTCCTCTCAAGCGGGGAGGAGGAAGAGAAGCTGCTAGCCTGAAGCTCCCTGTAGCCTGCTCCCCAGGGTAAGTGACTCACCTTTGGGTGTGGGGCAGGTGGGTGTATTTTAATGTGTATTTAATGTGTATTTATTTTTAATGTGTATTTTTATATGTTTTATGTGTATTTAATTTGTATTTTATGTGTTTTATGTCTATTTAATGTGTATTTAATGTGTATTTATTTTTAATGTGTATTTTATGTGTTTTATGTGTTTTATGTGTGTTTAATTTGTATTTTTATGTGTTTTTATGTCTATTTAATGTGTATTTATTTTAATGTGCATGTTATGTGTTTTTATGTGTATTTTTATGTATTTTTATGTCTATTTAATTTGTATTTTTATGTGTATTTATTTTTATGGGTTTTTTTACATTGGCTCCGCCCACATCACTGGCTCCGTCCATGACGTTGGCTCTACCCATGACATCATGATGTTGGCTCTGCCCACAATGTTCGCCCCGCCCACGGTGTGGTAGTAAAATTTTTGGCTGCTCACCACTGCCCATACCCCAATATATCGTGGTAAATATCTGTCTTCTAACCACTAAACCCAAAAGGTTTTCCCAATTTTGTAAGCACAAGACACAAATGAATTTAGAGAAACCAGGTGATTCATCCTTTGCTCTACCAACCAGAAATGCTTTGATGATGAATAAATCATCAAGCAATAAAGTGATCAGAACAAAAGGATTACATTTATTGATGAAACCCTGCTTAGACTCATTAAGCACTGAGTAGGGGGTTGGACTTACTGATCTCATAGACCCTTTCCACTTCAGTTTTTCTATGAGGTATTGAGAGTTATGTTAGCTGCCCTGGGTCTTTTTGAGGAGGACGGCATAAAAGTTTCTTAAATAAATAAATAAATAAATAAAAACAAAATGTACTACTTGGCAGACATTCAGGTAAGGAAGCCACACTCAAACAATACAAAAAATGGGTTAAACTTAATATATAGTCTTTGTTTCCTTTTGAAACCAACATCTGCATTGAGGTGAGTAAAGCACTAGTCTCCCATTCTTTATATAGTACCAGCTGAGAAAACAACAAAAATATGGAGTGTTGAATATGGGTAGACTCCATATTTTTATATACCAGTACTCTCAAAATATGCAACTATACAAAAGCATGCAATTTTAAAATGATCTCTAAAAAACAAGCAAACTTTTGAAAATTCACACATAAACACAATTCTACCATGTCTAAATTTGTTGTACTTTATAGGTTTCTCCTTTGAACAAACCTCACAAGAGGCTAAATTTTATGTTAATTTAAATTTGGTCACTTTGCATACCCAGAAGGTAACAGATTGTTGATGTGATAATTTGCCATAAACTAATACACTATTTGCTCTCTCCATCCACAAAGAAAAGAAAGTAAAACTCTCCATTTGGGAGAAAATGGAAAACTGCAGTTCTGTTACAAAGCAAGAAGCAGAAGAAGCAGAAGAAGCAGAAGAAGCAGAAGAAGAAGAAGAAGAAGAAGAAGAAGAAGAAGAAGAAGAAGAAGAAGAAGAAGAAGAAGAAGAAGAAGAAGAAGAAGCTTTTAATCTCTATTCCTTGCAGACAGAGGGAAAAACAGAGAAACTGTTCAATCCTAAAATACATTTTTATAACTAATCATGGTTCACAACTGAAGGAACAGAATATTTACAAGCTAGTAAAGTACAGATGAAATGATCTGAACTAAAGAGATACAGCTGATAAATTTAAGTTCAAGTTTATATCACTGTTTTATTTGATTATAAGCAAAAGGTACAGTTAGTTTTGGAACATTCAGTTGATAATCTTTTTCTGACCATCACCTAATAAAAACCACCCTTGCAAAATTATAGAAAAGCAAACTACAATCTACTTCTGTTGTAAGTTTCCTGTTACAAGATTGCATGATTTTTACATGTGTAGTACTTTGTTATTAAAAAGAATTCTTCCTCATAGCGCCTTCTTTGTTTTAAGTCTGAAACATGCTTTGCCTCCAGGCTAAACTACAATAAAAGTAAAATGAATTCAGACACTTGGCTAAGAAAAGCTAAATTTTGTTTAGCTTTCTTCCCCTAGTAATTTTTTTTCTTGTAAAGGATTTCTACTGTTTTAAAAATGCAATTGTTTTCAATCTCTTTTGTTTTCTTAGATCCATAGAGTAATATAAAACAGATGTGTAATTCTGAAAGCCATTTTATATTTTTAAATAACATAAGCATTCTTATGATCCCTACCTTGCTACTTGTGTTGGGTTTTTCAAAATATCTATAAAAATAGCATAAACCATTCAACAATCACTTTCTGAAATAATGAAAAAAATCCATTCATCCTCTTGCACAGGCTGACAAGGAGGGACACTTTACATTTGTATTGCAATCACATTCAATGTTAAGAGAGGATTCTATGAAAATTAGAACAATAAGGTGTCCAGTTCTATACATGCTTAGGTTTCTAATTTCATTGCTGAAACAGAAACACGTCTTTTGTATAGATTTCCGAAGAACATTTAGGTCACATAATCATTTTATCCACCATATTTTTCTACAGATACCTTATTAAGTAAATCCACAAGTTCATGATGTTATGGATAATTTAATACATGCTATAATTGTAGCATGCTAAAATTACTGCCATAAGACAGGGGACAGAGTGTGGCAGTGATCACTGTTAGAAAAAGCTGAAATAGAATCATTAAAAGAATTGTAGTTCCAAAACATAATTTAAATAACATTCCTAATACATTTAAAGTCCATGTAAAGAATTCATTTGCATTACTCAACTCAATTGACTGGAAACAAAAAAAATGTGGAATGAAACCAGAGACATTATTATTATTAGGCGCTGGGGCAGGGAAACCTGTTGGCTATGGGCGACCAGACTTCACCAGCTGCCGGGGCTCCCGGGTCCTGCCCCCACCAGGCTTCAAAAGACTGCTTCAGTGGCGAGTGGCAGGACTTGCTATCATCACTGTTGCCTCAAGACCTTGGCCAGTGCTGGGGGAGGGAGGCCCATTGGCTATGGGTGACCAGCCTCCACCAGCTACTGATGTCCCTTGGGCCCCATTCTTTCAGCCTCTGCTACCTTCGGAACCTGGCCGTAACTACTATGAAGAGGCTATGATGGTACTATATTCCTGTTTGCTATTATATGCTGTGGTGTTTTTTTTTGAATTTGTATATTGTATGATGTTATTTTATTACTTTGTATTCATCGTGTAATTTTGTTACTGTATATTGTTCAATTTACTGTTTATATTGTATTTATTGTGTATATTGTTTTAGGATTATGTAAGCTGCCTAAAGTCGGGTTTTCCTGATTGGGCAGGATATAAATTTGAAAATTAAAATTAAATTAAATTAAAAGACAATTCCTATACTCAAAAGAAAAGCCTACATCAGTGGGATGGGGAACCTTGGCACTCCAGGTGTTCAGGAACTTCAATTTCCAGAAGCCCTGATCAGTAGGAGTGCCAAGTGTTTTGGAACTACAATTCTTTTAGTGATTCTTTTTCAGCTTTCTCTAACAGTGATCAGTGCCACAATCTGTCCCCTATCTTATGGCACTAATTTTAGCATGCTACAATTGTATATGTATTATACAAATCTGGTTTTCCTTCATGAAAATCATGAAAAATCATGAAAAATTAATCATCATCATCATCATCATCATCATCATCATTTCATGTCAAAAATTATTCAAAATTGAAAAGATTTTTGGTGGAGAAACTCCGCTCAAGAGACTTCCAAATGAGGCTCTTTTCATGTCCCCAATATCTTTTTCCTACTGTAAAAGTCCCTATTTATCTACTAGTCATATCTTGCTTTTAATCTGCTAGGTTGGCAGGAGGTGGGACAGAGACAGGCACTCAGTCCATCCTGCAGTACCCAGGTCTCAAACTGCTGACCAGCTGGCCTTCCAATTAACAAGGCAAGCTTCTTAATTATTGAACCACAGGAGCCCCATCATCTGTTTTGGGGTGAGAAGTAATTAACTGGAGACAAAAGAAGTGAAGGTCTATGATTCTTCTTCACTTTCCTTTCATTGAGTGCTAGACAGGATCCTAGAGACCTTCTTCATTGCCGATGCTGGTTTTATCAACATTCAGCTTGGTATTTGCTATGTAAAGTTTGTTATTTCTTCCTGCTGGAAATGTGGGGATAATATTTCAAGACAATGTCACACCATTTCCTGGTGTACTGAATGGTATCCCACATTCTTGCTCTGTTTACAAACGACTGAATAAAGATTTAAAGTTGCAGTGAGATCAGATCAAGTTGAAGTTACAGTTTTCAAATAACAAACTTCAGCCTGTGACTAGGAAAAATCTTAGCCACAAGGAATAAAGACTGCATCTGTATAGTTCAGTTTCAATGCTGATACACTGACAAGATGAAACGGCTCAACAGATACTTGTACAAAATTATCTTCTGGTTATTTTTATTTATAAATAGAGTAACGTTAAAATCATTCTCTAATAGCCAAATTCTTGATTTTGGTATTAAACTTTAGGGAGAATGAAAAAAGGAGGCATACTTGGTAAGAGACAAAAAGATTCAGCAACAAACTCCTGGCAGAAATGGGAAACATTACTTTTTTCGATTACAATTCTCAGGCAGAATAGCTACGAACCATGTTAGCTGATGCATTCTACAACCTATACTGGACATTGTGCACATACTGGAAAGGGCAAGTCCCACTGACATATTCTGGTGATGCTGTTCATTCAGAAAATGACTGCAGCAGTAGACCAACTGGAAAGACTGAAAGTAATTTACCCAAAAAATTAAGTATACATCACAGCTCAGGTCACACCTTCATAATTCAATGCCACTATTCTGAATCCAGGGCGACTTAGTGGTTGAGACACAAAGCATGATGACCAGGAAATGTCAGTTCGAGACCCATGTGCTAGGCACTGGAGTGTGTGCCTGTCGTCTGTCCCAGCTCCTGCCAAGCTAGCAGTTTGAAAGCAAGAAATTGCAAGTAGATAAATAGATACACTTTGATGGGAAAGGTGACAGTATTTTGTGCACTCTGGCATTAAGCATGCCTACCACATGACCACCAAAAAAAACTGCAAACACAGATAGCACTGGCTCTTTTGCTGTAAATGATGAGCACCACCCCCTAGAGTCGGACATGATTTGCTTTCTGAATCCAGGCATATCAGAAAACAAAATAAAACAAACAAAATAAATAAAAATAAAAAACACTATAGCACTTTAAAGACTGCTATATTTTATTGTTAGCTTTCATGGATCAAGTCCACTTCTTCAGACACTTCAGACATTTTATTTTGTTTATTTTGTTTTGTTTTCTGATATGCCTAAACCACAGACTAACATGGCTACTATTCAAAAAAAAATTCTGAATCCAGTTATTTTATGGAAAGCAAACTGATAAGGCTCAGATACATATAAGTGCCCCCCCCCAAAAAAAAATGACTAAAATCCTGAGGTGAGATCTGAGCCTCAACAGTCAATAATGTTTCAGCATGCAACAGAAAGGAGATGCATGTTTTCTTGGAGAAACACCCATCCACATACTGTACTGGCAAAGCGATGTTATGATTCCAAAAACAATTTCCGTCATCGTACAGGAAAAAAATTAATGAAAAGCAATGAAAACTGAGTTATTCCATCAAGCAGCTGGCATCTAAAATGTTTTTTTAAAGTCTCTCTTTAACAAAGTTCAGTTTCTGTTCTGTTTTTGTACTGTGATTATTGTACTTTGTTTTGAAAGTAATAGTGGGCAGTAAATCAATTGGTAAATATTGTAAGTAGACAAACTTTACTGTGCTACCCATCGTCACCAGATGACAACAGACATGACTATTTAGAGATTTAAAATAGTGTTGGCAAAGTGCAGTGTTCCAGATGTCACTGGGTTGCAACACCCAGCATTTCTCACTACTAGCTATGCAGGATGGAGCAATAGGGACTTGTAGTCCAACAACATCTGGAGGACTGAAGCTTGCCTATCCCTTTTTCAAGATACCATGGTATATGCAATTTCATGTGGCAAAGTCCTGTTCAGTCTTTAATTTTTTTAGAGCTGTCAACGTAGATAGAAAGTCCCAGCTACTCCTTCCTCTCCTTCTTCAATACTTTGCTTGCTCCTCAGTATGAAGAGAAGGATTCTGTTGCATATACAGTGGAACCTCAAACAAAGATTTTAATATGTGCAAAAGCTGGCTTGAGACTCAATATCAAGAAAACCAAGATAATGGCAACAGGCCCCATCAGTCCCTGAAAAATAGATGGGGAAGAAGTAGAACCAGTGACAGATTTTACTTTCTTAGGATCAAAGCTCACTGCAGATGGTGATTGCAGCCATGAAATAAAAAGGCAACTGATTCTTGGCAGGCAAGCGATGAGAAACCTGGGGAACATAGTGAAAAATAGAGACATCACATTGCAAACACAAATTTGTATAGTCAAAGCAAAGGTATTCCCGGTGGCAATGTATGGTTGCGAGAGCTGGTCTATAAGGAAAGCTGTGCGCAGAAGAATAGATGCCTTTGAAATGTGTTCGAGGAGTTCTGAGAGTACCCTGGACAGTGAGGAGAACAAATAGGTCAGTCTTAGAAGAAATTAACCCTGACTGTTCCTTAGAAGGTCAAATAGTAAAGATGAAGCTAAAGTACTTTGGACATCAAACGAGAAGAGAGGATTCGCTTGAGAAAGCCTTGATGCTGGAAAGGTTGGAGGGCAAAAGAAGAAGGGGGCAGCCCAAAATGAGATGGCTAGATGGTATTGTAGACACAACGGGCACAGAGCTGAGCGAGTTGAGGAGGTTGGTGAAGGACAGAAGTGCCTGGCGGACAGTGTGGAGTTGCAAAGGGTCAGAATCAACTGTGCAACTGAACAACAACAACAAAAATGGGGATCGTTGTTATATGAAACAATTGCTATATGATACATGCATCATATAGCGATTTTCCCTATGGGATGCACTGTACAATGATTTATTTATTTATTTATTGCTACGTGGCTTTTCCCAATGAAAAACTATTGTACGGTTTTTTTCCATAGGGAAAACTGTTATGTGGGACGACATTTCCCACCCCAAAACCTAGTTGTTATGCTTTTTCGTTGCTATACAGGGTGATTGTTGTGTGAGGTTCCACTGTACTTTCAACACACAAGGAAGAACCAAAATCCTCCTGGATTCTTGTTCACCTGTAAAACATGAACCTGATCAGAGCAACAGTCTCTCTTCTTCAAATCTGTCACTGCTTGCACAAGGAAAAGGCAACGACTGATATGGCTCCACAAATTCATCTTTAGAAAAATAATATGCAGGTCACTCATTGTTGTGAAATTCTTTTTATACACATTTTCTGTTCCAAACATCTGCATTAGTATTCTATTTATAAATGTTGGCACAACTACCATTAAATGTTAAACAGTACTTTTTCAATATGTTAACACTTTTCCATTTAGAGGATTGTCTGTTTGTGATGTTTAATGATGGCACTGTTTACGAGGAAGTGTTCACTTCCTTATGATTATAATACTGATTTGTAACTTATTGTCAAAACACCATAACATGATACTGTACTACAGTATTTTTGTTTTGAGTTCACCTCCAGTAAAATACAAGAGTGCCCTCTAGTGATGAAACTCAACAATCTACAAGTAACAGTGTACAGTATTCTTTCTACAGAGTCACAACATGTATTTACTTTATGCACTCAAAAAACTAGAATAAAAATTAAAATAAAAAGGATAAATCACTACCACAAAACATAGAAAAAAAGATTGAACGCAAAACAAAGATTTTCTCTCCTTCACTTTCCAGACATTACTGGTTAAATTTAGTAAATCAAATAATGAAACAATTCAGTCCCAAACAATTATGAGATACAGTATTTCAACCCACATTTTCTTTCATTTTATACTCTTAGACAGATGATGAATTGGTTTTTCCTCCTACTTCTGACATTGTCAAGCAAATGTTCAGTGGGAATACATATGAATTGCACCAGAAACATATTACAGTAATACCTCGGATAACATTTACCTCGGATAACGCTAAAATCGCATAACGTTAAGTAATCTGGGGAGGAGAATTGGATCGAATAACAAGGTCCTATGGGATGGATCGGATAACAACCGCTAAAGCCTGTGCGGTTACAATGTATCTCTATGGAGCTTTAACGTTATCCGATCCATCCCATAGGATTTTAACATGCATCGTATAACACTGAAAATCGGATAACACCAAGACTTGTGGAACCAAGTCTTAGCGTTATACGAGGTATTACTGTATATATCTTTTAAGATAAATACTGTAAAATTAATTCTAATCTTGGCTTTAAGTAGAACAATAGTAGTAGACAATATTACTACTGTCTAACACAAGGATGCCCAAACTACAGCCAGTGGGCTGGATCTGGCCCCTGATGCAGATTCATCTGGCCCGTGAAGTCCTTGTCACTCCCAGAAACGGCTGAATCTGGCCCATGGGCCATAGTGACCGGCCCCCTGAACCACATGACCGGCCTGTAGCCCAAAAAGTTTGGGCACCCCTGGTCTAACATGTGTTTATGTCCAAATATCTCCTCTCCTATCTTTGTATGCAGACTGAATACAAATGCATCAATTAATCATCACATTATTACTCAGTAGGTAAAATCCTGTTCAGGTCCATGTACTCTACATTTATACCTCAGGAAGTAATGTCAGGCCTTATGGCCAGGCAGCTAAGACTGCACAATAGATCGAATAGTTCACAACTACACAGTTGATAATGCAGTTCATATTGCCTGCAGAAGTGCTTTGTAGATATTAGCAATTACACATTATACCGCCCCATAGCACTTAGTGTGCTCTCTGGGCAGTTTACAGGTACAGTAATACCTCAGATAAGGTTTACTTCGGATAACGCTAAAATCGCATAATGTTAAGTAATCTGGGGGGGAGAATTGGATCGAATAATGTTAAGGTCCTATGGGATGTATCGGATAACAACCGCTAAAGCCTGTGCGGTTACAATGTATCTCTATGGAGCTTTAACATTATCCGATACATCCCATAGGATTTTAACATGCATCGGATAACACAAAAAATCGGATAACACCAAGACTTGTGGAACCAAGTCTTAGCGTTATCCGAGGTATTACTGTAATTAGCATTTTGCCCTCCACATGCTGGGTACTCTTTTATACCAACCTTGGAAAAATGCAAGGCTGAGTCGACTTTGATCCCTGTCAGGATCAAACTCACAATGTTTTAGCTACAATAAACAGTTTAACTACTGTGCCATCAAGGCTCTTACAGCTGTACTGCTGTGATTCCCCCCCCCCCCCAATCACTTACGTAACTTGAAATTATGTACATGTAGCAGAACAATAGGATTTTGGCCAATCCTATCTTGTAAAAAACATTATATATACAGTACTTGTAATTTTCACAAGACACCATCGTATCGGTCTTAATCTTAAATGTTTATGTGCTGATGTTCTGTGATACTGATATTGACTATTTATTGACTATTTTCATTTGATATTGACTATTGATTTATTGATATGTTGTGACTGTAACTATACATGTGTGTAAACCGCCCTGAGTTGGCTCTGCCAAGTAGGGCGGTATAGAAATTCAAATATAATAATAATAATAATAATAATAATAATAATAATAATAATAATAATAATAATAATAATAATAATAATAATAATAATAATAATAATAATAATAATAATAATAATAATAATAATAATAATAACTTCACTTCTCAAACCAGAGACTATGGACACCACATTCCTCACTGAGTCATTCATTCTGCCTATTCCTTAGGGATATGCCAACCATACCCCTATCATTTAGTACCCAACTCGCTCCTTTCTGCTTCTAGAAAAACAATCATATTACCCCAAGGTACTGGTGTTATGACCTAGTAATTTAATTATTTCATCACTAAACAGCCTTGATTGCATCCCACCTATTTCTTCCAGCAGCCAATCATTTGTCTCTCTATGCTTCCATTGGCAATCAAAACAGAAAACAGCTACATTTATCATACAAGCTTTACAAATATAAAACTACACACACACACACACACAAATTATAATTTACCTTTAATACCTCCAAATGGCCCATAAGTCATGTTGTAGGCTGTTCGCTGAAGATTGTGTTCATACATACGTTTCAGCTGATACTGATTGCCATGTTCAATGTTTCCCAAGTTTCCTATTAAATACAAGAGGGGGAAAGGCATTAAGCTCTTTCTATTAAATACAGGAAAGGAAGGCATTTAACTTCAGGCATTTTCCTTTTTTCTGTACAAAATGTCTTTAATGATGCTATGCTGTAACCATGTTGCATCTAACATTGTAAGGGTCAGGATTTCACTGAACTATACCACATGCTGACATCTCACCTCACAATAGGAGTATAAATTTTGAAGATGTCAAATTACCTTTCTTAGACTTGAGAATGAAAGCTAAACCGAAAACATATTAATTATTATAATGCCAGCATTTTACTACTAAGTAAGCTTATTCTATTTTCAAAGCCATATTCTCTTAAGTCAAGAGATCACAGCCATATATAAAGCAAAGCAATCACACTTATATACTGCCGAAAGTGCTTAGTGCACTCTCTGCCCGGTTCACAAGTTAATTAGCATTTTGCCCCCAACATTGGAAACAGAATTTTAATATGTTATGTAATTAATATCATCCAAAACATATTTTATTTTCATTGCATTCTTAGAAAATTGCTGAATTTAATTAAAATTCAAAAATCCCAGTGTGGTTTACATCTTGACTGAGCATTTGCACATCATCAGGAACCATGCAGACTTAATCCTATTTTATTTCCACAGTGTATTCTTACATTTAATAAGTTCATAAAAGAGACAATGGAATTGAGTGTGCTCTTAAAATGGCCTTGCAACTTGCACTTACAGTCATACCTCGCATAACGAATTTATGCTCGCTATGCAAGTTTTTCGCTATGCGAGTCCAACTCGCATAACGAATTTTTCGCTATGCGAGTCAGACTTTCCCTATGGAAAAACTCGCATAACAAGTGTTATGTGAGTTTTTCCATAGGGAAAAGTCCGACTCACATAGTGAAAAGTTCGTTATGCGAGTTGGACCGCTTAGCAAAAAACTTGCTCGTTATGCGAGTTTTTTGCTAAGCGAAACTATTGTTATGCAAGGTTTGACTGTATCTTCTGATTCTAATAAGTCAGGAAAAGATAATACTGTATGTACAGAAACATTATTTTACACACTGAATATTTCCAACCTTTTTCCAATATCAAAATTTGATTTCTGCTGTATACATTGTTGACTACTGGTGCTGCATCCTACATGATACCTGTATTCCATTCTGCAGAGCAAAATGGCCTTTACTGTTTCCACCATAAAGGAAAAACAGTTGATAGTTTCCACACTCAAAGAAATCACAAAGGTGAGGAATTCTAAATTAGTTGATTTAGCCACTGATTGGTGGGCAATACTAAATTCAAAAATGCAGAATGTGTGGGACTGCCCTGTTTTCATCAGAGGTATGCAGATGCAATGGCTCAGAGATTAAGAAGCTTGCCTGGTTAGCTGGAAGGCCAACAAGTCGACAGTTCAAGACCCAGGTACTGCATGATGGAGTGAGCGCTCATCTCTGTCCCAGCTCGTGCCAACCCAGCAGATCAAATGCAAGAAATTGCAAGTAGATAAACAGGGACCACTTTGGTGGGGAAAGACCTTAGTGACATGAAAGGAGACTCATTCAGGTGTCCCCTGAGCGGAGTTTCTCCAGCAAAAATCCTTTCAACACAGAATAATTTCTGATATGAAATCATCATCATCAGAGGTATGAAGTCTTTGTCACAGCACTTATTTCAGACTACAATTTTTATAAACATACAGTAATACATCGGATAACGCTAGAATCGGATAACGATGCAAGTTTTTTTGGGGGGGACTTACATCGGATAACGATTCTGGATAACGATTCATAGCGTTATCTGAGCCAATCGTCTGGGTGTGTGTGTGTGTGAATTGGGTAGAACAGCTACCCAAAATGCATGCGCTGACTCCAAGGTTGCTGGATGCTTGAAACTTGGGCGTCCAGCAACCTTGGAGTGAGCGCAGGTAGGCGCAGAATCCAAGCAGCTTGTCCAAAATGACCTCCCCCTGGGTCCTCCTCGGGTCTGCTGCTAGGGGACTCCCGACACCTCTGAGAGAGTAATAGAGAGGAGAGGGAGGGAGGGAAAGAAGGGGTCCCACTCGACTTCTCCTTTTTAAGCAGGGCCCTTTCTCCTCGGTTTTTCTTCCTCCACAAGAGCCATGAGGCGGGACGCTTCCTTTCTCCTTCCCAGTCCCGTCCCTCCCCCCAAAACAATAATTTCCCACCCTACAAGTGTGCCACCACTCCGTTTAGGCTCTGGCGCAGCAGAAGCACCTTCACTTGCTCACACACTGCTGGCAACAGTCTCCCTCCCTCCCCCCATTCCGTCTCTTGCAGGTCCCCCACCCGCTTACAAGTGCCAAGCCACTTCTACGTGTGTTCCCACACGATCCTCTTCCAAAACACACACACCAAATTAGTTTTCTCTCTCCACGAGACGCAAAACGCAAAGGGAAGCTGGGCTTGCAGGTCTCTTCCCCCTTGAGTTATCATACCAAACCACTTCCAAAATGATCCTCCTCCAACACACACACACACTCCAAATTAGTCTCGCTCTCTCCACGAGACACAGAGCGCAAAGGGAAAGTGAGAGTGCATGTCTGTTTCTCACCCCTTTCTTCTCCAAGCAGCCCGTTTTTTTTCCCCTGCTTCCTCGGGAGAAACTCTTGGTCTTCCCCTAAATCTGCCTCATAGGTACAGTACCTCGGAGTTGGTCTTGTCAGTTTGGAGTGGGGTGGGAGCAATCATATAGCAACAAGAGATCAAGTCTACTTCTTCAGACAAAGAGTGAAACTCTTTGTCTTTCATTCTTTGTCTTTCACTCTTTGTCTGAAGAAGTGGACTTGATCCACAAAAGGTAACAATAAAAATATAGCAGGTAGTCTTTAAAGTGCTACAGTGTTTTTTATTTTATTTTATTTATAAAAAACTGTTTATTTTGTTTTGTTTTCTGATATGCCTGAGATCTTTTTGTGTTTATACATGTGACACAATTGTATTGCACAAAAAAATGAGAGAGAGAGACATATGGAAGAGAGAAAATTGGGATGTTGCTGATGATTAAGTGTAAACTAATCCTCTCAATAGAAAGTCATATGTTGGTAACAATCCAACACAGGGAATGAGAATGTATGACTCCCAGATGTTAGATTTCAAATTTTCATCCATCCTGGCATTATAGCCAATGATAAAAGATGATGAGTATCTTCTAACAATATCTAGAGGGCCAGATTTTCTCAGGTTTTTCTGGATATTCAATCTGAAATCTGGCTTCCTGTAATTTGAACATATTATTGCATGTCCTGCACTCTGGTATGATTGAGAACAGATCCTGTCCCTCCCCTGCAGGAAATCTTTCAAGTATTTGAAGAGTGCTATCATATCTCCCCTTTTATTTTCTCAAGATTAAACATATCCAGATCTTTCTATCTTTCCTCATAGGGCTGAGTTTCCATTCCTATGATGACCTCTGCTATTGTACCTCTGAGTCCTTTCCAGTATTTCTGCATCCTTCCTAACATGTGAAGTCCAGAAATGGACACATGCTCAAGATGAGGCCTAATCAGTGCCAAATAGAAGGGAACTAGTACTTGATGTGATTTGGAGACTATACTTCTGATAATAGCATTGGACCTTTTTGCAGCTACATCACACTGTTGGCTCATATTCAGCTTGTGATCTACAACTATTCCAACAGTCCACTGCCCCATGTTTCCATTCTCCAATAACAGAACAAATTTGCTTTTATAACTTATTCCAACTAGTCTCCACCTAGAACTTTCTCAGTGTATCACTTAAGTCTTCATTGTTAAAAAAATATTCACTGCCTTATCCTTTATTTAACACAGTCACAGATTTCTAATCTTTTGAGTCCAATATTTAATTTTTGCTGGATTCCTATGGTACACAAATGAAATATACTAGTATGGTACGCTCTCTTATTATTATAAGAAAATGACCACAAACCTACCAGTTACACCCACTCTTGTGATGAAAATGGTATACATCTCTGTAGCAAACTGTTGCAAGTTAAACCAATAGCAAAGACATTTGTTTTTGCATGCCAAGTTACACTACTCAAACACAATAGTAAATGCTACACTAACTTTTTTATCTGTAGCAACTCACAGCTGAGGTTTACACTAACCATGTTATACATTATACATTAACACCAAATAGTTTTTCAAGGTGAATGAACAGTGTTTGAAAGACCTTCTCTGGCACATAATAGAAGTAGTACTAGAAGTAGTGATATTTGTTTCACATAACTAAAAGTCATTTTTCAATAATACAGGGACAGAATTGGCAATAATATCATCAGGAGGCAAGAATCAATTGAATATTATTTATTTATTTATTATAACATCTAAATTGCTTTGCATCAATGTATCCATTGAAAAGTGCACTATATTTCTTTCAGGTGAAGAAGTACAAAATGCATGATATTTTATTTACCTGAGACAGCATACACACATAGTTTTTTGGCATGTAATACAGCCAGATGAAGCAGTTCTGTACCACTGCCAGGAAAGAACAAGAAAATAAAATATGAGAAACATTTTAAAGAAAAGTATGTCACTCTAAAACTAATAAGGTAATAATGCTTCTATTGAACTTTGGATAGGAAAGCATCACAGAACAAGCTTACAAATCTACGTTTTTAAGTGCCTCTTTATGCCCCCCCCCCAAACTCTTGGTAATTTCCAAAAGACATCCTGTTTATCTAACCATGATCAAGACATAAGCTCACACGCCATTGTATGAGGTACAGTAAAACACCGGACAACGCTAAAACTTGGTTCCACAAGTCTTGGTGTTATCCGATCCATTTAAAATCCTATGGGATGGATCGGATAACGTTAAAGCTCCATAGAGCTACACTGTAACCGCACAGGCTTTAGCGGTTGTTATCCGATCCATCCCATAGAACCTTAACGTTATTCGATCCAATTCTCCTCCCCAGATTACTTAACGTTATGCGATTTTAGCGTTATCCAATCCAATTGTTATCCGGTGTTTTACTGTATATGAAAAACAGTTCTATTATATGGAGAAAGGCAATACCTAAATGATGTGGCATATGCCTTTCCTTCATCATACTAACAAATATATAGTTATATATTGGAAGCTCTCACAAATTTGCAATATTCTGTTTGTAAAAAAAATTGAAACCTTGCAATTTTGTCTAAATTAATTGCAGAATAATTTTTCTGACACTACACTTGATCTTAGCCAAAAGGCTAAAAGTGTTGATCAATTTTAAAAAAGACAATAATGGTAAACAGTGTGAAGCAATTGCACAAGTCCATAAGTTGATTTTTATGTCTGAACTGAAGGCAAATCCAATCATAAGAGAGGGTGGACAACTTCTGGTAGACAGGGAACCTGCATGCAAACTCTGGAAGCAATTGTATCCATCCACACCCTTTCACAGCCTCAGAGACATGCAAAGGGGAAGTGAAAACATTATCTTTGGTCCCATCCCAACATTATAATATATCACTGAGGGAATTAAACTAAAGCTTTCCTCCCACCTCAACAATTCTATTCAGATTGCTATGTAGAAAAGAGACTTTAACTTCACACCCATCTGTGCTATTTGCTCAACTACTAAAAAAGTGTCAAAGCTAAAAATTGCCTTAACTTTGCACTTTTCTCTATACAGTCATACCTTGCATAACGAATTTAATTCGTTCTGCGAGGCAGTTGGCATAAGCTGGGAAAGACGATAGGCGCTCACTCCATCATGCAGTACATGAGTCTAAAACTGCTGACCGTCAAGCTCAGCATCTTAACCACTAAACCAGCACAACCCCCTGTCATTATGTAATTCTTAATACTGTATACTGGTTTTATAGTATTTACCTTATCTAAATTTATATCACAATCATAAATGTAGTGTGGTTCCAAGAAAGGAAGTACAATGGAACCTGGGTTAACATAATTAATGAGTTCTCCAGCAAAATTTTCCTACAGCAAAAATTAATTTAACTGAATTTCCCATAGGAATGCACTGAAAACCAAAACACTTTAACTGAAATGCGGCTTCCCATAGGAATGCATTGAAAACCAATTAATCCGTTCTAAAAAAATTCCATAAACCGAGCCACTATTTTCTATGGATTTCCTTTTGTTATGCAATTTTTATGTTAACCGAGCCATTTGTTAACTGAGATTCCACTGTATCAGTATTCATTTGTTAGTTATAATGGATGCAACTGTTAAAATACAAACCCAAGTCATCTCTGGTCTGTCTTCAGGGAAGCAGGTTGGCTGCAATGATAAACTCATTTAACCAAAGTCTCCTAATTAGCCTGATCATTAGCAGCAACACTGGTTGTTTACTTACGAAACAAATTTTCCTACTTCCACTTGCAGTACTGGCTCATTCAACTGCACTTCCAAGAGTAAATCTTCAGCTTGCATAGCATCTCCAGGTTTTATGGGGTGAGGATTATAGATTCTAAGATACCCCATATAACTGCCCACAATTATTTTATCTGAAAAATAAACATATTGAGAAATAAAGGTGAATCTTACACAAATGATCCCATGCTACTCTGTCATATCTATATAAAATACAGCCAAGACTGCAATCAAATACACACTTGCCTAGAGGTAACTTCCATTGAATTCAGTTGGACTTACTTCTAAATAGAGACAAACATAGGATGGTGCTCTAACTTCTAGTTAAGATCAGCTGAGATGGGTTTGGATAGGGCATAAGCCTCTTGTGCATGCACATGTGCCCTTAGGCCAGTCTAGTCCTTTGTGCTACCACCTGATTGTTATGGTAATTGTGCTGGGCTTGTGGTTTTTAATTTTCCCCCTTGTGATATTTTCCTCTTAAGCCAGCTGAAGTCCCATCCCTCCTCTTACCGGTAGTTTAGGATAGAGCAGTGTTTCCCAACTGTTGGTTCTTGGACTTCAATTCCCAGAAGCCTACATCAATTCCCAAAAGCACTAATCAGCCAATGTACTACCTTAGGCTTCTGGGAATTGAAATCCAAGAACCAACAGTTGGGAAACACTGGGATAGAGCAAGGATCAGCAAACTTGGCTCTCCAGATGTCCTTGGACTTCAATTTCCAGAAGCCCTGATCAGCAGGTGTACTGACTTGGGCTTCTGGTAACTGAAGTCAAAGAACACCTGGATAACCAAGTTTGCTGACCCCTGGGATAGAGTATGGGTCAGTGGTGGCTAACCTTGGCACTCCAGCTGTTCTCGGACTTCAATTCCCAGAAGTCCTGATCATCAGGTGTGCTGACTTGGGCTTCTGGTAACTGAAGTCCAGGAAGAGCTGGAGTGCCAAGTTAGTCACCACTGGCATAGGTCCTCAAACTTAGCTCTCCAGGTGTTCTTGGACTTCTATTATCAGAAGCCCAAGTCAGCACACCTCATGATCAGGACTTCTGGGAAATGAAGTTCAAGAACATCTGGAGAGCCAAGTTTGAGGACCTATGCTAGATAGAGCATAGCCTCAGCCAACGTAAGTTTGCTCAACCAGCCTAAAGTTAGCCTAGCTAGTTGGGATTATGCCCATAGTCAAATTGCAAATAAATTTAACAGCAGACGTAATTTGATTCTAAACATGTTTACTCAAGATAAGCTCATTAATTTATCCTCTCACTAAATATTCTTGAAATTACACCATCTACCTAATTAAATGTCTTTGACTGAAAAGAATGTTATACAACATTAATAATAGTCAACTTCATATCTAATTACACCCATTTACCTTGTGCATTGCTGCTGTTGTCAACATTTGCAACACATAAGCATCCTTGATCAAATTCTTCTTGGTTACCAACTATTGTAGACCACCACTCACGGGCTTTAAATAAAGACATTCTTCTTCAGCCTTAGTGGAGAAAAATGGTAGATGTGAAACCTGTATTTATTCCATACTGTTTTAACACACAATTTTAAAAGCAAAGCAATGAAAATATTTCAATTCTAATTTTTCTTTTAAATAATGGTACTTGCTGTTCATCTTGGTCAGCCTTTACGATGCTCCTTTCTTTGAACAGAGATTACACACTGATATACTTCATGGCTAGATGGTATTGTTGATGCAATGGGCGCAGAGCTGAGCAGGTTGAGGAAAATGGTGGAAGATAAGGGCCTGGCATGAGATGGTCCATGGGGTCGCAAAGGGTCGGACTCCACTATGTAACTGAACAACATACTACACAGACACTATTCACAATTTACAGAAGCCTAACAGAAATCAAAATGAAAATGCTGCTCCTGAGGTACAAAACAGAAAGTAATCTAGCACTCTCAGTCCATGAAATACTAGAGGTCCCCACTCCAAGCCATGTTTAAAAATTTGAAGAACTTTGAAAGCAAATTGTTGAAGTTTCACAGGGGCACAGTTACTGAGAAGAACAAAGTAACATCTTAAGTATTTATTTAATTCATGTATCCATGCAGGATCACAGCAACAGTGTATTTTTATTTTAAAACCAGAGCTTGGAGATATTTTTTTAAAGCTACAATTGGTGTCAGCATCTTTTAAAGAACAAATATTCTGTGCTAATTGTTTTAAATAACAAAATGAGAACAAAATTGGTGTTTTAATAACAATTTACATTTACATTCATGTCAGAATTGAGAGAAAACGTGAGGGTAGAAAGCATTTTCATAGGCAGTGTGATGTAGCAGGTAGAATGACTCAGCCATGGAAATTCACTGAGGGGTTTTTTGTTGTTCAGTCGCACAGTCGATTCTGACCCTTTGTGACCCTATGGACCATTGCCCGTCAGGCACCTCTGTCTTCCACCATCCTCCTCAGCCTGTCTAGCTTTGTGCCCATTGCATCTACAATACCATCTAGCCATCTCATTTTTGGCTGCCTCCTTCTTCTTTTGCTCTCTACTTTCCCAGCATCAAGGCTTTCTCAAGTGAATCTTCTCTTCTCATTTGATGTTCAAAGTACCTTAGCTTCATCTTTACTATTTGACCGTCTAAAGAGCAAACAGAGTTTATTTCTTCTAGAATTGACCTATTTGTTTTCCACGCTGTCCAGGGGACTCTCAAAACTCTCCTCCAAACCACATCTCAAAGGCATCAATTATTCTGCGCTCAGCTTTCCTTATGGTCCAGCTCTCACAACTATAAATTACTACCAGGAATACCATTGCTTTGACTATGCAAATTTTTGTTTGCAAGGTGATGTCTCTACTTTTAACTATGTTCCCCAGGTTTCTCATAGCTTGTCTCCCAAGCATCAGTCGCCTTTTCATTTCATGGCTGCAATCACCATCTGCAGTGATCTTGGATCCTAACTGACACTGGCAAAACCCTTCCTTAATTATGCCACATGCTTTGAAAACCTTATTAGGAGTGTAACAAGTCAGATGCAACTTGACAACACATAACAACAAATTTAATTTGTTTATTAAATTTAAAAGTAATAAGTAGCAACAGGTAACAAATGAAAATAATTTTATAATTGTGACATTTCTGACATTTCACTAGAAACAATTAACATTAACTTGTTCATTTCCAATGCCTGAAATCCAACAGATCTTAATAATTTCCTATGGCTAACTGTGGCTAACTGATCAGTTGCTAGAGCATTTTGTAATCACAAAATCAGGCATGTGACCAGGCACATGACCAAGATACATCCTGGCCCCTTATCAAATAACTACAAATAGCTGCACCAAGTTACACAACATTTACAGAAATTTTGAAAGGATTATTGCCAAAGTATCATCATTAATCTTAATCCTAATGGTTCCAAGCAATAAATTACAAACATATACCACAAAACAACTAACAGCATTATTCTTTACAACTTAGATGTATTGATTTAACCAAAAATATTCACTCCAGTACAGTATTATCATTGTAAGATGGTGTACTACCAGTTAACCACCATAGTCACTACAATTGTGTCAATTTATCTACAAACCATCTTCCCTCACTCAAAGGAACTAGAAAAACAACAAATTTCACCATCTAGCCCAACTATAAATTAAGCATCCAAAAGGTTATCTAGAGTTTCATTTCTGCAATTAGTCTTTCTTTCCCGTTGTAATTTACCACATCATTTGAAAAACTGTTCCTGAAGATTCAAGTGACCATCTATTATCCGAATGGACATGTCATGAAGGACAACAGTTAGAAAGATATATCTATAAGCCATCTCTTACTATATATGTACAACCAATATCTTTTGTTTTCTGGTCATGCACTCAGGGATTTGGTTTTCTTTACACTATCTGCATGGATGGTGTAATGCAATAATTCATTACCATTGCCTCTGTAGCCTATGTTCATAGCATGAACAATTGGCTCAGTGGTTAAGAAGCTCGCCTTGTTAGCTGGAAGACTGGCAAGTCAGCAGTTCAAGGCCTGGGTACTGCATGACAGATTTAATGCCTGTCTCTGTCCCAGCTCTTAGGGACATGAAAGGAGCCTTATTTGGGCATACCCTGAGTGGAGTTCCTTTCGCAAAAATCCTTTCAACCCAGAATAATTTCTGACACAAAAGTATTATTATAGCATAAATGCTATTACTTATATAACAAACAAACAAACAAAAAGCACAACCACTTCACAAGGTTAAGATATCTAAATGTTTGTGTGAACATTAATGTTTGTGGATATGCAAACTATCTTTCAGAAAATTTGAATAAAATGGCATAAAAGATGATACTGATTTTAACAGTGCAAGTATCATTTCTAATATACTGTACAGTACAACCAAAACAATTCAAATCATTCCTATTCCTGTCAACAAAACCTGCCACCTATTTTAACAATAAAAAACACAGTGATAAACAGACATTTAGTTCTCTTTGTAATCATCTTGAAGTTGTCTTTATGACATAAACTAAGGACTCCAATCCAGCATGACCCAAATAGATCGCTCTAATACCTGCCTGCAGTTATCTGGATCATGGCAAAAGAGAGATTCCATAATCCTTGTCTTGGCCTAGCAACCAATCCTAATTCAAATATTTTAGGCACACACTTCAGACTTGTAAGTGTACTCTTCATCGGTACTTGCACATTGAAAAAATATTTCCAGGGAGGATTCTCCTAGAAGCCTAATGCAATTAATTGAAGCTAAATCACAATCTATTTCTTTAGATTAATAAAAATATCACATGCCACAAGACATGCAGAAGCTCTTCATGTATTAATCTTAACTGGCAACATAAGGTAGAAACGTCTTCAAAGAGTAAATAAATCTTAAATTTTTGAAGTGGGGACCCTGTTAGTCTGTGCAAGCATAACAGAGAGTAAACAAAACAAAACAACAACAAAAAGTGTTGTGACACCTTAAAGCCTAACTCCTGTATTTAAATGTGAGCTTTCGTAGACAAAATACAGGAATTAGTCATTAAGGTGCCCAAATGCTTTTTTGTTGTTGTTTTGTTTACTCTCTGATAAATCATAAATAAAGCTAGCAGTTTGAAAGCAAGAAATTGCAAGTAGATAAATAGGGACCACTTTGGGGATCTTGGGGACATGAAAGGAGCTTCATTCGGGTGGAGTTTCTCCAGCAAAAATCCTTTCAACCCAGAATAATTTCTGACAAGAAATTATTATTATCACCACAAAAATAACAGTTACTGTATTTCCTATTGATTTTGATAAAGAAAAAAAAGGAACACTAGTGTACTCCACGCAAGACTTGTTCTCAGTAGACTTGCATCTCTCCGTTGCAGGATGAGTTCTGAATATTTTCTAGTGCAGGGGTGCCCAAACTTTTTGGGCCGCGTGCCGGTCATGTGGTTCAGGGGGGTGGTGGTCACTTTGGCCCATGGGCCGGATCTGGGCCCAACACCAAGTCATCCAACCAACTCATCGCTCCTGGAAGCAGAAGTAAAAACGCGCCTGTGTGGGCACGTTTTTCTTCCGCTTCCGGGAGCGACAAGGGCTTCGTCGGCCGGATGAATTGGTGTTGGGGGCTAGATCCGGCCCGTGGGCCGTAGTCTGGGCACCCCTGGAAGCAGAACACTAGTGTTCCTTTTTTTTTCTTTATCAAAATCAATAGGAAATACAGTAACTGTTATTTTTGTGATAATAATAATAATTTCGTGTCAGAATCTAGTGCAAACTGCCACTCAACTCAAGGAGGCTTCTTCCCAGAGAACATGCAGAGCGGCAGCTCCATGCGCTGCTCACTTGCACATCCCGCTAAACAAGACAGACTGGGACTTTCAGGGATTCGAAGGATGGGGTTGCAAGGCGGTGTGGGTCAGGATGAAACCCCAAATTAAGACGAATGATGCTAATGCCACCGGCGCCCACGTCTCCTCAGCCTAGCACTGCGCCTGCTCTTCGCCGTACCGTCCTTCTTTTACTCACCCGGCTTCCTCAGGGAGAGATTTTTTAAAAACGCTTTTATTTGCCACCTGCACGCCCGTCCTCCTGCACACCCCGCG
This sequence comes from Furcifer pardalis, assembly GCA_030440675.1. NCBI lineage: Eukaryota > Metazoa > Chordata > Lepidosauria > Squamata > Chamaeleonidae > Furcifer > Furcifer pardalis. The sequence goes on from CP126897.1 coordinate 56,716,481, forward strand.
GCACACACCGCCACCCGCCAGGCTGGAGGGTGAGCGCAGCGGGGCGTTAGCGGGACAGGCTCATGGCAACGCCTCTCTTCCACCCGCACGGCAGGGGCGTCAGGACGGAGGCAGTGGCCGCCCACCAGGGACCGAGTCAGGGGCACGCCTGCTCCTCCGGGGACCAGAGGAGGCTGACGAGGACACCTTAGGAGAGACAAGCGACAGAGACCGGGGATAAGACTACAGGCCACACGGCCCTAAGCGGGCGCTAGTTTAAACGAGCAGCTCCAGCTGATTGCTACAACGCGGAGCGGAAGCAACAGGAGCAACCCACTTCCCGCCGCCATCTTGGCTCCCGTTGTCATGGCGCCTCAAAAGCCAGCGTCGGCTCCGCCCTCAACGCGGAGACGAGGCAATCTTTGGCAGTGGAGGGGTTCTAGCCAGTGATGGGATGTAACAGGTTCTCACCAGTTTTCCAGAACCGGGAGTAACTTTCCCCAATGTCCCAGAGAACCTATTAGCAGCTTTTGGGGGGATCCACCTTCGGGACTTACCTTTTCACTGGTTCCCCCACTGCGCATGCATGCCAAGCACTTGGTGTGCATGCGCGCCTAGTGCTTTGGCACATATTCACGGCCTCCTTGCTGTCCTCCCAAAATGGGGAGGAGGAAAAGAAGCTGCTAGCCTGAAGCTCCCTATAGCCTGAAGCTCCCTATTTTTATTATTTGGTATTTTTTTTCTTTGGCCCCGCCCATGACATGACATCACGATGTTAGCTCCGCCCACCCTGTGATGACATCACGGTGGGGTAGTAAAATTTTTGACATCCCACCACTGGTTCTAGCCCAATTTATGTTCATCCCCACCTTTGGTTCGATCTGGGATTAGAAAGCTTAACCTGGCAAGGTTACTTGTAACTTGTAAACCGCCCAGAGAGTGCGCTAAGTGTTATGGGGCAGTATTTATTCATTTCAGGGGTACCTAAACTTTTCAGGCCACAAGCCGGTCAGGTGCCTCAGGGAGCCAGTCACTATAGCCTGGGGGCCAGATCCAGCCCTGGACGGCAGTTCATCCAGCCCGCAAAGCCCTCGTCACTCCTGGAAGCGGAAGTAAAACACGCTTCCAATTCCAGGAGCGAGGAGGGCTTTGTGGGCCAGGTGAATTGGTGTCAGGGGCCGGATCCAGGCCCCGGGCCGTAGTTTGGACACCCCTGATTTATTTATTGCATTTCTATGCTGCCCATTTGGGTGGTATCCCACTCTGGTGTACAGGCAGATATCAGAACACACAGCAAATCAAAACAAAGAAATGGGTGGTGTACAGACAGATTACAACAACAGAACACACAGCATATTAAAGCAACCAAGAAATAAGGCACAAACTAAAATAAAGTAGCCTCTGAGGTGCTCGACACAACTATATAAGAGTGATTGCTTTGCTTTACCCCAATTGTGTAGCTCCCCAGTGGCTCAGGAGACTGAAATCATGGGGTTCAATTCTCTGAGTGCTGCATGATAGGGGACATGAAAGGAGCCTCATTCACAGTCTTCAAAGAGGTTCTTTTTGTGAACAAGAATGTGGCTTCATTTTGGCAGTCCAGGGTTTGATCAGGACATGAAATAACCTTATGTTACCAGTCCCAAACATGGACGATTATGACAAAACATAAGCAAAAGAAGCCGCCAGGTGACGTGAAATGACACCAGGCTCCAACATTGCATCACCCCCAAACATCTGGGAGTTACCCTGGATCGAAATCTCATTTTCGAGACCCACTGCCTTGATACCAAGCAGAAGGTTTTTGCCAAGAACAATATTCTGAGGAAATTAACAGGCACATGTTGGGGTGCCCAACCACACACATTAAGAACTTCTGCGCTAGTTTTATGTTGCTCTGCAGGAGAGTATGCTAGTCCAATGTGGTGCACATCAAAACATGCAGGACAAGTGAATGTGGCCCTAAATAAAACAGCAAGATTGGTCACAGGATGCCTAAAACCAACCCCAATACAAAAAGTGCATTACTTAGCTGGCATCCCTCCATCAAAATTCCATCAAGAAAGTGCTGCTCAGCAAGAGTGGGTCAAAGCAAGTTCCTCGGAAGCACACCGGCTGTTTGATCACCAACCACCAAAGCAGAGACTTAAATCAAGGCAAGCTTCCTCACAACCTCTGCCCCTCTGAACAACCAGCCCCTGCAGACCACCTTAGAACTGTGGAAGGCGAGCAAGGATCTATGAGATAACTGGGCAGAACCACATGACTCTCTACCTCCTGGCCAAGAACAACCATGGCCTGTGTGGAAAGTTTCAAATAGACTACATACAGGGGTAGGAAGATGAAGGGCTAATCTGAGAATGTGGGGTTTCCCTATAGATGACAGACTGTGTGAATGCGAAGTACAAACTATCTCCCATATGATACAATGCACACAAAGCCCCTCAACATGCACACAGGAGGGCCTTATGTTGGCAAGAAGAAATGTTGAAGTGGCCCAATGTTGGGCAGACGTCATCTAGCCCTTTTTAATTCTATTTTTTTAGACATGTCAGTTTTAGCTTTGTATGTTATTATATGCAGGTGGTGCATCTGACATGAATAAAGAAAGCTAAAGTTGGTCACCACAGAAATGAGATGTGCGAGGAAGGCTGCTGGAGTGACTCAAAGGGATAAAATCTGAAATGAGGTTATGAGGAAAAGAATTGGAAGTGAACCAATCTTGCACTACATACAGAGACAACATATAAAGTCCATTTGGAGAGAATGTCTTGGAATTCCATACCATACAAGGCATATGTGAAAAAAGAAGAAAGACAAAGACCGTGAGGCAGACCCAGAGGAAGGTGGAGAGATAACATTAAAGAAATATTACAATAACACTAAATAACACCGGTAGAGGCCGCTAGAAGTGCCAGAACAAGAACCTTGCATCTCCCTTAACACCAGAAGGGGTAAAAAGAAAGCAAAGAAGAGAAGGGAGGTGGTGGGCACCCCTAGGTGTGCCTACCCCATAAAACTTCCACAATAAACCAATTGTACTGTCAAAATGTTTATTTTAGAAACCTAACTCAACTGACAGCCACCAAAGATTATCTGCTGTAAAAGTGTAAAACGTTTTATTACTGGTTGTAAATGACTCGTTGATTTCCATGTGCAGTGAACATGTACAGCTACTCTGGATCTCCAATACAAAAATGTATACAGTAAAACCTCGGATAACACTAAAACCTGGTTCCACAAGTCTTGGTGTTATCCGATTTTTAGTGTTATCCGATGCATGTTAAAATCCTATGAGATCCATAGAGATACATTGTAACCACACAGGCTTTAGCGGTTGTTATCCGATGCATCCCATTCCCATAGGATCTTAATGTTATCCGATGCAATTCTTCCCCCCAGATTGCTTAATGTTATGTGATTTAGTGATTTAGATACTAATGTTATCTGAGGTATTACTACTGTATTCCATGATATCCACTCTTATGTCTGATGAAGTGGACTTGATCTACAGAAGCTAACATTAAACTACAGGAGTTAGTCTTTAAGGTGCCACAGCTCTTTTTTTGTTTGTTTGTTTAGTCTGTTATGCTTGCACAAATTAACACGGCTTTTTGTTGTTCAGTCGCACACTCGATTCCTACAATAATTTCAAAGAAGAGAAGGCATTTTAACCCACGCGGTGCATCCTGGGAGATGTAGTCTTGTGAGGTGGGGAAATAAGCCTTGGCGAAGAAGCAGGGGCATTGGATTGTACTATTTTTCACAAGAGCAGCAAGTTAAATATGTTCCTTTTTACCCGCTGTAGGATTATTATTATTTTGAGATTCCGTAAAAATACATTCCCTAGCGTTTAATTTAAGCGTGCTGAATGCAGCGAGGCTTTTTTAAAAAACCTTCCCCCCCCACCCCGTCGCTGCTTAGAATGGTTTCTTCCATTAATAGACGGATTGCGTGCGAGAGGGAAAAAGGCGTTTCTCGGGGCAACGGGTCGGCGGCGGTTGGCGAGGCGCACGCGCTGCCGCGGGAGACAGGCGGGAGGGAAGGGCTGAAGAGGTAGGAGGCGGAACCCTGAGGAGCGCTTTTGGGTGATTGTTTCGGCGACGGGGGCGACGGGTGGGTGTGGCCAGGGGTAGCAGGTATAGTGGAGCGGCGGCGGCGGGAGCGGGTCCTGATTCCTCCCCTCTCAGTCCCTGGCCCCCCTCGCGCGTGGCCGAGGCGCGCCCCCGCCCGCTCTCCCGCCAACATGGACAAGAGTGCGGTGGCTAAGATGGGCGCGGTCGCCAGCGCCAGCGTGTGCGCCCTGGTCGGAGGGGTGGTCCTTGCCCAGTACATCTTCACCGTGAAGAAGAAGACGGGCAGGAAGACCAAGATTATAGAGATGGTAGGCGCGCCTTCTCGGGACGCGGGCTTCCTCCAGAGGAAGGAGGGCAGCAGAGCTGCCTTTTTTGTGACTGGCCCACCGCCCCAAAAGTTTGGGCAACCCTGCTTTAGTCGCAATTACACTTAAAATACCATGAGGGACTGCGGTGGCTTAGTGGTTAAGACGCTGAACTTGACAACTGGAGTGAGCTCCCGCCTCCGTCCCAGCTCCTGCCAGCTTAGCAGTTCGGAAGCAAGAAATTGCCAATAGATGAATAGGTACCACTTCCGCAGGAAGGGAAACAGCATAGAGTCATGCCTGCCACATGGCCATAGGACCATCTGCAGATGCTCTGGTTGTAAACAGAGATGAGCACTAAGCCTTAACGAGTCGGATATGACTGGCTTTCGAGCAAGGACGACCTTGGTTCCTCTCCCAAGGAGAAAGGCAACTCAGAAATTAAATAAGTAGAAGATGACTTGACGACACAATATTACCACCACAGTATCTCTGAATAGAAATACTGTATGTGCAAGTGTACAGGAAGCCCAGATCCAACTCGCTGTTGTTAGTAAAGGCACCATGACAGCGTGTCTGAAAATTAACAGGGGAAAAGTCTTCAATTATTTTGTGTGCCAGAGCCTTCCTCCTACCATTTACCAGTAGTTTCTGAAAAGATCAATTTCTTTAGTAGTCCAGAATAGACCAATTAATGGTAAGAATTCCTTTCAACCCAGAGCAATTTCTGAAATGAGATTTTATTATTATTATTATTATTATTATTATTATTATTATTATTATTATTATTATTATTATTATTATTATTATTATTATTATTATTATTATTATTATTATTATTATTATTGCAAGGTACATGTATACGACTCGTGAATTCAAATCCCCTTGGCTAGGGAACTCGCTGGTAAACCCATTCCTGAAATTTCTCAGATATTTTAGAAATCCTAGTAGCATTGCTGAATGTTTGAATCATCTTGCTGGCATATGGATTTGAAATCTATTTCTTGTTATATATTTGTAGACTTAAGTCCTATAGAAACAGTGATGTCACAGTAGAACTTGAAGAATATGCTGACATAAGCAAGGAACAGTGTCATAATGTTTGAAAAAGAAGTTGAAGTTTCCATGTAAAGATCATAATTGTACATTTTCATTAGTAGTTCTTCTGTAGTCATGATTTTTGTTTCCTTAATGTTCCTGCTTTTGGCACTTTTTCACTGTCATTAAAAGTCATTTGAACTCATTACTGCTTTTTGCTGGTAAGATGGTATCATCTGCAGGTCATACATTTTTCATGTTTCTTCCATCAATTTTCACTCTTCGTTCATCTGAATCCAGACCAACTTTCCATATACAGTAATAGGTTCCACATACAGATTATAAGAGAATAGTGTGAAATTTTACTTGTCTAGTAATGAGATCACACATACAGCCTTTCTTTTTTTGCAAAAATAAATCTCAGCCTTCTAGCATCAACCTTTGTGCATACAGGTTCATGTGTGTATTATCTCTGTACAGTACATCTCAGGAGCAGGCAGAGATTTGAAACCAAGGAATGCACATAAATAAATAACCATGTTTGCTGTAAGAAAAACAAGTAATCAAAAGCTGTATTATGCTAAGATAGAAATAAGGATCAGAGCAAACTCCCTTTTTCAAATTCTCTGCTAGCTTGAAAGTCTTAGCTTTTACAAGGAAATGCATGTTACAGAGCTTATGCTACTTGTATTTTTCAACCATGCAGCTTCTGTCAACAAGCAAAATCCCAGCTTAGAAACTACTCATAAAACACTTTTGTTGTTGTTCAGTCGCACAGTCGATTCTGACCCTTTGCAACCCCATGGACAACTGTCCGCCGGGTACTTCTGTCCTCCACCATTCTCCTCAACTCACTCAACTCTGTGCCCATTGTATCTACAATACCATCTAGCAATCTCATGTTTGCAATGTGATGTCTCTACTTTTCACTACGTTCCCCAGGTTTCTCATTGCTTGCCTCCCAAGCATCAGTCGCCTTTTTATTTCATGGCTGCAATCACCATCTGCATTGAGCTTTGATCCTAAGAAAGTAAAATCTGTCACTGCTTCTACTTCTTCCCCATCTATTTTCCAGAGACTGATAGGGCCTGTTGCCATGATCTTTGTTTTCTTGATATTGAGTCTCAAGCCAGCTTTTGCACTTTCTTCTTAAAACCTAATCAGGAGCTTTTTAAAGTCCTCCTCACTTTCTGCCATTAGGGTGGAATCATCTGCATATCTCAAATTGTTGATGTTTCTCCCAGCAATTTTGATCCCAAATTTTGATTCCTCCATCCCTGCATTGCACATTATGTGCTCTGTGTATAAGTTGAATAAGCAGGGTGACAAAATGCAGCCTTGTCTTACTCCTTTTCCTATTCCAAACCACTCCGTCCTTCCGTATTCTGTCCTAACTGTTTCTTCTTGATTCATGTACAGATTTCTCATGAGGCATATAAGGTGTTCTGGTATTTCCATCTCTTTAATTACTTGCCACATGTTGTTGTGGTCCACACAGTCAAAGGCCTTAGTGTAGTCAATGAAACAAGTAGACTTGTTTCTGATATTTCTTTGTTTTTTCTGATAATTCTCTCTCCATATGCTGCTGCAGTCTATCCTGTATTATCTTGAGCATCACTTTGCTAGCGTGTGAGATGAGCGCAATTGTTCGATAATTTGAACATTCTTTGGCATTACCCTTTTTGGGGATTGGAACGTATTCTTATCTTTTCCAGTCCTGTGGCTATTGTTGTGTTTTCCAAATCTGCTGGCATATAGAATGCAATAATTTGATTGAATCATCTTTTAGGGCTTTGAAAAGTTCAACTTGGATACCATCATCTCCACTGGCTTTGTTGTTTGCAGTGCTTTTTAGGGCCTTTCTGACTTCACTCTCTTGGATGTCTGGCTCAAGTTCAATTTCCACATCATTTTGCTCCAGTGCACCTAGAAATGGACACCTAAAAGATTCAGCCAAGCTGGATCAGAGGAAAAGCCAATGTAAATCATTATTTTTTCCCCCAAAGTATCTGTGATTATAGCTACCCATGTTTTTTTGATGGCTTGTGACATGGTGGGAAAGTTAAATGAGACTGGCATTGGAAAGCAAGGCTGAGTGGTGGATTTTATGATATGCCCCCAGAGGAATTGAATGGTAAACTATTAACTAGAAAACTCTGAAAAGGATCAGCATAAGTCAGAATCAACTTGATGGCAAACAATTATTATTAATCATAAACTTAATAAAACCTTTCCTTCATAAATTTTGGCTTTAGTTATGCAAAATTTCACCACGTACTTACATTCTGCCTGAAAGCTATAAGAAGGTATAAAATGCCTGTGAACACCCAGAAAATAACTTTAAACAAAGGTTTGATAAAAGTTTTCTGACTATCAAGGTAAAAAGGTCAATGTAAAATAACATACAATATGCTGTTTCTGTTCCCCTAGAATTAGAAAGACATTTGTGTTGGCAGTAAACTTCCATTCCTGGACTGCCGATGGCAGAGCAATTTAGCTTGGCAATAGTGAAAGCTCAACAGAGCTTTTGCATTGAAAGTAAATTACTGTACAGTATAATAATTTGCTGGTTTAAAAGGAAGCAAGGCTGCACCTTTTCGTACAATCTGTAAAAGTTTGACAAGTGTTCCAAAGTTTTTTATATTAATACTTTACACTAAATTTTCCTTCTCTTTGAAATTCTTAATCTACAAAGAGGTTAAATTATTGTGAACCTTGTTCCAATTAGGATGGAAAAAATGCTTGTTCAGTTAAGTATGCACAAAGTCTGTTGGGATTTCTTTTGTTCAAGATTTGACTTCTCAGCATTTAAAGAAGGGTCAACTGGACTGTTATTTTAAAAAATGGAGCTTAGTCTGGCCATTTATTAATATGGTTTTAGTTTTGAAACTCAGTAAGATGTGGCAAACCATTCTTAAACTTGCTTTTAATATGTTTAGGACATCAAACTTGAAAAGCTCAGTAATACTATTGCTGTTGCAGGACTAATAGCAGCCTTCCTAGTTTCTTTGTAAACTGATGCTACAGTAAAACCCCGTATAACAACTTTAATTCATTCTGCGAGGCTAGTTGTTGTACGATTTAATTGCTATATGATGCATGCATCTTATAGCGAGTATCATATGGGATGCATCGTACAACGATTATCTCTATGGGGAAAATCGTACAATGACAAAAATTGTACAGTTTTACCCATATAAATGCATTGCATCATATAATTATTTTAATTGTTATATGGGGCATAATGTTTTTTCAAATCCTCATTGTTGTACGATTTAATCACTGTAAGAGCCATTCGTTATATGGGGTTCTACTGTACAGTATTTGGAATCATGATAGTTACCACAAATATGCTGACTAATAGTTGCAATAAGAGTCACAAGTGAGAAAGATCATTTTGTTAGGTGAATTAGAACCCTTACTTATTTTATGTCTAACAAGGTTCAAGATGGGCAATCATCTGCAACTGCACTGAAGCTGTAGACCAGTGGTTCCCCAACATGGGCCCCTGATGATTTTGGACTTAAACTCCCAAGAACCTTCACCATTGGCTGCACTGGCCAAGATTTCTTGGAGCTATAGTTCAAGAAGGAAACACTACTTGTAGATCATATATCCACACACAAAAATTATTCAGCATATGTTACATATACAGATTCTTTATTGGAGATATGTATTTTATATTAACATTTCCCCACTCTGTTCATTGTTTTTCTGAGGTTGTAATTGTAACCTCAGTAAATCATGGTAGTATTTACTTTAAATATTAATATATTTTCAAAAATTAAAAGGTAGCATTCTTTACAAACACTTCACTTTTTCCTGAAATAATACATAATTCTGGAGTAACTAAAGGTTTATACTTTTGTTTCACTTACATTGAATATGACTTTGTTGTTTTAGTAAAGATAATATTTGTTTCAGCATTAGTTATATGTCTTTGGACTTCTACTTGTTATCCAAGATTAATGAGGCATTTGGGGTATCTTAAGCTTTCCTTCTCTTGGTGTTAGAAATTCTCCAAATAAAAGCACCTGGGAAATGTCATGAAATGTGGTAGAGTCGATACTGTAAACAAATTATGATTGAAATCCTGTTGCTTACTGTAATATTGCTAATGAATTGGTGGAACATCTAGAAGAATTAACTCACTAATTCATTACTTGCAACTTACTATGCTAAGCAACAAGATTTCACTCCATAATTGGCAAGCTTAATAACTAATAAATATAATATTAATTTTTTTGAAAGATGGTGATGATTTAACTAAAAATGAGCACATTATTAACATGTCTCTTGTGCTTTCTATTCAAGTAATGTCCAAGGTATTATATTGAAAAAAATTACAAATAACACTCAGTCCATTATTTTGAAAAGCAGCTTTTAAAGCTTTGGTTTATTTTCAGTATTTAGTGTACTCACATGCTTTCACCCTCCCACCTCTTGTCGCTCTTGGTCTATACAGCAGAGGGCGCAAATGTTATGTTAGCATGACTTTCAAGATGAACATGCGGTAATTTCCTATTGAAAGAGTTGGACTTTTCTCCATGCACCACTTGCTGTATGAAATAATCTGATTTTACATGACAAAATACCTGATAATAAAATGTATTGATCCAATTAAGAAACAGAATTGATCCTCATAATTCCTTAAGTATTATTCCAAAGTGTATATAACTGTTAGGATTTGCAGCTGCTGCCCGAAGTCCAACAGGATTGTATCCTCAACTAGTAAAGAAATAAGAATCATTATGGATCAGATCAAAGTTTAGCCCAACATTCTGTCCACAGAGAGGCCAGTCATTACCTGTGGCCAGCCCATTAGCAGACATGATTGCAGTTCATATTCTCCAGCAATGAATATACAGAGGTATACTAAAAAGTGCAGTAAGTTAGATACAGTGCCTGATAAACTACTTCTATGTACTCTTTAACTAGTAAACCTTGTGAAGAGTTATTTCTGTTGCCAGTTCTGACAGTGCAACTACATTGAACTGCAGAATCAGCTCTTCCTAGTGCTAAAGAGATGCACCTCTCTAGCTGATGGAACAGATAGAGAGTATCTCCAGTCTGCTCTGGTGGGACGGACAGATGTTCTTGGGGAGACACGGTCTCTTATGTATCCTAGCCCACTGCCATATAGGGCTTTAAATGTAATTACCAGTACCTTGAATTGTACCCGGAGGCACACTGGCAACCAGTGCAGCTCCCGAAACAGCGGTGAGGCACATGCATAGCACTCACATCCCAACACCACCCGAGCAGCCGCATTCTGGACCAAATGCACCCTCCGAATGGTCATCAAGGGCAGCTCCATGTAGAGCGCATTACAATAGTCAAGTCTGGAGGTAACCAGAGCATGCATGACCATGAGCAAGGAGTCCCAATCTAGGATCAGGCGTAACTGGCGTATAACACGAAGCTGTGCAAAAGCCATCCTGGCCACAACTGCCACCTGCTCTTCGAACAGGAGTCACGAGTCCAGGAGGACCCTCCAATTTTATGTTTTTCTTTAAAGACACTTAATTTTGAAATACACATGGTCATTGTATCTCATTTCATCTTGGTGGAGTTTCTCCAGCAAAAGTCCTTTCAACCCAGAATAATTTCTGATACATTATTATTATTATTATTATTATTATTATTATTATTATTATTATTATTATTATTATTATTATTATTATTATTATTATTATTATTATTATTATTATTATTATTATTATTATTATCATCTTGATCTAAAAATAAGGTAATTTAGATCAAACCCCTAAATTCTTAAACATGGGCACATCAGTGTATAATTTTTCAGTCTTGGCATCTACTTCAAGTAAATACTACAGCCTATTTCTACTGGCTGCATGCTCCTGATAAACAGCAGATTTGCAGTGTAGTCTTCTCCATAGTTAAAAATGGTCAATCCATTTGATCGGTCTTTTTGGGAAAGTAATATTGTGTTTAACTGGCTTTGTTCTTTGTATGCAGACCCTGTTTCTCTTCAGAATTGAGTTTTTGTATTACATAGTTTCAAAAGCAACAAGTGGGAAATAATGCTATGTTTACTAAGAAAGGCCGAAACCAAGCTCTTCCTAGGTATGTTATCCTTGGTCAATTTAGGCATTATATTTCTTACCTATTTCAGAAGCAGTTTTGTTGTTAGGTTCTCATTCTTGTTGTTTGATGCCACAGAGACCATGAAAAAAGTACTATCTTGGTTAACATCTAATATGTATCACACCATTTTGTTTTTCCATTGGTTACTGGATTTATTTACTTATTTATTTGGTCTGAATATACAGTCTTTCTCTGAGAATTGTGACTCCATTGTTAGAATATGCTGCTATGTTAAACACAAAATCTTTGTATGGATATAGTCATGAAGTAATCACCTTTAAAACATTCTGACCTTTGTCCTCTATTTTAATTGATGATCACATCAATTACTGAATAGCATTGACATCCTGTGGTACCTGTTCAATTTATTCCATTTAAGTTTAAGTATCCTACCTTTTAACTGACACAGATTTAGTCTGACAGCAACTCGCTCCTTCAAAACATCTGCAAGCATTAGTATAAAGATACTGCTGCCTTCAAACTATAGTGGTATTATTGTCCTTTCCACAGAATCTCACTTTCTCATGATGTGTCCAAAGTAGGACAGCCTCAGTTTAATCATGTTTGCCTTCAGAAATAGTGTAGGCTTTATAAACTCTAGGATCCACTTGTTTGCTTTTTGGGCAGTCTAGGGTATTTGGGTATTTGCAAAGCTTGTCTAGCACCATCTTTCAAACAATCATTTTTTAATGTCAGAATTTTTTTTTACTGTTCAGCTTTTGCATCCATGTGATTGGAAATATATTAGTATGGATGACCTTGGTCTTAGTTGTGAGTTCAACATCCATATACATGATGATTTTTTCTAATCCTTTTATTGCTGACCTTCCAAGTTTCAGCCTTCTTCCGATTTCTTGGCTTCAGTGAATTTGAATTGATGGTTGAACCCAAGTATACGACGTCTTTCACGATTTCAATTTCTTCATTGTCAAAATTAAAGTTATGTAGTTCTTCTGTAGTCGTGATTTTTATTATCTTAATTTTGTTGTGCTTTGGCACTTTTGTCTTTCACTTCTAAAAGTCATTTCAAGGCAAGTTTCATTCCCAACAAGCACCAGGGTAGATTCCTCTTCTTCTTTTTTTTATAGGAAGCTAGGCTGTATTACTAAGCCATTAAACCTTTCAGCTAGGCCTTTTTCAGGTGACCTATTTTTAGATGTCTGGAGGTGTGAATCTGTCAGGTGGAACTTCCAAAAAGAAAAATTCTAGGAGCTGAAGTCCAAAAACTCCAAATGACACTTCCAAAGAAACAACTGTGCTAAGTAGCCTCAGTAAGTGGGCGGTGATATAAATCTAAATAAATAAATAAGTAGTTTTCAAACCTTCTGTTCCATTCTCTGACTTGGCAGTGTCACTGTTTACACATAGAGGATATTTTACATACCGGTACCGTACGTCTTTTTTTCCACCTCACCCTCTTAACTTCCAAACTATGATTGGAATTAGAGTTGCCAATAGAACTTGCTATGATTTCTTTCTTCTATATTGTGGATGTTTGATAAACTTTGGTGCAATAAAAGGGAAATAACTATTACAAGAAGTTAAAAACTGTCCAAAGGACTGCTTTTAAAAGCAGGATTTTACTTTCCATCAAAGTGTCTCTGTCTTGTTGCAGTTCCAGCCAGGACTGTTTGTTTTTTGGGCTGTTGGTGTCCCAGCTGATCATCTGTATATATTACAGGCTGAATTGTTGAGCTGTGCCGTCCTGGTCTGCGTCACAGGGCTCAGAGGTTTTTTGCTCAGGGATTAGTCAGGCTGCTTTTGGAAACGCCCTCAGTTGCACCTTCTGCTGCTATATTAAAATGCACGTTAGTAGGAAGAATTTTCTTTTTACTGTTGCAGCTCCCTAAGGGAGCCTCTCTGGTAAGTTGTAACTTTCAAGTCAGTATTACCAGCTTTATTAGTGCTTTGTGTTATTCTGATACAGTAGTTGCTGTTTTTGGCCATACATTGCAATCCTGTGCACCTTGACTGAGAGATAAATTGTGCTACATTCAGTGGGGTTCTTTTCTTGTTATACAGTATATTGCATAAGATTATATCCTTAGGTTGCAATCTTGTGGACATGCCTGTGGGATTAAGCTCTCTTGAGCACAATCCAAGTTACTGTACTTTGCAGTCTATATGCAGAGGATTGTTCTGCTGCTGTTTAAAAATATGATTTAAAAGTAAAAAGCATACATTTGTTGGTCAGTTCAGCTATTTATTGAAAATTGTTTATATTCAGACAGGCAGACGATTCTGGAGCTATTTAAATTAATATCTGTGTGTACCATGTTTATCCACATAAATTCTGAAGACTTGGTCGTGTAGCAGACCATTTCCTAAGCGGTTTGCTTGATTTTTGTCGGCAGCCTGTATGCAAGCTCTGCATCTCTGGAGTCTTCTTGTCACCTGTGCTGTTGCAGTAGGAAACAATCAAGAACAGAAGAAGAAAGAGTGCCCTGAGCTCATCGCACAGGTACTCTCCTTTTTTATAAGAAACCACAAAAGAAAAATCTTACAATTTCATAGTCCTAAAATAATCCCTATGCAAGATCAGCACAGTTGGAAGTTTAAGGAATTTTGTGACATCAAAAACAGTTTGAAGAAAGACTCCTAGGGTGATTGTTTTTATTTCTTCAAAAAGTCCTTTTGAGGTTCTCTTATCATTGTCTATATATTCTTCAGTTCCTTTGGTTCAATCTGGTATTAGAAAAATTAGCTGGTAAGATTGCCTTCCAAGATATGCCCGATTGTATTCTCAATCTTGGAGGAAGCTCTTTTTGTGTACAGAATTTAGTTATAGCAAAGTAAGAAGTCAATACAGTATGTGTATGTTCATTTGTCAATAACTTGCAGATAGCAGATGTTAATGATGGTAGGGCAGTTATTGAAATGGAATGACAGTTTTCTCATTTTAGAAAAAAGTTGAATGGATTTAAAAGCTGTTCTCCTAGAACCAATTATATAGCTTTAAAATTAATGTTTGTGAAAGCCAACTGAAGCCTTTCAGTATTATTTGACTGCATTCTCTCATTCCTGTATACAGTAGAACCCCGTATAATGAAAAAACTCAGTTCCACATAGCTCTTTGCTATACTTTTTTTTGTTATATGGACCCCTATGGGCAATGCACCGTATAACAAAAAATGTTCATTATATGGCTCGCTATTGGCGATACCCCATACAAAAATATTTGTACAAAGTATCACCAATAGCAATCTGTAGAATGGACTTTTTTCATTATACAGTGCATTGCAAATAGCACACAAATGCTTCTTTGTACAAATTTTCTGTTACACGATATGTTCGTTATACGGGGTACCATTGTACTGTATTTGCCAGCATATAAAACACACTTTCCCCCCTTAAAATACACTGGAAAAATTGAGTGTGTCTTTATGCCGGTAACGCAACGCCGCCCACGCCCCCCGGTGCGGTGCGGTGGTTAGAGAGAATCGGCAGCTGGAGACAGGGCTATTTTGAAAGCCATACCCACCCGCTCATACAGTTTTGCAGCCGCTGCTGACTGCTAGGAGCCGGGTGAAGGGTGGCTTCCAAAGAGCTTGCTTGCCTGGCGGATCTCGGCCGATCCTGCCTTCCCTGCCTCTGGCTGGTGGTGGGATGAGGGGTGGGAACAGGCTTAAAAGATCCTTCTCCCTCCCCCCATTCCACTCTCCCTGGCTGGTGAGGGGTGGAAGCTGGCTTGAAGGATTTTTCTTTTCCCCCTCTCTGTTTTTCAGGCATATAAGAGAATAAACAAAAATGCTGTAGCACTTTAAAGACTAACTGTTATATTTTAATGTGAGCTTTCATGGAACAAGTCAACTTCATCAGACATGGGAGTGAGACTTCATGGCATTAATGTATATATATCAGATACAGAGGCACAGAGTGAGTGATCTGCATGGCAGAGAAGTATACAAATTAATGTGGCTTTTTACAACTGGCAGTAGCAGATGATCTCTGGCTATTATTCGGATTAGCTCTAAATGTCCCCTTTTCAATTCCAAATGGAGGAAAGATACAAAACAAACACTTGGCATTGAAAAGATTTGTAAATAAGTGGCATGGTAACTGATACACCTAGGTTGCCTTTAGATTGCAGAGTTGTTTGTAGATTTAAACTCTAACTACTTCTGAGACTTTGATTCTGGTTTTAATAAATGTATATGCGCAGACATACTTAGCTGAATAAAGTAGGCTTAGTCCTAAGTAGATATGTATAGGTTTATTGCCCTATAGCCCAGTCCTGTTCTAGGCTAAAAATATAGTGCAGATAGAGCAAGGGTCTTCAACCTTTTAAAGCCAGAGGCCAGTTCATGCCTCCTCAGACTGATGACTGACCGGACTGGTATCGTCCCCCTGCTGCTGCCACCGGGACCACCTAGAGGTTCAAACACCCACATACACAGCACCTCCCTGCTTACCAGCCTGGAGGAGCTGCACAGTGTGGGTGAAGAAGGGGACCAGGCTGTCCTTCTCGCCCGTGCTTGGCCAGAGCAACCCCTAGTAAAGATGCAGACAGCCGTGTGCGCCTGCCGCTTCTGCAGCTGCCGCCTGCTCAGTCCTTGTCCCCTCTGCTTGGTTTGATGTATCCTAATGACACTCCGTAGCAGGGCAGATGCTGTAACCCTTACAACATCTTCCCTGCTACAGAGCGCCGTTAGGGACACGCCAAGCAGAGGGGACAAGGATTGAGACAGTGGCGGAAGCGGTGACTGGAGTGAGGGCATGGGCTGGATGAAATGGTGTCATGGGCCGGATCCAGCCCACTAGCCATAGGTTGAGAATCCCTGAGATAGAGCATCAAACTATTGATCATAAGCAGAAGGGAATACATCACAGCATTATTCTGTGCATCAGAAAGGTGGTTCAAGATATTGCATCGGATACAACAAATTATAAAAATACTTAATTTCATGTCATATTTATATTGATAATGACATATATCAGGAGTTCTCAACCTTTTTAAGCAGGGGGCTGGGTCATGCTCCCTCAGACAACTTTGTGGGCTGGACAGCCATTTTGCCCTTCCTCCACCACATGGCACTTCCTGGTGTGGTGGAGGCAGTGGGGGCCACATGAAATGGCACTGGGCTGCATCTGGCTCACTGGCTGCAGTTTGATATTACCTGACTCTACAGCTCATTCCTGTATGTTATATGCCATCAAACAGGGCTTTCAAAATGAGATATTTAAGACTAGCTTTACTAGAATCAAACTCCAATGGGCTTCCATAGCTGAGCATAGATTCAAACCATGGTTTCCTGACCCCTAGCCAGTCATTCTACACCACACAGGGTGTCAACACATTGTTACCTGCTACAAGTCATTTTCTTCAGTATTGCTATAACTTATTTGATTGTAATCATTCATATCCTTTAGAAAGAAAGAAAAAAGTGTAGTACTGTAATTGAACTGTCTTCGGATTATTGCTTTATTGCCAATTGTAAACTGCTACTATGTTACATTTCTGCTAGGCTGCCCAACCATCGTGTGCCACTGTAACTGAGGTGTATAAATTGATGCTATGAGGTATCGATCTTATGTCTAACAAAGTGGAATTGATCCACAAAAGCTAACTTTAAAATACAGGAGTTCGTCTTCAAGGTGCCACAACTTTTTTTTGTCTTTTTGTTGTTACTGTTTTGTTCTGTGTACGCTCTGATATGTCTTCTGATAAGACATTCTACCAGAAATTAAATGAAATTTCATGTACAGTATAGGTTACATCAGTTTATTTTTCAGAGAGCTTTAAAACAGTTCTTCAGTTTAAAAAGCTTAGATCAACAGACCACAGACTTGGCAAAGCAACTGAGGACTTTATATATGCCAGAAGTATAGACTTACATGACTGTTTATAAATACACTGGCCTGTTGTTTCTCCTTCACTGGAAGTCTTTTTCAAACATAGTAAAACCATGGGTTACTATTGTCCTGTTTTGCATTTGTCGCAGTTTACAACAGAAATTTAATAAAATTAATGCCCCGGTTTACGGTTTTTCCCAGTTTACAACCCTAAATCGCACTATTTTAAACTCTAAAATGGCAGCTGGTACCATTTTACAGTTTAAAATGGCCCCACACCCTCTGCCGTCACAATTTATTGCTTAGGGCTGCGGAGGTACCAATGTTGTTTTTGCACTGTCTGTAGCCTCTACCAGCAGTACGAGAGTCTGGAGACCTTATCTGCTCAGTTCCAACCTTCATCCGAGCTCCCTGAGCTGCAGCCAGAAATGTGCGCCTCCCCCAGGCTGTAGGGCTGCACAGGGAACTCGGACGAAGGTCAGAACTGAGCGGATAAGGTCCCCCTGGCATTTTTGGATGTTTTGGTGGTTTTTTTGTATTTATTTATTTTGTATTTTTATTTTTTGGTCCGATCAGGACCTTATTTTTTCCCCCAATGAATTCCTATGGGGAAACATGCTTCAGTTTGCATTTTTTTTGGTTCACAATGGAGGCTGTTGGAACGGACATCCATCATAACCCGGGATTTTACTGTATACTGTACTGTATTTCTTTTTGAAGCTTTGTTAGCCGTCCTGGGTCTCTTTTAGGAGGGTGGCATATAAATCTGATTAATGAATAAGTAAATAAATCTAGTTGCCATTCTTTTACCTTTAGATCAGTGGTTCCCAGTGTGGGCCCCACAGGTGGACTTCAATTCTCAGAAGCCTAAGTCAGTACATTGACTGATCAGCACTTTGGGGGATTAGCTTAGGCATCTGGGAACGGAAGTCCAAAAACCAAAGGTTAGAAAACACTGCTTTAGATTATCAGCACTTACTTTCCTCTAATGTTCCTCAAAGTCCAAACCCTGTTATGGATACGAGGTTGGCCACACCTTGTCTATAGGCCTGAAAGACATGACTCCCCCTGTCACTGCTGCATAAGTACATATATCTGCTTCTTCAGTCTCCAGGTTTTAAAATAAGGTTCTGAGAATAATATTTCCAGGATGAATAGTATTGACCTTAAAGCCAATTGTATGAGCAGATGTGAGAAAACAGAGGTCTTTTGACATACACAGGAATTTTGAGAGATAGGAAGACTTAAGGAACTAAGATAACCTTGTGCTGACACATAGGTTTTTATGTGCTGTATTACTTCCCTGACTTAAAAAAATATGACAAATCTATGGCCCACGGGCTGGACCTGACCGGCAACGCCATTCCAAAGAAAAAGTAACATTCTATATGGACATAGGGTTGCTTCCAAAAGTAGTATGCTCTTTTCATATATCTCAGCCATTAATATTTCCAACCTTTTTTCCATCTCAACAGAATGATTTAGAGAAGGCAGTACATACATTAGATGGAAGGAGGGCTTTGGCATTCTATCTCTCAAGAGCAAGAGGGGAAAAAAGACAGTTAAGCTCTTTGTGCTACAAAGGTCCAAAGAAGGGGAGCAGTTCTAGAAATGGGTGATAAATGCAATATGTTTAGCTTACAACAAAGCTAAAAAGGAACGGTCATCATATGCCAAAGGGTATTCAACCAGGTCATGGGCTTCTCTAACAGCTGTTATGCAAGGAGTAGAAATAAAAGAAATTTGCATGGCAGTAACATGTACACAGCCTCTAATTTTCTAAATTAGACATTAGGGCTGAGAAATAAGCTTCTCTTAGAAGAGCAGTGCTGTTTCACTTCTAGCATGACAGCCTGCCAGCGAACGTAAGCTTGTTAATCACCTGATTTTGTGAATCACAGAGACCATGATAAAGAAGGCCAGGATGCTCATCTGTGATTCTTCAGGTGGTCATCTATGAATTCACACAATCTACCCACCTCCCTACTTTGTCACATCAACCTTAATATATTTAATGGTGGACAATTGGACTGAGACAAACAAGTGGTACAGTATATGTTCATAATATACCACTGAGCTTCTCTTTGAATTCTTCATGGCACACACTGTTGTAAGAAGGGCATTCCATGTTTGCCTTGCCCAGGATGCCTTAGTAGCTGTGATGACAACATATAGCTAGTATATAAATATCTGTGATTTCTATATGTACTGTATATGTAATTTCTGAGTCTAATTATGCACTTATTTAGGACTAAGAGCCAACAAACTAATGGATTCATTATAGGACAAGTAATTCACTTGTCATCCTTCCTGGAGGATGTTGATTTCATTGGTATTCTTATTGTCATTAAGTAATACCTAATCCAAAAGGCATGCTGCTGCTGCTCAGGTGACAATAAAGAGAAAATAATAGAGAAGCTGCTTTGTGCTGCCTAAACTGAGTTAATATTTGGTCAGTTATTTTGTAATCCATATGTCACCTAGTTTTGTTCAATAAAATCTTGCCCATAGGTTTTGGTTTCTGAGTTCTATATGTCCTTGTCCTTAACATTTCATAACACCTATATTATGCCCCTATTTTTTTTCCAGATCTGTCAGTATATTTGTGTTGTTTGATTCCCATAGGACAGTGATGGCGAACCTATGGCACGCGTGCCAGAGGTGGTACTTGGAGCCCTCTCTGGGCACCTTTGCAGTCACCGCAGCACAGAGTTCACTCCGCCCCTCTGCCCAGCAGCCTAATGGGAATACTTCCTCCTTCCCCCAGCACAGAGTTTACTCTGCCCAGCAACCCAATGGGAGTGTTTACTTCCTACTCTGTTGCAGTGTTGACACTTTGCAATAAATAAGTGTTTTGGGGGTTGCAGTTTGGGCACTCGGTCTCTAAAAGGTTCGCCATCACTGCCATAGTACCTGTGAAGATGATTGAATGAGGAGACTTGTGCTCAGCCTAGTTTTTTAAACCAGTTTTGATGTCTAATTTAACAATGATTGTAAATATTTGTTTTATTTATTTTTATTTATTCATATTTATATTGCCGCCCACTCGCCAAGGCTACTCAGGGCGGCTTACAGTCAAAACAGCAGCAGTACAGTAAAAATTATAAAATACAACCTCACAAAAAACCCAAAGCAGAACACAGACTAACTCCCATCAGGCCGTTGTTGTGGGCCCAGAGGAGGGGGCGATGTTCTCGGCCACCTGCTAGGCCATGGTATATTCTCCCTCAGGCCGTTGTTGTGGGCCCAGAGGAGGGGACGATGTTCTCAGCCGCCTGCTAGACCATGGTATCTTCTCCCTCAGGCAGTTGTTGTGGGCCCAGAGGAGGGGGCAATGTTTTAGGGAGATCTTTAAAAGACTTGTAAGACTTTGTACATTCATTTTGTATTAAGCTACATTATAACATCTTGTCATAGTATAAGTGAAGTTACACTGCTGCTAAAAGGCAAAGTCCTGTTGCTGAGCACAGTAAGTTGCATGAGAGAAGGCCCATTAAATCAATGGGGATTTGGTATGTCAATTTATCTGTAAATTTCACTGATTCAGATTGCCTAAATTAGCATAGTAACAGAATTTCAACCTGTAGAAGATTGTATTAATATAATCCCATTCTTCAAGGAACAGGGCAGGTGTGGGGCTCCAGGAATGTGGGGTCCCATGTTTGGTGGCTGATCTGATGGGACAGCCACCCCTCTTGCTGTTTTAAACTTTTTAAATTTTTGGATCTTTTTAGTATTTTGTAAATTACAGTTTGATTTTTTAAAATTAATTTTAAACCAGATTGCTGAATTTGTAGGGGTATAGTGGGATTGTTTAGTTTGTTTTGCACTCATGTGGGATTTTGCATTGTTTAGTTGTTTTGCACTCATGTTGTAAGCTGCCTAGAGTCGGGTTCGCCTGATTGGAGCAGGATAATAAATCTAAATAAATAAATAAAATATTTTCATCTATGGATCAAAGTTTGTTTTATTTTAAGGCACTCATAGAGTTAAATTTATTATCCCAACTAAACTAGACTCATTGGATGAATGGCACTTTTTGTGTCTACCCTAATGTTTGTCCCATATATTCTGTGAATCTACTCTAGTTTAAATTGAGCTATTCACTTCCCTTGCTGGCTTCTACTGCACACTATTGATCACCAGTTCAAAAGAAATGTTTTTCATGACATTAAAGCCACTTCTTGTTTCACTTTTCCTAGATGCCAGAATTTCTGAAGAAAACTGTCCATATCAAGGACCCTGAAAGGGTGGAAGAAATTATCTGTGGCCTCATCAAAGGAGGAGCTACCAAACTGCAGGTGAAATGCAAAACACGTTTGTAGAAATGCCATCATTTGCACTGACAAAAATTGAGAATATAAGCAAGGTCCCTAGAGCCATAGGATTTATTGAATAGCAGTAAATATATTATTTAATATTCAATAATTAAATTGACAGTGAGCAGAGTCCTATTAGCTTTATTACTTTATATTGAGTTATACATGTATGAATTTAGTAATTACTCTATCCATATTTCCTTACAATAATATACAAGTGTTAAGTGATACATTTACACTGTTTATCCTGGTTATTTCTCTTTCTGCAACTAATGTAAGCAATAAGTACTTTCTAATATTTTACATTTGCCATTTATTTGAAACTGGCTTTTGAAACAGTTATGTCATATATACTCATGTTAAACAAATGTTAAAAAGGAATTTATCCCTTGCCATGTTCATTTCCTCTGAATAATTGTTAATGAGGATGTAACAAATACCTTATGCAAAAATGCTGAGAACACAAATTTTTCTTTGAGGATTTTGGATTTTGGTCATTAACCTAGAATCTAGTTATAAAGTAGAGGGCAAGTGTCTATTGTGCATTTTGTATAGGGGACACTATTTCTTGTCTGGGTCTAATTTCTGCTCTCACAAAGCCATGCTTGGAGTTACAGTAATACCTCGGATAACGTTTACCTTGGATAACGCTAAAATCACATAACATTAAGTAATCTGGGGAGGAGAATTGGATCGAATAACGTTAAGGTCCTATGGGATGGATCAGATAACAACCGCTAAAGCCTGTGCAGTTACAGTGTATCTCTATAGAACTTTTTTGGAACATTTATTTCAATTTTAGGAATTTTTAAGTTAAAATTGTGGTAATTGTTCATAACTTGTTTCTTCCTCTTTTTCAGATAATTACAGACTTTGATATGACATTAAGTAGATTTTCTTATAATGGTAAAAGATGCCCAACAAGCCATAGTGAGTATTATTTATTTTGTATATGTTTGTATGGAACTTTTATTTTGTCAAAATTAATGCTACAATCTTTCTGGGGGAAACACTGCAACTAGAAAGGAAGTATTTTGGAGTAGACATACAGTATTTACTGGTGTATAAGACCCACCACCACCCTAAAATACCGCTGCAAATTCCACCTCATGCCTCAATGTGGCGCAGAGGTTACCCTGGGCATTCAACAGCTATGGGGGTGGGGGTGTATTCCCCTGGCAGGTTCAACCATGCCACAAAGTGTCAGCTAGTGGTCCAGAACAGTTCTCCATTCTAGAACCACATGTCAGTTGGGTATTCAGGCAATGCACCTGGCCAGTGCAATTCTCTAGCATGGCCAACTTCAACATGAGCCCAGCCAGCTATGTCGTTGTATTTAAAATAGCTAAAGGAGCATAAAAATACGAGCCTCAGTTCCCCGCGCACATCGAACCCTGCTACGGTAGCGGTACAGCCTCCCGATGATGAGAGGATGCTAAAATTTTGGGGATTAGGAACAGTGGAAGACAATGCTTTGAACTGCCATGTTCAACTAGATGTGTCAACCAAGTAAACAAAATACACTGGAAAAATGGAGTCCGTCTTGTACTGTACTGTATATAGTGGGCTATTTTGGTAATAACGGGGTGCATCTTATACTCCAATGTGTCTTATACGCCAGCAAATATGGTATGTAGGATTATTCTGATAATTATATTACAGTAAATTTAGGTGAATATTAGAATTAGATTAGAGCTCAAGATTAGCACATCAGTATATTGTATTAGAGCCCAGGAAGTTTCTCCTGATTTCTTTTGTATTTCCTAATATTTGACTACTTTCTAGGGGGCTTTTCTATTAGCTTATCGTTGGCATGTTATAGTGTGACACCAGCTGTTCTCCAATTATCAACATTGTATTAATCCAAATTTGTGTGCTAGAGTTCAAAATTTGAAGGTTCTTTTTATCAGTGAAGAACAACCCATTTCATTATACAGTATCTGGAGAAAATACAGCAAAACCACTTTACTGTGTAACTCTTGGATTTTGCTACTTGAAAAGTTATTTTTTAAATATGTTAGTAACCCATGTGGTGCTAATATTCTGAGCATATTAAAATGGTTAAAGTAATGTTGTTACTTCATTATGTACCATCAAGTCACTTCTGACAACACTAGTATAAAAAAATCAAATTTAATTAGTACAGTTGGTGACCAGCAAAAAACACAGCAAATATTATAAAATCTCTTTGCAGGGATCTGTTTTCATCCTATTACAAAGCAAGAAATAATAGTTGCATGTGATATGGATTCCTTATCAATAATTTAAATTTTATACATCAAAACATTAAAATTACAATGTTAACAAATGCAGTGCTATATAAGTAATCTTTATGAATCTTACAAGCAGGTACAAAGAACTTAGCACATAGAATTATGGCTTGCAAATTAAGTCCTAAGAGAAGCTTCTAGAATAGCTCTAGTTCAGTGCATCCTGAAAGCTTTCATCAGTGGGGGAGGATGAATTTGGATCATATATTGTAATAGAATTGGCAGTGTAACATAACATGTTCTATATTTTCTACTAGGTCTGATACACAGGAACACACCCTGTTCTTCGGGGGGGGGGGGGTCTTCTATCTCCCCTCAGTTAGCTTTGAAAGAAGTACAAGGCAAATGCCTTGCAACAACCCTAGTAGAGTTTTTAATATAAGAAGTTCAAAGAGAGGTTTACTATTGCTTTCTCCCCTTCACCAGTGTTTTTCCATGATGATTTGAAGCCAGGCCTCCTGAGTGTTAGTTCAATAGTCCATCTACTATACTATGCTAGCTCTTGTTAAATTGATAAACTTAATTTCTTGTTTTTCAGACATCATAGACAACTGTAAACTCATAACAGATGAAAGTCGCAAGAAGGTAATTTTCAAACTGTTGATTTATTTTCTCTTTGTTTTATTAATTACACTGTGCAACAACAATTTTGCTACTGGGAATAACACACGTGATTTACATGATATCGAGTGTGCCAATTCCAAATCTGAACTCAGAATTTGCCTATAGTGTACAGATTCTAAGTCATAGGTGTGCTATAGCTGTTCAGATTGTCAGTAATTGGGTAATGTATTTTTACATAGTGTATAATAGTTGCAGCTACCTCTATGCTTGCTGCTGCCTCAGCTGAATCATGTCCTCTGGTGGTATGCATGTCCCAGCAGTAGCTGGGCAAGTCAGTGAGCTGACATCAGAAATAGGTATATAAGGCAAGATGGATGAAGGGCTTGTCTCTAGTGCGAAACCATTTTAATTGATAGTACAGCTAGGCCATAGTGAGTCTGTTTTGAGCTAAAGATAAGTAAGTACAGATGTGTTTTATTGGTATCACATAAGTATACTGATTTACTATCACTGTTTTAGATTTTTAAATTATAATTTTAAGTGGGTAGGGGTGTCACTGATAAGAGTTTATATTGGTTTGTACACAGACCTGAGTGACCTTTGGCCAGTAGGATGGTATAGAAAATAAATAAATAAATAAGCAAACCTTAACCAAACTGGCCAGTTTACCATAACTTTAGAAACTCACCAGATATAGCAGCAGTAACACTGCACCACACACAAAAATTGTCTAATACACTAGTACCCCGTATAACGTGATGACTTGGTTCCACGAGTCATCATGTTATACAATTTTTAAAGTTGTTCGATACATTGATCGAACAATGCTAAAAAAAAGCCCTGACGTCAGGGACAAACCACGCCGAGGCAAGGCTCAGCATCCCCCCCCCCCGGGTAGGCATGCAATCGCGTGTCGTTCGGGGTTAGGGCAAGGTATGGGAAAGACCCCCGTCTCCTGCCCTAACCCCGAACAACACGCCCGTGGACGCCCGAAGTTGCAAACGGGTAAGGATCTTTACCCTTTTGCAACCTCGGGCAGCACGGAGGCTTGTGCGGCGGGGCGGGGGTGACGGGAGGATGCGGGAAGGTCCCTCGCATCCTCCCGTCACCCCCGCCCCGCCGTGCAAGCCTCCGTGCTGCCCGAGGTTGCAAAAGGGTAAAGATCCTTACCCGTTTGCAACTTCGGGCGTGAGTGCGCGGAGCGGCAGCGGTGACAGGAGGAAGCGAGGGACCTTCCCGCATCCTTCTGTCACCCCCGCCGGGCCGCGCAAGCCTCCGTGCTGCCCGAGGTTGCAAAAGGGTAAAGATCCTTACCCGTTTGCAACTTCGGGCATGAGCGCGCGGAGCGGCGGCGGTGACAGGAGGAAGCGAGGGACCTTCCCGCATCCTTCTGTCACCCCCTGCCGGGCTGCGCAAGCCTCCGCGCTGCCCGAGGTTGCAAAAGGGTAAAGATCCTTACCCGTTTGCAACTTAGGGCGTGAGGGCGCGGAGTGGCGGCGGTGACAGGAGGAAGCGAAGGACCTTCCCACATCCTTCTGTCACCCCCGCCGGGCCGCGCAAGCCTCCGTGCTGCCCGAGGTTGCAAAAGGGTAAAGATCCTTACCCGTTTGCAACTTCGGGCGTGAGCGCGCGGAGCGGCGGAGGTGACAGAAGGATGCGGGAAGGTCGTGTGACGATCACAAAAGTGTGAAGTTGTCGTTCCCTATTGTAGCAAATTCCACTCCTTTAATCTGGAGGCTAACGGTTCAGACTTCTCTTTTGACAAGGACAGATCCCTTACTAGAACATTAAATCTGATTCCCTTATAAAATGTGGCATGCCCTCTTTAAATTGGGGTTCATAACATTCATTAACATCGACATCCTCCTTATGTTCCTCATCCAACATGCCACTCAGTAACCACAGCTGTAGGATGGATTGGCACTAGATTCTCTGCATCACGTGGCACTGCTTCAGAGCAGATTTACATTCAGTAGAGACGATTTTTGACTTAGTATTCTTCAAAAACCCAAAAATGTTGTGGCACTTTAAAAACTAAGTCCTATTTTTAACTGTGAACTTTCATGGACCATCTGTTAGCATCTATTGAAAGTGGTTTGAGTGACCCAGGCAAAACTGCAGCATAGAACGACCTGTTAGTTGTGGTGCATCAAATCCAACTCATTGGAAAATGTGTAATTCCACAATATTTGTTGCATCCACCCTTTGGATATGATGCATCAGCTTGCAAGAGAAGTTTGTTTTCCAACCATTTGCAATAGGGGTCCAGGCGTTGCGGCAGGTTTGAATAATAACAGGGGATTTTGTTAGTTGAAAAAAGATACAATGTTATTATTCTGTTAGGCTGGCCAATTACTATTTCCCTGTGTACCTGATGCGTTATAAATTGGTGCCACGAGGCCTCACTCTTATGTTTGATGAAGTGGACTTGGTCCATGAAAGCTCACAGTTAAATACAGGAACTAGTCTTTAAGGTGCCACAACATTTTTTATCTTTTTTTACTGTTCTGTTTTATTTACTCTCAGATATGCTTGCGCAAACTAACACAGCTACCACTTCAAACATTTTGAAAACCCAGAAATTTTACTCATACATAAGTAGCAGTTCGAGGGATGGTCTTTGGGCTCTGACAAACTATAGACACAGCAAAACACATTCCTTTTCCCATTCAACCAGTGAGTTAAGCCAACGTAACATGCCTGACAGCAGATATGAGATGCCCATCTTTTATCTTGATCTCCAATTTCACATCCAAAGTAATACTTGTAAGCAAGTCTCACCCTCTTGGTTAGGTTCTTACATTGATCACACAGGGTATATTTGCCACAAATGTAGCACAGAATTGTCCGGATTTTTGGCACGAAGCCAGTCCGTGGTGCGGGAAAGGTTTGGGACCCCTGATGTACATGATAGAGTTGACACCAGTCTAAAAAAGCTTATGACCACAATATCTGTTAATTCTCAAATTCCATCATTGCCTTAGGTTGCTTTTTGCTTATACAAGTCTCTATGTATCTATGGTGGATACGGTCCAAGACTTTTTGTAGATAGCAGCAAACCTTATATTAACAAACACTTAAGTCATAGAAATGGGAGAGAAATGTCAAATGTTGCCATTATTCTACGTAGGGGTTACCAAGATGTTTGCCTCCATGCCTTGTAAACATTAAATTGCAGACAGTGGCCTCTAGTGGCCAACTCTGGTAATGTGCCATAGCAATACAGTACATATTTATTTCAGGGATTTTTATTGACTTTTTTTAGACTTGTGGATAAATGAAACCACAGATACTAAAACCAAGACAAGGGGAGCAGCCTGTACTTGTTATTGTCACATTGATTTAACTTTTGAAGGATAAAACCAAAGTCCTTAACTGAAAAATATCTATTATTATTATTATTATTATTATTATTATTATTATTATTATTATTATTATTATTATTATTATTATTATTATTATTATTATTATTATTTCATATCAGAAATCATTCTAGGTTGAAAGGATTTTTGCTGGAGAAACTCCACTCAGGGTACACCCAAATGAAGCTCCTTTCATGTCCCCAAGAGCTGCAACAGAGATGGGCACTCAATCAGTCATGCAGTACCCGGGTCTCGAACTGCCAACTTGCTGGCCTTCCAGCTAATGAGGCAAACTTCTTAACCATTGGGCCACTGCAGCCCTATTATTGCTTCATTTTGATGTGAAAGCTTTAGAATCAACATTTGGGGAGGTAGTCTTCCCCATCTGCACAGTATTGCACCAAAAGCCAGGAACTGGCTCTTCTATACATGGTTAACATACAAGGAGTATGTCAGAAAATTAATTTTTATATTTATGTATAGTACAGAAGTTGTAATTGATTGTCACAAATAATGACTTGTTTTTCTTTCCAGTTATTCAAACTGAGAGAAATATATTATCCTATTGAAATTGATCCTAGCCTTACAATTGAAGAAAAGTATCCTTACATGGTTGAGTGGTGAGTTTATGAAAGGTGACCAATTCCATTTCTGTAAGGGTTACTATTAGCTGATGTTTACACCTTAATTATTAAATGAATACAGTTACCAAACTAAATTTCTGATTTTCAGTTCAAATACATTTTCACACATGCCTGTTGTGAAAATAAGTTTTAAAATTGAGTCTGTTCTGTTTTGAGCACACCAATACGTTCCCGATATTCTTATGAAATTGCTGAAGGTATAGCCTCTGAACTGAAATATTTTGCCAAGTCCCTTTCTTGTGCAGCAATTGCCAAAATTTCAGGCAATTTTGAAAGATCTTTCAATGTACAGCTGTTAAATCAGAAAAGAGTTCTTACTGGAGACAACCAAATTTAAAAACGGAAGGATTATATCAAAATATCCCCTAATTATTTCTAGCAGATGTAGGAATCTATTTTTCAAAGGTTTATGTTTGTGTTGCATGGCAATTTTCAACAACACTAATAGTAGCTTTTAGGTAAGTGAAATACAATATTTAAGGAGTATCGCATCCCAGTTAGTTTTTGTGGCTGAATAGGGATTTGAACCCTATGTACCCTGGGACACTCCACACACCCAAAATATTGTTTTCTTTTTTTAAAAAAATTGGCCACTAGAGATCACAAGAGGGCTTTTTCAATTAAAAAAAATCAAGTTTTGATTTTAAAAAATTGTAAGGTTCCACAGGAGTGGGTGAACCCCTCCAAAATGCTGAGGGAGACTTGGGTGGCCTGTAGGACTCTAGAGATTGTCCATTCCCGGTTTGATGTTATGACAATAATCCTCAGTAAAACTTAGTATGTTAGCAGTTTGTATGGGGGAGATTGGATGCTTTTATTTCTTCTTCAGACTAATCATATTTTAGCAGTTTGTTCAGACCAAAACTGAGCAATATTTACAGTTTACAGTAATACCTCGCATAATGCTAAGACTTGGTTCCACAAGTCTTGGTGTTATCCGATTTTTAGTGTTATCCGATCCATGGTAAAATCCTATAGGATGGATCGGATAACGTTAAAGCTCCATAGAAATACATTGCAACTGCACAGGCTTTAGCGGTTGTTATCTGATCCATCCCATAGGACCTTAATGTTATTCGATCCAATTCTCCTCCCCAGATTACTTAACGTTATGCGATTTTAGCGTTATCCGAGGTAAACGTTATCTGAGGTATCACTGTATTTTATTAAGGCAAGCCATTTCATCAGCAGTTACAGTAATACACTGGATAACGTTATGACTTGGTTCCACAAGTCATGATGTTATCCAATTGTTAGCGTTGTACGATGTATGCATCGAACAACGCTTAAAAAAAAGCCCTGACTTCAGGGACAAACCGCTTTAAAGGCAGGCAGGGAAAGAAAGAGACCTCCCTGCCTTTAAAGCCACCCCCCACCCGCAGCGGTCTCTGTGACTGCAGTAGGTTCGGGAAAAGCACCCGCCTTTTCCCTGACCCTACTGCAGTCGCAGAGACTGCTTTTTTCTTTCTTTCCCTCCCTGTATTTAAACTACAGGGAAGGGGGAAATAGAGAGACGTGATTGGTTTTTCTAGAGAAAAAAAGCAGTTCTCTCTCTCCCTGTAGTTTAAATACAGGAAGGAAAAAAGACGCAAACGTGCAGACCATTGCATCGGATAACGCTAAGAATCATTATCCAGAATCGTTATCCGATGCAAGTTTTTTCCAAAAAACTTGCATCATTATCTGATTCTAGTGTTATCCGATGCAATCGTTATCCGGGGTATTACTGTATTTGAAAGTGAGTTTTTTTCCAGATTATAAATAATATTAATTAAGTTTGTATAACACAGTAAGATAATTTAAAATGGAAGCCAACAATCTTTCACCTCTATGTTTCTAAGCTTCTAGGCCATGCTGACATGAGGAAACATGAAAGTCAAAGGTTTATTGTGACACTAAACAATATTTTATTTAGTGCCACATCTAAACTAGTTCATTGTAACATGTCAAGTTGTCTTTGCCTTTGATAACATTGGGGTACTTATGTTGTCACAGAAACGTGCTACTTGAATCAGCTTTTACTAGTTCGGTTCATTGCTGAAATAGATTACTTAAAAAATTCTGAAAACATACAATGCACAGAAATTCTAATTTTGACTTTTTTAAAGCAAATAACAACAGAGAACATGCAAAATTGAATTCTTATGTAACCAGTCAAATGGTACATATGGAACTTAGAATACTGTGCAAGGCGTTACGTTGCATATGTTTTTAAAAATATTTTTAATTATAAACACTTAACCATAGCATATAAGAAATCAAAATAACTTTACGTAAACCTCCTGTTTACATCTCCAACAATTTATTGAGTATTTTGCATTGTAACTACTCAGTTTTACTGATGTTAGGCATCATCTCTATTGTTTTATAATGATTCTCTTTAATCATAATAAACCTATTTTTCAGAATCCTTTTCTTTCATAATTTAGGCCATTCCTCCTGTTGTATATTCATATCTAAATCGGTTTCCCAATTTATTCTTTGATCTGCTGTTGACAATTTCCTTCTAATAGTATTCTATATACTTTGCTGACCAAATCTTTTCGTGTTTTAATTCATTTATTCTTCAGATTGTTAACTCATATCCTGTATTTTTACTGAGCGCCTAGTCCATTTTTTCATTGTATTTGTTTAAAGACTTGACTTGAAACTTTTGTCTTGTTTTTGTACATTTTATCCAAATAATCTGTATCATAGTAGCTGTAACACCAAAATATGTAGATTTTTCTTCATAGCCAGCAAAATTAGAAGAGACTCAAATATTTTTCTCAATATATCTTCTTGGGTAAGATATACTGGAAGAATTCTGCTGGTGCTTTCATATATTCTATATAACCTTGGCTAATTTCTATTTTTCTATGTATTTATATGCCGCTCATTTGGGAGACTCCCCACTTTGAGCAGTGTCAAACAAGTATCAGATAACACACCAAAACACACATGTGCCCATCACATGATTGACTGCAGACCCAAGATATAGCTTGGCACCTCAGGAATTTTTTAAACTGCAGCAAGTTACACAAACCTTACAAAAGCACTAAGAAGATTTTGGTGAATGAATTTCTATCCTCAACTCACCTAAATACGGTGTACTTTTTGTTTGTTTGTTTTAATTTTAGGTACAATAAATCACATACTTTACTTATTGAACAAGGATTACAAAAGGACAAACTTGCTGAAATTGTGAGGGAGTCTGATGTTATGTTGAAGTAAGTAAGCATCTAGAATTCTTGTTGCTATTTCATATACAGTTGTACCTCGCTTAAAGAGCATAATGCGTTTCACAGGACTGCTCTTTAAGCGAGTTTGCTCTGTAAGTGAAACACCATTGTATGTGACCAATTGTGGAGGGGGGGGATTGTGAACCCTGATTTATTTGTTAAGCGAGTTTTTGGTTGGTTTTTTTTGTTAAGCGAAGCGAACATTCAGAGAAAATTTTGCTCTTTAAGCGAATTACTCTTTAAGCGAGGTGCTCTTTATGCGAGGTTTGACTATAGGCATGATGTCAAAGTTTAGGTGGGGAAAAGATGAGATTAGTAGAAGTGGGAAAATGCACTAAAATTACTGGGTTCATTTGTGGTTTGCTGTGGATCAGTTCTTGCTTTGTTTTACTCAAGTTTTTCATAAATAGCTTCTGTATGCTTGGTTTTCGTGTTGGATCTGTAGCTTGGGTGCCCAAGAACCCACATGGAAAAGACTAATGGCATGATTATATTCTATGATAACACACTGGATACACAAAGGGTAATAGAGGATAAGTTTTTGTGTTTTAGCCATGTAAAACAGATAATTAAATTAAAATTAAAGGAACACTACTTCATTTTCAGTTTGCATTTTCTAGACTTTTTTGTTTTTGTCTTGCCTTAAGTTGTGTGATATTCACAATGTCTATAGAAATAGAAGGCAAAATAAAATTATTAAGATGCGACATATTTGTACACTAACTGCTTTTTAGGAAAACTTTGAAAGGCAACAGCTGAAAATCTGTTGCTTAACATAGTAAGTCACAACTAAAGTAGACCTATTTGAATGGATGTAACTTTTAGAGAAGTTGACTTTCCAATCCCCATGGTTTCAGGGGGCCTGTACTAACCATGACTGACTATGCAAAGGAACATAATTTCAGGCAACAGATCTTTGATATAGTATTTTAAATTTTGATGTGCCATCATCTTACGTATATCTTGATCACTGTGAAGAAGGAAGTTGAATCCCTATTTTAACAACCATAGTATGGAATGCTGTCAATTTTTAGTGTTTTAAAAAACACAATTCTGTTTTATAGGGAAGGGTATGAAAGTTTCTTTGATAAACTCCATGAGCATAATATTCCTGTATTCATATTTTCTGCTGGAATTGGAGACATCTTAGAAGAAGTCATCCATCAAGCAAGTGTCTACCATCCCAATGTCAAAGTAGTTTCCAATTTTATGGATTTTGATGAGAATGTAAGTAGAAAGTGTTAAATTTAAAGTATTAATTCAATTATATTGTCTAATTATTCAAGCAAGTGTTAAGCAGCTTTAAATCCAAGTAGAAAAAAATGAGATTTAATTATTCTGTATTTTAATGTGCATTGGCAAAGAAATTGTTTCTATAAAGAATGATTTAACAAGTGAATTATTGTTTCCAGTCAATAACTCATTCATCTTATAATAAGCTACATATAATTACAATGGGTTGAAAGAATTAAGCTGCATTGAAACATAATAAAGACAAAATCGGTAACACTTCCTTATTTGCCCCAAACCTTGAAACTAACTACTGTATTGTCATGTCTAACAGGGCATATTAAAAGGATTTAAAGGAGAACTGATTCATGTTTACAACAAGCATGATGGTGCCTTGAAGAATACAGAGTATTTCAAACAGTTAAAGGACAACAGCAACATTATATTGCTTGGTGATTCTCAAGGAGATTTGACTATGGCAGATGGAGTGGCAAATGTTGAACACATTCTTAAGATTGGTTATCTCAATGATAAAGTAAGTTTAAGTCTTCTTGATGAATTTAAAATCTTTGATACTTTAAAACATTTAATACTAATATTAGCCTTTATTCATTTTAAGGGTCGTTTATATTTCACAGGTTTTATGGTTACAACTGTGTCTGGCCAGGTTCTACGGCTATGGTAATAGAGTAGGCCATATTGCCAGCGACTCAATGCCAAGTGTCAGGTGGCAGTTAACTAACCTGACAACCCAGAAGACTAATGGCTTGGGTGCCGAAGTTCACAGGGAAGGGTGATGGTCCCCAAGTGGATTAAATCCCACTTGAATCCATCTTGATGGAGGGCAGTAGCTTCATCCATAATGGCCTGGGGCTGAGGAGGACTTTGCGTGCCAAAAGGACTCAGGACCAGAAAGTGACTTGCAGAACTGGATCAATGGTACGGGGGTCATGCTCTGAGGCAGAAGACAGGCCACTGCATTATATTCTCAGTACAGTCTTTATGGCTGATCGCCATGAGGATCACCACTATTCAGATTCAGATACAGCAGAACAACAAGAAGATGGTTACAACACATGTCAAGAATTTGAACTACTGCACCTCCATTATTTATCCAGAATACAGATTTTCCACGGAATGGCTATTACAGTTTAGTTCATTATTTGGCAGAATAGTGGCGTACATTATTTCATTCCCTGCCATAATGACATTATCTGTCAGTAGTGTTTTGTGCAAAAAAATTGATCTTGAGCAGCTGAATCTTTGATAACGTTCCATTCAACCAGATATCTAACCAGTGAGACTATATTAGAGCTGCACTGGCAAAGCTAAATATAAATAAAAGCTAGTACAAAAGTGTATCTTTCTGAAGTACAGAATTCCAAGGATCATTAGACATCATTATATTTTAACAAAATATTCCCAAAGTGTCATCACAGTTTCTACGTGTAATGGGAATTAAATAAGTTATTGAAGAGCTCTCATGCAATAACATTGCATAGGCCAGAAATACATCTGTTTTGACTATTTTTCCACATTGCACCTAATCACCATTTACTACAATGTGCACAAGAAGGAATGAGCTGGCACACTTTCCTTTCCCCTCCTGCTGCACAGCAATAAACACTTCAGAAGTTTTTGCTTTACAGAACAAACTGAATTGCCATTAGTTTTAGACACAGCACCTTCAAACCAATTATTAAAACTGGCCTTTTTAAATTAATCATGGTTTAGTAAACTGCAGCTGTTTGTCCAGATGGCATGGCAAAGGTTGGTTACCAAGACTGAACATTTCCAGAGCCCCTTGTGGCTGCAGGAGGGTGATAAGGAGCACATGGGCCAAAGAATTACTGCAGCAAGTTCCTGCATATTCATATTATGGCAAACTGATTTAGGACACTGGTGGTTTACTGCTATTCTGTCGAGGGACTTATTCTCTTTTCTGTAAGCTATCAGTGTATGTTAGTGCTGAAAAAAATTCTTCTCATTGTCTTAGGCCCATGATGACGAACCTTGGCAATAAAGGTGTTTTTGGACTTCAAATGCCAGAAGCCCAAGTCAGCACTCCTGCTGATCAGAGCTTCTGGGAATTGAAGTTCAAGAACAGCTGGAGTGCCAAGGTTTGCCATCACTGTATTAGGCTATAAGCTGTATGATTAGAATCTAAAGCCATTTTAAAGCAGTTGTTTAATCTGTATCCCCCCCCCCGCCCCACAGCCCCCAAAGGCTTCACCACAAAAGGGTTACAAGAGGAGCCTTGAGACCTTCAGGAAGAATCAGAATGTTCTTATTTCTGAAAATTGCCATGGCTGATAAATTATGTAAACTTATTTGAGACATGCCAAGTGGGGTTTGTGTATCGTTTAATCTAATCAAATGGTACAGTTTGCATTCATGATTTTTTTTCTGAGTTTGCATTCAGTTTGTCATTGATTATTGTTCTACATCTCAAAAGTAGTGGTTTGAATTATTTTTGCCTTAAATTCAAAGCCCTTCTCACAGTATTCAGATATGGTGCATATTCTTTTGTGCGAAACATTGACCAACTTAGTAAGTAAACAGATGCTACCGCTGCCTTTTTGAAAGACTGGTAATCTTATAAATTGTTGATATTTCTAGAGATTTCTGGTGTTTTCTAATTTCTGAATTATCTTTTGCATTCCTATAACTAGATAGAAGAATTGCTGGAAAAATACATGGACTCATACGACATTGTTTTGGTGAAAGATGACTCTTTGGATGTAGCCAACTCAATCCTGCAAAAGATTCTATAACATGGAAGTCTTAGAATGTTATTGTGGATGCTGTTTTCAATAGTATTGTCACTTTATTTGGAAAATAATATACTGTATTCATCTGGATGTTCCTATGTTGCTGTTAAACACATCACTTTTGATTTTACCTCTTATTTATTAATTCCACTGTATAGGTTGTATGAGTCACTGAAGATGGGCTCATTGAGTTTTTGTTCATGTACAATAAAGGGATATTTCTGAAATAAGTGATTCTTGTAGAAAATACAGAAGTTGTTGTATATAAGCAGAATTTGTTATCACTATTTGAGTTCGAGGGTCAGTATTGAAGATTTCTTTATTGCCCTGGAATATTTTGTGACAGAGTACCTAAGGGTGTTCAAGGTCTGATCATCTTATCTGCAATTAAGTTTACACAATAAACTTTATATCAGTATCCATAGCAAGATAATACTGGATTTGATCTTGTAGAGTGTTTTATACTAATATAGTAGTACCTCGCTTAAAGAGCATAATGCGTTCCACAGGATTGCTCTTTAAGCAAGTTTGCTCTTTAAGCGAAACACCATTGTAAATGACCAATTGTAACTTGGGGGGGGGGGAATTGGAACCCCAATTTATTTGTTAAGCGAGTTTTTGGTTGGTTTTATTTGTGAAGCGAAGCGAACATTCAGAGAAAATTCTGCTCTTTAAGCGAGTTACTCTTTAAGCGAGGCGTTCTTTATGCGAGGTTTGACTGTATTTGCATAAGAAAGTAGTTGTCTGCCCTTTCTAGTCTATTTTTCTAATTTGTACAAATATGAATAGCAGATAACACTATTTTCAGTAGCATTTTAACAGTGGTACTACATGGTACTATTTCAGTGTTGCCCTATAACAGTAGTGGCGAACCTATGGCACACATGCCAGAGGGGGCACTCAGAGCCCTCTCTGTGGGCATGTGTGCCATCACTCCAGCACAGAGTTTGTCCTGCCTCTCTACTTAACCCAATAGGAGCGCTTCCTTCCTCCCCCTAGCACAGAGTTTGCCCCACCCCTCTGCCCAGCAGCCCAATGGGAATACTTCCTCCCCGCAGCAGAGTACGCCTTGCCCTCCTGCGACATGGATGGTAGCCTGTTGAGTTTGGGCACTCGGGTCTCAAAAAGGTTCACCATCACTGCCCTATAAGTTATGCCATACTATATGAACCACTGCAAATAAATACCATGAGCTAAAATACACTTCATTTGTTAGTCTGCTTCACATACCAGTTATATAATTATTAAATAGCTGATACATTTAAAGATAACTTCTGTTCTTACTGAGTTATGAATCAGGTATTAGGAATCTTTGTCCTCTTTTGTCCAGTCGAAGATTAAAGAAAAATAGCTTGCTTACTTCAAATCACAACTTTATTTGTGCCAGTCTTTAAGATAACGTAGATTTGGTCAGATCTGCTAGAAAATGCAGTAGAGATTGGGATCTTTTCCCTTCAACAAAGCTGAGTTTTGGTTCTCTGGATTCTTGCTGCCTTTTCCAGGTCCAAAGTAAGCCTCTTTTCTTCAAGGAGGGATAAGCAAAGCATTACTGTTTCTGAGCTTTAAAAAAGCTAAAGCAAGTAGTCAAATCTGATGACAGAATGAAATGTGTCTGTGTTTTTCTTAAATGGGTACCTTCAAATCAGAAAAGGCTGTTTCATAACTTGAGCCCCATTGGCTTTAGTTTAGTTGCATAATTAGTGACAGAACTATTTGTTTTCGTCTTTAACTCTTCTCCTGCAGCTGATTGTTTTTCTGCTTTTCTTCCTGAAAGTACCATCTTCCATCATTATCTTATTTTATTTTCTCATCCTAGGGCAGTGATGGCGAACCTTGGCACTCCAGCTATTCTTGGGACTTCAATTCCCAGAAGCCCAAGTCCCTATGAATCCACACAAATATTAATACTTATGTTTTACTCATTCTTGGTCAGGCATGCACAAACAACACTGTGTATGTTAATATTTATTTAATAAAAATACCAGCTTGTCATCATCTTTGACAAATCCTCATGGCATTATTAGTATTACAAAATGTATAAAAAAATTACAAACCTTTACTCGCCATAAGAAAAAAAATTAAAGTGTGTCTTAAATTTGAAATTAGCACCATTTTAAGTTATAGGACATTTCACTGCACTGGCAAGGACACATCAGTTTAATTAGAGCCACTTGCTTCATGCTCCTTAAATTAACCTCTTGGTAGGTATCTTTTGCACCTAATTTACATTCTTGTTCTAAAGATCTAGCCACATCTACAGAAACTATAGACATGGGCAGCACCTCAAATTTAATGTGAAGTTCCTTTTTAATACTTCTTTTTCCTACTTGCAAGTGATAATTTACTCAAGAAGCCATATTGAATATGCAATTATTATTGAAACTTACTGCCTCTGTTCAGTTTTATTCAGATTTCTAGTTTTTCTGTGACATTAATATAAGACTTCTGTTAAGGGCAAGACAACTGGGAGAAATTTTTGTCTGAAATAGTTGCTTAGCATCGTAAGACACCGTAGAGTAGGTCCATTTCATCAGTGGAATTTGGTGAGTCAGCTCCCTAAATTCCATTAGTTCAAACAGATCTACTCTACTTGCAACTTACTACACTAAAGTTGACTCACAATATCCCCACTTGACCAACCTATTCTAGTGCAACTTATTATACTAAGCAATATTTGCTTAGCAAGAAGAAATGTATGTAATCATTTTCTGTGAACTTCCTTTTGTAATTAATTTATACGTGTAGCTACAATTAAAACACTGAGGAAAGTATAAATCCATTGCACTAGCAAAGCATATTATGTAAGACTGGATTTGGATTGTTTTTTAAATGAGAGTTTCCACTTGCAATATTTCCTCTTTTTCTCTGTCCAGGTAAATTAGTTAAGGTTCTGAATCTGTCTAAATCAGGGGAACGGTGCTGCTTAAATTAATATTATAAAATTATGTGGTTGGAAAGTAAAAAGAATGCCAAAATGCATGTCTTTAATGAAAATTTATATGTCTGCTAGGTCACAATCTCCTAAAATACCCATATTTCTAAAAATATGCTTGGTGTCATAGTGAATGTACATTTTGTTTAAAAGTCATTAAACCTAATTCTGAGGCACTTCATGATTTTAAATAGAAAATTATTATCTTACTCTTGCCTCCTTCACACATACAGAGACATGGATATTCATCTTCACTGTGCTCACATATTTTAGG
The DNA here is from genome assembly GCA_030440675.1 of Furcifer pardalis. NCBI lineage: Eukaryota > Metazoa > Chordata > Lepidosauria > Squamata > Chamaeleonidae > Furcifer > Furcifer pardalis. The sequence goes on from CP126897.1 coordinate 56,755,370, forward strand.
CCACTTCTACAGTGCACACATTTTAACAGCAGTTCACTTCATATAAACTTGAACTCTGCTACAGTTCATCATGTTCCTGCAGTTCTTGGTCTTTCAGTTTGAATTCTTCAGCAGTAATCTTGCCATCTCCATTCCTGTCCTGATTGGTGAACATATTTTTCACAATTGTTTCAGAATCAAAGCCGGGAGCTAGCTTTCCTTTGCCAGAATTGACTTGTTCGTGGATATAACCAATGAACTAGGATAATAAAAAAGGTAAACATTACAAGGTAGTAAAGTACTTAACCGCAAACACAACTTGTATCCTACGATCTGAGTCTGTTCCTGCACTCTAACAATAGTAATTAAGTAATGTTGATGGGATCCAACACTAGGCAACCTAGAGTTTTTTTGTTCAGTCGCACAGTCGAGTCCGACCCTTTGTGAGCCCATGGACCACTGCACCCCAGGCTCTGTCATTCCCCACAGCCCACACACAGTTCTACGCCCATTGCATCAATGATGCCATCTAGCCATCGCGTCCTCTGCCACCCCCTTCTTTTGCCTTCAATCTTTCCCAGCACCAAGGCCTTCTCAAGGGAATCCTCTCTTATTTGGTCACTGAAGTCCTTGAGCTTCAGCTCTTGTACTCTAAGCATGGCTAGGCCTAGTCCCACTTCAATCTCTTGTGAATATATGATACCCAAAGGACATTACTGTTTAATCAGGATTCAGGTTACCTTTGTTAGAATTTTGTGTAGTTTAGCAACAAACATAATTTTTGGAAAGCAGGGTGACAGTCAATATTTTACCTCTTCCAGAAGAACCTCTCCATTGTTATCCTTGTCAATTTCTTCAAAAAGTTTGGGAGATACTTCCTCATTCCATACAAACATGTAGCCTTCAGGTAAGCCAGACACCAAGTCAAGGAGTTCAATGTCAAAAACCAATACAGCACTGCCAGGCACTTCTCCTTCTGTATCAATGATGGACACACACAAAATTGTTAACTTTTGTTATGTAGAAACAAGCAATTATTTATTTATTTATTTATTTAAATTTCTATACCGCCCTCCTCGCTGAAGGCGACCCAGGGCAGTTTAACACATCCTAAAACACAAAAAGGCTAAAATTCTAAAAGTTCTCAAAAACCCACAGTTAAAACCAATCAAGACTACGACTAAAATGTTATATGATTTAAAACTTAAGAACTTAAGGGAGCAGGGGAGGAGGTCAAGCCAGCCAGCAGGCCGAGGTCATGCCTCCAGTACCCCAGACCTGCCCTGCCAGCCAGGTTTTTACACCCTTCCGGAAGGGCAGCAGCTCTGCCTGGAGGCGCAGCTCAGTTGGCAGGAGGTTCCACAGGGCCTTATGGAGCAAGAGATGGTAATCCTGCTACTTCCACCATATACAGGTTGTATAAAACATTAAACGTGCTACATCAGCCACTGAGAGATATACAAATATATGACTTATGGATTTGAAAGAAACATGACAGTTTCTCCTTTTTTCCTAGAAGTCGTACTAAGCTTTGCGATTACAGTATTTGCATGCCTTGGATGTAATTTGGAGACATCTGCTAATTCACGTGCAGCACACATCGCTTTACTTATTTGCAGTGGTGGGCACCAGCAGGTTCGCACCAGTTTGCCAGAACCAGTAGCAGAAATTCTGGTTGGCCCTGCCCATCCAAGTTTTGAAATAAAGTAGTCCTAATTCAGGTGCAACACAGGGCTTTCCCCCTGGCCACGTCTACCCTACCATGCCCACCGTGTGGTAGTAAAAAAAATTGGAACCCACCACTGCTTATTTGAGATTGATTAACATTCCCTAAGTCTCCATTAAATGGAAATATGCCTCGTTAAGAATCTTTGCCTAATTTTTTGAAGTTAAATAGCTGTTTACTGCAAGTAATGAACCATTTCTGAACAGCAAAATCATCACAATCCAACATGTCCTTTTACACTATCTTACATTATTGAGCCAGTGAGCAGAACAAAGACAAATCAACAACACCCCATATCTGAGGAGCCTATGATCCAACTAGTGTATTGATAAAATGAAAATGCACTACAGGACCAAACTACGACTCAGGGCACAGGAATCTCAGATAAAGGCATGTGTCAATAAGCATTGATTTCTTGGCTTTAGTACACTGAATACCAAGTGTGAAGTGTTCCATGCATACCAACACCAGCCTCTCCATAACCAAGGTGGGGTGGAATAATAACTGTTCTTTTCTCTCCGATACACATATCTCTGAGACCTATATCCATTCCCAAAACAACTTGTCCAGAACCGAGCACTATGTTATAGGTTTTCCCAAGGCTGTGCCTGCCAAAAGAAAAGGAAAAAAACCATGATATTCTAACAATAGAACCAGAATACTACTTATTCAACCTTTTTGATGTTTTTTTTCTCACCCTCCACTAATTTATATGAGATAATTTTCATTATTACCATCCCTTTCTAAGCAACACATTAAGTATTTGATGACAAACAAAACTGATTACAGAATTGACTCCATAGTTCAAAGCTGTAGTCTCATGGACGGAGAATACGAGACCCACCACATGTTACTGGACTAAAATCCCCATATCCCTCACTGTTGGCTGTTCTTTAGTGGTGATGAGAAAGGTAATCCAAAAAACCTCTTGAGAGCAACACATTCCCAACTACAGTTTATATTTTCCCTTTCTATCACCATTCCTCTTCTATCACGCTGATTCCATGTAATAGAATCGTACCATTGGGAATGGATCTCAAAGAGTTGTCTTGCTGTCAATGTGGGGGTGGGGAAACATAGCCAAAGTATTACACTTAAAAGCCCCCAACAAAGAAGAATTGCTATATTTCAAGATAGTCAGTTCTACTGTCAAACAGTTCTTTCTGCCAGGACATTCTTCCTAATATTTAGCCCCAATGCTCCTTCTTTACATTTGAACCCACGAGTTTGGAATATATGATCTCAAATGAATGGAGAAAACAAATATGCTCTACATGCCAAACACAGCTCTCTCAAGGCTATTTTTGCAGACATTAGACTTATTGCCCAGCTAGTGAAAAAAGTCACGACTCTGGGCAATTTACATAGATAAAATAAATATAAAGACAACAGACACAAAGCCCTCCCACTAGTGGCAACATAATATCAGTCTGAATCAAACCTGGGTCCAGAAACCAAATAAAGATACATTACAGTAAAAACTCATTTTACAGAAATCTCATTTTACAGAAACCCCATTTTACAGGGTTTTTGTTTTGTTTTTGCTGAAAACGTGTCCTGTTTTACAGAAAAAACCCATTTTACAGAACATGATTTCCCAGAGCTCATTGCACCTGGAGGGTTATAAAAGACGATCTGCAGCCATTCTGGATCCTGTGGGTGGCAGGAGAGTGTTTTGGAAAGGAGTTAAAAGTGGGTTGGGGGGGGGGGTAGGGAACACGTTTTCCCCAATGCATTCTTATGGGAATGCCTTATTTTACAGAAAAAAATCAAGTTAAGAAAAAAGCTATGGAACTGACTTTTTCCATAAAACGGGTTTTTTTACTGTACTTCATAAGTGTGCGTGTGTCTATTGCAGGAATTCATGCAGCCCATATGTCCTGAGGGAAAAAAAATCCCCACATCTCCTGCAGTTTGTTTATACCAGATCCATGTGATAACTCTTCAAAAAAATTGGCAATGCTTATCATGTCACCATTCCTTTGTCTCTCCTCCAGATAAAACATACTTAAATCTCTCAGCACTCTTCTTAGCACCATTTCTAGAGTCTCCATCGTCTTTACTACTCTTCCCTTGATACATTCCAACTTGATGGTATTTTTAAAAGCAGTTTTAAAAGCATTTGTTTAGTCACTATGATAGGCTGACTGAAGCAGAACAGAGTTGTGCCAGGACTCGATACTTCTCTCTGTGTTGCTTAGAATTTTGTTACCGTACCTTTTTTCATGCACTGCATCATTGTCGGCCGATGTTTACCTTGTGACACACTAAAATGAGTTTTATGCAAACTGCTGCCCTGACATCTGACACTCATCATATACTGCTGAATTTTTTCCATAGACACGTACTAAAATTCAGTTTATTTCCTCACATCACAATCTGACAGGATTATTTTAGATACTGCTACCATGTTCCGAGCAATTAACTACCTATCTCAGTTTACTGTAATGCACATGTTCGATGAACACTCTCTCTGCTCCATTATCAAAGACGTAAAAATGTGGAACAACATGAGACCTGACCTTCAGTGCTCTGCTTCATGAAGTTCCTCATAGGTATATAATCCTTTATATAATGTGCTACATTATCCTTCCTGTCTAGTCCATTCCTGCTGCATAAATTATAGCCTCGAATTGCTAATGCAAGGATCCGAAAGACTATACCAGCATATCACATGAATGTCAAAAACCAACACAGCAAATCCTGAAATCGACCCTGCATTAATGAATATTCATGTTAAAATAAAATACCTATTTCACTCTTATTGATCAGTCTCATCCTACCATTATTTTTTCAAAAAATAGCATTTGCCTTCCTGTATTAAGAGAGCAAGTTACTTTTATTATTTTCCATATCCTGTACTATGCAGGAGAACATCTGAACTGTGAGCCATTTGCCCAGACACTTCTTTATTATAATTCTGACTGTACATCGTAACTGAAAATAAATGATCTACAGAAATACATTAATAGAGTTCACCCACATGTACAATGTAATTGTTTTCTGACTCTGATTGTTCTTTATGTAGTCAACAACAGATTATATACTTACGTTGAGTCTAATAAAGTACCATCCAGGAGTGAGGCATTGTAATGATACTTCAGGTAATCGCCTTTCTTGCTCAGTAGTGAACAGTTGCTAGGTTTGTAATGGGTAGTAACAGCAACAGAATCTGAAGGGTTGTGGAAATCTAGCACATAAATGTCAAAGACCAACACAGCAGATCCTGGAATGTTTCCTGTAATAATAAACATTCACAAGAAAATGAAACATCCTTTCTTCCCTTACTGTTATCCATCCTGTGCAAACACAGACTCAAATAGACTAAAACCATGAACTAATTAAGTAAGTCTCAATGGAGCATACTCTCAGAGGATCGACCCACTGACGTGGGTTTGAGAGGCTGGTTCCAAACAGAAGGCTGTTAGATTTTTCAATGCTCTGCAACTCCTCCAACAGCCATCCATCACCTCTCCTTCCAGAACCCAGGGGTCTCTTAAGTTCCAATATGTCTCCAGGAGTGTGGATGTTTTTATGGTAGCGTGTTAAGCAGAGAGCAAAGGGTGCCTGGCTATGCCCAAGTAGAATCCAACTCAGTAGAGTTGTAAAACTCAAGAGCTTTATTTTCCAAGATGCAATTTCATAAAGCAAAGCAGAATAATACCTGTGAAAAGAAAACAGTCCATCAAGATATTCCAAGCAGTGATGGGCATCAGCAGGTTTGCACCAGCTCGCCAGAACCGGTAGCAGAAATTCTGGCTGGTCCCACCCTTCCAAGTTTTGAAATAAAGTGGTCCTAATTCAGGTGCAACGCAGGGCTTTCCACCTGGCCATGCCCACTATACCATGCCCACAGTGTGGTAGTAAAAAATGTTGGAGCCCACCACTGATTCCAAGTATCAATGTCCAGATATTTGGGCAGGGTACAATCTCCAAGGTAGTATCCAATCAGCCCCAGTGGGCTACATCCTGCCTCCGTTCCCTCCAGGGAATTTGGTCCAGCTAACAAGAAGCCTTTCAGCACTCAGTCAGAGTACTAGGTAAGTGGTCAAATCTGGCACCTTCAGTAGGAAATTGGAGGGCTGCCCCTCCCTCAGGAATCCCATTATCTCATGGGAAAGTTGAGATGGGGAAAACACCTGTGCTCCCATGATGCAAGGGATTTCACCTCTTCCCCTTGTCCTATGGCTTCTAATCCTAAGGTATGAGAAGTCAAAGGGCCAAAGGTTGAGAATGAGGGGTCTGCTTCCCTTGATGTCACTTCTGGTGTGGAGAACACCTGGTATCTTGCTATCTCTCTGGTATGTGTAAACAAAGGAAACAATGCAGACAGCTGCATCCCAAATACCTTAGCAACCTGACCAGTTCTAACAAAGCAAGTTGCTGTGGCAACCCTAGGATCATGACACATACCGTCAAAATTCATGCTGATTTTTGTGAAAGAAACCCTTAAGGTTTTCTGAAACATACATTTTCCCATAATCAAATAAATAAATAAATAAATTCAAGAGATACTACATAATTGTTGCTTATCATCATCAGTCTTCTCTTGCTCTGTTAAGTACTAGTTCAAGGAAGAAAGATTAATTAGAACCAGAATAATTCAACAAGATGAAACAATCTTTTTTTATTGTGCACTTAAAAACTAATATAAATTTGCAGGTTTTCGCAAAGATTGGTCAATAAACCATCTACAAGAACCCAACTGTGTAAATAACAAAGACAAAGAACCTCTACTCACCTCTTCCCTCTTCACCATAACCAAGGTGAGGTGGGATTGTTATTCTCCTCTTTTCTCCAATGCATACACCGAGCAAGCCTTCATCCATTCCCGCAATCACATAACCTTTCCCAATATAGGTATCGTATGTTCGGTTCCGGGAATAACTGCAGAAAAGACTTTGCTTTACTGAGGCTACTATCAATAAGAACATATACCTGATGTAGTACAGCAGCAAATAAAGAAGAGCTACGGTCACCATTTGTGTACAATTTACTGTATTTAAATCACAATTTAAGCTCATTTTTTTACCATTCTTTCAGGAAGTTACAAAAACCGTGTTAATTACTCTGTGTCACATTCATATCTAGGCAGGGATTCCTATGTGATACTGTACTCACAAAAAATTGCACCCTAATGCATCAACCTACTCATGTCCTTAAGACCCATCTTATTGTTCTAGGATATGTACACAAAATCAAACATCCCCATTAATTCATTCACTAACAGTAGAAAATTTTCAAAAGAAGTAACAATAAAAGCAATCAGAAGAAAAACATCTAAAAATTTGTTAGCACATTTACATCCTGTGATAAAAGATATAAATGTACAGAATAAGCTCCACTCTTACACTAGTTTACTACCATTTTTCTCCAGTCTAACAGAAAACTCAAAATATTAAATAATATAACTATTCTAGAGAAAAATTAAGTACACTAGTACCCCGAATAACGTTATGACTTGGTTCCACAAGTCCCGTCGTTATCCGGTTTTTAACGTTGTGCGATACATTGAACACACAATGTTAAAAAAAGCCCTGTTTCCCTGGAGGCTGCAGGAAGCGAGAACGTCGGGATTTGAATCCTGACATTTTGGCTTGCTGCTGCCTCCAGGGAGGTGGGGGAACTTTGGAAACAGCTTGGAGCGGGTTTCCCCACCTCCCTGGACCCGGCGGGGGGGGTCAGAGACCCCAAAATTGGTAAAAAAACGTCCGTTTTTTTTACCAATTTTGGGGTTTCTGACCCACCCACCCCCCGCCGGGTCCAGGGAGGTGGGCAGACCTGATCCAAGGTGTTTCTGGGCTTCCCCGACGTCCTGAGCCAGTGCAGCAAGCCAGAAGGTCAGGGTTCGAATCCCGACATTCTAGCTTGCTGCACTGGCTCAGGACGTCGGGGAAGCCCAGAAACACCTTGGATTGGGTCCCCACACCTCCCTGGACCCAGCGGGGGGGTCAGAAACCCCAAAATTGGTTTAAAAAGGACTTTCTTTTACCAATTTTGGGGGCTCTGACCCCCCCCCCCCGGCCGGGTCCAGGGAGGTGTGGGGACCCGCTCCAAGCTGTTTCCAAAGTTCTCCCACCTCCCTGGAGGCTGCAGCAAGGCAAAATGTCAGGATTCGAATCCCGACGTTCTCGCTTCCTGCAGCATAAAAGAGGGTGGGGGAAGTTCAAAATTAGCGCGCATCAGCTCTAGGGAGGTCAGGAGACCCGTGTGGGGGGAGACCCGTGTGGGGACCCGATCCAAGGTGTTTCTGGGCTTCCCCGACGTGCTGAGCCAGTGCAGCAAGCCAGAATGTCGGGATTCGAACTCTGGACATTCTGGCTTGCTGCACTGGCTCAGGACGTCGGGGAAGCCCAGAAAAAGTTTGGATCGTGTCTGCCCACCTCCCTGGACCCGGCGGGGGGGTCAGAGCCCCCAAAATTGGTAAAAAAAAATGTCCGTTTTTTTAAACCAATTTTGGGGTTTCTGATCCCCCCGCTGGGTCCAGGGAGGTGGGCAGACACGATCCAAGGTGTTTCTGGGCTTCCCCGACGTCCTGAGCCAGTGCAGCAAGCCAGAATGTCGGGATTCGAACTCTGACATTCTGGCTTGCTACACTGGCTCAGGACATCGGGGAAGCTCAGAAAAAGCTTGGATCGTGTCTGCCCACCTCCCTGGACCCGGCAGGGGGGTCAGAGCCCCCAAAATTGGTAAAAAAAAAACCATCCTTTTTTTTTTACCAATTTTGGGGTGTCTGACCCCCCCGCTGGGTCCAGGGAGGTGTGGGGACCCGATCCAAGGTGTTTCTGGGCTTCCCCGACGTCCTGAGCCAGTGCAGCAAGCCAGAATGTCGGGATTCGAACTCTGACATTCTGGCTTGCTGCACTGGCTCAGGACGTCGGGGAAGCCCAGAAACACCTCCAGAGAGATCAGAGGACCTGATCTACAGCTGCAGGGTGGCTGGGGAAGCTGACGGGGACTCCCTGTCGGCTTCCCTAGCCACCCGCCCATGCCTCCGCAGCTGTGGGGTGACTGGGTAAGCCGATGGGGGAGCCCCCCATCAGCTTTCCAGCCACCCCACCCCTGCCTCCGTAGCTGCAGGGTGGCTGGGAAGCTGAACGGAGAACCCCGTTCAGCTTTCCAGCCGCCCTGCTGCTAAGAACGACTGTATCGGATAACGTTAAAAGTCACGTTATTCGATACAAGATTTTTCCAAAAATTTTGTAACATTATACGGTTTTAGCGCTATACGGTACTCACGTTATACGGGGTATTACTGTATCTGCAAAATTTTCAAGTTCACAAACATCACGTGCTGTTGTCTAGAACTATGCGTTTTTAGAGGCAGCATTCTACAACATCACTTTCTGGACGTTCTGGGGATCCGGTCGGAACCGGCATCATCCCATCACTGTTTACACCCACTACTGTAGAAGACTGCTAAGAGAACTCTGAACAGACACAAGGTGTAATAGGAAAAAAAGAACCAAGTTACCTTGAATCAAACAAGGTTCCATCCAAAAGAGTACCATTATAGTGATATCTGATAAAGTCCCCAACTTGGCTTATACGCTCACAGGATTCCGGAACATGCTGTTTTTCCACAGTAATGCCATCTTTGGGATTATGAAGGTCTAAGAGAGCCACATCAAAGACAAGAGAGGCCTGGCCAGGAATTTCCTTACCTGTAAGCAAGGTGAAGTGCAGCCAATTAAATGACAATTTAGAAGGAAATTCAAGCTAGCATGATACCTTAAGCGCAAACCTGATTTTCAACTCCATTTCAATTCTGTCCAAAATAACATTTTGATTTTCCGCTCCTGCCAATTCCTGGTAATTATTAAGTAGAATAAGATATACAGCTCTCTAACAGGTTACTTGTAATTATGTCTACAACACAATTCAACATATGTTTACTCAAAAATATCCCTGAGTTGAATGAAGTTCATCCAAGGAAATGTATAGAGAATAAGTTATTTCTCCACATTTTGGTTATAATATAGCTACTATTATATTGTTTAGCTAGATAATTACCATGAGGAACAAAGCAAAAGAAACTTTTTATCACAAGTGATAGGCCTATTAACACATTCTAAGCAAATAATAATGCACATCTAATGTACCAATCAGAAAACAGCTTGATTCCAAAACATTTATCATTATCATTAATGATATTGTTATGGCCTCAGATTCAGATCCAAATGACGTCAGCTGGGAATAAGCACTTGAGCCTGTTTCTAGCGCAAATCTACCTTACCATGATCAAGAAATGTCAAACCCGGACCCAGCAATCACAGAATCAGCATCTGACAGCAATGAAGTTGAACCTTCAACCTCAGAACATTGTCGACAACACCTGCATAATGAGCTCCAGCTATATCGAAGATCAGCTAGAGCTCGTTTGCACAGAACATTGCCAAATGAAAAGCCCTGATCGGAAAGCAATCTTAAGAGGGCTCATTACTGTTGCCAAACCATCGGAACAACTTTGTTGCCATAGGACACTCTGCTACTTCATTACCTGCCTTTGAAATCTTGACTACCTGATTATCCTGTTGGAATTTGGACCCCTGCTTAGACTTTTGACTATGCCTCTGGATCTCCCTTCGGACTTAAGACTACATCTGACTAGTAAACTAACTCTGGCTGGCTCCTTGAAATACTTCAGCAAGACCTTGTCTCTCTCCCTCCCCATGCAGCACTACTAACCAGCTTTCCCTGCCTTGCAGGGGCAGGCACGCACACGATATGTTGCAGGAAAATATGTAGGAAATTTTAATATAAATTTCTCATAAAAATTTGTAACTCTGCCACTTAACGAAGTAGAAAAAAATGAAGACAACTTAGTAAAACAAATTAAAAGTGTTAATGTCCAAGCATACAATAAAAGTTTAGTAGCCAATCTAAGCTTTTTCTAAAAATTGGCTGATTGGCATCTTCCTGTAAAAAATATAATGGATTCATATTATCTCAAAACTATCTTGTTAATTCAGATTTTGAGTTTGGAACTAGCATTTACCATCTCCATTTTCTCCATATGCCAGGAATGGTGGTATTGTGATTATGCGCTTTTCTCCTACACACATTTCAAGGAGACCTTTGTCCATGCCTGGGATTAGCCATCCAATTCCCACATAGGTGTCATAGGTTCGCATTCTATTATGACTGAAGATATAAATGAATAAAAGTTACAATAATCAGCAATTTCATTTTAGCACTAGAAGTGAGACAGAAATTGAGACTTAGACGGAGATGAGAAAATGAACACAGATGTTTCAAATTATTTTCAAGGGATAATACTCTTAAAACATGTGACATTTGTTGCTACATGTCAAATCACTTAAAAGCTTACAGTGGCCCTGTGAATGAGTGACCATCAAAACATTTTGCCATTAACAGCCCTGCATAGGTCTTACAAACTCAAGGCCACAGCTTTCTTAACTCAATCAATCCATCCATCTCATATTTGGTCTTCCTCTTTTTTCTGACTGGATTCAACCTTTTTTCCCAGCACTACTGTCTGTCTTGTGATATTTTCTCATGATGTGTTTTAATTACAGCAGCAGCAATTTTGTCATTTTTTTTCTTCAAGAAAGAGTTCAGCTTGATTGTATTTATGAGCCACTTATTCATCTTCCTAGTAGCCCGTGGTGTCTGTAGAGTTCTCTTCCAAAAATATATTTCAAATGATTCCACCACCACCCCAGAGTCAGATTACTTCACAGTCCAGCTTTTACATCTGTACATAGTAATTGGAATACTGTATGATACAATGGATGATCCTGCCCTGGTCTCCAGTGAAACATCCTTACACTTTGATGACTTTTGTTTAGTTCCTTCATTACTGCACTTCCAAACCTCAGCCTTCCTCCAATTTCTCAGCTATAGCCTCCATTTGGATTAACAACTGAACTGAGGTATGCAAAATCTTTAATAATTCTGTTTTTCCCCAATTATCTATATTTAAGTTATATAACTCTTCTACAAATACAATCTTTATCTTCTCAATATTCAACTACAGTCCTCCTTTTGCACTTTCTTCTTTTACCTCCATCAGGAGTTGATTCAAGTCATTTTTGCTTTCTGCCAGCAATATGATAACATCTGAATACAGTATCTTAAATTATTGTCATTCCTTCCATCAATTTCCACTGCTGCTTAATCAGAATCTAATCTAGCAGTTCCTAAAGTGGGGCACACGCCCCACGGGGAGCAACCTGATTTTTAAGGGGGAATGAGTTGGTAACAGTAAATGGCCTTTTAGGCTTCCTCCACATGAATTGGAGTTCACTTTCTGAATAATAAGAATTATGTCACCTGATTTATTTATTTATTTATTCTTTTGGGGGGTGTTTAGGATTTTAGAGCTGCTTAGGTGGGGTATGGCAAAAAAAAAGGTTTGGAATCACTGATCTGATCCAACTAGATTCAGATGAATTTCTAATCCACAGTAAATTCTGCATACAGACTGAATAGATAGGTTCAAAAAATTAACAAATTGGATTTATCAAACTGCAATTTATGATTGCTGGAATTGCCAGTGTTCCTATAAAAGAGTGAAGATAATCAAGAGAAAGAAGACTGTCTCCTGTCTTCCTATCATATCCATTGCCTTTGAAGATGACCAACAGAAAGATCACACCCTTACATCACCTTTTGGGGCAGGATATTGTAGTTCAAAGGATTCCTTGTAGATAAAGTACATATCAAAAGCTGTTCTCCTGTAAATTATCAGTGGAGAGACCAGACTATCTCTTGCCTCCCAGATAAATGTATATCCTAGCAGTAACCAACATCTGTCCTGGTAGATTTCAAAGGATATTGAGAATAATCAATGTGATTAAGGCAGATTAACTTGAGAGGCCATCAAAAAGGAATATGCTGATCCACAAGAACTGTCTCTAAGCCATGGCTGTTTCCCTGAAAGCTGTATGACCACTATATCTCTCTGTTTGAGTGTGCACATAGAATTTTAGGGCAGGAAAGATTCTTCTTGTTTTGTGTGTGACCATTTGCATAATCTAACCATGTTCTTGCTTAATTTTGAGGAATCTTATTTTGAAGGAACAGTTTGGAATTGTTTTATTCTTCCTGATTTTCCTTTTCTGTTTTCTGTTTTAATAAGCTAGTAAAATCCAGTCCAGTGGTTGGTTAGATTTGTATAACAGGGTATTCCTGATACTTCATCCATTGTCTTAGCCTCACATGTTACTGAAAATCACAAAGTGTACATGGAATGGTGGCAGCAAAGAAAATGTGCACTCTCACACATTATAAGTGAAGTAAGTGAAATGCCTGGTTGTTTAGCTAAACTAAACATTAAGAAGTTCTTAAGATAGTTCTAAAATATATTCTTTCCACCTTTTCTATATTTTATCCTGGTCAGTAGTTCCCCATTAGTCCTTTCTTTGATTTCTTGGACCTTGATTTATTTTGTTGTTCTCTTTTTTTCCTTTACACTCATTATTACAATAGTTCTTTGTCTCTTTGTGCCAATCACTGAAAAGTTTCATTTAGGATTCTGACTTTGTTTTTGTACCTTTCTACCTTTGATTCTCACCAGTCCTAAATAATTTCAAGTGGTTTTTTCTGTAATCAATCTAGCATTTTCTTTCTTTCTTTCTTTTTTGATTAAGATAATATTTTTGCATTCTTCCATCATAATAGCTCTGGTTTTACTCAACAGTTCTTCTGGCTCATGGCCAAGAAAGTTTAGTAATGCAAATTCATTCTTTATATGAATTTTAAATTAATCAAAATGTTATTTCAATCATATTTTGACACTGTGATTCTTTTTACTTTCTTCTTCAGCTTTACTCTTGTCTTTATATTAGCAGTTCATAATCAATGCCACAATCTCCTCTTATTCTCTTTTATATCCAGGCACCTATTATCATCATCCTATTCCCTTTTGGCACATGGTCACTTTCTTCCTGGACTCCAACATAAAACCTTTCCATTTCTTCTTAAGCATCAGTAGTCAGGGTATAGGATTGAATAATGTTACATTGCTAGGTATTCCAAGAAGGCTGGTTAAAATTAAAACTTATGTGAAGAGATATTAACGTTGTAAGGTGGGATCTTCACATTATATTCCTATTGCTTTTGCTGTTAACATATAACAGCTTCACTATCCTGATAGGTGACGGCTCTCCAAAGTCTCACATGTTCATTTTCCAGACCTATCAAATTCTAATTACAGTAAAACCTCGGATAATGCTAAGACTTGGCTCCACAAGTCTTGGTGTTATCCGATTTTTAGTGTTATCCGATCCATGTTAAAATCCTATGGGATGGATCGGATAACGTTAAAGCTCCATAGAGATACATTGTAACTGCACAGGCTTTAGCGGTTGTTATCCGATCCATCCCATAGGACCTTAACGTTATTTGATCCAATTATCCTCCCCAGATTACTTAACGTTATGCAATTTTTAGCATAATCCGATCCAATCGGTATCCGGTGTTTTACTGTATAAGTACTGTATTGCAAAGTTCCCCATGCTATAAAATATTACAGAAAAGGTAAAAATAAGTTTGAACTTTACCTCGAGTCAAACAGTGTTCCATCTAGAAAGGTACCATTATAGTGGTATCTTACAAAATCAGACACTTGAACTGTCCTTGTACAATTTTGTGGCTTATAGTAAGTCTGAATCTGAACTTGGTCTTCAGAATTCCATATGTCAACCAGAAGCACATCAAAATGGAGTACTGAATTAGCAGGAATCACACCAGCTGTGGACATCACAATATATCAAAGGTAAATAACTCAATTTCTTCACCAAGCTCTAGTAATAGTACATATTTTCCTAAATGTTATAGTTGACATTCTGTAGTTTGTAATAGAAAAAATACTTAGTCTTTTTAACTGAGTTTATTATTAAATTTGTGCCTCCATCTAAAACAGAACACAACACCTTCTCTACCTGTATTAAATAAAATTAAATAAAAACCATTCCCAAACCTCTGCACTATGTTGCTATTTAAACTGATGAACAGAATCTATTACTCTTGGATTATCCCTATCACCAACCCAAGGAAACAGTCAATACCCTCTTTACAGTCCTGTTTTAATTCTTCCATAGCTAAGGATTAACACCTTGCTCTTTTTAAAAGTAGGAATGTATTTTAGTGAAATACAACTTTGCTTTCTTTAGTGCATCTATATCAGGGGTACCCAAACTACAGCCCATGGGCCAGATTCAGCACACAGCACCTACAGCCTGCTCTGCTCCAGAATTACTTCTGCTTCTGGTGGGAGGAACCATATGACCAGCCTGCTCAACCACAAGACCGGCAGGTGGCCTGAAAGGTTTGGCCACCCCGGATCTATGTAGGCTACGTGAATAATATTTTGTGCCTGCTGTCTAGAAAAATAGTAAGTCTGTAAATTAGAGTGCAATAAAAGGGTCAATGGACAGGGAGAGATAATAGGTAAGAGGAATTTATCAACTGTCAGTTTCTTTAATCATATTATATACACACAATCTCTTCCTTGTAGCAAGACAGATATTTGCTTTGACCCAAGAACTAACAAGACAACACTATTGTTCACATCCTCTTCACAAAAGGAGTACAGTAAAACCTTGGATAATGCTAAAACTTGGTTCCACAAGTCTTGGTGTTATCCGATTTTTAGTGTTATCCGATCCATGTTATCCGATCCATGGATAACGTTAAAGCTCCATAGAGATACATTGTAACTGCACAGGCTTTAGCAGCTGTTATCCGATCCATCCCATAGGACCTTAACGTTATTTGATCCAATTCTCCTCCCCAGATTACTTAACATTATGCGATTTTAGCGTTAGCCGATCCAATCGTTATCCGGTGTTTTACTGTACATTCACTCAGGATGGGACTAGACAACCAAACTGTCCTGAGTTGGGTCAGGCTGGATCATCTTATACAGGGTCTTTTTGAGGTGCAGTATGTAATCTGGAATAATAACCCTTGCATCTGTATGCAAGGATCAAGTGGTTGCAAGGAAGGAAACCACATAACATCTCAAGCAATCCTGTCCCTTGCTTTAAAGAGAAAGAATGAAAAAACAACAAGAACAACCAAAAATTATTCCCCTTGCTTGTTTCTTCCTGTCTCCCTCTCAATGAGGGAATGGGAGGAAGCTTTCAATTTTAAAAAATCATATGAAATAGTGCTGTATTGGTTTGCTGGTCAACAAATTCAGCACTAGATTACAAGAGGAAAAACTTTGCATACCTTTCTATGCCCTCCGTCCATGGGGGAGTAGGAGGAAAACTTTCAATTTCTTAATAACTGCTTAAATCCTGCATCAGCTAAGCAGCCACCCATCTGCTTTGATTCGATCCAAGTGATCACACATTCTGGAACCAAACCAAAACAGAAGGATCCTACCCATGTAGAAAGATGTGGATAGATATGGATAAGAGACGGGCTGCTTTATGATTACTAGTATGTCATGTGGTTGCTGAAAAAAGTGTGAACCTAACCCAACTTTCAAGGACTTAAAACTGTGGAACAGACTTCTGTCACTCTCCCAAACTCTAGCTCACAACTCTAACTGAAAGCACTAACTAATCTACTGCTCCTAGCTAGCTAGCTAACTAAATAACTAACTACTCTCACACACAAACACTCATCCCTCTATAGCCAGGAAACACAGATCAATCAGCTCACAGTTAATCTATAAACATTGTTCACATTTTTTAACTATCCTACCAATGCAGCCTCTGAAGAAAGGGATTCTTTTAGCCCACTTATGCATCCCTAGACCTAAACATGTAAACCAGGAGGGAAACAAGATCATGTTCACTAGCCCTTGCTGTGATCCACAAGAGTTCCTTAGAAGCTCATGTGGATGATAGGAAGAGAGCCATCAGCCTGAGCTCCCTTCTTTTTCAGATATGACACAAATGACCAAATCAGAGGTTTTATTAACTTTTATATCTACATTTTCAGCCACCTATCTTGATTCATAGTATCTAGGTATGCAATTTATATGCAGAAAATGTACTTACAAACTCCTTCACTTCCATAACCAAGATGGGGTGGGATTTTTACAAATCGCCTCTCATTCACGCACATGCCAAGCAGCGCTTTGTCCATTCCAGCAATAAGCTGATTTTTACCCACCAATACATTGAATGTGGATCCCCTGTCATAGCTTGAAAGAAAGAGAACAGGTTACATGAATATTTTTGGGAATTTAAATTCTTATTGGCATGTATTTAATTTGGTACCTTTTTCTACTCTTTCCCTGGTCGCTGTTATGATTAATAGCTATTGAACAATCAATTCTTCATGAATTTATTTAATCCAGAAGTTCTTAGAAAGTGGTCTAAAGACCATTAGTAGTCCACATGCTTGCAGGACAGACAGGAACACCTGCGCTTTGTCCTATTGTACTAGTTTTGTGACACCACAAACAAAGGCTGTTTTGACCAAGCTAACAAGCCCGTGATTTATATAACAAGACATGTTATATAACAAGGCATTCAGGTGCAAAAATAAATAAATAAATAAATAGCTGAAATGATTGCAAGATTGGGAGGCTATAGCATATGCAGTTATTTTTGCTGTGATCACACTGGGAAATAGACTGCAATTTGAACTGTTGTGATATACAGTCAAACCTCACTTAGCGAGCAACTCGTTTAGCGAAAAACTCGCTTAATGAGTGGGTTTTTCAAAAAGTGAGCTGACTCACATAACGAATATTTTCGCTATGTGAGTCAGACTTCCCCTATGGAAACGCTCACATAGTGAGTGTTTCTATGGGGGAAAACTCGCATACAAAAAAATTTTTTGCTATGCGAGTCTGACTCACATAGAAAAAATATACATTATGCGAGTTGGACCTTCCCCATAGAAAACTCGCATAGCGAGCGTTTTTATGGGGAAAACTCGCATAACGAAAAAATTCGCTATGTGAGTTTTTCCCCTTAAAAAGCTCGTTATGCGAGTTTTTCCATAGGGATTTTCACTATGTGAGTCTGACTCGCATAGCAAAAATCTCGCATAGCGAACAGCCTCACAGAATGAATTAAATTCGTTATGTGAGGTATTACTGTACTTCCCTAGCAATCATACAACAGGCAGGGAGAGGCACTCCAGCCTGATCTCCAATCTGTGACCAAGCTTGCTTTTTTTTTTTTTTGGTCCAGATGCTACTATCTTCCAGGATCAGGCTGAAGTGACTCCCCGGAAGCCTGAAGCATCACATTAAGGAATATCATTCCTATTAAAGTCACCCTTTCTGAAACGACAAGGCATGCACCTTTACAGCCATTTTCACACCCCAAGTTAATAATAATGTAAGCTTATAAGAGCATTTGAAGCAGTGGTATAAAAGAAAAGAGAGCAATAATCCCCCCCACAAACACAATCTTTCAGCCACTTCCCCTCTTAATTCTATGGAGTCTGTTCAGGTGAGGTAAAAAGCATTTCTTCACAAATCCTTATACTGTTCTGTAGTGGTATGCCTCTGGCACACCAGAATGCTATTCTTTAAGTGTAAGTCAAACAGCATAAATTGTAGTGACAAATTGCTGACAATTAAGAAATCAAGGCATGTATTCCCTACTGTGCACCAAATCAGAAGAAAAGGAATAGATGCCCTGTTTCTCAATTAGAGGTAATTTGCCACTGTCCTTTAAACTGCTGCACTTATACTGATATCCAGAGAACATGACTGTGGTCTTGAACACATTGCATCTACAACAGACACAAAGGGTAAAGCAAAGGTTTTAAAGCCAATACATATTTCAAACAATTTTAATTTGACTGGTGGATATGACAAACTAAGAACTGGTTTCAGTGTCATTTGTAAAAATAGTTGAAAACCTTTCTTATTACGTGACATCCAGTTGCTTCTGACTTATGACAGTCCTACAAAATTAATTACCTCCAAAATGTTCTCTCATCAAAAGTCCTTACTCACATATTGCAACTAAAGCTTATGCTTCCTTTATTGAGTTCATCTATCTCACATTAGATCTGTCATGCCAGATTGGATGAGCCAAATGCTGGTGTGTGAACAGCTACATTTAGGTGCTGTGCTAATCTTCTATCTGTCTGGAGTATTTTATTTTATTGCATTTAATTAATTTGCTTGGGATATTTCAACCAGCAAGTGGGAATTTTGGAATAAACTTATTTATAACTGGAACTATAAAGCATGCAGAAGAAAGAAAGATCAAGAGTGAGATCCAACTCTCATTTGTAATCAAAGGCTGTCAAACTACTATAAGAATAATTTTGTGTCAGAAATTATTCTGGGTTGAAAGGATTTTTGCTGGAAAAACTCCACTCAGGGGACACCCGAATGAGGCTCCTTTCATGTCCCCAAGAGCTGGGACAGAGACAGGCACTCAATCTGTCATGCAGTACCAGGGTCTCGAACTGCCGACTTGCCAGCCTTCCAGCTAACAAGGTGAGCTTCTTAACCATTGAGCCACCGCAGCCCTACGGCAGACTGATGCACGTACCCTGGTAACGGCAACCTTGTGTTGCCAGCTAATCTTTCTCACACCCGGTCAGGTAAAAGGAACTGCAGAATGAACTCACCAAAAGGTGGTTTCATTTTGGCAGTACAGTAAAACCTCATATAACACTAAAACCTGGTTCCACAAGTCTTGGTGTTATATGATTTTTAGTGTTATCTGATCCTCTATGGTATCCATAGAGATACATTGTAACCACACAGGCTTTAGCGGTTGTTATCTGAAGCATCCCATAGGATCTTAATGTTATCTGATGCAATTCTTCCCCCCAGATTCCTTAATGTTATGCGATTTTAGTGTTATTCGATACTAATGTTATATGAGGTATTACTGTACTGTATCACGTCTGGCCTAGACACAGAAGAAGACCACAGGACTTGTCAGACAAGACACAAAAGAAAAACAAACAGAAACACTGTGGCACCTTAAAGACAAATAGCTATAGTTTAATGTAACCTTGTGTGAATCAAGTCCATTGTCTCAAACAGAAAAATAGTACTACACGGTGATCATTTATACATGGTGAAAAGGAACTACACAAACTAAGAATATTTCCTTTGGGAATCATGGATACTCAGTAGGCAGTTGAAAGATAAAGGCTACTCTACTGTAATTATGTAACCAAAAATACATTTGTTGAGGCCATTCATGCAGCACAAATGAATCTTTTAGGTAAATGTGGAAGAACCAAAAAAAAATCAAGTCAGAAGTGTTTTAACCTTCAATGACATAACTATCAAACTACAATGTAATATCAATAAACAATAGCACATCTTAAGTAATATACATGGGGGCCACGTGCTCATATCTGTTTATAGCCAAAGAGCAAGCACTGTCTGTGTCTGAAGACATTTCCATGGATATGTGGCAGGCATGCCTCAACACCGGAATGCATGGAATGTTGTTTACCTTCCCACTGAAGTGGTCTCTATTTACTTGCAATGTCTTGCTTTCGAACTGGTAGGTGGGCAGGAGCTGGGACAGAGATAGGAGCTCACTCTGTCATGCAGTACCCGGGAATCGAGTCAGCGAGTTCAGCATCTTAACCACTTGAGCCACCACAGTCCGAACTCTACTAGGAACTGCATATATAATCAGATGTTACTTTAACTGGTCTTAGGTCCTTGGTTAGGGCTTGAACTGTTAATTTTATTCCAGTCCTCGACTGTGAACCAAATGGTTGATTTGTATCCAATAATAATAATAATACAGTAAAACCTCACATAAAGAGTGCCTTGCTTAGTGAGTTAACTCTCTTAAAGAGCAGAATTTTATCTGAATGGTTGCCCTCGCTTAACAACTAAAAGCAGCAAAAAACTCGCTTAACAACCAAATCTGGGTTCGCAAACTACCACCACCATCACCAAGAAGAAACAACTGGTCACTTACAATGGCAGCAGCAGTGCTTTGTTTAAAGAGCAACTTGGTTAAAGAGCAATCCCGTGGAACACATTATGTTCTTTAAGCGAGGTACCACAGTAGTAGCAGCAGCAGCAGTAAAGGTTTCCCTTGCTTGAAAGCCAGTCGTATCTGACTCTAAGGTTCAGTGCTCATCTGTTTCAAAGCCAAAGAAGCACTGTCTGCTTCTGCAGATGTTTCCGTGGTCATGTGGCAGGCATGACTAGACACCGGAGCACACGGAAGGCTGTTTACCTTCCCAATGAAGTGGTTTATCTACTTGCAATGTCTTGCTTTCAAACTATAGTTGTAGCAGCAGCAGCAGTAGTAGTCGTCTACATTTTTATACCGCCCATCTGGGGTATTTCCCACTCTGGGCAGTGAACAGAAAAATTAAAAAAACAACATACTATACCAAACAACAAAAGAAAATAAACAACCAGATAAATACGTTGGGGGGGGGGAATAAAACTTCTTATCCTCCAGTGCTTCTTGTTTGCTCCCTGAGGGAGGAAAAACTTGGGCGTTATGAGCTTGCGAAGCAGCCTTACGCTGAATTCAGGCAGAACAGCATCCAGTATCGCCTACTACTCTGACTGGCAATGGTGGTCTTTGAATCTCAGGGCCTGCAGTGGCTCAGTGGTTAAGAAGTTTGCCTTGTCAGCTGGAAGGCCGGCAAGTCGGCAGTTCGAGACCCAAGTACTGCATGAAGTACTGATTCTGTAGCTGGTGTTGCAGGGAGCTGTCCTTTTTTGAGGTTGCTCCTGGACTGCGGTGGCTCAAGTGGTTAAGATGCTGAATTCTCTAACTGGAAGGTTGGAGTTCTATTCTCAAGGACTGCACGACAGACTGAGCTCCCATCTCTGTCCCAGCTCCTGCCAACCTAGCAGTTCGAAAGCATGACAAGTCGATAAACAGGGACCACTTCGGTGGGAAAATGATCTTGGAAACATGAAAGGAGCCTCATTCGGGTGGGAGTTTCTCCACCAAAAAATCAACCCAGAATAATTTCTGACACGGCATTATCACGGCATAGAAATCGAACTATAAATAAATAAAAATAAATATCTCAGGGCTTTCCCTGCCCCCAACCTTCCTAACCAAAAGGGGACTTTTCCCCACCCTCCGTGTGGAAAGCATGTGCTCTGCTTCCCCACCCCAGCTGCGGCCCTGAGCAGTGGTGGGATGTCAAAAAATTTACTACCCCACCGTGATGTCATCACAGCGTGGGCAGAGCTAACATCATGATGTCATGGGCAGGGTGAAGTAAAAAAATAAAATAAAATAAATAAAAAATAAGCACACACACACACCCCTCAACCCACCCACCCACCCACAACACAAACCCGTAAATAAATTGAATAAACAAACAAATAAATAAAATAAAAATACATTAAAATACAGCCACCCACCCAAACATCCACCCACCCACCCAAAACACAAATTAACCAGAGCTTTTAAACCAGAGCTTAAAGCTTGTTCTGGCTAATCTTTCTCACACTAAGTCAGATGGAAGGAACTACAGAATGAACTCACCATAAGATGGCTTCATTTTGGCACTTTTCATCTTTTCAACAGTTAAAGAAGTTAGGTACTAAGTCTTTGCCTACCCAGTTCTCTAGGATAATCTCCCTTAATGTAAATGTAAAACAGCTGTACCTCCTTAAAGGTTCTCCAATTGGAACAGCAATTGGAACAGCACAGGTGTAGCTTATTGATGAGGTAACTCCAAGACTTTGCTTAAAAACCCCAAGCCTGGCCGCCAGGCCTTTTTAGGAACTGTGGTAGTACATCAATATAGGTAAAAGTATTAAATACACACAGACAGACACACCACATCCAAAGGTGAGTCACTTAACCTGGGGAGCAGGCTATACTATAGGGAGCTTCAGGCTAGCAGCTTCTCTTCCTCCTCCCCGCTTGGGAGGACAGCAAGGAGGAGGCCGTGCATACGCGCCAAGCACTGTAGGCGTGCATGCACACCAAGTGCTTGGCGAGTATGTGCAGTGAAAAGGTAAGCCCTGAAGGTGGTTTCCCACCAAAAGCTGCTACCGGTTCTCCGGGACACCTGGAAAAGTTACTACCAGTTCTGGCGAACTGGTAAGAACCTGTTACATCCCATCACTGGTCCTGAGGCTTCCCAGCCTCTCCCCCCACCTACCTGGAAGCAAGCCCCACTGCGTGCAGTGTGGGACTTACTCCCGAGTAAACCTTCGCCGTCCGCCTCGCGTCTGGGGGGCGGGTCACCAATGAGGCCGGGCTACCTGGAGTCGAACTTGGCGCCGTCCGGGAAGGTGCCGTGGTAGTGGTAGCGCACGAAGTCCCCGGAGCGCACGGTGCGCGGGCACGGCTGGGGCAAGGCGCCGGTGCGCTCCACCAGCACGTCCTTGCCGTCCCAGGGGGGGCCCTCCCCGGCCGGCACCGGAGGGGCCTGGCAAGCCACGCAGCTCACCAGCAAGGCCAGCAAGAGCGGGGAGCCCCAGAAGCAGCGCCGGCGTTGCCTCCGCCGCCCGGCCGGCGTGATGGCGGGCCTGTCCATAATAAAGCCCAAAAGTGTGTGTGTGTGTGTCTCCGCCGCCTCCCAAAGCTGCAAACGTGGAGGGAAGAGCGAGGGGGGCGGGTGGGGTGCTCGAAGGGGGGCCGAGTCCCAACCCCCCCCTCACACGGCTGGGAAACAAGAGGGAGGAGCCGGGCCTGGAGAGGAGAGGAGCCAAGAAGAGCCAGGCTTCCCCTCTCAGGATGAGGGAGAAGGCGGGAACCGGTGTGGTACCCGCAGGCAGAAAGCGCGGCCAGGGTAGGCCGTGGAAGGGCCTTTAATTAACCACTCGGACCAATAAGCCGTGGAGGCGAAATGGCGGGTGGCGACAGGCCAGCGAATCCTAAGCTCGCGCCCTTTCTTCCCCCTCAGGGGTGGGATGGCCGCGACGTGGCGCCGGGGCTTTGCTGAGCCAAGCAGCTGCTGCTGAAAGGGTTTCGTGTTTCTCCAGGCAAAGGAGGGGGGGGGGGACACACATTCCTTCGCTCCCCTCCCTTCCCCAACATGGCGGCAGTTTACGCCGAGGAAGAGGAGTCTTCTTCCCCAGGGTGGGCTGCTTACCTTAGTCCACACTGGTGAGCACCTTTGCCCATCCTGGCAAAGCGTGGCTCCCCTCAGGGAGGCATTGAAAAGAGGCTTTGTTCCTGCCAACCTAGTAGTTTGAAAGCAAGATACAGTAAAACCTCGGATAACGTTAAAACCTGGTTCCACAAGTCTTGGTGTTATCCGTTTTTTAGTGTTATCCGATGCATGTTAAAATCTTATGGGATCCATAGAGATACATTGTAACCACACAGGCTTTAGCGGTTGTTATCCGATGCATCCCATAGGATCTTAATGTTATCCGATGCAATTCTCCCCCCCCCCCCCAGATTGCTTAATGTTATGCGATTTTAGTGTTATTCGATACTAATGTTATGAGGTATTACTGTATTATTATTATTATTTTGATTTATATGCCGCCCTACTTGGTGACAATATCAAGAAAACCAAGATAATGGCAACAGGCCCTATCAGTCCATGGAAAATAGATGGGGAAGAAGTAGAAGCAGTGACAGATTTTACTTTCTTAGGATCTAAGCTCACTGCAGATGGTGATTGCAGCCATGAAATAAAAAGACGACTGATTCTTGGGAGGCAAGCGATGAGAAACCTGGGGAGCATAGTGAAAAGTAGAGACATCACATTGAAAACAAAAATTCGTCTCGTCAAAGCAATGGTATTCCCTGTGGCAATGTATGGTTGTGAGAGCTGGACCATTAGGAAAGCTGAGCGCAGAAGAATAGACGCCTTTGAGATGTGGTGCTGGAGGAGAGTTTTGAGAGTCCCCTGGACAGCGAGGAGAACAAATAGGTCAATCTTAGAAGAAATTAATCCTGACTGCTCCTTAGAAGGTCAAATAGTAAAGATGAAGCTAGAGTACTTTGGACATCAAATGAGAAGAGGTGATTCACTTGAGGAAGCCTTGATGCTGGGAAGGGTGGAGGGCAAAAGAAGAATGGGGCGGCCAAAAATGAGATGGCTAGATGGTATTGTAGACACAATGGGCACAAAGCTGAGCGAGTTGAGGAGGATGGTGGAGGACAGGAGTGCCTGGCGGACAGTGGTCCATGGGGTCGCAGAGGGTCGGAATCGACTGTGCGACTGAACAACAAACAACCAGGCGAAGGGGGGGGAACATTCCTTCGCTCCCCTCCCTTCCCCAACATGGCGGCAGTTTACGCCGAGGAAGAGGAGTCTTGCCCAGGGTGGGCTTAGCCCACACTGGTGAGCACATTTGCCCATCCTGGCAAAGCGTGGCTCCCCTCAGGGAGGCATTGAAAAGAGGCTTTGTTCCTGCCAACCTAGTAGTTTGAAAGCAAGAAATTATTATTATTATTATTATTATTATTATTATTATTATTATTATTATTATTATTATTATTATTATTTCTATTTATATGCCGCCCTACTTGGTGAAAAACAACTCAGGGCGGCTCACAACATACAATTAAGTACAATATAACGGTTCAATAATGATACAATATAAAATACAGTGTAACAAAACAAAATAAATATAACCACAATACAATCAGGATACAGTCCATAATCAATATTCAAATTGCAAGTTGATAGATAGTAAAAATGAAGCTGAAATGATTTGGACATCAAATGAGAAGAGAGGACTCACTCGAGAAAGTGTTGATGCTGATAAAAGGTGGAGGGCAAAAGAAGAAGGAGGCGGCCAAAGATTAGATGGTACTATGGGCACAGAGCTGGGCAGGCGGAGGAGGAGGAGGATGGAGGACAGAGGCGCCTGGAGAACAATGGTCCATAGGGTCGCAAAGGGTCGGAATCGACCGTGTGACTAAACATCAAATAGAGGCTGCTTTGTGAGAAGGTAAACAACGTTCCATGCCTCGGCATGCCTGCCACACGTCCACAGAATATAAAGAGATGAGCACTGAACCCTAGAGTAAGGTACGACTGGCTTTTGAGTAAGGGTAACCTTCACCTTAAGGTAATCGCCATTTGTATACATTGTCCATCCTGGAAAAAATATTTGCCCACCCACATCTAGAATCCTGGCTATGGCCCTGGACCTATGTTATTCTTGAAGGACGGGTGGTGTGTGAGCATGAGATGAGGAGTCCGCACTTTAATTTGGCGGCATTTACTGAAGCAGGGACTACAGTGGCTCAAGTGGTTAAGATGCTGACTGGGAGGCAGAAGGTCAGTTCAAAACCCAAATACTGCAGGACCTAGCCAACCTAGCTAGGTTGGCATGATCTGCCAACCTAGCAGTTCAAAAGCAAGAAATTGCAAGTAGATAAATAGGGACCACTTCAGTGGGAAGGTAAACAGCGTTCTGTGTCTAGTCATGCCTGCCACATGACTACGGAAATATCTGCAGAAGCAGTCAGTGCTGGGTCTTCTGCTATGAAACAGATGAGCACTGAACCCTAGAGTCGGATATGATTGGCTTTCGAGCAAGGGTGACCTTTACCTTTACTGAATCACCTTTTGTTCATATACAAATGGTGATTACCTTAAGGAAAAGGTGACTCTTGCTTGAAAGCCAGTCGTATCTAGCTCTAGGGTTCAGTGCTCATCTCTGTTTATAGCCAAAGAGCCAGGGCTGTCTGCGTCTGCAGACTCTTCCGTGGACATGTGGCAGGCATGCCTAGACATGAAACGCTGTTTACCTTCCCACAAAGTGGTCCCTATTTATCTACTTGCAATTTCTTGTTTTCTACTAGGTTGGCAGGAACTGTGACAGAGACAGGAGCTTACTCCTGTTATGCAGTACTCGGGTCTTGAACTGCCGGCTTGCTGAATCGAACTCTGACCTCCAGTTGAACTCTGACCTCCAGTTGTCAAGTTCAGCGTCTTAACCACTTGAGCCACCGCTGTCCCCATTCATTTTAGGTGACGCAAAATTTTTCCTCAACTGGAAAACAGTTTCATTTTGCTTTCCTTGCCACAGACATTAATCAGATTTGAGATCTACTAGAGCAGGCCATTTCATCCGGCCCCCGACATGGTATAAGAACTCTTATAATTGTATTTTATTTTTTAAAAAAATTTTTGGGCGAACTTTTTTTTTGGGCGGAGGGATCACAAGTCAGTGAAAGAGTGATTTACCTAGTTCCTTCCTCCTCCTGCTTAGTACTAGGAGTTCTGCCGAATCTACTTTAGAATGGCTGAATCAATACGCCAGAGGTGATTCTGTTATTGTTAAGAGTGGAGAGAGGGACTTCAGTCTGAGCTAAAAGTAAGTAGTTTGGGCATGCCTGATTTAAAGCAATTAAAAAAGAAAGCCAGGAGCAGGGGGGAGGGGGAGGGAAGTGAGGTTTAGAGTTCTTCAAATCTCTTTGTCAGGCTGCGTATATTGCAAACTTAAGATATCAGAAGAGAAGCAAAAAAAGTTCACAACTTCTCAGGTGCCACAATGTATAATGCATCCACCCATCCATTGGCTGGGCAAAAGAAGTTTGTTTTGCAGCCGTTTGTAGGAGGTTTGAATAAGACCCCCGGGATGTTCCCTTACTGTCAGAAGCAACAAATGTTGCTTTTCAGCTCGCTTGTGGCCAATCCTTGTGCAAAGAAGTTTGCTCTGCAACCTTTTGCAATTGCAAAGGTTTAAATAACCCGGGATTTTTCGTCAGTTGCAAAAAGAGACGTTACTTTACCTTTAGGCTTGCGGCTGCCCCGTCATTGTGTGCCTGTGGAGTTGATGTGCTCTTACAAATTCAACCCACGAAGCTTTGCTCTTCTGCCTGATGTGGTGGATTTGATCTCAAATCCACCTCAAATTTAAATACAGCTCAAATTTAAATACAGGAGTTAGTCTACAAAAGGCCCTGGAGAATGCATTAAATTTGGTAAAGGTTTCTCTTGCTCGAAAGCCAGTCGTATCTGACTCTAGGGGTCAGTGCTCATCTGTTTCAAATCCAAAGAGCTAGTGCTGTCTGCTTCTGCAGGCATTTCTGTGGTCATGTGGCAGGCATGACTAGACACTGCAGCCCACAGAACACTTGTTACCTTCCCACCGAACTGGTCCCTATTTATCTACTTGCAATCGTAAAGGTAAAGGTTTCCCTTGCTCGAAAGCCAGTCGTATCCGACTCTAGGGGTCAGTGCTCATCTCTGTTTCAAATCCAAAGAGCTAGCGCTGTCTGCTTCTGCAGGCATTTCTGTGGTCATGTGGCAGGCATGACTAGACACTGCAGCCCACAGAACACTTGTTACCTTCCCACCGAACTGGTCCCTATTTATCTACTTGCAATCTCTTGCTTTTGAACTGCTAGGTTATATGTATATATAAAGGTAAATGTTTCTCTTCCTCGAAAGCCAGTCGTATCCGACTCTAGGGGTCAGTGCTCATCTGTTTCAAATCCAAAGAGCTAGTGCTGTCTGCTTCTGCAAGCATTTCTGTGGTCTTATGGCAGGCTTGACTAGACACTGCAGCCCACAGAATACTTGTTACCTTCCCACCGAACTGGTCCCTATTTATCTACTTGCAATTGTAAAGGTAAAGGTTTCCCTTGCTCGAAAGCCAGTCGTATCCGACTCTAGGGGTCAGTGCTCATCTCTGTTTCTAAGCCGAAGAGCTAGTGCTGTCTGCTTCTGCAGGCATTTCTGTGGTCTTATGGCAGGCATGACTAGACACTGCTGCCCACAGAACACTTGTTACCTTCCCACCGAAATGGTCACTATTTATCTACTTGCAATTTCTTGGTTTTGAACTTCTAGGTTGGCAGGAGCTGGGACAGAGACGGGAGCTCATTCCGTCCTGCAGTACTCGGGAATCGAACTGCTGACCTTCCGCCTCCCAGTCAGCGTCTTAGTGACTTGAGCCACTGCAGTCCCATATGTATATATGCAGTACTGTAAAGCTATTTAGATACACTGTATGTCTATAATGGCTGCACTCTACTCTGGCAGCAGAGGTAGCTCCAGTTGATGGGGCAAACTGTCCCTAGCTAATCAGTGGCATCTCCGCTGCCGCCATGAGATTTCCCATTGATCAGCTGACTGGCGGTATAGAGATGTCCCAGGTAAACCAATTGGCAGTCACGATGGCATCAGAGATGCTGTGGACCAAATGGTTATGTTCTCCTTCATCAGCTGGAAATCTGTCTGCACTACCAGGGCAGATCAAAGCCACTGATCAGTGAAAACAGACTCCAGCTGATCAAGGGAGACCATTCCTAGCTATCTCAGAAAACAAAACAAATAAAATACACAGTAGCACTTTAAAGACTAACTGCTATTCCTAGCTAATCACCCACCAGTAATTCTTTTTTTAAAAAATGTTTATTTGAAGAGTCTTAGTGCTATGACACTTTGAATAAATATTTTTTTAAAAAACAATGCACTATAGCAGCAGAGGGGCTCCCACTGATTGGTAGTAACTGGTGTCAGCTGATCTGCAGCTGCAGAGAGATGCAGCAGATCTGTTAATGCTGCCTCTGCCAATCAGCTGTAATCTATGTCACCTCCTGCTGCAAGTTTATCTGGGCTTTCCCAGGTAAACATTAACAGGAGTGGGCACAAAGTCTAAACTAGTGATGGCAAACCTTGGTAGTTCAGGTGTTATGGAACTTCAATTCTCAGATGTCCTGATAACCAGAAGTGCTGATTTAGGCTTCTGGTAATTGAAGTCCAAGAACACCTGGAGTGCCAAGGTTCACCATCACTGGTCTGAAGTGATTTATTTTACACTGATTCAAGTATTGGAATAAGTTGGAAGTCAAAATTGATTTACAGTATTATGGCTGTGCATTGTGTAATTCCTGATTTTAAATTGATTGGGAGACCCAATGCGCGCTAATTTTGAAGTTCCCCCACCCTCTGAGGCTGCAGCAAGCCAGGCAGGACATGATGTCAGGAAGCAGATCTTTTCTAAGGCTAATGACTTTTCATTGCTAATTAAATTCCAAAGTTTCAGGTAGGTGGAGTTTTAATTGGCAATGAAAAGTCATTAGCCTTAGAAAAGATCTGCTTCCTGACATGATGTCAGGAAGCGGGTCTTTTCTAAGGCTAATGACTTTTCATTGCTAATTAAAATCCAAAGTTCCAGGTACGTGGGGTTTTAATTGGCAATGAAAAGTCACTAGCCTTATAAAAGATCCGCTTCCTGACATCATGTCACGAAGCGGATCTTTTCTAAGGCTAATGACTTTTCATTGCTAATTAAATTCCAAAGTTTCAGGTAGGTGGGGTTTTAATCCCGTTTCAGTCAGGATTCAGGCCCGGATATGGTACTGAAACTGCACTCGTCGCTTTGGTGGATGATCTCTGGAGAGAGCGGGATGGAGGGGAGCCGTCTGTCCTTGCTCTCCTCGATCTCTCAGCGGCTTTTGACACTGTCGATCATGGCATCCTTCTGGGAAGGCTCCGGGGTTTGGGGATCCAGGGCACAGTGTTGTCCTGGTTTTCCTCATTCCTGAGGGACAGGACCCAGTCGGTGTGCCTGGAGAAGGAGGAGTCCAGCCCTAGGCCCCTGCAGTATGGGGTGCCTCAGGGCTCGGTACTCTCTCCTCTCCTATTTAACATCTACATGAAGCCGCTGGGTGAGATCATCCGTTCCCACGGGGTACGGTATCATCAGTATGCTGATGATACCCAGTTGTACATCTCAGCCCGTGGGGACCCAAGCGGTGCAGTGGAAGTCCTTTCCAGGTGCCTGGAGGCTGTTGAGGTCTGGATGGGGGAAAACGGGCTATAGCTGAATCCCGGTAAGACTGAGTGGCTATGGGTAAGGGGCCCTGCGTTGACACGGGAGTTACCAGCTTTGGTTCTGGATGAGGCAGTTCTGCCCCAAACAGACCCGGTGCGTAATCTGGGGGTCCTCCTGGACTCACGGCTACTGTTCAATGAGCAGGTGGCAGCCGTGGCCAGGAGGGCTTTTGCACAACTTCGTGTAATACGCCAGTTACGCCCGCTCCTCGACCGGGACGCCTTGCTTATGGTCACGCACGCTTTGGTCACCTCCAGACTTGACTACTGTAATGCGCTCTACATGGGGCTGCCCTTGGTGACCATTCGGAGACTGCAGCTGGTCCAAAATGCGGCAGCCCGGGTAGTGATGGGGCGCGGGCGTTATGCTCGGGCCTCTCCACTGCTTAGGGAGCTGCATTGGTTGCCAGTTTGTCTCCGGGTGCAATTCAAGGTGCTGGTCATTACCTTTAAAGCCCTATATGGTAGTGGGCCAGGATACCTAAGAGACCGCGTCACCCTAAGAACATCTGTCCGTCCCACCAGGGCGGATCGGAGGGGCTCTCTTGTTGTACCATCGGCTAGGGAGGCTCACCTCGCTAGCACCAGGAAGAGGGCCTTCTCCGTGTTCGCCCCGGCCCTCTGGAACCTCCTCCCAACTGAGCTGCGCATGCAGACAGAGCTCCTGTCCTTCCGGAAGAGCTTAAAGACCTGGCTGGCAGGACATGTGTGGGGTTCCAGGGATGTGGGATCCCATGTGGGGTGGTTAGTCTATGGATTTTACCCTTCTGACGACACCCCCAGATACTGTTTTAGTCTATGAATTTTTAAATTTTTTATTGATGTGTTTTAACTTGGGTTGTAAGCCGCCCAGAGTCGGGCTTGCCCGATTGGGGCGGGTTAGCAAGTATGAAATATAAATAAATAAATAAATAAATAAATAATTGGCAATGAAAAGTCATTAGCCTTATAAAAGATCTGCTTCCTGACATGATGTCAGGAAGCGGGTCTTTTCTAAGGCTAATGACTTTTCATTGCTAATTAAAATCCAAAGTTTCAGGTAGGTGGAGTTTTAATTGGCAATGAAAAGTCATTAGCCTTATAAAAGATCTGCTTCCTGACATGATGTCAGGAAGCAGATCTTTTCTAAGGCTAATGACTTTTCATTGCTAATTAAAATCCAAAGTTCCAGGTAGGTGGGGTTTTAATTGGCAATGAAAAGTCACTAGCCTTATAAAAGATCTGCTTCCTGACATCATGTCAGGAAGCGGATCTTTTCTAAGGCTAATGACTTTTCATTGCTAATTAAAATCCAAAGTTCCAGGTAGGTGGGGTTTTAATTAGCAATGAAAAATTACTAGCCTTATAAAAGATCTGCTTCCTGACATGATGTCAGGAAGCAGATCTTTTCTAAGGCTAATGACTTTTCATTGCTAATTAAAATCCCACCTACCTGAACCTTTGGAACACAACAACAGCTCCTTGGATGCCACAATGACCAAGCTGGATGTGAGTTTCTAGGATCTGTCATATTTTTTTAAAAGGACACTTTTAAAGGACACCGCGAAGGCGGCGAAGGAGGAGCCGGCGGCAAAGGCGTTAGTGGCGGCGGCGGCAAGGCTGGGTGGATATATGTACCATGGAGAGATAGTTCGGCCCTCAGAGCATCTGATAAAATGTTATCCGGCCCCCGGGCCGAAAAGTTTGGGCACCCTTGTACTAGAGTCTTGCTCCAAGCTAAAAGACCCTATGGCTTCTCTTTCAGGGATTGCTTATTTAGGCTTCTGGTGTGTTTCTTTTGAATAATCATAGTTTTTCTTTCAGTTTAGGTTTGGCCAATGACAGCGCCAAGAAAGTGGCTTCATTTTGGCATTCCAGGGTTTGATAAAACATGAAAGAAGAAGTGTGGTTGTGAATTAAGTCATATCTGCTGGGCTGAAACAAAAAAACAGGGACTGAGATTTGGCAAACAATTTCCTAGATATATCAGAAAACAAAATGAAAAACATAGTAGCACTTTAAAGATTAACTGCTATATTTTTATTGATAGCTTTCGTGGATCAAGTCCATTTCTTCAGATAAGGAGTGAAATTTACAAGCTAACAATAAAAATATAGCAGTCTTTAAAGCGCTACAGTGTTTTTTATTTTGTTTTCCGATATGCCTGAACCACAGACTAACATGGCTACTATTCCAAAAATTCAGGTTTCCTAAATGTCATTTCCAGATCTGAAACTAGGTTTCTCTCTTAGTAAAATAAAGTGTTAATGAATCAATTGCATATGTTTTTGCTTATTAAACCTGCATATGATAATGCGTAGATTAAAATAGTTCTTAAGAAAAATATTAATTTTAAAATGCACATAGCAAAGCTGGCACCTCTGCTTGTTCTGAGCATTTGTTTCCCTAACATCCTTAGAAGTCTAGACTACTCGCCTGTACTTGTCCTTGGTCATCTGTCATTCTTTTCATTTTTTTAATTACATATCTTGTGTAGGGCTCAGAAATGCTCCTGTCAGAATCTTTTAAGAGTCACTACCAGTTAATGTAGGTGGGAAATAATGTAGATAGGGAATAGATGGGAGAAGAGATAGAAGCAGTGACAGATTTTACTTTCTTGGGATCAAAAATCACTGCAGATGGTGATTGCAGCCATGAAATAAAAGGGCGACTGATTCTTGGGAGACAAATGATGAGAAACCTGGGGAACATAATTAAAAGTAGAGACATCACCTTGAAAATAAAAATTCACATAGTCAGAGCAATGGTATTCCCAGTGGTAATGTTTGGTTGTGAGAGCTGGACCATAAGGAAAGCTGAGCGCAGAAGAATAGATGCCTTTGAGATGTGGTGTTGGATGAGAGTTTTGAGAGTACCCTGGACAGCAAGGGGAACAAATAGGTCGACAAATGGTTCAATCTTAGAAGAGATCAATCCTGACTGCCCCTTAGAAGGTCAAATAGTAAAGATGAAGCTAAATTACTTTGGACATCAAATGAGAAGAGAGGATTCACTTGAGAAAGCCTTGATGCTGGGACAGGTGGAGGGCAAAAGAAGAGGGTGGCCAAAAATAAGATGGCTAGATGGTATTGTAGATGCAATGGGCACAGAGCTGAACGGGTTGAAGAGGACGGTAGAGGACAGAGGTGCCTGGCAGGCAATGATCCATGGGGTCACAAAGAGTCAGAATGGACTGTGA
Source organism: Furcifer pardalis (assembly GCA_030440675.1). NCBI lineage: Eukaryota > Metazoa > Chordata > Lepidosauria > Squamata > Chamaeleonidae > Furcifer > Furcifer pardalis. The sequence goes on from CP126897.1 coordinate 56,788,876, forward strand.
CTAAACAACAAAAAGGTGTGCCAGTGATTTTGGCATATCCTTATGCTTACTTGTTTAGTAGAAGTACTTTTTTGGGCTTTCTTCCCTGCCAAGCCTTCAACAACGAAGCAGATTTTTACAGTATTTGAGAAACAGTTTTGGTCAATTGGTAGAAGCTCAACTAGGTTTGATGCTAACCAGAGGTGGCACTTGGAGCCCTCCCTGTGGGCACCTGTGCAGTCATCCCAGCTCAGAGTTTGCCCTGCAGCTCTGCTTAGCAGCCCAATGAGAGCGTTTCCTTCCTCCCCTGTTGATGTGTTGGCACTTTGTGATAAATAAGTGGGTTTTATGTTGCAGTTTGGGCATTCAGTCTCGAAAAGGTTCGCCATCACTGTCTTAGGAGAGAGTACCACAAACAGGATGTTACTTGTAATCCATCACTTCTCTAGCTTCTCGGGTGGAACAAACAGCAGAGTCTAAATCTTGCATTCCAGACAAGCTCATATGGGAGGAAGAAGCTCTTCAGATTCTGTTTTTTATATTACTGTGTTTTTACTAGTACACATTCCTAAATGAGGGCTGTCACAGCTTGTCTACCAAGGCAAAAAGGTTAGGGAATTAAAATAACTAATTCTCTATTCCAGAATTCTAAATAAGGGAGAAAACTTGCAAGGATTCCTGGTATGTCGGAAGAACAGAGTTAATCTTGCACATACTGCACTTGTTATGATCCTTCAAAAATCATACTTCTATAGTTTGGGTTGGGGGGCCTTCCTTGCTTCTAATTAAAAAGCAATTCTTCAAAATAATTACCATGCATTGTGGAAACCAGAGGCCATACAGGGCTACAGACAGGTCAGAGGGAATGTGTGGACAGTATCCACAAGCTGCCAGCTTCAGTGTAGGGTACCAATAAAATGTGAAGTGTTATTAGTCTGCTTAGTTAAAAATTCATCACTGATTTCAGTAAACTAAAGGCTCCCTTCTGTAGCTCCTCAGCATTAATACTCTTCTCTAGGAGTGGGTGAGCACAAGGAAGGGTCAGTTGTGATTTCTACAAGTCCATGCCTGTCACCATATTCTGTCAATATTCCAGTCCATTTTGTGCTTGTCAATGCTATATGGAGTTCAAAATCAACAAAACCATAAGGCACTGGGAAGGAAGAAATTAACTTTGCAAGCAAGGGTAACTGTCAAAAATACCAAAATCCCCAGGAGCCAGTCAAGGCAAAACCTCAATTTAAATACCATAACCCGTCAAGCCAAACATTCAAACAGTTGCTTGAATGGAGTTTTGTATTTTATTAAAAGCATTGCTATTACTAAGGGGGGGGGGGGAGAGAGTTAAGAAGGCAAACATCTAAAGGTTCCATACAGTTATAAAAGATTTATTTAAAATAATGGCACAAATTACAAAGAGAATTACTGTATGTACATTGCAGGAGAGTACAGTATACCAGAAAATATAATGTGCCTATCAAATGCTCACACCTTGATGGGCTAAGAGGTTAGTTCTGGGACATGTAAAAGTCTGATACTGTACATCTTTTCCCAGCACAACATTGAAGAATGGCAATGGACAGCAAATGAGCTAGTGTTCCTGCTAAGAGACATTCTTGGCTCTTGGACAAAGTCTCCTTTTTTGAGTGAGACAAAAGGAACTATATAACTTACTACCAATACCTCCTTTATATACCTTAATGGACTATTCAACTGAACACATTAAATATATATGAGTTGTTTATACAGACAAAGCCTGTAGGGCTTCTTTTACAGAGCAGTCATCTCTTGCTGTATTTGCATATCTCCAGGCAAGGAAGCCATCTGGCCTTTGAAGTCAAAAGATCAGCCTGAGGCGTTAGCTTCATCTCAGACATTTTTTTGAAACTTTACTTGGTAGAATGCTAATTGAAAGTGTTAATTGTCCTTTTGTCCAGGACACATGCTAGCTTTTGACCTCACTCTTCCAGTCATGTACACAGAAACCATCTATGTTCTGTGCCCCTTCCCCAGTTTCTCAATTTCTTCACAATCCTTTTAAAAGGAGGGAGTTTTAAAGTTGAAATGATGGCCAGGGGAAAACATAAGCACATCTTTTTCCACTCTCAATTACTTCTGAAGGGTCTTTTTCATGCTATAAACCAGGGGTTCCCAAACTAAGGCCTGTGGGCTGGATCTGGCCCATGGCACCATTTCATGTGCACCCTCCAAGGGCATCCAAGAAACAAAATAGCCACCTCTTTGAAGCTGTTGGGACAAAATGGCCACCCCATCGTGCAGGCAGGGCAAAATGGCAGTCCAGTCCTTGAAGCTGACAGAGAGGGTGTGACCCAGTCTCCAGCTTGAAAAGGTTAGGAACCCCTGCTATAAATGCTGTTATGTGTTTTTGGCCTTGAACTAATACAACATTCATTCCTATTTTCTGAAAATTATAATCTTAATGGATAATAGTTTCTCAAAAATTTCACCAAACTATAATTCCCAGTGTAAATGTCTCCTGCCCCATCATTTCTTCCTCCTGGTAGACAGAGGAAGAATGACTGTTAAACTAATAATGTCTATATGGTAGCTGTACCCATGAATAAAAATGAGACTAGTTCTTTCTCCTTTTTGAGTTACAAAATAGTGATTTGGCTGTATAATTTCTTTTGCAGGCTTTGTCATATTCTGCTGAATTGAAATTTTGCTCATTCCTGTTTCTAAGTGAAAAAGTAAATGTTATATTTCCTACCACTTTGCATTTGCCCACTTGTGTGTTCCTTTTTCCTTTTGAGAAAGCAGGGACACAGGGTTCTGGCCTAAATGAAGGCTATGGTCTTTATTTAAGCATGCAGTACCAATGAAGATCATCAATGAAGATCATCAATGCAGTATTAAAGAAGATGCTATTAGCACCAGTGTGTCTGTAGAAATGGGAACTGCCGTCACCTATATTCATGCCTGATTGTAGGCTGATGCATTTAATTAGGCAATGAAGTAGTCTTAGGCCCAAGATGGCAAACCTAGGCACAACAGCTGTTCTTGGACTCCAATTCCCAGAAGCCCAATTCTCTGTAAATCCACACGGTTTACTGCATATGTGCAATAAACCCATTCGTGTGGATTCACAGGGACTTGGTCTTCTGGGAATTGAAGTTCAAGAACAGCTGGAGTGCCAAGGTTCGCCATCAGGCGCCTAGGCTATACAGTGGCCCCAGCCCAGCCTGAATAGGAAGAGATAGAGATGAGATGAAACCTTTAATCATGTTAAGGGAGTAATATGTAGGCACTAAGGTACATTTCACATAAAATGTGGCTTGGCTGTTTTATATTGTAATGTATGTATCTGACTCCACTGAGTTTCTTTGTGTACATCTGATTCAGATTCCATTATCCCCTGGTTTATTCTTTAACTCTGAACTGCTTCCTGAGTTTGACTCCTGCACATTCCTTAGCAAAAATTGGCTGACTGAACTCTCAGTGCCTGGTTCAGTTAACAGACAACTGTCCATAGTTCTGTCGTGACTCAGTAGTAACTCTGAAGAAGAATTTTAATTGAAGCCACAGGATAGGGAAGGGAGGGAGGAGTTATTTCAAAAGACCATGCAACAATCTTCCTGATACACACGTATATCCACAAACATTTAAAATTTAATATAATATGCAGTTTGTCCCAAAGGCAGCAGCACTTGAGAAAGGTGTAAGCAAAGGCTAGCTCTCTTATTTTAGCATGATGCCCATAAGTGTCAGGAAACTAATGTTGAAGCTACAGTTCTGCCCTCCTCATATATGCGGGGGATACATTCTAAGATGTTCCACAGATATCAGCCTCAGAGGCACCTCCAGTATTCCCAGGATGAGTTCCCCAGAAATACAGTGGAACCCAGCATAACGAATGCTTCGCATAGCGAAAAATTCACATAATGAAGCGTTCGCTTTGCAGGGGCGATACCCTGCATAACGGCGGGGGGGGGGAGATGTTCATTATGCGGGCTTTTCGTTAGCCAGGGTATACCCGCTCAATGGGAACCCCGGTTAATGAACTTTTGTTATGTGGGGTACCGCCAATGATGCTACGCATTAAAAAGTTTGCACAACAAAGTGCTCTGTAGACAGTGGCGTCGCGTGGGGGGGCGGGGGGGCGGATGCCCCGGGCAGCGGATTTCAGGGGGCGGCAAAATGTCCCCACCAGTTTGGCCTCCCTCTGCCTGGGGCCGGGCTTAGGAAGCAGGACTTCCCAGGTGGAGGGCGGCCGTTTTGCTGGCGAGCGCTGCTCGCCTCCGTCCACCTGGCTGGCCGTCGGGGGCGAGGAGGAGAAAAAGGGGTTTTTTTTAGGCGGACAATTCAAGGAGGGGCCCCGCCCACCCGGCTAGCCGTCGGGGGCTCTCCTGGAGGGCGGCCCGCGTGCGCGCGCACGCTGCTCGCCTCCGCCCGCCCAGCCACCCACCCAGCTTGCCGTCAGACGGGGCGCTCGTCGGGGGTGGGTGGCGCCGTGGCGGGGAGCCCCTGGCGGCTGGCTGGGCAGGAGGAGGTGGGTAGCGTGCGCGCGTACGCGGGCCGCCCGCCAGGAGAGCCCCCGACGGCCAGCCGGGCGAGTGAGTTGCCGGAGGTGGAGGTGCGCTCGTTGGGGGTGGGTGACAGAGGGCCCCTGGAGGGCGAGCGGGCGGAGGTGTGCGGGGCGCGCGCGCGCGCCGCTATTCAGCAAGGGGGCGCCTTCTGCCTGGGTCCGGGGGGGCCGGCGGCAGCGGGGAGCGGGGGGGGCGGGGGCGGCGATTTTCTTCTTCGCCCCAGGCGGCTGAACACTGCGCGATGCCACTGTCTGTAGAACAGAGTTTTTCCATCATGCGGGGTTCCACTGTATTTTGTTTCTAGCAGATTTATCTCCCCAGCCTAGAGGGCATCTCTAGTGATTGCAGGGTTGGACCATCATCTTGTTGCACCAGTACCTCCAAGGCCTCACCTGAAAGCCCTGTAGAAAGTTCTGGACCTTGATGGGTTCCACCTAGAGATCCTGAGAGGCTGGGCTATATAGCAATCAGCTCTTCCTCCCAGAAGCTGCTTCTGCAACAAAAGGTCAATAGACTTGCTGTTGCTTGGCTTTTTTTTTATTTTTATTTATAAGATTTTAGAACATAACAAGAAAAAAGAAAAAATACAGTGCTGAGTTTCCACATGAAAATACACGCTAATATATATAAAAAAGCAATAATACAGAATACATCTTTACTGTTATTAAATCTTTACAATATATTTCTACCATAACTGTTAGTTCTTCTACATTTATTTTCTATTGCTTTATTCACCTCTGTGCTATATACAATGTCCAGGGGGTTGTATCATCTTATATTTTCCAAAAATTAATTTGTTCTGGTACAGGATTAAAGCCTTTTTTTTTTTAACAATCACATATTCCACAAATTTTCTCCAAATTCCCCAGAATCTGTTAACATGAACTGTGCCTTTCTTGACATTTATTTCCCAAGTAAGCTTATCATTAAGAGCTAATTCCCACATTTCTCTATACCAGTCTGCTGTTGCTTGGCTTTTATGGCAAGACCTCTTGTTTGGTTCCTGTTTCCAGAGACTTTCAGCCCTGTTCCTGGCTCCTGTAGACTTATTGTGCCCTGCCTGGATTCTTGATCATTGAACTCTGGCCTTGGCCAGCTCTATCCCCTAAAGTACTCTGCCTCATCTGCTCTCTCAGTCATCTGGCTTGCTTGGACTATGCTTTTGTCATCTGGACTAATCCTGTATCTCTGCTTATCTCAGACCTGATTTTGGATTTTGACTCTGGACTGTGATATGTTTAATGTTTGGCCTGTTACCTGATTGCCCTACATCCTGGAGCTTGTGTTACTTTGACCATAGAAAGCGGCGAACCTCATATTATAGTACACATACCAGAGCCATATGGAATGGGAGATGTGGTGCAAGTGCTTCTGTCAATCTTTCGTGTGCACTTATAAAATGAATCCCCTGGAAATAATCTGTTCCTTCTCAACATTACTGTTACTCTGTAAAATATGGCTTCTAGTGGCCAACTCTGGTAATACACTTTGGAAAATTTATACAGTACAGTACAGTACTGTACTTATTTTCATGCTCAAGGTTCGAGTCCTTGCTATTGTTCAGTCGCACAGTCGATTCTGACCCTTTGCGACCCCATGGACCACTGTCCGCCAGGCACTTCTGTCCTGACTGATATCAAATCTTGAGTCCAAATCTATAGCATTTTTTCAGCCAAGGAAAACTTTGAAGCTCTGTCTTAAGAATTAATTTGTTTATGCTACTTGAAATAGTGTTTGTACATTGAGGGTTATTATTATTATTTAAAATTATAATGTTTAAAAAGTTACTTATTGCAATGATAGAATAATGGGTTTGGAAAGGAGCTATAAGACCATTGAGTGAAAACCCCTGCTCAATGAAGGAATCCAAATTAAATTAGACAGATAGCTCTCTAACTTCCTCTTGAATCTTTCCAGTGTTGGAGAGCAGTATTAGAAAGCAATGCTCATTCCTTTAATATTAGTTTAAAAAAAATAGAATTGTCAAAAGATGGCATAAAACTTGCAAAATTACTGTCAAAATGCTTCATATTATATTTATTTTGCAATATAACTTTGTTAATTACCCTCAATGTATTATCCTTAATGCATTCCAAAATTTGATTGTAGCCTAAGATGACACAAGTTCCATTTGGCTGGGCTCATTTTTATAACTGATGAGATAATAGAACTACAATTTTAGTTCAGTGCAGTATGACTTTCACACAGTCTGGCATGAACCAAACCAGATCAGCTTTTCTCAGTCACCCTCAAAGAACAGTCTAAGGTCAGCTGATACATGACAGGTAGCTGCAGCAGAAATAGGCACACAATAAATTCAAATTCAGTATAGCTTAATGAGCAAATCACAGAAGTAGTGTGCTTTGTCATGCAAAGAAGCTGAGTCAGTTATACTTTCAAAATGAAAGTTGGCTTTCATAGAAATTTATTGAAATGGGACAAAATAATCTCAATACAAAGTACATATTCTAAGAACCTAGGACACCAGTTTGACACTGCAAAATACACTGATGAAACATCTTCATTTGGTCATAGTTGAATGAGCAAGATTGTTACTTAGAGCCCATTCTTCCATGTAAATGATACATCCATTTTGAAAGTATAGGGCACGTTTTCTGCAGATAACTATTTCACTGTTTAGTCTGTGTAATTTGCCAGCTCTTGGCTGGCAGTGGTTTATAATAATCTTTTACAGATGCCTTCAGGAATGGAAACTCTTCAGATGCCTACATATGCTTATGAGATTTAAAAGGTGGATGACGTGGCAGAGCCAGAATACAGACTGTCCTTCTGCTTCAAAGAAATATACTGTATAATCTAAAGATGCAGTTTTTGAATGTCTTTATCACACACAGGCAGCTTGACATAAAGACAAATGACTGCAAGCAACTAGGGTAGAACACAGTTCATAAATATTCTGTTCACTTCCAGAGCCGTGGTGGCTATCTGGGACACCAGGAAAAGTCCCAGTGTGCCCCAATGACTAGCACCCCCAAGAGGCAGGCAAGTGGTTGTTGTTGTTTTTTAATGAAGGCAAGTGGTACCTTTCAAACTTGCTGTTCTGAATGCACTAAGGCAAAAGCTGCCTGGTAACAGCTTATGTCACCGGCTACACAAGGGTGTGCCAATAGTCAATTAGTGCCTTAGTACACCAGTTGAGAGGTGTTTTGGGGCAAGGGGGAGGCAGAAGAGCTGAATTTGAAAGGGACGCCGTCCAATTGCAAGGTGATGGGTGTCCCAGGAAGTGCTGAGATTGCAGCAGGCAGGGTCAGTTTTGTTTCTGCCCTTTTGTCATCCTGCCAATTGAGCAACAGACCAGAGTCATCAGGGACAGGGGAGAAGGCAGCGCCACCAGCCTGATCGCCCACCCCACCACCTTCCCCTTTGGCTCGGTGGATCCGCCTTTGCTCTGGGCACTCTGTGGCTGCTGCTTCCTCCCTCGCCAGAGATGTGGAGCTCAACCAGGCGCTGCCCTCGGCTGCCCAACCCACCCTCACTTCCCACTGCCGCCCTGGGCCAAAGCAGGAAAGACACCCGGCCAAAGGTGCTACAAAGTGGGGAGGGAGGAGGGGGAAATGCAGGAACTCCGTGGAGTGGAGAGAGATCCTGAACGGCTCTGTCCCATCGCCCCTGGAGGAGGAGGAGGCTGTTGGCCCTAGGGGCCCAGATCCCCCTAATTTCCCCCATAGGTGCCCCAATGAATTTGCCCGCGCCCCCTAACAGTAGCTAGCCCAGGCCTGGTCACTTCCAACATTATATGTCCATGAGACTGCCACAAAATAAGCTTTAGCCACCGGATTTTTATTATACTGTATATCCTCCCTTGCTAGTTTCATATTTAACTACAGTACTGTATAAGAAATTTTAGTGGCCCAGTAATGTCTATTCTTACTGATGCCAACAAAATCACCTCCCCTTGAGCAGAGATCTTTTGCAATAGGGGTGGTGAACAGTTTTGTGCTGTAGGTGGACCACATCCCCTCGGACAAGTGAGTGGACCAGAGGCCTGGTTCCTCCAGCCGGTGGTGGCATCGGTAGGTGGAATCATGGGGAAATTTTTTGCTGTTCTTGTTGCTTCCACTGCTTCCTGTGGTGGAGGAAATGAGGGTGGCACATTTTTGCTGCATTTTTGGCTATTTTCACCATATTTTCAGCTGTCTTTGCCACATTTCCAGCATGTTTCCAGTGCATTTTTGCTGCACTTTCACCACACTTTGGGTGCATTTTCACCACTTCCAGTGTGTTTTCGGCACTTCCAGTGGTGGCAGCAGGGTCCTCACTGTGGGCCGGATTAATTGGCACTGTGGGCCAGGTTCAGCCTGTGGACCATAGGTTAGGAACCCCTGTTTTACAATCTCGTTATCTGAGATCCATTGGGGTACACAGAAAGAGCCTCTTTGAAGACTGTGTTGTTGTTTTTAATCACAATCGAATGTATCCTGGTAATGGAAACCTTGTGTTGATGGCTAATCTTTCTCACACTGGGTCAGGGAAAAGGAACTGCAGAATGAACTCAACAAAAGTTGCCTTCATTTTGGCAGTTTCATCTCTGGCCCTGACACAGAAGAAGAAAAATATGAGATCTATTTAATTGTAGAGGTCAGAGAGGGATCTGAACAGTGAAATTATAATGCAAAGCATATGCTGAAAAACAGAACTACTGCAGAAGAACACCGGAAGCCTTGTTAATTTATACTGATAAATATTTCACCAACATGACAAATACATATGATATAAATGGAGAAACTCTAAACCTGTTTTTGCATTTCTTTATATCTGGCACTTCTCTTCTTATACTGGTGTTAATGAAGAAGACCATTCTTTGGGTAAGTTCCGGGGAATGAATTTCCAAGCATACAAGCTGCCAAGCACCACAGTCCTAAAAGTGGCAAAAGTGTTGGAACCAAATTTGGCTTGGCAGAATCAGGTTTGAAATGTTCCACGAGCCTGTGCACAAAACACAGTTTTATGTAAGTTTGTTTTCCTTAAAAGTATTCCAGCTGTGTCAGAACTATTTCCTTTGTTTTGAAAGTAATATTCAAAGAATCATAAAGCAGTAAAAAAAAATCCACTTTGAAGTTCTGAGCTTTTTAAAAAAATTCATGTCAGAAGCACACAAAGGTGCTTTCTGGGTTGAAAGGATTTTTGCTGGAGGAACTCCGTTCAGGGGATGTCCAAACAAGGCTCCTTTCATGTCCCCAAGATCTTTCCCCACCAAAGTGGTCCCTGTTTATCCACTTGCAATTTCTTGCTTTCAAACTGCTATGTTGGCAGGCGCTGGGACAGAGATGAGTGCTCATTCTGTCATGCAGTACTCGGGTCTTGAACTGCCAACTTGTCGACATTCCAGCTAACAAGGTGAGCTTCTTAACCACTGAGCCACTGCAGTCCCCTTACTGCATGGAAGGCTGGCAAGTCGGCAGTTCGAGACCCAGGTAACTGCATGGCGGATTGAGTGCCCATCTCTGTCCCAGCTCTTGGGAACATGAAAGGAGCCTCATTTGGGTGTTCCCTGAGCAGAGTTTCTTCCACAAAACTCTAATAATTTCTGACATGAAATTATTATAGAAGATGAAGAGGATGTTAGTTAAAATCTGAACCTGGAAAAATTAGTCTTTTGAATTATAATTGCCAGGATCTCCTAACCAACGTGGCCAAGAGACATCTTAGGTGAGGTTATTTTGGAAGTTGTAGTCCCCAAAAATAACTTTTCCAATTTTTAAATGTTAGATTTTAAAGGATTTTCTGATGTTCACTGTTACAGATCCAGTAGTGCTTATTTTGTGCCAGGCCTTACGGCTTACAGCTTACGGCTTACAGACAATATCTGTTTTTCACATCAAGAATCCAAACCTTAAAGAAATGAAGTCACCATAGTCACAAATCCCCCACCCCAATAGGTGCAGAGTGCATGACTCTCACGTACAAGTACCCATAAAATCTCTCTTCAGAAATGAAGGGAGTGGAGAGGGTCTTTCAGATAAGAAGCTGTGGTCTCCCCACCTGCGGGCATGTCTTGATTGTCAAAAAAAGCTCTCCATTTGCATTGGTTTCACTGTGTTAGGAATTAATTCAAAGACCAAGAAATACAAGATGCACAGCTGGGGCACTTATTGTACTGTCAAAATGTGGTTTATTTTAAACTTCCGGGCAGGGTCATTTATTTTGTAGCGATTCCTAAGCTGCTGTGTTCTGTGTGCATATGTGTGTTAGCACATATTGTACATTGTTCCTCTCGCCTGTAAAGTATGCAGGATTCCCCATAATGTCCCTCTCATGATCGTAGTGTTATAGCACTAATAACAGTTCAGCAGTCAGCTGTCATGGCAAAGATTGTTTTAATGCTATAACCAGTGATGGGATGTAACAGGTTACCACCAGTTCGCCAGAACCGCTAGTAACTTTCCCCAGTGTCCCGGAGAACCGGTAGTAGCTTTTGTGGGGAACCACCTTCGGGGCTTACCTTTTCACTGGTTCCCCCACTGGGTGGGTGTATTTTAATGTATTTTTAAAATTTATTTATTTATTTAATTTATTTATGGGTTTGTGTTATGGGTGGGTGGGTGGGTGGGTTGTGTGTGCTTATTTTTATTTAATTATTATTTTGTATTTTTAATTTTTTTTTCTTTGGCCCCACCCACATCATGACATTAGCTCCGCCCACACTAATGACATCATGGTGGGGTAGTAAAATTTTTGACATCCCACCACTGGCTATAACAGTAATATATATATATATATATATACAGTAAAACCTCGCATATAGAGCTCTTCGCTTAAAGAGTAACTCAAAGAGCAGAATTTTTTCTGCATGTTCGCTTCGCTTAACAAATAAAACCAACCAAAACCTCGCTTAACAAATAAATCGGGGTTCGCAATCTCTCCCACAATTGGTCACTTACAATGGTGTTTCACTTAAAGGGCAATCCTGTGGAATGCATTATGCTCTTTAAGCGAGGTACAACTGTATATATATATTTAATTGTTACCATGTCAGGCATGCACGAGGGGATTAAAAAAAAGTCTCCCTTGCTCGAAAGCCAGTCATATCCAAATCTAGGGTTCAGTGCTCATCTCCATTTATAGCCAAAGAGCCAGCTCTGTCTGTGTCTGCAGACATTTCCGTGGACATGTGGCAGGCATTAGACACCGGAGTGCACAGAACGCTGCTTCTCTTCCCACCGAAGTGGTACCTATTTATCTACTTCCAATTTCTTGCTTTGAAACTGCTAGGTTAGCAGGACATGGGACAGAGACCGGAGCTCACTCGGTCGTGCAGCACTCAGGTCTCAAACTGCTGACCTTCCAGTCATCAAGTTCAGTGTCTTAACCACTAAGTAGCAGTTGGTACAGGGTTTAAAAAAACCATTCAAAATATGCAGAAACTCAGATAAACACCACATGGTTTCCTTCTAAATTAAAAGAAAAACACCAATAGGAACTCCAAAATGTACCCACAGTTAAACCCTGACATCTTTTTGTTTTAAAGTAGAAATTAAGCAGTGAGGAAATCTATCTAAAACTGAATTAAAGATTAGTTGACTCCAAATAGGAAATTGCTTTGTTCCTTTGCTGTAGCATGCGACCAACTCCTTTTTCCTTCTCTGCTTCATTCCTGTTGCCTGAAGTGTTTTATTAGTAATTAATAAAGCTGCCTTTTGTTTTCCCCTTTTTGAAACCTGACTGTTGATTTTTGTAAATACCTCAGTGTTATTAAATAAACCTTTCTAAAATCTCAAGCCCTTGTGTTTCTTCACACCTGTAAAGGGAGTTTGTTTCTTGTTAGTTGCACACTATCAAGTATAGTCTGGAACACTGGTTATTAGCCAACCCTGGGAAGAGGACAGGCTGTAATTTGTCAAGGTAGACCAAGGTTGAGCTAATGAAGATCCCAGGGCTTATTATTTATTTATTTAGATTTATATTGCTGCTCACTCACCATGGTGACTCAGTGTCTAGTGTTAAGAAAAATCCAGGCCAGACTTTGCAGTTCTTAGGAAAACGGGATGGCGATCATCACAACCCCAAACAAAGACCAATTTGTGGAATCCATCTTTGCATGAGTTTTGGAAAATGGGAGAGGCATTTCAAAATTCAGGAAAAGATGATTCCAAAGAGGCAGATCAGTTTGCATTAGAATTCATTGAGGTCACATTCCTCAATAAGAATGTCACAAAAATGTTACTAGGTAGGTAGTTCTATACATGTCTCTGCGAAACTAAGGTACAATTAGGCAGCTATCTAGGTATTTTTGGAACACAGCCTGGTATGATCTATTTTCTGGCAACCAGACAACATCCAGGAGCTCACAAACTATCCTGACTCAGCTCTGTATGTTGGGATCAGACGATGAAGGTTGGATGGACGAGATAAGCTTGGTCGAGGGAAAACTCTCCTAAAGTTGTCTTGTTTTATCCTCCATAATTGTTGGCCCTGATTATCCTCTGAGAACCAGTACAAGCTAGTTTCATACTAGAGCCATTGTACTGCTTATCGTAGTTACTAGCTAATATAGCTACAATGTTTGAATGCCTGTGGGAATGCTTTCTAGTTCGGCTTACTGATCACGCATGTTACACGAGGCAAACATGATTTTATTAACCAATGACTTATGAGACTGATTACGAAACTACCAATCACATAGCTGTAATATTCTATATGATAATGAGCTATCCTATTCTGTATGAAATAAATATGGGCATAAAAATAATGGCAGAAAAACAGAGAATAAGAGAACAGAATCTGCAGATCAAGAATTAAGCATGCATATAATCATTCAATAAAGGAAGTTCTGCCGGCTCAGAAACTTCGCTTGGTGTATTTTCTTCAGGAATCTCTTTCTACATCTGGTGCCCTCTCTGAGGAACCGTGAGGCTCCAATCTCATCCTCTCGCCATTGGTACGGCTTCGAGACGCGTCCTTCAGCTTTTTGCTCCCGAGGTGAGATATCATGGGGTCTAAACTTTCAGCTCTTCAGGAACAACATATTAAAGATCTTTCTTTCTTAGTTGAGAAATGTGGTCACAAAAGTAGTGTAGCAGAAATTAGATGTTTGGTAGTTAGAATCTTTGAAGTTTGTCCATCTTATCCTGAGTGTGGTTCTTTGCATTTGCAAGATTGGTTAAAAATAGGGAGGAAGCTTCAAAGAGAACCTAGGAAGTCTGTGGAAATTTTGCATACTTGGCAAGCATGTTACGAGGCTTTAGAATGGCAGCAAAACCCTTTAAAACAAAGGGTGTCTTTGATCCCTGAGGACCAAGTCAGTTTTGATAATCTGCCTCAGCTTCTTCCTCCTTCCAAACCTCCAGATAAAATTGGTCAAGAATTGCTGCCTCCTCTCTCACAAGAAATTCTGCTTCCCCGTCCACTTGTTCCGTCTTGCCCTCCTGTTTCAGAAATAGAGCAACCGAGTCACACTTGTCAGGATCTTATAGAGATAGCAAAAGAGGTTTTGAAAAAAGGTAATGGAGAAGATTTAGATGATGCCATGTCACATAATGCTATGGTTTTTCCGGTAACCATTACACCAGCAGGTGTTCATGATTACTGGAACCTTGATTTTGCTATCTACAAAGACCTCCAGAAAAGTGTGCATGACAATGGCTTGCATAGTTATTTTACTCTGTCTCTGTATCACGATCAGGCAGCCATTCAGGCTATTCAAAATCTTAACAACATGTGTGGGGAAGGACAGTTCATCACTCTTAATCAGCAGATTGCCATGCCTCATGCAGCTCTGCAACAAGTTTTTGAGTTTGCAAAAAATGTTTGTACAAAAATGCTTCGTCCACACTTCAAGAAATGCCTCGAGAGGCAAGTCTTATTTGAGGGTGGTTAACAAACGCATCCATCCCATGGGTGGGATCTCTTCAGACTAGGCCCTCATCCTAATCTCATTCCATGGCACTATGAGTTACTGGTAATTGATTTTAAAGACTGCTTTTACACCATGGAAATTTATTTTAAGGACTACTTTTTAATTCATCTCTTCTTTACTGTTTAAGAAATTGAAACCAAGGTGCTGAGAACGGTCTGTGCTGTCTATTTGGCTGCTTCCCAAAGTTTGTTGAGATTCCAAAAAGCCTATTCTTATGCTTATCTGTTTCTGTACTTTTTATCTGTTTCTCTGCGCTTCAGAGGCTGTTGTGGTGTTGGCTTGGAAAAAACAGCAGGAGCAGTTTTTAAAAAAAATTAACGGAGACCTGTTGGAGTTTTTTGCTAGGCAGAGCAGTGGCTGGATTCTTGAGACGGGAGGAAGAGTTGAGAGTTTGCTAAAGAGACAGATGCTTAATTTTGGCATGGACATTTGCTGGGAAGGTCAGAGGCAGATTTTTACACACCATCACTCTGTATGTTAAAGTTGCCCAGCTTGTGCCAACATTTTGTTGATTGTGCGCTTCAGCCTTTTCAAGATAGTCATTCTGATATGTTGTTGTACCATTATAACCTCTGAGCATGCGAAGGATCTGACAGACACTTTGTCTCAGCGAGGTTTAGTCATTGCACCAGAAAGGGTTCAAAAGCAGCCTCCTTATCAATATTTAGGTCATTGCTTGTTGCAAACCTCATCTGCTCTCTTTGTAACACAGCTTAAAGTTCCTTTTAATTTCACTCTTGTCTTGTTGCAAAAAATTTTAGGACAACTAAATTGGGCCCGTCCTTATTTGAAACTCCCTACTCATGTGTTGCAGCCTCTCTTTGCTGCATTGAAAGGACATTCTCATCCCTCAGATGTCATTCCTATTTCTCGGTCAATTGCTCATGCTATTCATCTCATTAATTCATCCCTCAGATTCTCCATGGTAGACCGAGTGTACACTTTAGGACCACTGTCTTTTGTAGTTCTTGTTACTCCTAAACTTCCTACTGGTGTTTTGTTTCAACCTTGCACTGAATCAGTTGTTATGCTTATTCTTTGGCCATAGCTGTGCTCATCATTAAGGCACAAAAGCGTGCTACGTAGCTTACAGGTTTTGATCTGATTTGTTGCCACATTCCTATTGCTCTTTATGAACATGAACATTTGCTTAATAACAATTTCTCATATGCTATTGCTTTTGCAGACTATGTAGGGGATCTGAAATTCAATGCTCCCAAAGATCAGAGACTTCGCATTCCAGTTACATGGCCTTGTCTCTTTCTCTTTGCACATGCTCGATCACCCATTCCTAACGCCATTACCCTTTTCACAGATGGTTCACCTACATGAGGAGTCCTGGTCTTCAAGAAGGCAGATGGTTCCTGGAGTACTAGATTTACAGCAATCTGTACATCTGCTCAGAGGGCAGAGCTAGCTGCTGTCATTCTTGCTTTTCAACTGTTTGCTGATGTTTCCTTTAATCTAATTGTGGATACGCAATATGTTTACCGCTTGCTTTTTTCTCTTGCTAATGCATATTTATCTCCTTCTCTAGATCATTCTCTTCTCTCACAGTTTTTGCATTTACAGGCACTTCTGCGGACCCGAACATCTTTATATTATGTAGCTCATATTCATTCTCATACAGGTTTTCCAGATGCACTCATGGAAGGGAATGAAAAAGCTGATAATGCTCTGAGAACTTTGCCTCTATTTACTGATCCTAGCCATTCCCACACTTATTTTCATGTTAATGCTTCCCGTTTAGCAAAAAACTTTGGCATTCCACTCTCACAGGCTTGTGACATTGTTTCATCCTGCCCTGAATGATATTTCTCTCCTGTTCCTTTTCCTTTTGCAGTGAACCCACGGGGAACAGCGGCAAATGAGCTTTGGCAAATGGACATAACCTTTATATCCCAGTTTGGTCCTCTTTAACATGTTCATGTTTGCATTGCTACTTTTTCAGGTTTCATCTGGGCTACTGCTCAAAGAGGAGAGAGTGCCCGTCAGGTGATTCGTCATCTCCTGGCAGCTATGTCTGTAATGGGACACCCAAAGGTCATAAAAACAGACAATGGGCCATGTTATACCTCACGCACCTTTTCTGATTTTTGTAATCAATGGGATATCAAATTGATCCATGGAATTCCATACAACAGCACAGGGCAAGCTCTTGTGGAACGTGCCCATCACACTTTGAAAACGCTGTTACTCAAGCAAATTAAAAAATGGGGAATTGCCCCAGCTGTGGTGCCTGAGGTATTAGCAAGGGTCTTGTTCACACTAAACCATCTGCTTACTCCTAGTCGCAGTGACCATACTCCAGCTGAGCGGCATTTCAGGGAAGAAGAATCACTGCCACGCTGCTTGGTAACCTATCGTCAGTTACCCAACCCTAACTGGGAGGGACATGCGAAGCTGATCAGTTGGGGCATAGGTTATGCTGCAATCGCTGCACCTACAGGAGTGATCTGGGTGCCCACCAGATGTGTGCATCTGTTTCAAGCCAGAGATGAGTTGGTACCCACCAGTGGACAATCCAATACCAGAGTTCCAGGAAGCAGTGACACTGGAGGTGCCATAGATGGTGACATCACAGAGATGTAAACGCATGTACTGTTCCCAGAAACCAGATGGAGGACCTCCCAAAGTTACCTGGGGAATGCTAAAAAAAACTTTTCCAATGATGAACAGAGACTTTTGTCTGATCAAAAGACTGAAGAGACTCCAGAAAACATTTTGATGGCTATTATAGCTTGTCTTAATATTAATTCTAAAACAACAGTAGCCATAATTATTATGCTTAGCATTGTGCTTTGTTGCAGGGGAAGGGGCTTTGCTACAAGGGGATTCTGCCATACCAGAGCAAGGTTTGTGGGAGGAAAATGCTTTTATATTAGATGTTCAAGCAGTAGCTACTAGAATAAATCGTTCAGAATGCTGGATTTGCATGCATATCACCCCTAGAAACTGCTACCTTTTGTTGGTCACACATTATTCTTGCTATAGGGGAACGGATTCAAGATATCTGGCCAGCCCTTAATACCTCATCACCAGACTTTAGTTAACAATTGGTTATGGGTAGTAGGTCAGCTGGTACACTTACATGCATTTTGATACCTTTTCTATGCTGAATACAGAATTGGCAGAAGTTAGAGAAGTTGCTTTGCAAAATAGATATGCACTTGATATAGTATTAGCTAGTAAAGGAGGTGTTTGTGCACTGATACATTCTCACTGTTGCATGTATGTTTCTGACTTTAATATTTCTCACACTATACATGAAATGGAGACTATGATCCAGCAAGGACCATTCAATACTGTAAGCACTGATTGGTGGTCTCAGTTATTTTTCTGGCTCCCAAATGGATCTTGGTTAAAGCATTTAATTGTTGTGATTTTACTTTGCATAGTTTTAGGCATCCTCATTTGTTGTCTAATCAACTGTATACCCACATGCCTCACATGTTGCAAAACTGGCATGCTTGCTCCTAAAGCTGAAGTAATGTTTCTCGGAAAACGTTATCACAGAAAGCATTACAAACCCATATACAACCCTTCTTTTGAAAAATTTAAAACAGGGGAGATGTTGGGATCAGACGATGAAGGTTGGATGGACGAGATAAGCTTGGTCGAGGGAAAACTCTCCTAAAGTTGTCTTGTTTTATCCTCCATAATTGTTGGCCCTGATTATCCTCTGAGAACCAGTACAAGCTAGTTTCATACTAGAGCCATTGTACTGCTTATCGTAGTTACTAGCTAATATAGCTACAATGTTTGAATGCCTGTGGGAATGCTTTCTAGTTCGGCTTACTGATCACGCATGTTACACGAGGCAAACATGATTTTATTAACCAATGACTTATGAGACTGATTACGAAACTACCAATCACATAGCTGTAATATTCTATATGATAATGAGCTATCCTATTCTGTATGAAATAAATATGGGCATAAAAATAATGGCAGAAAAACAGAGAATAAGAGAACAGAATCTGCAGATCAAGAATTAAGCATGCATATAATCATTCAATAAAGGAAGTTCTGCCGGCTCAGAAACTTCGCTTGGTGTATTTTCTTCAGATCTTTGTGTTCTAGCAGCACGGCTGTTCTCTCTTTTTGGAGCTGGACTGGAACATATGGGACCAAATAGGATAGAAGGGTAGCCTTCAAGATTGCACCCAGTGAAGTAAAACTTTCCAGCATGGTCGAAGGCAATCTTATATCGCTATCCAATTGCGCCTTAAGCCTCGTTAAGCTGAATAGGGCCTATTCACAGCAAAATGGGCATAGGATTGCAGCCTTCATTCTCTTTGAATGGCTGTATGCAGTGATGGGCTGTCAAGATTCCCGCTACCCCACCGTGACGTCATGGATGTCGTGGGCAGAGCAAAAAAAAAAAATGTCTGTGCATGCACCAAACCTCCGTTTGATGCATGTGCAGTTCTTATATTAGTGCACATGCATCAAACCTCAATTTGACGCATGCACATTAAAAAATACATTTTTGGAGGGGGCCAGAGAGGCGACCGTACCAGTTGCCTGGGGGTTTACCTCCTGGTGGGGTGCTACCAGTTCGGGCGAACCGGTCCAAACTGGTAACATCCCATCACTGGCTGTATGGTCCCTTGGATTGGGACAATTTGCTTGCAGGGGTGGGAGGTGTAAGGAATTAAAACAGGCCTTTTGCTTTTAATGATTAAAGTAGTTTTTCTGAATTCTTAATTCCATGGGAAGAGCTAGAGAAGCCTGGGAAATGAACTTCAAGGCAGATGCTGGGTAGTTTATTTTGAATTTAGTCATAATAGGCTGAACATTGTGAGAATGGAATTAAACACCTTCTCCCAGCTGATTATTATTATTTATTTATTAGTTCAAATTTATATTCCAGCCCCAACCCTCCAAGGCCAGGAGAGAAATAGCCGGGAGCTACTCTGGGAGGCAGAAATACCACGCTGCCATAGCGACGGGTGGTAAGACTTCGCTGCAGCCACCCCTAGACTTGTCTATGTCTGGGGTGGAGAGGCTGTAGAATAGTATTGTAATGTGGCATATTGTTCTTATTTATTATATTTTGCTGTATGATGTATATTGTACTGATATTATACTGTTCTATTTTATTGCTATATTTTATTGTATGATGTTTTATTGCACTGTTATATGTTATTTTTATTTTTATTGTACTCTACTGTTGATGTACTGAGATTACTGTGATGCTGCCCAGAGTTGCTATGCAAGTGAGGCAGCATACAACACAACACGCTACATGTGGCATGCTGTGCTTTAATTGGTTAAAGCCTTGGAAGAAGAGGGATGATGGGGAAATGATTTTGCCATGCCTTAGGATCACTTACCATGATGTGTGCTCGTGAGTAAACAATAGCAGAATGTAGTCAACTGTATTAGCAGGCCAGGCCAGCGAAATCTAGCTACTGTATATACTCAAGTATAAGTCGATCCAAATATAAGTTGAGGTACCTAATTAGGAAAATAGATTGACCCGAGTACAAGTCGGGGCGGAAAATACAGCAGCTGCTAGTGAGTTTCAGTAATTAAAATTCATGAAAATACTGTAAAATTAATTGATTTAAACATAAACTGTATTTGTACCACCAACCAGTGGTGATGTTGCAGGGGAAATGGGCAGGCAGGCCAATTGCACTAGGACAGGAAACGATGCTCTAGCCTAGCTTCTTGCTCTCCTGTTTTGACCTCATGGAGCAGGGACAAAGACATGAAGGTAAGTGAAACCCTTTCTTTTTATGTACAGGTTTGGTTTCCCACTGAAATGCATTGGAAACAAACAAACAGAAAAGCTGCGGCATACGAGAAATTAATTTCTAAGGCATTTAAATGGGAAATCTCCATTTCCGCCCTCTTGTGGCCACCTGTGGTAATGTCCAGCAGATCATATGTTTTCCTTTCCTCCTGTCTTGAAGCCGAAAACCCCTTTTAAGGTCCCAAACTGCACTGAATCCAGTGTGGTTTTGGGTCTGGGACCCTCCTAGTTGTTGACCCGTGTATAAATTGACTCACCTTTTTTGACCTCATTTGGGGGGGCTAAAAATTCGACTTATACTCGAGTATATACGGTAGATATGCTTTTCTTGTTTTATACAGTACTGGGAAAGGGGCAAGCAAAATGTTTCTATTTCCTATCTTGTGCCTGATTCTGAACTGTCCTAAATAAACCTGATTGCAGCCAGAAGAAGTTATATTTGTTTCTTATAGAGCTAAGCTGGTGGGAGAAAGTCCAACTTCTTTATTTCATTATTGGTAACAGTACAATTAAGTTAATCCATGCTGCAGGTCCTACCTGACCTAGCTGGTTTGTAAGCACAGTCAGTGATTGAAACCTATCATAGATTTCTCTAGCCTGGAGCAGGACCATGACTACTCTGAAGCAGCACAAGGGTTTGTGTGGGCTACTGGAAGGGGTACAGGTCACTGCCAGGTGGGATGAGTCCCATGATGGGAGGATAATCGTGTGAGGCTTATCATTACAAGAGGAAAGAGGAGTGTGTGTGAAGGAGCTCCTATTTGGCAGACACACACATCTTGCCTAACAAAATACATTTTGCCTAACGAAAAATATTAGTGATTTCAACAACTTGTACATTTTTAAGCCATGTTGATTGGCTTAATAAAGAGATCATCCCAGCATGGATTTTGGAGTTTGTTTTATGACCAAATAGCTACCTCTGCTTTTCTGTTTTCATCCTGGCTCTTTCTCCTCTAACCCACTGGTATGTTACAGCCAAGACCGTGCATGGTGCAAGTGATATCAGAAGGTTTCAGACGGAGAGAAAAATATCTTGCTTCCTCTATAGGTTTTAATTATCTGTCCAATCTGAACGCCATTCTGTTTTTATTATAAAGAATTCAGAACTCTAGCTTGGCTATTCCTCATTTCTACCTCTGGAAATAACCAATTTCCCCACAGTATTATATGAATGTGGGCTAATGATATCAACATATGTGATTCAGCCTGGGAACAGAAGAGAAGTTTGTTATCTGCATTTTAATGTGAACCTACGTAACTCATAATTTCAAAGCCAATATGAGAAGCGTAACATGGCCCCCTCTCACTTTTTGTACTTCTGAATATCGCGACAGTTCTCCAGACAAAAACTGCACATAGAAGTTTATGCACGAATGAAAACAGTTTACAAAAATACTAGATAAATTGTCTTCAGAAAAGGTATACACTGAGGGGAAAATCATACAAAAATGTGTACCTTAGGGCAATTTTAAAAGCTTGGTTTGTATTTTTGCCTACAATGCCTCATTATGTTTGTCCAGTGTTTTGAGCTACCTAAAGAATTATTTCAGCTAGTATCAGAATAGCAGTATATAAATACCTTTAAAATGTCACCCTTGCTTGAAAGCCAGTCATATCTGATCTAGGGTTCAGTGCTCATCTCTGTTTATAGCCAAAGACACTGTCTGTGCCTGCAGACATTTTCATGGACATGTGGCAGGCATGGAACGCTGTTTACCTTCCCACCAAAGCGGTCCTTATTTATCTTTTTGCAATTTCTTGTTTTTGAATTGTCACGTTGTTTTAACCCAAAACCAGAAATCCCAATTTCATTTGTGTTTATTATTATTATTATTGATATTTTATTTTTCAACAAAGATGCTTTTCACCTATTTTCCATTCTCCCCGACTCTACCCACTGTGCACACGTGTCCATAAGCAGCCCACTGTACAAACAACAATTCACCATAGGTGAATAACTGCAGAGGATCTGCGTCTTTAAGTTAACATAATTGAATATTTATTAAAATTCATATGGTCTTTTAAAAGTTACAGACAAATGAGGAATAAAAAAAAATCAATAAAAAGGGAAGGATTGTAGAAACTGAAAATTACAAATTTGTCTATCCTCAGAACAGAACAGGTTTGGGCGGAAGGTAGACTGGATCTGTTGGTAATTTCTAGAGTGAGTAGTGGTTTTCTAGTAAACCTGACAGGGTTTCTAACTCTTGATTGTCTAACAAATGATTCCTCTGACCTGGTAACTTCCAGATGTGTTAGTCTCATTTACTACCACATCACAAGGTCACAGCTTCTAGTTCGTGTGAAGATCTCAGACTCTATCCTTGGTATCTCCACACAGGGATGAGAAATACCTCTGCCTGAAATCCTGAAGAGCCTTGCCTTTCAGAGTTGATATTAGGCTAGATGGACCCAAAATCCTAACAAACATGGATCTCAAACTGCCAACTTGTCATCCTTCCAGCTAACAAGGTGAGCTTCTTAAAGGTTGCCCTTGCTCAAAAGCCAGTCGTATCCAACTCTAGGGTTCAGTGCTCATCTCTGTTTATAGCCAAAGACCCAGTGCTGTCTGCATCTGCAGATGTTTCCGTGGACATGTGGCCGACATGCATCGACACCAGAGTGCACAGAATGCTGCTTACTTTCCCACCAAAGTGGTCCATATTTATCTACTTGCAATTTCTTGCTTTCAAACTGTTAGCTTGGCAGGAGCTGGGACAGAGATGGGAGCTCAGTCTGTTGTGCAGTACTTGAGAATAGAACTCCAACCTTCCAGTCAGCGAATTCAGCATCTTAACCACTTGAGCTGCCGCAGTCCAGGAGCAACCTCAAAAAAGGACAGCAACACCCCACAACACCAGCTACAGAATCAGGGTTCTCAAAAAGAACACCTAGGAGAAATTGACGATTTGTATGGGAATGCATTTGCAAGATCATTATTTGGCTGATCCCAAAATCCTCGGCTGTGTGTGTCTGCCTGTTGATTCCTAGTTTGCATACCTCTACCCACCTAAGGTGCTATTTAGCATCTGGTTCTAATTAGTGACCCTGAGGATTCTAGCCCATCCTGGCATAAGCTATATGATATAGACAAGGAGACTAGTTACTGGAAGATTTTCAGTTTCCTTTGTTGAGAGAAGAACAATCTTCTGGGTCTGGATTTCTTGCTGCAGAAAGTAGTTGTGAGGACTAGCTAACCAAGTTAGCAACGGAGCTTAACTCAACTCTAAATGTAAATCAAGTGTTTCTCAAACTAGGCTGTGGTTCCCCTAACATGTGCATTCCTTCTTTCAAGTCTGTTATTGTGTTTACTGAGTTTTTGGAGTGTTAGCCATGTTAAGCCTGTGCAGAAACATTAGGTAAGCAACAAAATTAAAACCAGCCACAAAATAAAGCCAAAAACATTATGGCACCTGAAAGACTAACCCCTACATTATGATGTGAGCTTTCATGGAGTAAATGCACTCCTACAGACAAGAAAGTGTCTGAAGAAGTTGACTTGATCCACAAAAGCTCACATTAAAATATAGCAGTTAGTTTTTAAGGTGCCAAAATATTTTTGGCTTTGTTTTGTTTTCACTTCCATTTCATTTCTTGTCTGATATATTTACTGACAAAACAGTAATTTCTGCCATACAAATTATTCACAAGACATTCTGTTAGTGCAATTCCAACTTTTATTTCCTTTTCAAATAATGATTGTGTCATTTACAACACTGTGCATTCTTTTTAGTGCCCCATTCATTTTTCTACATTTTTTTTTCAAATGTGTACTCAGGAATCATTAGAGTGAAACTTTGGTCTTGCTGAGCTGCATACCAAATATATACATAAATATGGATTCATCTGACTGATACAGATACATGTTTGAATTCTTCATAGTTCTTTTTATCTTCTTCTGTAGAGGGATCTCTTTCCATCCCGCACTGTACAAAAGATATTAAGTAAGATTAATTTTTTTAATTTGCTGGTCCTCCTCTGGCAGTAGATTATCATGCTTGGTTTTTTAAAATCCAGTCATTTTGACAGATATTACCTTGAAAGAATTGTAGACATTTCAGATATAAACTTCAGACAGAGCTAGACAATTTTTGATCCTCCAGATACTGTTGGATTACAGCTCTCTTCAAATTTGGCCACTGAACATGCTGATGGGAATTGCAATTTAACAACTGGAAGGGCATAAATGGCCTACACTGCTGCCGCCTTCTTGTGCCATATCCGATTCCGAATATTGGCGATCAACATGATGATCAGCCATGAAGATTGTCCTGGGAACAATATAATGCAGTGGCATTCCATGCCTTCCGCATTGCAGCATGACACCACCACGCTTCCTTCGATGATTGATTATCCAACCATAGTTCATGTGCAGGACTCTTCAGAATGCAACATTTTTTCTGCCAATGCAACAAACAAAATGCAGGACTGTTGTAATCTAATCTAAAACACACACCCGTGAAAACAAATTTAAGTTTGGGTGGATGGCAGCTTCTTATTTTGTGTGTGTGTCAAGATCAGACTTTGAACTGCCCAAATAAAGCCATCTTTTGGTGAATTCATTCTGTAGTTTCTTTCACCTGACCTAGTGTGAGAAACATTAGCCAGAAAAACAAGGTTGTTGCTGCCTGGGGTACACCTGGTTGTGGTTCAAAAATACCACAATCTCCAAGGAGGCTCTTTCTGTGTACTGGATGGCAGCTGAGAGCATTATTAACATTTAATACAAATAAGTGTTACAAGCCTCTGAAGGTATGGTTATTCAACCACAGAACAAATCTGTGCCAGGTGGAAATTTTATATAGGATAGCACCCTTAAAGTTCCCACCTGTAAAAAGTCAGAGAATCACAGAGAAAGCATCCAATTTAGTCTTTTCAGTAGAATTTGTACTTCAGTGTTGCAATATCAAATATGTAGCTCCTACTTATCACACAGTCAGAGAGGGCTGTAACAAGCGCTTTTCCTAAACTTTTCAGTTGGTCCAAAGTCTTAGATCAGTGATGGCGAACCTTTCAGAGAACCGAGTGCCCAAACTCAACAGGCTGCCATCTGCACCGCTGAGAGGTGGGGCAAACTCTGTGCTGGGAGGAGGAAGGAAGGGTTCCCATTGGGCAGCTGGGCAGAAGGGAGGGGTGAACACTGTGCAGGGGGGAGGGAGGAAGTGCTTCCATTGGGTTGCTGGGCAGAGGGGTGGGGCAAATTCTGTGGTGGGGGAGGGAAAAAGTGTTCCCATTGAGCTACTGAGTGGGGGGCAGGGGCAACAGCAAGCATGCGTGCCCCCAGAGAGGGCTCTGAGTGCTCCCTCTGGCACATGTGCCATAGGTTCACCACCACAGTCTTAAATCAAGGTGCTGCAGAACCCCACGGGACAGATATGTCAGATACTGCCAGAAAAGCTACAGAAGGTGCTCTCAAGTTTGTAGCCATAAACTTTTCATGCAAATGCTAGACATGGTACAAACAGGGCACACTGGTGAAAATGCACTGGTTGCCAGTATGCCTCCGGGTGCAATTCAAGGTGCTGGTTATTACCTTTAAAGCCCTATATAGTAGTGGGCCAGGATACCTAAGAGACCGCATCACCCTAAGAACATCTGTCCATCCCACCAGAGCGGACCGGAGAGGTTCTCTGGTTGTACCATCGGCTAGAGAGGCGCACCTCTTTAGCACTAGGAGGAGGGCCTTCTCTGTGTCCACCCCAGCCCCATGGAATCTCCTGCCAATTGAGCTACATCTCCAGTCAGAGTTGCTGCCCTTTAGGAAGAGTGTTAAGACTGGCTGGCAGGACAGGTATGGGGTTTGGGTCAGACAGTTGTGTCGGCTTGTTGGCTCATCTGATCTCTCCCTCTCTCAATGTATGAATTTTTTAATCTTTTAACTTTGCCTAGTTTTAACCTCTTTTAATATTAATTTTAGACAGGATTTTATATTGTGTTTTATGTCTCTTTTGAAGCTTTGTTAGCCGCCCTGGGTCTCTTTGAGAAGGGCGGCATATAAGTCTGGCTAAATAAAATAAATAAATAAATAAATAAATAAATAAATAAATGTAGCACACACAGATCCAGCTCTCAGTGAATATCGGTGATACATAGAATAGTTTTTCAGCTAAATCCACCAGTAATCTAGCCACCAGCAAACAACTGACATTGATAATTGCATTGTTTGTTTCTCTAAAGGTCACATACCTTTCTTAAAAATCCAGACACACACTGCAATCAGCTAGTTTTGCATTTGCTACTGAGTAAAAATAATAGGCCAAGACAAGACTATTACCTATCAGGAGGTCAAGAATACAGTACATAGTTTGAGATTTAAATTCACTTACCCACCACCCACCCCACACACTTGATCGCTGGAAGTTTCTCATGAGATTTTGCCATTTTTATATTATGAGTACCAGTCCCATTCACCAACACTTATCTTGTTAATTCACTCGGGTGTTAAGTCTTGTACAACTTTTTCATGGAGATACTGTACTTAAATCAAATACTTGACTGATAGTTACCAATAATCATAATACAGTACATGCATAAGATGGAGTTCAAATTTAAAAGCAGGAAGTGGTCTCATTATTGCTAAAAGGTTCATTGCCTTAAAACACTTACCTTTGTGATGGGCAGTTTTTGGCTTCTCTCGTTCTATAACTTCTGTGTCGCATCTTGTGTCTCTACGCTTGTGTGGAGGCTTACCCGCTCCTTTCTTCCTTGGTGGGTCAACATACAAGTTGTCTGAAGCAACAGGGAATATTTCTGCATTCAAAATACACAAATGTATTAAGTTTTCAGTTTAGAAAGTTAAGTGTTTATTCCTTCTGTTATCTTGGTTGAACTCCCCTTACCCTCCTGAACTTCCTACTTCTTCTTCTTCTGCTGCTGTATCCAAATCAGAATATAGGTGATCATCATGGCAATCAGACATGAAGATTGTCCTGAGAATATAATGCAGTGGCCTTTTCATCTGCATTCCACATCAGAGCATGACCCCCGTACCACTGATCCAGTTCCACAAGTCATTTTCTGGTCCTTAGTCCCTTTGGCACACAAAGTCCTCCTCAGCCCCAGGCTAGTCTTGAGGAAGCTGCTGCCCTCCATCAATATGGATTCAAGTGGGATTTAATCCACTTGGGGACCATCACCCTTCACTGTAGACTTTGGCACCCAAGGCCATTAGTCCTCAGGGTTGTCAGGTTAGTCAACTGCCACCTGACACTCGATGTTGAGTTGCTTGCAGTATTGTCTACTCTGTTACCATAGCAGGATTACCTGGCTAGACAGACAAACTTCCTACCAGACCATCTTATTCATATGTTTACATACACTGTAGATCAGTGTGATTCTAACCTCTTCCAGAATGGGGCAGTTCCATCAATCTGCCCCCAACCTTTTCACTCTGCTCATCACAAAGGGATGCACACCTTATGGGTATTGGCATTGACATCAAAATCAAAATTAATAAAAGCCATTAAAAAAAAAGGTTGCTTTTTCAGGAAATGATTTAATAAATCTATAAGAAATCCATTTTCTGGCGGAAGCTTCTCTTCTGGAGCTGCTTTATTCCTCTTTTTGTGCTAACTCATGGGTGCCCAAACTTTTCAGACCACGGACCAGTCACGTGGTTCAGTGGGCTTGTCATGTGGTTTAGCAGACCGGTCATATGGTTCCTCCCACCAGAAGCAGAAGTAAAATGTGTCTTGCAATCTGTTTTGCAACAGATATGTTTTGCAACAGGTTGAGATAGATTTTTTAGGTTGCCATTTTCTCTGCTCAATGCCAATTCATCCAGCCCGCACTGCCCTCGTCACTCCTGGAAGCGGAAGTAAAATGCACCAGTACGGGTGTATCAGAAAACAAAACTAAACAAAATAAAATAAACAAAATAAAATAAAAACACTGTAGCACTTTAAAGACTAACTGCTATATTTTTATTGTTAGCTTTCGAGGATCAAGTCCACTTCATCAGACAAAGAGTGAAACTTACAGGCATGTTATTTATAAACCAAATTCAGAGGCTCAAAGGGAGAAGGGGTGTGGGCAATACGACAGAAGGGGTAAGGGCAAGACGGGTGTGTTTTACTTCCGCTTCCAGGAGCAATGAGAGCAACATGGGCCGGACGAATTGTTTTCATGGGCCAGATCCAGCCTGTGGACTATAGTATGGGCACCCCTGTGCTAACTGATTGCAAGTTAAAAGCCTCTGACAGGAAAGTTTGGCCACATAAATGTAACTAACTTCATAGGGATGCATCATAGCATGAAACTTCAGCCCCTCAAAACAAATTGAAAATAATAGCTATTACCATACCTGCAGGATGGGACAAAAAAGCATTGCCGAGTCATGAATTATGTCCTTAAACAAACCAAGAGAAGCCTTACCTCATATGGATGAGAAGAAAAATAACAGTGATGGATCAGGAATATTACAGAGAACAAATGGCCTATTTCAAGAGCCCTTTAATCAATTTCTTAGGAATAACTGAAGAGGTATTGAGTTACTGTTGAATGGCTGCCTAAAATTAGGTATGGTACTGTTTATATTTGAAAATTACTGCATCATTATAAGTTATAGAACCATGATATAATATAAAAAAACCATGTTTAGCTACAATTACCGGTACTTCTTATGTTTTCATTCTGTACCAAATCCAGTATTGCACCTGTTTGGTTTCTGAAATACCCACAACTTGTGAACGCTAATGTTTTGCCAATTAGTTCTCTGTGGCTTAAAGAGTAAAATTTAAGTAAGATTGCTACAAAAGCAAAGTAAAATAGTTGATGCTATCTTTAAGGAATATTTAAACTTCCTTTTTTTAAAATGTGCATGGCCATACCTTTCTCTTGGCTTTTGGTTGGGGGCAAGAGGCCAACAGGCACAAAACTAGCAAACTTGGGCCTTGCACCACTTTGTGTCCAGTATTCATCAGGTGCAATCCTTCCTCTTTCCTCCTGTAATCTTCCTGGCCAAAACATAAAGAAGTAGAGTCTCCATCAATCACCTACTATTACACTAATAGCCTAAACCAGGGATCTGCAAACTTGGCTCTCCAGGTGTTCTTGGACTTCAATTACCAGAAGCCCAAGTCAACATGCCTGCTGATCAGGACTTCTGGGAATTGAAGTCCAAGAACATCTGGAGAGCCAAGTTTGCTGATCCCTGGCCTAAACCTACCACTTTGTAATTCAATGATATGAACCATAAAATCAAAATCTATAGCTGGCATTCATGTCTTTTGCATGAATCCCTGGACCGTTCAATGTCTTGTTTCACACCTGTCCATTTTATTGATTACCTTTCCATCTCATTTATTTATTTATTTATTTATTTGCTTGCTTGCTTGCTTATTTGTTTGTTTAGTCAGTCTCATTAACAGGCCAACTTTTTCCTCCTGATTTAAGGAGACCCACAAAGTCAAAAGAAGTAGAACTGAACCCCCCCCCCCAATAAATTACTTATTAGAAGACAATTAGAGTAATGGCAAGTCCAATCACAGTCACACAGGTTTCCTGTAGCACTACTAAAGACTATGTCCTTTGCCATTTCTGGAAAGGAAATTAATGAAGTGTAAGTTATATTTAAACATATGAAATGTATATTTAAATATAAATACAAGGAACCTTCATGAAGCAGTGGTGATAACTGTAGTATTGCGGTCAAAAGTGCTGGTACTGTGAATTTGATCGTGATGGGGATCAAGGTTGACTTAGGCATCTGAGGTTGATAAAAGGATTACACAGCATTTTGTGGGCAAAAATGCTAATTACCTTGTTAATTGCCCAGAGAGTGCTCTAAGTCCTGTGGGGTGGGGTGCAAGTGTTACTGCTATATATTTCTTATACAGTTTGTTAGTTATGTGAAGCAAGGGGTTTAATGAGGACCATGGTATTTTGGGGCGAGTGGTTGATTAGTTGGGAGAAACATGGAGGGGGACATTTTGGTGAGGCTTTTCAGCAATCTAGTGAGCAGAGGAGGGGTCAGGATGTTTTTGGATTCTGGGGTCTTAGGAATAGTTCAGAGAGAACAATCTGAGAGATGATAGGGAAGAGATAACAGAGTGAAGGTTTATACTAAATCCATTTAATCCTGTTGTTTTAACTGTTCTTTTAATAAAATGTATTTGTTCTATTCAAGCAGAAAGGTGTGAAGCCACAGATGCACCTATATGGGGTAACTGGAGGCTGATAGCAGCAAAAAAGAAGAATTGAGTGAAGACTATTAAAGAAAATACATTTATTCCTGTTGTGATTAGAGAGACCATTACCTAAATAGTCAAGTGGCAAATGGAGGTTTGAAATTGGTAGCAGAGATGGGAATTATTCTTTTACATTTGCTTTTTTAAAGCAGACTTCTGAATCTAATTTTAAAAAGTGAATACACTATAAATGCATGTTTAAAAAGAAGGAAGTTGGGGTAGGACCATTAGTATGATGTACCTGACAAGCTCTGAATTTAGGAATAGTTCTTATATGCACACATCGTGTTCATTTTTCTTAAAGATGTCCTAAAAGCTGTTCTTGCTTTTAAACTTCTCCTGACACTGACATGCCTTCTAGCACCTACTCTGTGTGAGAAAACTCAGAGTCATCTTGGACGTTTGCCCAAGTTAACAGCTGCAGTTTGTTAGTCACCAAGTAGATGACTAACTTTATTATTTACCTGAACTCTTCTGTGAATTTCTCCGGTGCTCAAAGGTTTCTACCGGGTGCCCCACAGGCCTCCTCATGAAGAAGTTGTAGTCACCACAAAGGTCCTCTTCATGCTCTTGGTCTTTCTTTGACTTAGTAGCTAGGCCAGGCATTTTCATCTTCTCTTGCACAGGCCAACTAAAGATGTGGACTGGGACGGCATTTTTAGATATTTTCCACGATACTTGTGAGCCAGTTTTCCAATAGGAGCTGCCTTTACTAGGATTCAAGGTTGCATAAGGACCTGCATCAGGAATCAAATATTCTGATGTTTCTTCCTCTTCCTCCTCCTCTTCCTCCTCTTCCTCCTCTGGTTCTTTCACCCAGAACTCTTCTGAGTCATCAACTTCTGATGGAGACAAACTCCTAGAAGTATTTTTCTTGTGAGGGTAGAGTAGCTGATTGCTACTAGAAGACCTGGGGAGAATACTCAGCTTTCTACTTCGACTGGAGAGGTCTTTAGCCTTGACTCTTGAGCGTCTCTTCAAATTGGTCTGCTCGATCCCAACCACTTCCTCTTCTTCATTGAGGGAGCCTCCACTTCTAATTCTCTCTCTTTTCAATCCCTCTATGCTTTTTTTGAAGGTGCAAATATCCTTTTGAAGCATGTAGTCAGGGGCAAAATAAGACATAGGTACATTGTCAGTCGATGAGCCTTCTTCATCTGCAGAAGAACTCTCATCAGAGGTAACAATAAGTACATTTGGACGCTTTCTTCGGGACATATACATATCGTAGTTGAAGTTGGTATCCATCTTATCCAAACAATTCAGCCAGCTATCAGAAGGTAGATATTTATCTGTCTCATCACACCATAAGCTAGATTCTGAAGTTGCCCAAGCTTCATTGGTCACATCACTGTTTTTATTCAACTTCTGGGGAAAATATGAATCACTCATTATCTCCATGCCAGATGGAAATAAATCCCTTTGTTGAACAAGGTTTGACACATCTTGAGGAGCTCTTGAACCACTGAACTTCTTCAAGCCAAGACATCTTTTGTACTTCACACTATCCTGTTTGGTCCCAACCAGGTCAGGTTTCACTGGTTCAGCCAGTTGTGCTGCTCCAGTTTCATCTATAGGTAAGTTTCCTCTATGATCAGTAGCACCCTGTTTTTCTGAATCAAACTTCACTTTACATTGAGGTTCTTTCTCTTGCATGCCCTCAAGAGGCTGTTCCTCCTCTGGATAAGAAATACTTGGCACCAGTTGTCCTTGTTCAGGAGACCTATACACAACTTCTTCACAGGTACTCAGAGCAAACACATCTCGCTGGACGACATTCTCCTTCTTTCCCACATCGTACAGAGGAATAGTTTCTTTGAAGGACTTCCACAGCTGAATAGCAGGCGCACCATCGTTAGCATACTCAATTCTTACCTCCTCTTTCTCAAAGGCATAACCTGTGGCGGGAAGGCCTCGAAACTGTACAGAGCCGGAAGGGCTCTTAGCAAAATCTCTCTCTGGAGCAGGAGAAGGAATGGTTCTCTCTTGTGTTTCCAAAGAGCTTTCGGCTCCCTTATTGACACAGACCATATTCCCACCATCAGAGCCTTTCACTTCTGTACTATGATCCTGATGTTTTTTTGGCTTACTTTCGGGCTGTCTAACATCAGTCTGTGTTTCTTTAGTCTCTGTTCGTCTCCCAGGGCTATAATGCCTGAACCGTGTGGCTTGATAAAACATGGGTGAGTGTGGATGACCATTAAAATAAGGTCTTCGGTGAACTCTCATATGCATGGGATGCTGTGGAACAAGGTATCCAGGGTATTCATGGAGAGGAACAGGATAAAGTGGAAAGTATGGATTGCCACTTCTTAAGCCTACAGAGGGAAAAAAATGGGTTTCCCCCTATAAAACATGTCCCCAATTAAAGTCCAACAAGGCATTTATTCATAAGCAGTCCCACAATCAAATATAGTATCACTTTTGATGACAAACCCTCCCCCCTCATACTACCCTCTCTCTTCATCATTGCATTTTTAGTTAATATAGCAAATACATCAGGTTGTTTAAATTTCATCCATGCCATCCTATAAAACAGGCATGGACAGAGTTTGATACTTCTGTGCTCTACTTTCTTTTTCACTAGAACCTTGAAATCTATCAGCTAGGCTAGGGGAGAAGTAATGACATAGAAAGGTGCTTCTAAACTGGGGCTCAATCTGGAAATTCATATCAGAACTAGAAAATGTTTTCTAGTACAAATATTTTCACACAGAGAAGTATGGCTGTTCCCCATTTCCAAGCTTTTAAATCTCAAGTAGCCTAATTTGAAACTGAATATTTGCAGCTGCTCTTCTAACTTAAGTTTTTTAATACCTGAAGGCAAGAAATAACACATCCTCATAATTTGATACTGTTTAATAGCTACTCCCCAAAATGGCTGTGTGGCACAAAAGTCTAGGCAGCCCTGATTAAGTTCTGTAGAAATTGCCACAACTGTTTTACATGCGACATTTCAGTACAACTGCATATTTGTGTGTTTTATTGACTAGTTTTAACTCTAAAGAATATTATTCTTTGCTACATTCAAAGTAATGTAGCATAAAGAAAACTTATTGTTGTTGGTAACCCCCTTGCTGATAATCATGGTCATCTTGATTGTGCTAGAAATGATCATATCCTAAGCATAAAAGCCACAGATATCAAGGGGAACAACTGCTATCCACAGATGCTAAGAAGAACTATTTTATTGGAAGTTACTCAAGTGATTTTAAGTCAATAGGGGCATACTTTAAAACGGTTAGGATGGGTTTCTGTTCTCTAAAAACATAGCATACAGAATTTTAGCAAGTGACGCATTTCACATCATTGTTGGCTATGCTCCAGAAAACTTCACCCCTGAAGAATGAACTCTGTCAGGAGGCTGTGCCCTGGTATCTGCCAAAACATAAGTGCCACAGGCATAAAGAACATCATTAGAGTACAGAAAGCCTGTTAGAATATGAACAGGGGAAAATGCTAATACTGTATGAGATATAATATTCTCCTTGAGAATGACAGCAAGACCAAGACTAATAACAGATTTCCTTCTTTGAACATCAGCTTACCATCCATGCCCAGTTGATCTTACCTCCTGCAGGCATGCCATATGGGTTGTAGACAGGGCCAAGGAACCACGGATTATTAGGGAATGACTGATGTGGTGCTGTTGCCTGTGCATAAAAAAAGGGCCTTGGATTTGCAGAATAAGGCCCATTTTCTGGGGCAGAGTTAGGATTCATTTTTAGCCTACAAATAGAGAAAAGTTGATATCAAGCACTAGCTTAAAAAGATAAACATTTTTGCTCAGCTATTTTACTTCTGCATTCTAGAATATCTGAGGGTGAAGGAAGTCTTTGACTGTATGTAGACTATGTAGAATAGAATACCATTCTTTGCCTGTAAATTTTTTTGTATACATACTTGTCTTCATTTGGTTAGTGAAATGACTGCATAAAGAAATTGAACTAATGAAGACAACTATCACTTATGGATTCACTCCTGTGGGTTCCTTATGGCTTTCACAAGTTGTACTAGCAAAATTCAGCCTCTCAGTTTTATTCATCTGAGTTCTTCAGACAAGAGCAAACTCACCCAATGTCCTTGTTCCTACATGTTTCAGAAATAATTTGGTTGTTTGCTTGATTTGTAAGCATGGGTAGATCCTAACACCAGGCTTTGAGAAAACCATGTTCTCAATCCCTGCTGTGCTCTGCAATTTTATTCTACAAACTCTATATTCACAGAAACATCAGCAAACATCTTCCCTCATGTTTCTTGGGATATACTGCCATAATGCATGACTAGTTATTCACTTTGCACAGGTTTTTGACAACTTAAGTTTAGGAAATATAAATAACAACACAAAAAAGGCCAGTGTTTACCTGGCGGAAGGTCAGCAGTTTGATGCCCGAGTATTGCAAGATGGAATGAGCTCCTGACTTTGTCCCAGCTCCTGCCAACCTAGCAGTTCAGAAGCAAGAAATTGCAAGTAGATAAATAGGGACCACTTCGGTGGTAAGGTAACAGCATTCTGTGCACTCCGGTGTCTAGTCATGCCTGCCACATGACCACAGAAACATCTGCAGAAGCAGACAGTGCTGGCTCTTCGGCTTTGAAACAGAGATGAGCACTGAACCCTAGAGTTGGATATGACTGGCTTTTAAGCAAGGGAATCCTTTACTTTTACCTACCTGCTATACAAAGAATGAATTATAAGGCTGAGGCTATAGATTTTTAAAAATGCCCTTGTAATCTAAACCAACTGGCTTTCGAGCAAGGGAAACCTTTACCTTTAATCTAAACCCATGTGTATTTAATCAGCCTTAACTAAATTTTAATTTTAATTTAATTTTTGAATTTATACCCCGCCCACTCAGGAGAAGCCGACTCAGGGCGACTTACATCATTATAGAAACCATATACAATAAATACAGTATAAACCACAAATCAAACAGAATACAGTAACCAAAACACAACGCTAGTACAAAGTAATAATATAACATAACCTTACAATGAATTCAATGAACCTTAATACAATGAACCTTAAAATGAACCTTAAAATGAATTCAAGGGAGTCAATTTCCACTTAAGTATATAGGTCATATTCTAGATATAACAACCTGTAGCTTCCAACATAGTAACTTATAAAAGAGCAGAAAACTTATTATGCCACACAATTCTAGTTATGTTATTCTCCCCACTTTCCCTTACTGTAAGGTAGGAATCCTATATTGCTTCAATAATGTTAGGAAAGGGAATTTTTTAAAACAACTCAAATGCCTAACATTAGTTATCCACAAAACAACTTATTTATAAAGTATAGTTCAGTACTAATATTAAAAACTACAAATTAAAGTAAAAGAAAGTACTGTACACACCTTTTCTGGAACCAAGAAACAAACAAAAAAAACCAAAAAAACTAACAGAGAGCTTCTCGTCTTAAGCCTTCACCTACTTTCTACCCCTTCGATATACTGTACCAGTTTTCTCTACCCCAAACTATTTTAAACAAATACAAGCTCTATAAAGCTATACCTTGATGTTCAAGACCCACCCCCCTCCCACCAATGGTTCCTGATACTGCTGCTGCACATGAAATCAGCCCAGCAAAGAACTAATCAAAACTGGCCCATCTTTCTTAAGAAGCAATATCCCTTCCTTACACACCTGAAACCAACATAGCTCTTTCCAGGACTTCAACAAACTTACAGCTAACAACTCTATGTAGTGTTCAGTGAGCCTTAAGACGCCTGATTACAATAAGCTACTTAGATCCAGTTTCCTATGCATGATGTAGGGCTACAGATAGTCAGGCTTCCCCATTCCTTAAAGTTCAGACAATACTAGAAAAGTGAGGCTAGTCCCCATTGTAGTTCAAGGCTTTCATCCTGCAATTTCTTAGTATTATCCTTTTCCAATTGCTCTCAAGCTTCCAGGTTTCCTACATTTATTTGCATTTGTCTCCTCCCCTTCTTCCACCACAAGGGCTAAGCTTCTTGCAGCATAGTGGAATCAGCTCTGTTCTTGCAAAGGGTCAAGCTAACAAAAGCCAGCTCATGGCCTATGAAGGAGGCACCTTGCCCCAAAACTCTATGATGAGCTACCTGCTTCTCGGGTCACAGACCACCTATGCAGACAGGACTAGATCTTCAAGTCTCAGCAGAATTTCCTGCCTGATTTTGTTGTTGTTCAGTCGCACAGTTGATTCCGACCCTCTGCGACCCCATGGACCATTGTCCGCCAGGCACTCCTGTCCTCCACCATCCCCCTCAACTCGCTCAGCTCTGTGCCCATTGCCTCTAAAATACCATCTAGCCATCTCATCTTGGGCCATCCTCTTCTTCTTTTGCCCTCGACCCTTCCAAGCATCAAGGCTTTCTCAAGTGAATCCTCTCTTCTCATTTGATGTCCAAAGTACTTTAGCTTCATCTTTATTATTTGATCTTCTAATGAGCAGTCAGGGTTGATTTCTTCTAAGATTGACCTATTTGTTCTCCTCGCTGTCCAGGGGACTCTCAAAACTCTCCAACACCACATCTCAAAAGCGTCTATTCTTCTGCACTCAGCTTTCCTAATGGTCCAGCTCTCACAACTGTACATTACCACAGGGAATACCATTGCTTTGACTATGCGAATTTTTGTTTGCAATGTGATGTCTCTACTTTTCACTATGCTCCCCAGGTTTCTCATCCCTTGCCTCCAAAGAATCAGTCGCCTTTTTATTTCATGGCTGCAATCACCATCTTCAGTGAGCTTTGATCCTAGGAAAGTAAAATCTGTCACTGTTTCTACTTCTTCCCCATCTATTTTCCATGGACTGATAGGGCCTGTTGCCTTTATCTTGGTTTTCTTGATATTGAGTCTCAAGCCAGCTTTTTCACTTTCTTCTTTCAACCTAATCAGGAGCTTCTTTAGGTCCTCCTCACTCTCTGCCTGATAATACCTGTTAATATTCCATCTGACAAGCGAGCAAGGAAATTCATGAAGGCTTCGGTCCTGTAATCACTTAACTTCCAATAGATCCAATGTTTAAATTTATAATTTGAATTGGGTTATCTGGGATGTACCTTATTAATTATACACACATTGGAAATGTCGGTGAAGAGTTATGTGACAATGCATGTTTTGAAACTTGGCACATGTTCTCTTGGTCATTTTTAAAGGTATTAAAAGACCTTTCCTGCCAAAAGTATCCCTGAATACATCCTGACTATCCATTATGAAATAAGTGTATCCTCATCTGTTTGAAATTTGGTCATCTTCCCTTTGCCATCAGTCTGCCTTTCTAGGAGGCTGGCTGGTACACTCGGGAACCATTGTTCTGTTGAAATGCAGCTCAGAGAGAATGGCAAGTAGTTTACTTCTCTGAGGAAAAGAGGCTTATGACTGGATTCTTCAGACTAAGTCATCTTCACAGAGGCTGCTGAAAGGCCAACACAAACACATTTACAGATCTGTCTCTTCCCAGCTTGAAATTGGCATCACCAGTTTCTGTGTGCCTCTTTTTTGCTGAGAGATAGATGACCACACAGTAAATCCGTGGCAGGAGGATTTGTATTTGCACCTGGTGCAACTCACTTCAAAATTTAAGAGGTAGTAGGTGCCTCCACCTGGGTCACAGGTGTATGCTCACAACACATATGTGCACTATACTACAGATTGCCACCATAGGATACTTTTAGGGTACCCCTGTGAACTAATTGCCACAGGAGACTCCCCAAGTGTATTTCATGGAGTACTTTGACAACAAACAAGGTGGTTAAGATAAAAATGCTTCTTGGATCCTCATTCTGCTGTACTGGCTGTTAGTCAAGGTAAAAGAATGGGCTGGGTGGGAATACTTCCCCTGAAAGAAGGCTACATTGATAGCAGGGAGGCATACTTCTGAGTAGACATAGTCATGATGGAAACAGAGATTTATAAATTCATGGCCTCTTGGCAATGCTCATTGGAAGACTTTGCATTTAGGAAGATGGGAATTCATTGAGGTTTTGACGTCTCTATAAAGGAAATGGGAAGACAGGGAAGATGTGACAATCCTTGATTATATTTTCTATATTGGTCTAATTGCCAATGCAAGATGGGCCCCTCTATATATCTAGAAAGAATAATTGACAGTATTCATGAACACTTAGATTTTCTGCATGGCTAATTTTATGTTCCTGTTTGCTTAATACTTCAGAATTGAAATTTCTGAAATGGTAGCTGTGTTAGTCTGTGTTTCAAGCATATCAGAGAGTAAACAAAAAAAGATAAAAAAACACTGTGCCACTTTAAAGACTGATTCCTGTATTTTAATGTTGGCTTTAGTGTATCAAGTCCACCTCATCAGACATTGATGCCATGAAGTTTCACTCTTATGTCTGATGGAATGGTCCTTATCTACGAAAACCAACATTAAAATACAGAAGTTAGTCTTTAAAGTGGTTTTGATTACTCTCTGATATGTTTAACACATCAGAAGGACGTTTGCTGAAGACATTCTAGGTACTCGCCTAACCTGCCGAAATGAAAGTTCGATATTTATAAATTTTGGGATGAGTCCACTGCTGTGGGTTTTCAGAAGAAGATCTCTGACCGACTGTTGAATAATTCAGTCAGCATTCATGACTTTGGACAAGAATGGGCCTCACTGCAAGATGTTATCATAGAAACTGCTGAGGAAACCATTGGTTTTGTGAAAAAGAAAAGGCAAGTCTGGTTTGATGACACAACAATTATGAAACCTTGTGCCTCATCAATGTCAAACGGAAAGCCTATCTATCCCTTCTTCAAGATCCATCCTTCAGCATGAAGAAAGCTCATTTCCAAGAACTAAAGTGGAAATGCCAGGCACAAATAAGAGAAACCAAGAACATCTGGTGGCAACAAAAAGCTCAGGAACTCCAAAGGCTATTTGACACTGGAGATCTAAGGAACTTTTATGATGCCATATAAGAACTATATGGACCATCTTGCTCTTCATCAGGTGACAAGCAGCTGACAATGCTACAATCCTTACAGGTGGCCAGAAAATCCTGGAGCACTGGAAGGAACACTTTTGCATGCTTTTAAACCGAAACTCTACCGCTGCTGGGGCTTTTCTTAGAGACATGCCAAAACATCCTCACCAGCCATGGATGGCAATTCCACCAATGTACCTGGAATTCTGTGAGACTTTGAATAAGCTGAAACCCAGAAAGGCTCCTTGGCCAGATAACATCCCTCTGGAGTGAATTCAGAAGGGAGGGCTGCCGCTAAAGACAAGGCTCTTTACACTCATTCTCTTGATTTGGGAAACTGTTAAAGTGCCTGATGACCTTAACAGTGCCACCATTCTCACCATCTTTAAGAAAGCTGATCCTTGTATTTGTGGCAACTATTGTGGCATATCATTGCTATCCAACGCTGGAAAGAGTTTCACAAGAATCCTGCTCAGACACCTGCAAATTATCTCCAAAAGGGTCCTCCCAGAATCGCAATGTAATTTCTGTATTTCCCAAGGCACAGCGGACATGATATTTTGTACGAGACAACTTCAGGGAAGATGCAGAGAACAACAGAATCTGCTCTTTTTAGTATTTTATGATTGGGAAAAAGCTTTCAATTGTGTCCCAAGACCTACTATGTGGGCTGTGCTGAGACACTTTGGTTTCCCTGAGCATTTTGTAGATCTGGTCCAGGTGCTTCATGATGACATGTCTGGGAAGGTTCTCCATCAAAACAGCATACTAGATGCCTTCCCAATCACCCACCAATTGAAGCAGGATTGTGTACTTGCTCCAACCCTTTTTTGCCCTTTACTTGGCTGCCATGTAATATGAAACATCTAATAACAATACAGGCATAGACTCTTTAATTTAGCTAGACTACACACCCGACGACTAACCAGTGTTAACAGGATAACGGAAATGCAATATACAGATGATACTGCATCGCCTGCTTTCATACCTGAGAAGCTGCAACAGTCAGTCAACTGTTTCGAGAATCCATGTGATAGTTTTGGTCTCACCATAAATGCTCAGAAAACCAAGGTACTTGCACAACCTACAACAAGGACAGCCCTTCCAGAGTTCAGTATTACCATCTCGGATTCAGCACTGGAATAGGTATACCAGTTTTCTTACTTTAGCAGCATCCTGTCTAAAAACTGAACCTGTGAACAGGATGCGGTGAAGAGAATCAGTGCTGCCCACTCTGCCTTTGGTTGTCTATCACACTGGGTTTTCATGCTCTGGGTTTCCCTTGCTCAAAAGCCAGTCATATCTGACTCTAGGGTTCAGTGCTCATCTCTGTTTCAAAGCCGAAGAGCCAGCGCTGTCTGCTTCTGCAGACGTTTCCGCGGTCATGTGGCAGGCATGACTAGACACCGGAGTGCACAGAATGCTGTGGACAAGGGCATTGGGTGAGTTTGCTCTTGTCTTAAGAACTCAGATGAATAAAACGGAGAGGCTGAATTTTGCTAGTATAGTCAAACCTCGCATAAAGAGTGTTTCGCCTAAAGAGCAACTCGCAAGTAGATAAATAGGGACCACTTCGGTGGGAAGGTAACAGCGCTCCGTGCGCTCTGTTGTCTAGTCATGCCTGCCACATGACCATGGAAATGTCTGCAGAAGCAGACAGCGCTGGCTCTTCGGCTTTGAAACAGAGATGAGCACTGAAGCCTAGAGTCAGATACAACTGGCTTTCGAGCAAGGGAAACCTTTACCTTTATCTGATTTTAGCGTTATGCAATGCAATCGTTATCCGATCTATTACTATATAATACATCCATCTGTTGGACTCCCATTGCAAAGGTTTGAATATTAGCCAAGGGTTTCTGGGATATTATCAATTTGATACAGATTGTTATATGCTGCTATATAAAGACAGTTAGTCTTTAAAGTGCTACATTGTTGTTGTTGTTTTGTTTATTCTCCGATATGCTTAACACATCGCCAGAGACCACATCGCCAACATAAGATGGATCATGGAAAAAACAAAGGAATATCAGAAACAAGTCTACTTCTGTTTCATTGACTACACTAAGGCCTTTGATTGTAGACCACAACAAAATGTGGCAAGTAATTAAAGAGATGGGAATCCCAGAACACCTTGTATGTCTCATGAGAAATCTGTACATGAAGCAAGAAGCAACAGTTAGGACAGAATACGGAATGACGGAGTGGTTTGGAATAGGAAAAGGAGTAAGATAAGGCTGCATTTTGTCACCCTGCTTATTCAGTTTATACACAGAACACATAATGCGCAACGCAGGGATGGAGGAATCACAATTTGGGATCAAAATTGCTGGGAGAAACATCAACAATTTGAGATATGCAGATGATACCACCCTCATGGCAGAAAGTGAGGCAGACCTAACAAAGCTGCTACTTAGGTTGAAAGAAGAGAGTGCAAAAGCTGGCTTGAGACTCAATATCAAGAAAACCAAGATAATGGCAACAGGCCCTGGAAAATAGATGGGGAAGAAGTAGAAGCAGTGGCAGATTTTACTTTCTTGGGATCGAAACTCACTGCGGATGGGGATTGCAGCCATGAAATAAAAAGGCGACTGATTTTTGGGAGGCAAGCAATGAGAAACCTGGGGAGCATAGTGAAAAGTAGACATCATATTGAAAATAAAAATTCGTATTGTCAAAGCAATGGTATTCCCTGTGGCAATGTATGGTTGTGAGAGCTGGACCATTAGGAAAGCTGAGCGCAGAAGAATAGATGCCTTTGAGATGTGGTGTTGGAGGAGAGTTTTGAGAGTCCCATGGACAGCAAGGAGAACAAATAGGTCAGTCTTAGAAGAAATTAACCCAGAATGCTCCTTAGAAAGTCAAACTGTAAAGATGAAGCTAAGGTACTTTGGACATCAAATGAGAAGAGATGATTCGCTTGAGAAAGCCTTGATGCTGGGAAAGGTGGAGGGCAAAAGAAAAAGGGCGGCCAAAAATGAGATGGTTGGATGGTGTTGTGGAGACAATGGGCACAGAGCTCAGCAAGTTGAGGGGGATGGTGGAGAATAGGAGTGCCTGGCGGGCAATGGTCCATGTGGTCGCAGAGGGTCGGAATCGACTGTGCGACTGAACAACAAATGCTTAACACGTCAGACACATGCGGGAGCAGTTCCAACAGTGGTCTGCAGGGGGCGAGGAAGAGGCTCTCACAAGCCAAACGCAGCCATCAGCCTTTTATTT
Source organism: Furcifer pardalis (assembly GCA_030440675.1). Lineage (NCBI taxonomy): Eukaryota > Metazoa > Chordata > Lepidosauria > Squamata > Chamaeleonidae > Furcifer > Furcifer pardalis. The sequence goes on from CP126897.1 coordinate 56,831,376, forward strand.
ATACACAGTACTGTACTATTCAAAGAAACCACTTGGAGTGCCACAACATCAGTTTACACATGCGCAGAAAATGCCGCTTTCTCCGGAGGACCGGGGGGGGGGAGAGGAAGGAGGGCTTCCAGGGCGACACGCATGCGCCCATGAAGAGAGGCTTGGGGCCAGTACTCTCCCTCCCTCTTTTTCACGCCCACGCCTCCGTTCTGCACCTGCGCGAGGGTAGGGGGGGGCGGGGCGCGCTCGCGCCCTGTGATTCTCAACGGACGTCGGGGAGGAGGGAGGGCGGAGCGCGCGCGCGCATGCGCTGTGAGTCTCTCCGTGCGGGCCCGTCTACCCCATGAAGAGAGGCTTGGGGCCAGTACTCTCCCTCCCTCTTTTCCCGCCTCTTTTTCCCGCCCACGCCTCCGTTCTGCACCTGCGCGAGGGGGGGGGCGGGGCGCGCTCGCGCCCTGTGATTCTCAACGGACGTCGGGGAGGAGGGAGGGCGGAGCGCGCGCGCGCATGCGCTGTGAGTCTCTCCGCGCGGGCCCGTCCAGCCCCCCACCCCACCCCGCACTCTTCCCCTTTTTCGGTGCCCGGTAAAGAAGCGGGAGTCGCCCAGGCCGGAGGTTTGTGAGGGAGGTCGGGAGAAAGAAGGGGCGGAGGGCGGGCTTTTCTCTCTCTCTCTCTCCCCTTTCTCTTCAGCTGTAGGCCTTCACATGGACGGCTCCGCTCTTTCTATGAAAGGGAAGGGCCGGAGAAGCCAGACTTCCTCTCCCCCTTTCCCTGGCTGAGGCCTAGGAGTAGTCCCTGAGGAGGAGGGAGGCCTAGCTAATAAAGGGCGCTTCTCGACTGGGGTTTCGGATGCTAGCGAGCGGACTGAGGAGGTCGCCTCAGGCTCCCTCAGAGGGGAAGTGGAGAAATTAAGGGGACGCCTCCCGCCGCTTTGCTTCTGCGCCATGAGGCTGACGGTGGACGGGAGCCGAGCGGGAGAGGGTCGCGGGGGAGGCCTCTTGTTTCCTTCCCCACCACACAGCAGACCCAGAGGCGACCCTGTGGTAGTGTGAGTTTCCTTCTTGGGAACGGTGCAGATTCCGTGTCTGGTAGCACGGTGTCACACTGCGGGGTCAGCGTGTGGCACACCGTGTTTGGTTCCAGTGGAGGGGTGGGGAAGGGGGTTTCTTGGGGAAGGGGGAACCTACGGGATGGGGAAGGGAGAGGGTTGAAGGCTGGCCACCTTTCACTACCCAATTCAGTCGGGGTTGGGGCAGGGCTGTAGCCAGGATTCTAGGTGTGGGTGGGCAAATATTTTTCCAGGATGGTTAACAATGTCATATACTGTATACAGTACATGTATGACACATGTAAGCAGCCAGGAGTTTGAGGGTGGGCAAAGCCCACTCTGGCCACCCCCAGGCTATGGCCCTGGGTCAGGGTTGTCTGCATTGCAGGTTGCTTTAAGGATGCAGCATCCTGATGCTGCCACATAAAATACTGCTTTTCCCTCCATGTCTAGGTTACCTTTTGGTGAGTTCATCCTGCAGTTCCTTTCGCCTTACCTAGTGTGAGGAAGATTAGCCAGCAACACAAGGTAGCCATTACCAGGGTATGCCCGATTGGGGTTCAAAAAGACCACAATCTTCAAGGAGGCTGTTTTTTGTGTACCCCACATAGAATACTAATACAGTAAAACCTCGGATAACGCTAAAACTTGGTTCCACAAGTCTTGGTGTTATCCGATTTTTAGTGTTATCTGATGCATGTTAAAATCCTATGGGATGGATTGGATAACGTTAAAGCTCCATAGAGATACAGTCAAACCTCATATAACACTAAAACCTGGTTCCACAAGTCTTGATGTTATATGATTTTTAGTGTTATCCGATGCATGTTAAAATCCTATGGGAGCCATAGAGATACATTGTAACCACACAGGCTTTAGCGGTTGTTATCTGAAGCATCCCATAGAATCTTAATGTTATCTGATGCAATTCTTCCCCCCAGATTCCTTAATGTTATGCGATTTTCGTGTTATTCGATACTAATGTTATATGAGGTATTACTGTACATTGTAACCGCACAGGCTTTAGCGGTTGTTATCCGATCCATCCCATAGGACCTTAACGTTATTCAATGCAATTCTCCTCCCCAGATTACTTAACGTTATGTGATTTTAGCGTTTGGTAAACGTTATCCGAGGTATTACTGTAGTCATGTTCGCCTCTGGGATCATTGCAGAGGTAAACAGTGATATGCTTGCCCAAAAAGTTGAGGCTAGGAGGAAAATTTTCACTCTCCAAAGCTATGAAAAATTGTTTTTACTTGTCTGTTTTTAAAAACGTACATAGTTACAACTTAGTGAGTAAATTGTTTCTTAGTTTATATATTGGATTATTTGTTTTTACAAAAAAATTAAACTATTGAGTCAAAGTTCACGTGCCACCTAAATCAAAAACTTATTTTAAACATTATACATTTGCCAAGTTTCTACTGTCACAAGAATTGTGTGAAAAAGGGTACACAAGGAACAGAGATTGTTAAAATATTGCTGGTCATTCTTAATTTTGGTCTGATTTAAAGGTAAAATTGTGTTAATGCTGTTCCTAATAATGATGAATATTTGTAAGCAGGTGCTGGAATTTATGATATGTTAAAATCACAGTTACAAGTAAACTGTGGATGCCATCTCAGATTCAGAAGGTAGTGTGATTAAATGCTTCAAATACAGGTCTGTATTTATATTTCAGAGAAAAAATAGTTTAGTATTGTATTATGAATGATTTGTAAGATCACTGAATTTGTTTTCTTAGGTAGAGACTGGGTTTCATTTGATTTGAATTATTTCAGAAAGAAAGCTCAGTCTTGCTCAGTCACCCACCCCATTTTAACATTTAAAAATATGAAGATTTACATATCATATGGGAGCTACCATAAGAGTAAGGAATTGATGCTGATAATAGTTGTTGTTGTTCAGTCACACAGTTGATTCCGACCCTCTGTGACTCCATGGACCACTGCCCTCCAGGCACCTCTGTCCTCCACCATCCTCCTCAGCCCACCCAGCTCTGTTCCCACTGCATCCACAATACCATCTAGCCATCTCATTTTTGGCCATTTGGTATATTTGAACATACCTGTTAGGACATAAGCGCAATGGATAGAATACCTACCAGGTTTGTAGATAAAACATTGTATGGAAGGAATTGAAATGCTTGAGCTAAAATTTCAAGATGAGTTAAATGAAATTGGCAGTTAGTTATATGAAATATGCAAATGAAAGCCATGTTGAGTAATTTAAACAAGTGGGTACAGATTTTGAAATAGTAGCTACACAACTTACAGTTCTAAAAAGAACTAATTGGTTACACTGCAATACAATTTGATGGATATTTCTGGATAAGCAGATTTGTGTGAATCAATAATCTGATTTTGTGACATAAAATACAAGTTCTATATTAAAAAGAAGCAATGTTTTTATGCTTTAGCCAGAGCAATTGCCTTCTTCAGGTATATAAACTAGTATTATGAGCATAAAGCTTGAAGGCACCTAGTGCTTCCTCATTATCTCAACCTTCCTGTGGTGAATTGAACAGTACAGAAGAGGGATGGACTATAAATTTGTATTTTTTAAAATATAGTGTCTTCTCCTGTCCAGCGTTAATCAAATTGCATTGCCATGGAGGAATGATTAGCTTATGGCCCTTAGGTTTGTCCTGGCTATTAAAGCCAGCTAGAATTTGTATTCTTTTCACTAAGTAGTGGGACAAGAATCATATTCCAAAAATTGGCCCTGAAAATCAGTTTTGTACTTATCCCCCCCCCCCAACTCTCATAGGCTCCCCATATGACTAGTCGTGTGACTCATCTTGCAAACAGTACAAAAATACAGTGGAGAACCTTCTGGAATACAGGGATATTTATAATCACCTACTATATACTTTTAGTATAGGGTTTCCCAACCTTTTCCAGCTGTGGGCTGGACCATGCGCCTTCAGACAGCTAAGTGGGCCGGACTGGTGGTTCTCCCGCTATAAATTCTGCCGTAAAATGCATCTGTGGCTGTCATAAATGCATTTATGATGGCCATAGACTCATTTACGGCTGCTATAAATGCATTTACAATGGCCGTAAATGAATCTGTGGTCGGTTCCAGGGTCAGCGTCGGGAGCGAGGTTGGGGGGGTGGATTATTTGGTGCCACAGGCTGGTTCTGGCCTGTGAGCTGTAGATAAAACCCCTGTTTTAATGGATTCACCAAGGTGGCTTGATTTTTGTAGTTTCAGGGACGAGGAGGAGGTTCACACTGGATTGTTATAATACAGAGACAAATTGTAACACTGTTACAATTCTCAGGTTGCAGTTTGCAGTGATTAAGTTTGGATTTCCAACTCCAGGGCCGCTGCTCTGGCTACTGTTTATTTCTTGCTCCCCCCCCTCCCCAAGTTGCTGACTCTTATTTTTTAATTTCAGTCACTTGGCATCCAGTACCTTTGTTTGTTTGTTATATTTATACCCAGCCCATCTGGGATATTCTCCCACTCTGGGCTGCTAACAACACATTTAAAATAAGAAGAAAAAAAGATAAAGACAGTGACTAACTTTGCCATTTCCAAAAGCTTACTTTTACATCTGAAGCTCTACATTAGATCTCATTGCTGACTGTAATGTTATGAAGAAGCAGGACTATTTTAATTGTGGTACCAGCCTTCTGAAACAAACATTTGGGTGTAAACAGTTGATAATGATTATAAATATTTATAAACAAATGTTATAAATAAATAAGACCTTCCTTTCAGAAGGGCCTTGGGATAGCCTGGTTTTGTTCTTTTCTGCTTTTCCTTGTGTGGTGATTCATTTTGTATTCTGTGTTTTTATTATGACTATAATTCTGTTAAATATTTATGTTTCATACTTAAGTTGAATTGTAATTTTGTTTCATTTTGTAAGCAACTTTCATTTCTGTGCAGCTAACAAGAATTTTAGGTATCATAAATGTCTATTTGATATTGGTATTTCTAGTTGCTTGGGTATAATTATGAATAACTAGAATATAGTTCATCTTTAGATGAGTTTCAGTTGAAAATTAAACATGGAAAATTCAATGATCAGTGTAGCTTAAAAACACTGGAAACTATTAGGGTATCCTGCATCACCAAGATTCCCAAATGGAATGTAAGATCTGGTATCCGATGGCATATGTGACGATTTTACATATTGTTGGAAAGAAGTACAATTGTGAACCATCATTGGGATTATTGGGTACTTTGACAACCTACCATTGCTTCTGTGCTTATATTGGCAATGTCATAAGTCGATTTAGATTTCTTCTGTATTGCACTTTTGTTTCTAATTTTAGATAATCCAGATGCATTGAAGCGATAGTGATGTGAACATGTACTTCATTTTTGAATTTAAATATTTGTCATTGTGTACAAGTATATAATTGTTGAACATGGTATAGAGATTTTGGGCAGAACTATGGGGAGATCACCCTAGAAAAAATGACTGATACAACTATCTTTTCTTGTAGTTGCAAGTGCAGCTATTGATGTAGAGATGATTCAAGAAGATCTACCTCACGAATTCAATTTATTCATCCATGTGCTACATCACTGGAAATAACAAAAACTTTGCAGTCATTCTTGAAAGTCTCAGAACAGGTGGATACCAAGTCACTGTACTGCACCCTAAGAGTGAATAAACAACTGAAGTATTCTTGATTTCACCAGTATAATCCATTGCTAATGAAATTTGCACAGGCTTCAAACAATACTCTCTGCAGTTTCTTCTGAGTTTTTCAAGAAATGGTTGCTTAATATCAATCCTGCTGAAAGAAGGTGGCTTCTCTTATATGTTCTTGGAAGTATTAATGGAATGCAGTCATGTCTACACAGGAAGAAAGGCAGATCAATACAGAATATGCTGTATCCTTACTGGAGCAGTTAAAGTTGTTCTATGAACAGCAGTTGCTAACAGATATTGTTTTAATTGTTGAGGGCACTGAATTTCCTTGCCATAAGATGGTTCTTGCTACATGTAGCTCTTACTTCAGGTATGTACTTAAAGTAGTATACCGTACAGTTGTTTCTTTTAGGGAAATGTGATGTCCTAATTTAATACTCAATTTATTATAAACTTATTCTCATAGTAGCTTTAATGAAAGTGGATAAAGAACTAAAATAATGGTTTACAGTAGATACAAATACAGAAATATTAAAATAAAGGACACAATTCTGTTAATTCAAGGCTGTGCTATAGCAATTATACTTGTATAATAAATATTTCATATTCCATAGAGCACTCTCCCAGTTGTTCACAAGATAATTAGCATTTTGCTGTCAATAAGCTGGGTATTCATTTTACCAGCCTTTGAAGGATGGAAGACTAAGTCAACTTTGAGCCTATAAGGATCAGGTTTAGATCAGGAGTTTTGGCTGCAGTGCTGCAGTTTACTGTGTGGTAGATCTCATTTCTAATGGAGGAATGTATATTGTGAGAGAGGTGTTTATTAGTTGCTTTATTAATGACATTCTGTGTACACGATTTTGCTCTACAGTCCAGAGCTAGCTTAAGCTGAAAGAAAGTGATTGGCTCAACTTCACCCCAATGGTTTCATGACTTAATGGGGACTACATCTTGGATTTCACAGATTCCATGCAACAGTCTTAAACATTGCAGCATGCTATCACTCTGGCTGTCACATATGGACTTTTATTAATTTTAGTCAACAATGTGTTACGTTTGGTGGTAGAAAGTGGTTTAGCTAACGGAGACAATCTCAGTCATGCCTAGTTAATTCTACAGTTTGAGTAGGAGACATTTCTTGCTTTTATTTGAGATTCTAAAATTTTAAGGAAATTTTAGATCATACTATTCTTGTTTAAGAGTAAGCAGTTGTGCAGCCTCAGTATGATTTATTTTTATATATTGTTCTTAAGTTTATATCCTCCATTTCCTCCAGTAAGTTCAAAGTGACATACATGATTCTCATGAGCTTCACAAAAATTCCATTAGGCTGGGTGAACATGACTGGCTCAGAGTCACCCAGTGAATTTCATGGTGGAGGGAAGATTTGAATTCAGGACTCTTGAACCCTTGTCCAACATTTTACCACTATACTGGGATATATGTTAACAGATTTATGCCCATATAAGATCAAGAGAAGGAAACTGGCTTATATATGTTTAGACATGCAGATTATCTATGTGCAGTGAAGAACCAATGTATGTTGTATCAGAGTAAATAAAACAACACAAAAGACAAAATAGTTGTGGCACCTTAAAAGACTAACATTTGTGTTTAAATGTGAGCTTTCGTGGATCAAGTCCACTTCATCAGACATAGTAAAACCTCATGGCATCAATTTATACACAAGTACAGAGGTACACAATGGCTGGCCACCTTAATAGAAAAGTAACATTGTAGCTCTTTACAACTGACAATAATGGGAAATCCCTGGTCGTTATTCAAACTTGCTATGAAACCTGCCCCTATTGGTTTGCAAATAGCTATAAAACAAATTTCTCTTGCAAGCTGATGCATCACATCCAAATGATGGATGCAAAACAGACACTGTGGCATTAGACATTTGTCAATGAGTTAGCATCTATTGATAAAGGTCTTTTTGTGACCCAGGCAAAATTGCAGCATATAACCTGTTAGTTGGTGAATCAAATTTGATAATGTCCCGTGAACCCTTGACTAATATTCAAACCCCTGAGATGGGTGTCCAGCATATTCTTCCATTAATGCTCACATTTAAATGCAGGAGTTAATCTTTAAGGTGCCACAACTTTTCTGTCTTTGTTTTGTTTACTTTCTTATACTTGCACAAACATGCCGTCACTTCAAAAATGTCATTGTATGTTGATATCTCAGTCCTCATTACATGTTATATGTGCAAAGATGAGATAGGGCATGACCATTTGAGGCTCCATCCAACATCCAAACATCAATCGAGATATACAGTATACAAGCTCAAGGAACAACTTGTGCATAAAACCAGTATAGTATTATTTTGTTACTGTACTACTGAAACGAAACAAAGTAATTTGGAAAGGAAAGGGTATCAGGAAAGTATCTGGTTTTGAAGGTTGTCTGAAATGTAACTCCTATACATATACAGTAATACCCTGGATAACGTTATGACTTGGTTCCACAAGTCTTAACGTTATCCAGTTTTTAGCATTGTCTGATGCATACATCGAACAACGCTAAAAAAAAGCCCTGACTTCAGGGACAAACTGCGGTGGTTGCTAGCCTAGGGTCAGCTTGACTTATCTGACCTAGCCTAGGGTCAGCAAACTAGTGGTTGCTAGCCTAGGGTCAGCTTGACTTCGGGGACAAACCAAGTGGTTTGTCCCTGAAGTCATTGCTTCGCTTGGGGGGGGGGCATGCCCACCTACCCCCAAGCACAGTGATGGAATGCTGTGCTGGTGGGGTGGGGTGGGTATTTCCCCCCTCCCCAAGCGCAGCGCTCTATGGATCGCTGTGAAAGAAGAAGGGGTGAGGAGAATCTTAAGTGCGCACGATCGGGATTTCCCTCACCCCTTCTTCATTCACAGAGGTACCGCTGTGAATGAAGAAGGGGTGAGGGGAATCCCCAGCGCGTGCGATCGGGATTCCCCTCACCCCTTCTTCATTCACAGCTATAAAGCAAGAAAATCAGGATTTTCTTGCTTTTAAATTAGGGTTGGGGGGGAATACCCACCACCACCAGCAAGGGCAGTTACTGCCCTTGTGGGTGGGTATTTCCCCCCCACCCCAAACCCAGCGGCAAGTTTTAAAAGCAAGAAAATCCGGAGGAATGAGACAAGGTCTCTTTTCTCCGGATTTTCTTGGTTTTAAAATTAGCGCTGGGGTTGGGGGGGGAATACCCCCCCCCCACAAAGGCAGTCACTGCCCTTGCAGGGGGTGATAGGTATTCCCCCCCCCCAAAACCTCCCCAACCCCACACTAGCATTAAAAGGAAGAAAATCCGGAGGAAAGAGACAATGACTTTTTTTTACTCATTTCGGGATCTCTGATTCCCCCTGCCTACTCCAGCGAGATCAGAGGAGCTGATCTAAGCTGTTTCCAAAAGTTTCCTGTTTCCACTTCAAAAATAAGCTGTTTCCACTTCAAAAATAGCACACATCGGCTCTAGGGAGGTCGGGAGACCCGATGCGTGCTATTTTTGAAGTTCCCCCACACTGCTGCAAGCTACAATGAGTCAAAACGTCAGAATTCAAATCCTGACGTTTTGGCTTGTTACAGCTTCTAGCAGGATGGGGTTTTGTAGCAGAAGGGTGCCTTATTTTATCTGCAGCTTATCTTATCTCCCTGGAGCAGGCAGGGAGGTTAGAGATCTCTAAATGGGTAAAAAAAACTTCATTTTTTTTACTCATTTCGGGCTCCCCTGCCTGCTCCAGGGAGATAAGATAAGCTGCAGATAAGATTATCTGATTCTAGCGCTATCCGGTACAATCGGTATCCGGGGTATTACTGTATTGCTAAAGTCTTTTTTACTTTTAAAAAAAGTGTTAGGGTTGAAACATTTCTGGCTGCTTGAATTTTGTAAATAAAGTGTATGGGACAGTTCATATGTTCCAGCATTTCAATCAAATTAGGGCTTCATTAATATAATTTGAGTAGTTTGCAATGCTGTGTACCAAATCTGTAAATCCAAGAATGCTTCTACTGAATAGTTTAGTAACCAAAAATTGTAATCTCACTTGCATAAAGTGTAATTTTCAAAGGTTTTATAATAGAATACAACAATTGCAGGATCAATGTTTATTTTGAAATCTTTGAAATGTATTGAATGTTATCCTTTGTCATTAAGAAATTCAGAACATTAATGTGGAAGCTTGAAAGGGATATGATTAATGAATTTTGTTTTTGTTCTTCAGGGCTATGTTTATGAGTGGGTTGAGCGAATGCAAGCAAACACATATCCATCTGAGGAATGTGGATGCAGCTACACTGCAAATCATCATAACTTATGCATACACGGGTAATTTGGCAATAAATGATACAACAGTTGAACAGCTTTATGAAACAGCTTGCTTTTTACAGGTAGGAATGTTCTAAATTATATTTTATAAGAGGTGTTTTCTTAAATTGCATCCACAATGTGATTAATAGCTGATATTCTTAATTAAATTGAATGATGAGAGGAGATTCTCAAATGCAGGATTATTACTAGATGCCTGAAATGTAACACCATGAAAAAAAATCTATTTGGCTGGTATTGAACTCCCAGAAGTACTTTGATAGGTTTTAGCATGTGATAGGTTTTAGCAGTGGCTCAAGGTGCTAAGATGCTGACTGGAAGCCAGGAAGTCAGCAGTTCGATTCCTGAGTAATTCAGGACAGAATGAACTCCCGTCTTTGTCCCAGCTCCTGCCAACCTAGTAGTTCGAAAGCAAGAAATTGCAAGTAGATAAATTGGGATCACTCCGATGGGGAGGTAAACAGCGTTCCGTGCATTCTGGTGTCTAGTCATGCCTGCCACATGACCACAGAAATGTCTGCAGAAGCAGACAGTGCTGACTCTTCGTCTTTGAAAAGCAGATGAGCACTGAACCCTAGAGTCAGATACAACTGGCTTTTGAGCAAGGGAAACCTTTACCTTTACTTAGCATGTAATGAATGAAATAAGATGATAGCACCAAGTCCATCCACTTCGTGAACACCAATCCTATAGACAATGGCTAAAATAAAAGTTTTTTGCACACCTGTCAAGTTGTAAATATTAAATCAGAAAAGGTTATAGTCTAAACCTATTGAGAGCGAAAATCACACACTTTGCTAAATGTATGAATACATAAGAGAATCTCCCACCAGGATAAGATTCTGGTTGGAACACCTGGAAGTCATTAATAGACTTTGAAGTGCAGTAGGAGGATCAAAGAGTAATCTTATAAAATTGGGCCTCTTTAATACAGAACAAATTTTCTGTGAATATGGAGAAATTCAGTCAATGTAGTATGTATGTGCATGCAATTTTATATCCCACCATGTGTACAAAAATATGTAAGTTTAACATCCTGTTCATGGGCAAGTTGGTGAAGAGAGGTTGTGGACCAAGTAGCAGTAGCGATTACGCTTCTATACTCCCCCATAGTACTTATTGCACTCTCTAGTAAATAGAATCCCCCCAACAAGCTGAGGTTTATTGGCCTTGGAGGGATGGAAGGTTGAGTCAACCTTGAGCCTGGTCAGGATCGATCTTATAAAGTCAGCATTCTTGCAGAATATGATTTAGAGTAGACCTATTTCAGACCAGGCATTGGATGCCTTCCTTACATGACCTATTCAAGGTGGCTGGTTGAAGTAGAGCAGGGCTTCCCAACCCATGGCCCATATCTGGCCCATGGTGCCATTTCATGTAGCCTCGCAATGGCATTTGAGAAACAAAATGGCCACTTCTTTGAAGCTATTAGGACAAAATGGCCATTCCCATCGTGCAAGCAGGGTAAAATGGCCATCTGGCCCTCAAAGTTGACTGAGAAAGTGTTACCCGGCTCCCGGCTTGAAAAAGTTGGGAACACCTGAAGTAGAGCATCTCTGTTGGTACTCCTGGATCTCTTAAGTGATACTGCTGACCATGGTATCCTCCTGAACAGGTTGTCAGCTTTGGGCTGGCTCTAGTCCTTCTTTGACGGCCATGTCCAGAGGGTGAAGCTGGGAAGGTTGTGAATTTCATGGATGCAACAGTATGGGGTCCCACAGAGGATGATCATCGCCTCTATGCTTTTTAACATATAAAATCTCTGGGCAAGGTCACATGGAGATTAGGAGTGAGGTGTCATCAGAAATCCCTCCTGACTGATTTACACATTGGTAATCTTGAGAATCAGTTACTGCAATGCACTGTATGTGGGGTTACCTTTGCAGACAGAACAGAAGCTGCAACAGGTACAGAACACGACTACAAGGTGGTGTTGGGGTTGTGGAGATTTTATCCGCTTCGGTGTCCAATTTAAGGTTTTGGTGTTAACGTACAAAGCTCTGAGTAATTTAGTACCTCAGAACCTGCTGGAGTGTCTCTTCTTGATGAATTATGCCCAAACAACATGTTTCTTCCAGACTGGTGGGCTGTAAGTGCCCACTCCAAGGAAAACTTGGAAGTCTACCATAATAGTTCAGTCCTATGTGTTGTGGCTGTGATGCTATGGAACAGCTTATTCAATTATATTTCTCAGGCTCCAGCACTGCATGTTTTCTGCAAGCTTGTACAAACTGGTTGTTTAAGGAGGCATCCCATAATTGTTTCTAGAATGATTCTGGCCTCCATTGAAATTATTTTTGATTCCAGCTGCCATCAATGGGTTGTTTTATGCTTTTTTGTTTACCAGTTTATATGTATTTTTGGTTTTTGTGCCTTTTTTTGAAATTGCCTTTATGGTTTGTATTTTTTGAAATTATTAACTACGCAGAGTGACCAATGGGTTAGCTCAGCAGTAGAGAAATCAAATAATGCCTTTGAAATAGCCTGCTTCTGATAAAAAAAATGATCTAATTGTGCAACACACTGATATAAACAAAGAAAGACCAATCTGTGAGGGATGGTATGGTACAAAGATATGGGATAATCTTTTGAGGTTCTCAGCAGTTGGGATAGGAGTTAGCAAATTCTCTCTCCCCATACAAAGATAGTGGGGAAGGCACGACAACTTTTCAAACATTGTTGATGTGTATAGATATACCATGCTCAGAGAATAGTGCCATTATTTCTTCCTGGAAATGCTGATGTGTCTGTACATAAAAGGTTCTTTTTTTAAGACTTATTATCCCCCCCCACTCGCATACAGTGACTTCTTCCTCACATATGGAGCCTCTGTGCAACCATAAACATATTTGCAGTTGTGTGACTTTCCACTTGTAGAAAGCCACAACGGGAAGGGGCTGAGTGCTTCTCTGTAATCATGGTGAATTAGTCTTGTCAGTAAGAACTGAATAGTCTGGCTGATTATTTGGGAGACTGTCTTTTCAGTAATGAAAGTGCTTTCATGTTAGTGGACGGATCTGCATGCCTTCTCTCCTTTTCCCTGATCTTTTATTCAGAATCCTGGATGTTGTTGTTGGTGCATTTGAGCATGATACCCCCAGTCTGTGACAATTCCTTCACAAGCAGATATAGTTTAAAATTGTGAGAATGCTGCTCTATTACAAATTCAGGGGAAATTTCCATTTCATGTGTTGTTGTTTTTTTTTGCCATTTAGCACTATGACTAATTATTAACCACATTCCCTTTTTCATTCCAGGTGGAAGATGTATTACAACGATGTAGAGAATACTTAATTAAAAAAATTAATGCAGAGAATTGTGTGCGGCTTTTAAGCTTTGCCGATCTTTTCAGTTGTGAAGAATTGAAACAGAGTGCTAAAAGGATGATAGAACACAAGTTCACCGCTGTATACCACCAGGAGGCTTTCATGCAACTCTCCCATGATTTATTGATAGATATTTTAAGCAGTGACAACTTAAATGTGGAAAAGGAGGAGACAGTTCGTGAAGCTGCTATGTTATGGCTGGAGTACAATACAGAATCTCGATCACAGTATTTATCATCTGTTCTTAGCCAAATAAGAATTGATGCACTTTCTGAAGTTACACAAAGAGCTTGGTTTCAAGGCTTACCCCCAAATGATAAATCTGTAGTGGTTCAAGGATTATATAAATCTATGCCTAAATTCTTTAAACCAAGACTTGGAATGACTAAAGAGGAGATGTTGATCTTCGTTGAAGCTGCTGCTGAAAACCCTGGTAGTCTTTATTCTTCAGTATGCTACAGCCCACAGGCTGAAAAAGTTTACAAGCTTTGCAGCCCGCCTGCTGATTTGCATAAGGTGGGGACACTTGTGACTCCAGATAATGATATTTATATAGCGGGTGGGCAAATCCCACTGAAAAACACAAAAACCAACCACAGTAAAAGCAGCAAACTACAGGTTGCCTTCCGAACTGTGAACTGCTTTTACTGGTTTGATGCCCAGCAAAACATGTGGTTTCCAAAGAGTCCAATGCTGTTTGTTCGTATAAAGCCATCCCTGGTTTGTTGTGAAGGCCACATCTATGCAATTGGAGGAGACAGTGTAGGTGGAGAGCTCAACAGAAGGACTGTGGAAAGATATGATACTGAGAGAGACGAATGGACCATGGTGAGCCCACTGCCCTGCGCATGGCAATGGAATACAGCAGTTGCTGTTCATAACTGTGTTTATGTAATGGCACACAACTTAACGTACTGTTACTTCCCCAGGTCAGATGCTTGGGTTGAGATGGCAATGAGACAGACAAGTAGATGCTTCGCTTCAGCTGCTGCATTTGGGGATAAAATATTTTATATCGGAGGCTTACATGTTGGTAGCAACTCTGGTATAAGGCTTCCCACTAGCACTGTAGACGGGTTTTCCGCAACTGTGGAAGTTTATGATGTGAATAAAAATGAATGGCAAAGGGCAGCCAGTATTCCTGCCAGGCGGTATTCTGACCCTTGTGTCAGAGCTGTTGTGATCTCCAATTCCTTGTGTATCTTCATACGAGAAACCCATATGAATGAGAGAGCCAAGTATGCTACCTATCAATATGATCCGGGATTTGACCGATGGTACTTGTGCCAGTATATAACTGAGCGGGTGCTCTGGGATTTAGGAAAAGATTTTCGATGCATTGTGGGAAAGCTGTATCCGTCTTGCCTTGAAGAGTCTCCATGGAAACCTCCTTCATATCTTTTCCCACCTGATGGGGCTGATGAATTTGAACTGGATGGAGAGATGGTTACATTACCACCTGTATAACCTCTCGTATTCAGAGACTGCATGCTTGTAACTGGTTATCATAAGAATTCTTTGAGGCACCAGGGCTGGAAACAGAAACCTTAAGATGACCTCTGTGTAATGCCCTATTTAACATTTTGTGGCTGTTGAGTGTAAATCAATGAAATTTATGAGCAGATATGCTTCCATAATCTGAAACAATCCCTCTCATAGCTGATGGGATCTATATCTATACTGCAAGCTTAAAGCATCTGCTTATTGTCTAAATTTTTAGTCCTGTGAAGACTTTTAGTTCAAGAAACAGCTACAAAAGCAGCTTTTTCTAGGATGGTATGTTAATTGCTCAAAGTATCTTCCAGTTATATCCGAGTGCATTCTGGAAATCTTTGTATGTGCTAGTTATATAGATTGTGTGGCCTAATGGAATGTGCTACACTTAATAAACAACAGCTGTGTTGGTATAATAATGCCATGTAAAAGAAGAAACAAATCCCATGGATCTACCTGTGGTAGGAAGGGTAGATCTTCCATTTTATGGTGATATGCAGGGCAAAATGACTGCAGGCTCAGTCAAGCTGTATTATTATTATTAGGTGCATGTATTTTCACTAACTTATACCTGTCTATTTAGAATACAGGTCTTCCGAGCAGCTGGTAGTTTACCAGGCGTGAACTTACGTTGCTGGGCTTGCAATACAGATTGCCAGCCTTTCCTAGTGCGGGTCTGTGTGGAGCTTTTGATCAGTAAATAGCTCCACATTCTGTGTTTCACAAATATTGGCTCATGCATATTACTTCCTGCTGCTTGTGCTCTCCCTGCCCAGTATAAACCAAGAGATAGCATGGATTAACCAGGTCTTTATTTTTGCTAATTTAATAACAAGCATTACTGTAGTATGACTGTATATAGGTATCCCTTAACTGTTTTTGTTCTGTTTTTGGAGGGGGAAACAGATTTTGTTCAGGAATATTCTACAGGCGAGCAGCTGGCTACTGCTGCTCTGGCATTAATCCCAGGAACCACTAGCAGTAGCGGGGCACCGCCAATCTTACATGAGCACAGGTGCTTCATGATGGATCGTACTAGCATGTTCAGCTGCATCATGTTCTGGCACTGTATTTTGAATTATATTAATTTATTAAAAAAACAAATCAGTTTGGATAGTCCTGTTTTGTGTGTTGTTTCACCAGATATTTTTTGCCTTATACTATTTTAATACAATTACAGAGACAATTCTTTGCACTTGTCACATTATTCAGACCTGCTGATAATGCACTGCTGCTTGCTGTTGCTATGTCAATTAAGATTAGAAAAGGAAGTCGAAAGGTCCCCTGCTGCTCCCATGCTCCTGGATGATACAGAGCTTGGTATCTCCTTAGAATGACAGATATGTCAATACTGTTTTAGTCACTACTGGAAAGAACAGGGAGTATAGACTGCTTATCTGATGTCCCTCCTTTTGTATTCTGAAGCTAGAAACACTTGCAACCTGAAATATTCCAGATAGCCATGTTAGTGTGTGGCAGCAAAATGTAGAAAATTATGCCTACCCAAAACATTTATTGGTGGATTAGCCTTTTTGAATCAAAACCCAGGAAACTGAAGCGACAGATCAAAAGTAGGGACCTTAGAATGTCTGGAATGAATGTAGTAAATGGGTACTAGCATGTAGCTACAGAAAGCTGTATATTCAGAAGTAGAGATTTCATGAATGTAAGCATTCTATGAGTGGACATTCATTCAGTTGAGATGCGTCCGTTTTCTTAGTGCACTGATCTTTTGTTGGGCAGATGGGTGCAGTAAAGTGTACACATTTTCATTTTCTGTGGATGACGGGAATGTGGCTAATGCTGTTCTTAGTACTCTTCTGTGTACATATATCCCTTTTGAAATAGGCAATTTGCTGAAGTTGCTCTGTTATTCAGTTTATCTTTAAAACTTAAAGTTTTCTTGAATAGTAGGTGAATCTTAGCATTTCCCTCTCGTTTTGATAAATAACATGTCTTTGCCTACTTTAAATTCCTTTTAAAAATTGCTTCTTGGCCCAAGTGTAATTTATGATCCTTGTTCTTAGGAACTATATCTTTTTAGAACAGGAAAGATGATCTCTGACCTGATAATCTACAACTCATTCAGACAGCTCTTGAATGAACAACACAGGCTGTCTTCATAAAAATGAGTAATCATTGTGATATTGCATATAAAGTAACAGTTTGTAGTTTTAGGAGGATGATTCTGTTTTTCAGATATCCGAATTCATCTAATTTACTAATGTAGAAGAGACCAGGATTAGTTTCTTTCAGATTTTGCCAATACAAGTTAAAACTGAACTCTAGGTAGCTTAATTACAACTTAGCAAATGTATTTAGAGCACTACAATTCACATTGTAACTTGGGAAAATAAGGCTATGAAGAAAGATAAGCACTAAATCCCCCCAATTAGCTAATTAGTTTTATCACTAATCTTAAGAATAAGATGCCAGTCTCAATACCACATCATTTCTCTATTAAATTTTAGAACAATGTTTAAATTCGTCAGCTGCAACTCATATCCTAGAATGCATCCCCCCTCCCCCCCTGGAAGCAGGAAAAATGCCATTGGCATGAGTTTGTTTAAGGTGGATCCCAGCTTGCCATGAAGTGACCAACATACTATGATCTCAGAGCCATCTCCTGCGGCACATATGAAATGAGACATGCAGGACTTCACACCGGGACTGCAATGGACTGCCACAGCCTTGAGGATGTGGACAAGGTAAACCTTCACAGCTAGTCCATCTGGCATGGCCTCTTCCGGCTCCATGACCATTGGGAATTAGAGTTCCTCCGCTCATTTTGCCTTTGGGCCCAATCTGATGGTTTCCAGTGGCATTTCCTGCGCTGAGGGGACCATCATCCCACCTGAAGGGGCTCATCTGCCCGTAGCTGTTGGCCCCTTTAGGGAGTCAGGTTATTTACCGCTGCCCAACACTTGGGTGTTGAGTCGCTGGCTGTATGGTCTTCTCCATTACCGTAGCAGGATGTCCAGCTAGACATACTGAACTAACATACAAACTCAGTATCACAGAGCAGCAACTTGCTTCTTATATACAAGAATAGATCGCGTCTACTGTAATAAATACTTATAGCCAGGAAAATACACTAAAGCAAAACTTTTTTTTTAATTTCTTAGAACAAAATATACAGAAGCATTAAGTCTTGTGAACACAGTAGCCTATTTGCAGTGTGACATTGGAAGAAAAAAATAGCTAAACTCTGCAATCTCCTCCCCCGCCCCCCCAATATGTTGCATTAAGTTCATTATCCATGATTAGGCAACAACTTTTAGTTGCATACCAAAGCCAGCTTTGAGTGAATTGATGTCTCCATCAATTCACTCAAAGGTAAGGAAAAAGATACTTGTAGCTGATTTCATTTTATAATATGGTGCACATTTCCAAATACTTGTAGAAACTTATTTCTCATGTGAATTATGCAAATATATCATTTTGTAACAACGCACCAATATGCATTGTCTTATAAAATATCTAGCAGCCTGATCCTAAACCACTTATGGATAGGATTAAGAGATCTAACAGCATAAAGTTCCTGTCATAGCTATGAGATAGTAACAATACACAATGTGTTGCACTCTAAACATTCACTTATTTATAGAGCAAGCCCAAAGGTATACAACTCTTTTAGATATTGGGGCTTTAAGGTTGATGCTAGTTTGTCAAAGATCTAGTCGCATGAGTCACTTTTATATGGTTTTATTTTCACATAACTAACTTGCTACATAAAAAGCACAATACATTGGTCTTATTGATGAGACCCAAGCTTGCTCCCCTGCCCTACCACATATAGACCACATTTTAAAAACCCGCCCTGAAAGGCCATCTCTAAAAGTTAAAGCTAGAGATTGTTTTCTAATCCTGCCTTTTAGAAATACCAAACCAAAGCAGAATTCTTTTACTGAACATTGTAAGAGCAGGAGTTAATTGCTACATTTATCTTGTTCCCACTATCAATGAATGTCAATTCTAGAATGCAATGGTTTATTAGCTGGTACTTTTTCATTTGTAATACTTCAAACAGAACACCTACTTATAACAAATTTTCTCCTGACCATGTTAGACCTAATGTTTATGACTGTGTCCCAAAGTTCCAAAGTTAAGTTATGGGTATAACATAAAACTATTAAAACAAAATGGCCCTCTATGTATCATTAAAAAAAAATTCATTTTGGAATATAATAGTAACTTCAGGAAAGTTGTTTGGGGTATTTAAATTTATGCAAATACTGTACTATATATATGTACCACATTGCCAATTACAATTCCATGTATACTAGACTAGCTCCTGAGTCTTAAGTACTTAATCGTAACTATTCACATAAATATTCATAAACTACTATTGTCACATTCTCCCTGAAGTATACTTACAAATATGTTCAACATCTGAAGTACTGGTTATTTACTAAAAAATGGCTTTCTTAAGATGCTCAACTGTTAGTTTTAAGCATAATTTCATCTTGTATCTTAAGAGTTCTGATAAACTTTCATTACAGAGTTTGACATTACTCTATAGATATTATCAAGATGTGTTCTCTTTAAATTAGAATGGAAGCCAAGAATTTCTACTTTATGAAGAAAAACTTTCTATTAAAAACTTGTCTGCATGGCAATTATATGTTCTGTTGCTCTGTGGAGTCAAGAAAGGTAAAATTCTTGGCAAAGTAAAATAGTGTATGTGTAAGCATAATTGCTAAAGTGTTTCTTTGTAAGTAACTCCTGTCATTGAAGAACTGAATTATAATTTATTGATTTATTTACTGGACAAGAGTAGTAGACTAGCAACAGGAGAGAATAAGTACAAGAATCTCCCCTCTCCCCCACAAGAGTATAGTATGTTGGTTAGATGCTAAATTGGCAAACCAATAGTTCACATTTTGGAAAATATAGGACCATATACAGAGGATGAAGCACAACATCTCACCTTTGTATAACAGTATACATTACCTATAAGGTTACTTTGTGGGTATCTGGAAATTATATATCCCATGTGAACAGTTCGGCATCATCTGGTGTATCAAAACTGCTCTCTAATTTATTTATTTAAGCAATGTAGTTGTCTGGACTAACCAGACATGTTAGATACTATACAACAAGGGATGTTTATGGAAATTCCTCTAGAGATTCACCCCTGAAAAAGTGGTTTTTTAAAATTATTATCTGGAGGGTTACATTCTGTCAGCAGCAGTAGCAGAATCTTAAAAAAATAATATTCACTTGGCAAATCCCAATGATCTTGGGAGAGATGCTATATTAGCATTATGTCTATTATTCCTCTTTTACTTAAGTCATTTTAACTTAAGCCTGGAAAATCAATAAGGAGACGAAAGAGACCATTTCAAAGTTCCAAGGCATTGGAATTACTTTCTTTTGGTGCATTTCTCTGAAGCCCTAACTAATGCCCTATCACAAATCCATTAGGATGCGTCATCATCAATAATAAAGATTCTGTGCCCCAGAGAACAGTAGTCACTGTAAATGTAATATGCCTAAGTAATATTACAATTACTTCTTAAATCTCTAGAAACCCATATATTGAATTATAAAATTGTACAGCAGCAAGGAAGAGAACGAATGCACTGCTGACTCATATTTTGAGCCTAACTGTGCGAGAGAGGTAGGTGCATGGTTACAAGTTATTCACTGGTGAAAATCGCCCAACACCTATCACGAGAGCATAGTCCAAGAAGGAGGGAACATTAAATCATACAGCAGGACTCAAAACAAAATGTAAATTCACATATACACTATGGAAAAGGGGAACATGTAAAATGCTCAGCATGGCTGGTTCTCTTGAGATGTTTTCCAAGCAACTGTTCCAGGCAAAGTAACAAAGTAAGTTGGAGAACTGAAGTCACTATGCATTTTGGTCTATTTTGAACTGCTCTAGCCTTTGTTTTTTCTATCTACAGCCTTTTAAATTACCTATTGAAAACAGAATGCTAGCTAAATTTGTAAGATGTAAAATGACAAGACAGTGCAAAATGGTTTCATTTTAAATAACTTATCAGCTTTCATTCAGAGATTTAAAGCATTTAGACTGAGAATGCAATACTAATTTAATCCCCTTTTGCTTCACTCCTTAAAGCGGAAGGCTTAACTCCAATTCATTGGTTTGTGGAAGTCTTGCATTGAAACGAAAGGAACCTATTTTTCCATCTAGGAGTGGTATGTGACACTATGGATATAAACATAGATTTTATATAGAAATCATGTTATGTTGACATTTTAACTTCACAGTCAAAATTCTTTTGCTCAAAATTGGAGCATGATTCAGCTCTGCTCTATTAAAAGAAGTCTAGACAACCAGACTTAAAATACAGCAATATTTACATAAATCGCCGCCATCCAAAAACAGAGTACACTGGAAAAACAAAACCTGTCCTATGAGAATGCTTGGGTTTAAAAACACAAGAAGGCATTTGTGCAAACTATAAATGATAATCCAGTAAGACAGATTTAAGAGCCACTCTTCATGTTAGTTGAGCTCATGTGCATGGTTTTAACAACAACAAAAATTTAAATGAAATGGTTTGGCCCAAGGTAGAACAGTTACTCTCCAAGGCTTTGGGTTGACTGGGTAAAAGTAGAAAACCACGAGGTCATGGCTGATTTTGCACTTGTCAAAGCTCCTCCAACCGACTGACCTGTTGTTTAAACGGAAAGGTTAGGGAAATTAGAGAACATACATTCATAAGTTAATTCAGAAGTAATTTCCACCAAATGGAGTGGGATTCCCACAAAAATACACAGAGATTTGCTTTGTAAGAATATTACTTCTGCCATATCTGAATCCGAATATTGGCGATCATCATGGCGATCCGCCATGATGACTGTCCTGAGAATATAATGGAGTGGCCTTGCATCTGTCTTCCGCAGAACAGCATGGCACCTGTACCACTGATCCAGTTCCGCCAGTCACTTTCTGGTCCTGAGCCCTTTTGGCATGTAAAGTCTTCCTCAGCCCCAGGCCAGGATTGATGCTGCTGCTGCCCTCCATCAATATGGATTCAAGTGGGATTTAATCCACTTGGGGGCCATCACCCTTCCCTGTGGACTTTGCCACCCAAGACTGTTAGTTTTCAGGGTTGTCAGGTTAGCTAACTGCTGCCTGATGCTCAGCATTCAGTCGCTGGTAGTAGGTTCTATTACCATAGCAAGATAACCTGGCCAGACATTACTTTTTGCTTGCATATAATTTTAGTGGACTCTGTACTGAGACAGCTAAATTAAATGTTATCTGCATCTGATCAGACTCAGGTTGGTTAATTTCTACTGTACCCTAGAAGGTCAAATAGTAAAGATGAAACTGAAGTACTTTGGACATCAAATGAGTAGAGAGGATTCACTTGAGAAAGCTTTGATGCTGGGAAAGATGGAGGGCAAAAGAAGAAGGCGGACAAAAATGAGATGGCTAGATGGTATTGTGGATGCAATGGGCACAGATCTGGGCGGGCTGAAGAGGATGGTGAAAGACAGAGACGCCTGGAGGACAATGGTCCATAGGGTTGCAAAGGGCCGGAATCGACTGTGCAACTGAACAACAAACAAAAGAATTGTAAACTGGCAGCTAAAGAGCCAAACAATGTCAGTGCTGCTTCAATTGGTGACAAGTCCCCAAAGGAAGGACATCCTCCAGTTACATTTTTTTCATCAAGGTTATTGATGCTTTGTACTTCAACTCACATCGTCAGCCCTACCAGTATGGCCAGTGATCAGAGATGATGTGAAAGCAAGGCTATGTTAATGACTGCTATAGAGTTTAAAAGGAAAAATAACCTCAGCACAAAAATTAAGCCTGATCGTTTGTACCTAGTCAGTTCAACACCCATGTCTGGCCCTTTATTTATTTATTTACTGCTCACATTTGGTATCCCGCCCCAATCGGATAGACCCGACTCTGGGAGGCTTACAGCGTAAATTACCGTCATAGGTAATCTATAGTCATAATAATATCTAAAACCTTAAAAATTCATAAAAATTTAAAAACATTAAAACAGCAAAGCAGATAAAAACAGATACAGATACAAGGGGGGGATGGCTGCCTTTAAATCAGCCATCCTAGGTGGGAACCTGCGTTCCTGGATCCCCACACTTGCCCCGCCAGCCAGGTCTTTAAGCCCTTCCAAAAGGGCAGGAGCTCCGTCTGCAGGCGCAGCTCTGTCGGGAGGAGGTTCCAAAGGGCCGGGGCGAACACAGAGAAGGCCCTCTTCCTAGTGCTAGTGAGGCGAGCCTCCCTAGCCGATGGAGTAACCAGAGAGCCCCTCCGATCCGCCCTGGTGGGACGGGCAGACGTTCTTAGGGTGACGCGGTCTCTTAGGTATCCTGGCCCACTACCATATAGGGCTTTAAAGGTAATGACCAGCACCTTGAATTGCACCCGGAGGCATACTGGCAACCAGTGCAGCTCCCGGAGCAGTGGTGAAGCCGGAGCATAACGCCCGCACCCCATCACTACCCAAGCTGCCGCATTCTGGACCAGCTGCAGCCTCCGAATGGTCACCAAGGGCAGCCCCATGTAGAGCACATTACAGAAATCAAGTCTGGAGGTGACCAAAGCATGTGTGACCATGAGCAAAGTGTCCCGGTCTAGGACGGGGCGTAACTGGCGTATTACACGAAGTTGTGCAAAAGCCCTCCTGGCCACGGCTGCCACCTGCTCTTCGAACAGTAGCCGTGAGTCCAGGAGGACCCCCAGATTATGCACCGGGTCCATTTGGGGCAGAACTGCCCCATCTAGAACCAAAGCTGGTAGCTCCCGTGATAACACAGGGCCCTAGACTGGAAGATGAAAGAGAGGGAGTGGAAAGAAAAATAACGAATAGGAGCTATAGTGTATTGCTGATCTCAGCTCACTGTCACTAGCAGACGTAATGACAAGTTAATTTTATTATCAATAAAGCTTCCTGGTCTGCTCGGCATACAGTGGATTAGTTACCTTTTCGCTATTTCTCAATTCCAAGATAGAAATGGCTGAAATCCTGATTTATACATGGTAAAAAGCAGATGCATAACACTGACACACGTCTAGCCAATTTAATTCTTGGGGACATGTGCCACTTTTGGCTTGGCACACGTTCAAGAATCCTAGTAGGGATTCTTTAATTACCAGCTCAAAGTGAGTGACTTTGAGGCACTTGACTTCCGCCTGTGTAATAAAGCAACAAGATTTCTGTCAGTATGATGGTTAAAATCTAAACTGCCTGAAAGCAACCACAAATTTAGAAAAGTTAACGCATTTGAACCATGCCGTTGTCAGTAAATGCTGGTCTGCAGCTAGAGAAATTCTTACCTACAGCTCTTCCTGTCTGTACAACATTCCGGCTAGTAGTTACCATGGCATTTCCAATCTTCTTACCCCGTTCACTATTTTGAACAGAACTAAACAAGGACAGGTAAAGTCAGCTACAAAATGCCATTTCAAAGAAATTGCAAATCTATATGAGCATCGTAAAATACACAACTGCATAAAAATGCCACATACTTAGCATAGGTTCGGTAACTTCCCCACTTTCCTTAGTAAGGTAAAGGTAAAGGTACCAAACCCCAAATTGGGCGGGGGGGGGGACACCTTAGTACACAAACTTAACACATCATTTAAAAGCATGTTCAGGCAAAATACTTACTGTGACAATCTTAACTTTACATCTGAAACTGAGTACTGGCCCTGGAATGGATGACTTAAGAAATGGTTCAGAGAAGGGAGGGAGAAAGAAAAATAGAAAAGAAAACAATGAAAATGTAATATCTTTGCTCAATAATTTCAACAAAAGCACGAACTATAAGTCACAATCCTTTTAGCAGACCACCTTAAAACATACCCTACTCATATTTTACTCTCATATTCTACATTTTAGCAAATAACACCTTTCAAAAGTTTCAGTTTAAGTGTACAAAAATTGGGGACTGATCTACCTTTGACTTTTTTTTGTCTAAACTACATCTAACCTTTCTCTTGAATGTGTTCCCCCATTTGCTGGAGTCTGCTTCTTGTCTGTCCTCTGCTATCACTGTTCTAAAGTCCATGGGCTTTTAAAGGTCCATTGCAAAGTCACACTTCTACTAACTCTAGGGTGTAGCGTATGCAGTAACAAGAAACAAGGATTCTCTACCTCCGAACAACAATTTGATATTGTTGATATGAGCTTAATAATACAGGGCTATGGAAATAAGCAACTTCCTAAGTTAGAAAGCTTCTGACTTAAAACCTCAAAATGGCAACCAATATAAAGGTCAAGGCATTATCCAGAACAAAGATACAGTAAAACACCGGATAACGATTGGATCGGATAACGCTAAAATCGCATAACGTTAAGTAATCTGGGGAGGAGAATTGGCTTGAATAACGTTAAGGTCCTATGGGATGGATCGGATAACAACCGCTAAAGCCTGTGCAGTTACAATGTATCTCTATGGAGCTTTAACGTTATCCGATCCATCCCATAGGATTTTAACATGGATCAGATAACACTAAAAATTGGATAACACCAAGACTTGTGGAACCAGGTTTTAGCGTTATCCGGTGTTTTACTGTACAGTAAAACCTTGCATAAAGAGTGCCTTGCTTAGAGAGTAACTCGCTTAAAGAGCAGAATTTTCTCTGAATGGTCGCCTCGCTTAACAAATAAAACCAACCAAAACTCACTTAACAAATCGGGGGTTGCAACACCCCCACCCCGCCAGAAGTCACAATTCGTCACTTACAATGGTGTTTCACTTAAAGAGCAAACTCGCTTAAAGAGCAATCCCTTGGAACACATTATGTTCTTTAAGCGAGGTACCACTGTATATCAAACACCAAGGATCTTGCCAGTTTTATGATGGAAATTAATTGCTTTGACTGTGTCATATTTAGACTAAATAGACTTCAGAACTTTGCACACACAAAAGAAACATCTGCAGCTTCTCTAGTAGATAGAGTGCCACATTAAATTATGAATGCAAAATGGCCTTCAGGGGAACCTAAGTTCAGAATACACAGAGGGTTACATCCAGTGATGATTCCCAACAAGAATAGATCCACTTAATCAATGAGAGTTACATAAGTATTAACTAGACTCATTCATTTATTGACTAGAGCCTAATTAGGACTAACAACTGGATTTGGCTCACACACTCTGAAGATTTGGGAGGGGAGAGATATCTTCAATAAACAGGAATGTTTTATTTCTGGGCCAGATATCCCAAGCACATCAATGTAAGATAGCCTAACAATGGTAAGACTGTCTCTGCAACTATGGTCCTTAAAATGTAAATGCCCAACAAATTAGTTTCTGAAATTACTTCCTTAATAGGAAACTTCTGATTTTAGGCCTGCATTAGAGTATCAGACAAGAAAGGATCATTTACCAAACATTACACTGCTGAATAGCTCATTGGAGTTGGCTGTGTGCCAGTATCAGTAAGGCCAAGGGTTCCCAAACTTTTTGCACCATGGGCCAGTCACGTGGTTCCTCCCACTGGAAGCGGAAGTAATGCATGCCCACAGATGTGCAAAACGCTGCCATAAACGCACCCATGGCTGTTGTACACATGTTTACAATAGCCATAGGTGCGTTTACAGCAATGTTTTGCACATGCATGGACACATTTTACTTCCACTTCAGGGAACAGCAAGGGTGCCACAGATGATTTATTTATTTATTTATTTACTCACATTTGCTATCCCGCCACAATCGGGTATACCCGACTCTGGGCAGCTTACAAGATAAAATTTGGTGCCACGGGCTGGATCCAGCCCATGGGCCATAGTTTGACCACCTCTGAGTAAGGCCAAATGAATGCTTTGTATACTTCCTATGTGGGTAATTATAGACCATCAGGAATTTTCTTTGCCATATAGTTGTCAGACTATGCTTAGGCTTCTAATACTTATCGAGTTTTTAACAAAGTGGCCCCTGAACTATGGCTGTTCCATAATACTATTTATTAATAATAATAAACGTTAGCAGCTCACTTCCAAACAAATTTCTTACCTAGGATTTACCTCTGCAAGAGCAGGATGTCTA
Organism: Furcifer pardalis; assembly: GCA_030440675.1. NCBI lineage: Eukaryota > Metazoa > Chordata > Lepidosauria > Squamata > Chamaeleonidae > Furcifer > Furcifer pardalis. The sequence goes on from CP126897.1 coordinate 56,858,179, forward strand.
TTGCTGTTCCATACTCTGTAATTGTGTGTATTCTTCCAAGCTGCTACAAAGATTGTTCCAAAATCTGACAATATTTTATCATTGTCTGAGGAATAGAAAAAGTAAACTGAGTGGATTTGCCATGCTTTACACACTATTTACATCCATACAATTTAAAAATAAAATATATGTTCTACATTGAAATGCGGAAAATATAACTCAGGATTGATATGTATACAAAAATTAAAGGAGTAACAAGGGTGAATTTCACTATAGAGGGATAGGTTCAACGTTTAAAAAATCATGACAGATTAAGTCCAACATTTAAAAAACCATGAGTCTAGAAGAATTACATCACTTAAATATTGACAAAGAAGGACCTGAAATTGTCAAAGATTTTGTATGCTTTGTATAACAAAGTACATCATACCTGGCTGTACACTAGCAGCAAGTAGTGAATGGAGATATGAACCAAACTGAGCTCGAATCCATTCATCTCCTCCTTCCCACCCAGTGCCATCTAGGAATACATCATCCCTGTTGTCAGTTACATGCTTCACCAAGAAATCTGCAAACCTAAGGTCGGCTGTGGTAGGATTCAAAATTTTCCTCAGCTCTGGATCATGGACTTGGACAAGAGCTTCCTCAATCTGTTCAGAATAATCGCAAGTTGAAAGAAAAGAGGGAAAAAAAACACATAAGCATCCAAATGTGAGTTACAGCTTTCAAAGAGCTGGGAAAGGTGGAGGGCAAAAGAAGAAGGGGGCGGCCAAAAATGAGATGGCTAGATGGTATTGTAGATGCAATGGGCACAAAAGCTGGGCAGACTGAGGAAGATAGTGGAGGACAGAGGTGCCTGGCGGGAAATGGTCCATAGGGTCACAAAGGGTTGGAATCGACTGCGACTGAACAACAAAAATTCATTTCCTTCCTACCATTAGCTAAAACGATTGTCCAAAGATGACAACCGGTGTGATACAATGGTTAGAATGCTGGACTAGGCTGTCACAAATCCAGATTCTATTTCCTACCAAGTCATGGCATCCCGGGCTTCTTTACTCCCAAATACCCCTTTGTGGCTATCTGGGATGGAAAGATGCTAAGAGAAAATGCTTGGTAGATGTTAGTCGAACAGATCCAGCTGGATTGCTGGTAGCAGCATAGAGAGCAGCCAAGGAAGTTGACATCAATATACTGAGCTACTGTACATATAAAAAGGAAAAGCGATGGAATCTTGTAACAAGCTGACACTCAAGACAGTTTTTTCTATTAGGTTTGTTTGACTGAAGATTCATTCATTTTATTTTGGTACTTGAACACTACTCAAGTACATGCTTCCAAACATTTTTAAAAAATCTATGTCCTGTTTGTATGATTAAGAATCAGTCATGATCTGTTACAGTTGTGTCAAATCTAAAAGATGGATAAACAATGTTAAGTTTTAGGAAGTTTGTCATCTCTCCGCCTTACAGTTACAAAACTGGCACGTTTTAGCAGAATCATGCTCTCTCTTGTGTGTGTGTGTGCACATGAGTATGTGAAGAAATATGAAATAAAGCTATTACTGTACACACTCGAGTATAAGCCTAGTTTTAAAGTCCCAAAAATGAGCCCCAAAAAGGGGAAACGGCTTATACTCAGGTCAAGACCACATCGGATTGAGACGTGCCAAAAATTTAATTAATTTTACCATATTTTCATGTATTTTGATTACTGAAACTCACTAGCAGCTGCTGCATTTCACATCCTCGGCTTATACTCAGGTCAATCTATTTTCCTGGGTTTTCAGGTCAAAATTAGGTACCTTGGCTTGTATTTGTGTCAGCTCCCTTGTCTCATCCCTTCCAGAAGGTTTCTCATTCCTTGGCCTTTCATGGCAACCCCCTCCCACCATTTCTTCTTCTGCCAGCTCCAGTGGAGCTGATCATTTTATTTTCAGTGGTGTGGTAACCATCTAGGGCAGTAATGGCAAACCTTGGTACTCCAGGTGTTCTTGAACTTCAACTCCCAGAAGCCCTCATCAGCAAGAGTGCTGACTTGGGCATCTGGGAATTGATGCCCAAGAAGACCTGGAGTGCCAATGTTCACCATCACTGATCTAGGAATAGGGAGACTCTGGGAATATCACCCAGTGGATGACTAGTATGGAAGGTGCAGGAGATACCGTATATACTCGAGTATAAGCTGAGGTTTTTTTTAGCCCCAGCTTATACTCTGGTTAATCTATTTTCCTGGGTTTCCAGATCAAAATTAGGTACCTCGGCTTATATTCGAGTACAGTAATACCCCGGATAACGATTGCATCGGATAACGCTAAAACCGCATAACGACGACAAATTTGGGGGGAAGATTTGTACCAGATAACGTTCTTTTTAGCGTTATCCGATACAGTCGTTCTTAACAGCAGGGTGGCTGGCTTCGTTCAGCTTCCCAGCCACCCTGCAGCTACGGAGGCAGGGGTGGGGAGGCTGGAAAGCTGACGGGGGGCTCCCCCGTCGGCTTCCCCAGCCACCCCACAGCTGCGGAGGCAAGGGCGGGTGGCTAGGGAAGCCGACAGGGAGTCCCCGTCAGCTTCCCCAGCCACCCTGCAGCTGTAGATCGGGTCCTCTGATCTCTCTGGAGCAGGCAGGGGACACGATCCAAGCTGTTTCTGGGCTTCCCCGACGTCCTCAGCCAGTGCAGCAAGCCAAAAAGTCAGGGTTCGAATCCTGACGTTTTGGCTTGCCGCACTGGCTGAGGACGTCGGGGAAGCCCAGAAACAGCTTGGATTGGGTCTCCCCACCTCCCTGGACCCGGCCGGGGGGGGGGGGTCAGAAACCCCAAAATTGGTAAAAAAACAGACTTTTTTTAAAACGAATTTTGGGGTCTCTGACCCCCCTGCCGGGTCCAGGGAGGTGGGCAGACCCGATCCAAGCTGTTTCTGGGCTTCCCCGATGTCCTCAGCCAGTGCAGCAAGCCAAAACGTCAGGGTTCAAATCCCGACATTCTGGCTTGCTGCAGCCTCCAGGGAAACAGGGCTTTTTTTAACGTTGTGTGATCAATGCATCGCACAACGTTAAAAACTGGATAACGACGAGACTTGTGGAACCAAGTCTCAACGTTATCCGGGGTACTAGTGTATATACAGTAGCTTCCAACTGTGACTTACTAGGACCCGCTTTACAGGAGGGAGAAGAGGACAGGGAAGGAGAATGGTGTGGGGTGGAGTAGCTGGGCATTTCTACTGGTTAGAATGTAAAAGCCTTCCCCCATCAGCTTCTTATTGCACCTAGTATGTATTTTCTCTCACTGCTCTAAACAGGTTCATAATGAAACAGGAATCATTTTAAAAGAAGATATCTATCTATCTATAAGAGAATATTAATACCTCTACAACTGCATCACTTAGATGCTTCTGCTGGCGAAAGAGGATGTTGGTGGCTCCTGCAACAAAACCACGAATGCTTACATCAGAGAGGAGATGGTGCTGTTGTAGGGCCATGTACGGCAAACAAAGGTACCCCTGGAACAGAAAGTGGAGGACAACAATTGTGGGTGGAAAACTAAGCATAAGGAAGTGATGCTTTAAACAGTGGTACCTCGCGTTTACAAATTTAATGCGTTCCAAGGCATTTTTCATGTTATGAAAAATGTGTAACTCGAATTTCCCATAGGAATGCACTGAAAACCAAAATTCATAACTTGAAACATGGTTTCCCATAGGAATGCATTGAAAACCAATTAATCTGTTCCGGAAAAATCCGTAACTCGAGCCATTATTTTCAACTGCTTTTCATTTGTACTGTGAAAATTTTGTAACTTCAACCATTTGTACCACTGTACTTCAAAACTCTAACAAGCATCAGAAATTGTTATTGATTTCAGTGAAGCAATGTTAAAAGTGTTTTAATTTTTTTAAATGAACTTTTAAGGTTTTAGATATTGATATGATTATAGTTTATCCATGATGGTAATTTACGCTGTAAGCCGCCCAGAGTCGGGTCTACCTGATTGGGGCGGGATACCAAATGTGAGCAATAAATAAAATAAATAAATAAAAGTAAGCAAGCTGTAAGTTTGTTGGGTGAGTTCAGATCTATTGATAATCCAATTGCATGGCACAGGATGAAGGAGTCTTCTGCATATGCAATCCATCTCCCCTTTCTCACATGAAATTATTCCACCCACACTTCTTATTTAGCACAGTTACATCTGAACTAGATCTGCTGTGAGAATGAGAACACATTGATCTGACCACAATCCAGTTACCATGACTTTTAGAGTCTGTACATCCAAAGACACTTAATTACAACACTGGCAAGACAGTTTAACTGTTAAATGTATAAGAAAATATGACCACTACAACAGCCTCTGCTTTATAACTGCCACTCACAATAATACTGAGAATCAAGACATGGAAAACTCTGGTGTAACCAACTATTTCAAAGTCATCATGGTGGTAATGGAGGTAAAGGATCAGTAGTAAATGTGAGGAACCATAGAAGTATCACGGAAAATCACTCTAATGAAACAGTGTTACCCTATAAACACTGAATTTATAGAAACCAAGAGGCTTTTCACTTAGAGATTGTTTTCAAAGAAGGAATCAGCCTGCATAAAGGAAAGCAATCACACTTATATATCACCCCTTAGTGCACTCTCTGGGTGGTTTGCAAGTTAATTAGCATTTTGCCCCCCAAACGCTGGGTACTCAATTTACCGACCTTGGAAGGATGGAAGGCTGAGTCAACCGTGAGTACTGGTCAGGATCGAACTCATAGCCTTTTGGTTGCAGTACAGTAGTTTAACCACTGTACCACCAGGGCTCCTAAGCATATTCATATAAAAGCATATTCAGACAAAAATCTAAACAAGTATCCACAAAAGCTCTCACTAAAATGTAACATAGTTTTTATGTCACCCGTTTTGTTTTTTTCTAAATATTCGGGCTGATGGCATTACAAAATCTAGATTAAAGATGGTTATGTTTCCTGTACTTTACAGACTTTCTATTTTTATGCCACAAATTGTACCAGTACTTTCCAAGAATGTTTACTATTTTTAAAGAGTCTTTGTTCAGTTGTTTTCATGCAGTGATGGGCACCAGCCGGTTCGGACTGCATCGCACGAACCGGTAGTAAAACTGGCTGGCCCCGCCCACATCCTCCTTGGAGATGAACCGCTCCATTTCCCCTTTTCTTCCAAAGCTTTTCCGGGGCCCTGTTTCACCTCAAAGCGCCTCCCCAGCCATTCTGGAGGGGCTGGGGAGGCACATCAGGCTGAAACAGAGCCCTAGAAAAGCCTTGGATGAAGGGGGAGATGGCTTCGGAGGTTCACTATAGACCAAAGAAAATAGAAGAAGCTTCTATTTTCATAGCTCTATAGCGAAGAACAGTTACATGGCTAACAGGCCATGCCCACCAAGTCACATGGCCATGCCCAGAATGTGGTAGGAAATTTTTTTGATGCCCACCACTGCTTTCATGTAAATTACACAAAATTTAAAGGGTTTTGTTAAAAGTGCATTTGTTTTAAATTATACATAGAATCAGGCCTCCAAACATTAAATATTACCATCACTCTCTTCACAGCTGCTTCTCATATAGAGTTGAGAAGACTGTGTGTGCTTGAGCATCCTTTTCTTCTTCCACACGTTTATATTTTCCTTTCATCCCAACAAGTTAAAAATATTGTTTATTCTCAGACTTCCAGAAAATGATGCTCTGATTTGATTTTCCTTCACCACATTACAAATGTGTGTCTGCATGGCTTGTCAACAGCTGTAAGTAAGCACAAGTCACTGATTCTATATAATATAAAACAATTGCACTTTCAACAAAATCCTTTAAATTACAAATGGGGTGATATGCCTAACTCAGTCAAGATGTTGTGACCCAGATCCATGACAGTCACTGTGCAGAAATGAAACTATGAAGAAAATATAAACAAAGAGAAGGGCATAACTTCCCAAATTCACATTTATCTCACTTATAAATTATTATAAAAACGAATTACCTTGGTGAAGACAGCTAATGGCATGCCGTACTGATCCTCCTCCAAACCAGATACAAGTCCAGGAATGAGCACTGCATGTCCTGAATTAGGCTGCGGCTGTACAGTAATTGGGATACTTTCTGAGACTGCTGATTCTTTTGGAAAAATTTCACTATGTCCTGCTACGGCAGCAATTTCGTGTTCTCCTTCTTTCAAACTGGGATCCTCTAGGACACTAGGGTCTAAGGTTTCCCAGTCACTCTCAGATGACTCTGGAGAAGTGCGTGAAGGAGGTTTCAAATGCTGCTCACTGTCTTTGGAGGCCTGCATTTCGCCATGATTATCCTGAGTCTGGAATGAAGGCACATCTACCTTCTGAGGAGCAGCTTCCTGAGTTCTTGACAACTCTTGACCTTCTTCAACTGCTCCAACATCTGTATTTGAAAGTGCCACAGCAGACAGAGAAACATAATAATCCGGAGGCAGAGCTTCCTGCTGGCCAACGTCCTCTGATATGCTTTTTCTTGGTCGATACTGTGAACAGTCAGTAAGACCATGCTCTATCATACCTAGAAATCATAAACATTTGAGCACGGCATCATGGGAAATTAGTTTAGCAATACACAATATATTGCATTGAAAAAATATTGGAACGTCATATTTGAAGGATCCCCTTGGCTTAAACAAGACTGAAAACGTTTACGGAAGACAGAGTGTTGCAGATTTCTTTTATCCTTATTAAATTGACATTTGCATTTATTTTTATTTCATTATCATTACCTGCCTTGAGCACCAATTTTAACAGACAAGTAGGATATTGAATGATCGAACTATATTATTCAAATTATATTCGTACTAGTGATCTTTTAGAACCGCTTAAGATAGTGGCTGAAATCCAATTGTTTAGCACAGTAAGTTGCACTAGAATCAGTGAGGATTTGGTAAATGATCTTCTCTATTCGTTCTGCTGATTCAAATGGGCCTACTCTAGTTGCCATTTAATATCTTATAGCTCAATGAGTGAGTAAGGAGTGCGACTCCCCACAAAAAGAGCCAATTATATAGCTTTGGGTCCAAGAAGAAGAAAATAGTAAACTACATTGAAACAGTTGTGCCTAGAAAACCCTGGAAACGATTGCTTGATAGTACAGAGCTGACTAATTTATATGTACAGTGGAATCCCGCATAAGGAACGCTCCGTTTAATGAAAAAATTGTACAACAAAGCATTTGTTATGCAAAGGCGATACCCTGCATAGCGAATTTTTTTACACATTGTGCGGGGTTTCTGCTAAGTGGGATATACCCGTTTACAGAAACCCCGTATAACATTTTTCCATTATGTGGGGGATCTCCTGTTTGATCCGCATAGCGCAAAAAACTGCATAGCGAAGAGCTCTGAATCAGTTGGGATTTGGTGGGTCACATGCTCCCTAACTTCCATTAGTTCAATGGGTCTACTACAGGATTCAGCCAATAAAATCCATTAATGACTCTAACTTCCTATTTTAACTGTTGATATTTGTACATGTGAATAACTGGCCCATTTTATGTGGGTTGTTCAGGGGGATTGGAGTATATGTGTTACTGCTAAAAACTATTTTAAATATGTCTACAAAATAATAATAATAAAAGTACTGCAGATTACCAGGAAACAGTGATAAGACAGTCATTAGTGTTCCCACCAGTCTATTCACTGGAGAGATATAAAACATAACCTGCAAGGAGAAAAGAAAGAAAAACAATTAAAAACTTGCAAGAAGTTATAAATTATCATCTCTTTCTGGTAATGTTTTAATGTTGTTACTATTTGACTACTAAGTGAACTGTCCATAATGGTGAATTTTCACTAGATGGATAGTATACAAATACAATACAAATACAAATACTTCCCTTGGCAGTAGGAGGGTGTTTGGAGCATTTCCACTCCATTTTTGGAAATTTTCATCGCATTTTGGTACCTTCAGAAGCTTTTCCCACAACCAGGAAGTAACAAAATTTTTCCCTTCCCCTCAACAGCTGATCGTCGGGACTAGTTCTGCAATTACGAGAGCCAGTCACTAGAAGATGCTGTCAGAAATGTGCGGAATATGCATTGAAATGCATTAAAAACCTTCCGGAGCTCAGAAAATAGTGGGGGGAAACATCTTTTATCTGTTCAAAACTCTTTCTAAAGTGCACTTCGGAATTTTTCACCATGTTTTCACCACATTAGAAAGAGTTTTGAACAGAAAAAACACATTTTGTTGGTTTTTTTCTGAGCTCTGGAACCCATTATTTCATTTTCAATGCATTCCTATGGAAAATCGCATTTTGAGATACAATTTTTGAAGATACCAACAACCTCAAGGAACAAATTAACTTCGTATCTTGAGATATTGCTGTATATAAAATAAAATGAGTGATAGGCATACAGCATCAGATTCATTCCATGATTTATTTTTAACTAAGTAGAGTTACTACAGATGTCTAAGCTAAGATAGCAAGTTATAACACTTAGAATTCCTAATTGTTGCAGTTCTTTCTATAGCATAAGCTTCAACTTTCATTAACCAAACTCAGCTACCTTCTTATTTTGCAAACACCTTTTCCTTTCTACACTTGTTTGCTACTTTTCTCTTTTCTGTTCAAGAGAAATACCCTGTAGACATTTAATGTTTTCTAACCAAGAAATGTGCTACAGTCACCTATGTATATTTGTGTTTCTGTGTATATATTGACATGCCACACCTTTAGCAAATTCCATTAACATTTGCCATGATTATCTGCTACTAATGAAAACATTTTTAAAAACCCAGACGAACAGAATACCAATCACTCTGTAATAACTAATGGCCTCTATGGTGCTGTGCATTTCACCTACATATGTCTGTAATAGATTTTATATTAAAATACACAGTTTATCAAATCCAGATCAAGTGTTCTGTTGGAATGGGGGGAAAGGAAGGGTTTTACCTTTTTCTCAAGAAGAATCAGTTTAAAAAGAATCAACACCTTCAAAATAAAAACATATATATCTTTAAAAAGCAATAATAAGTGCACACATCAATTTTTAAATATAATTTCATTTATTTCATAAGCATATAATACAGATCTAATCAATTATGTAATTTTTATTCATTTATATTTGTGAGTGGCTTTTCCATTAAAACTCTCAGAGTGGTTAAAAAGGAATAAGAGGTAAAACAGTTTAAAAATAGCACTTAAAATTAAAAAATTATTAACATGTATTTTTGTATGGAGCTTTTCCCCTGGTTTGTTTTTAATCAAAAAACAGCCCACACAAGGAAATAAAAGAAATAAGAAAACTTTAATGTTATTTTGGTGGACACTGTATTGCTTGCTGACTTTTTACATGCTTACTGTATTTATTCTAATGTGATTTTAGTGTGTTGTACTTATTTGTATGCTTTTATTTGGTTGTTCACCACCCTGTGTGGCCTTCAGCCAGAAAGGTGGTACAGTAATACCTCTAACGTTTACCTCGGATAACGCTAAAATCGCATAACGTTAAGTAATCGGTGGTGGTGGGGAGGGAGAATTGGATTGAATAACATTAAGGTCCTATGGCATGGATCGGATAACAACCACTAAAGCCTGTGCGGTTACAATGTATCTCTATGGAGCATTAACGTTATCCGATGCATCCCATAGGATTTTAACATGCATCAGATAACACTAAAAATCGGATAACACTAAGACTTGTGGAACCAAGTTTTAGCGTTATCCGAGGTATTACTGTATATAAGTTTAAATAAGTAAGAAACAAGAAAGAACGTTGGAACAGACTCAGAACCACAGATGCCAAATAAGAGTCAGATAGCCAGGCATATCAAAATAGGTAAAAGGCCTGCCAGAAAGCTATGTAACCTCTGAAGGTGAAGACTCTGCGAGATGGGCACTGTAATAGAGAAATCCCTTTCTAGTGTCCCTGACAGTCTCTTCTTCCTTGAAATCCAGTTACGCAAGAGGGTCTTCCAGCTGTTGATGGACGGGAACAGATGAGATAAGACAGCCCTTTAGGTACCTTAGAACAATAGTCAGCATATTGAACTAGATCTAGTAATGGACCAATAGCCAATGACACTGGATAAAAGGAGCTGTGCTTCCTCAAAAGGACTGAATATGATGAGATGTTTCACTGTAGAATCTTTCAGGGTGCTTTTTAAAATAGCAACACCTGGCAGAACACATTGCACAGACCTGTCTCAAAGCAATTAAATACTACAGCCTCAATCTGATCCACCTGCTACAGAAATAACCATAATTGCTGTACAAGCCTGAACTGAAGAAAAGAACTCCTGGTCACAGCTAAGCTACCACCTGCATATGGAAGAAAGAGGACAGGTCTTAAGAATGCTCCCAGAATGCAAACCTGATTCTTCCAAAGACTCCATCCAGAGCAACCCAATAACCTGTCCTTGGATCAACCATCCTGCTGGCATCCTGCTGTAGTTAAATCTGTACTTCCTGCAGGGAATCTTTTTCCACTGGGTGTCTGACAGGGCCACCACCAGCATGAATATCAGGAGTACATTTCCCAAACTTTGGGTTTTGGACTTCAATTCCCAGAAGCCTAAAGTCAATCCCCCAAAGCACTGATCAGCCAATGTACTGACTTAGGCTTCTGGGAATTGAAGTCCACCAGTGTTCTGCAGTGGCTTAAGTGGCTAAGAAACTAACTGAAAGGTGGGAGGTCAGCACTTTAATTCCTGAGTACTGCAGGATGGAATGAGTTCCTGTCTTTGTCCCAGCTCTTGCCAACCTAGCAGTTTGAAAGCAAGAAATTGCAAGTAGATAAATAGAGACCACTTCGGTGGGAAGAAAAACAGCATTTCATATGCTCTAGTCCATACATTCCATATGTGTCTAGTCATGCCTGCCACATGACCATGGAAATGTCTGCAGAAGCAGACAGCACTGGCTCTTTGGCTTTGAAACAGAGATGAGCACTGAACCCTAGAGTTGTATATGACTGACTTTCGAGCAAGGGAAACCTTTACCTTTTAGTGTTCCATGGAACATAGTTTGGGAAACGCTGATAGAGACAGGGTTTAACATCACATCCCCAAACATCTCTCTTAACTGCCTTGCTACCAAGGTCTGCCTTGGAATTTCTTATATAAAAAGATTAGAAAATGTTGTATGTAGAAAATGTAAATTAGAATTTGCATTTAGATTAGGAATAAACTGGCAATCAATGAAGATGACTGAATGTCAGAGTAATGTGCTTTGATCTACATGCTTTAGTCAACAATTTAGCAATCATTTTTTGAACACTCTGTATCTTCTGAACTGCATAGACTGTGTTATGATATTATGATTTTGCAAAGACATGCATGCATGATAGCAGACAAGTCCAGGAAACGTTAATGAAAACATTTTATGTGATTCGAGGTTTGGCATAGTATATATCGTAAATACATACAAAGGAATATTCATTTATAAAGCTTCTTCATGGAAGCATCTCAGTGGGCAAATGGGAAACATGATTAGGATTATGTACCTATACATTTGAGATTTACAGAGCTTCAAGTTTAATTTTTATACCTAAAACTCTTGTTCACACTATATGGTTGAACATATGACATGTACAGTAATACCTCCGATAACGTTTACCTCGGATAACGCTAAAATTGCATAACGTTAAGTAATCTGGGGAGGAGAATTGAATCGAATAACGTTAAGGTCCTATGGGATGGATTGGATAACAACCGCTAAAGCCTGTGCGGTTACAATGTATCTCTATGGAGCTTTAACGTTATCCGATCCATCCCATAGGATTTTAACATGCATCGGATAACACTAAAAATCGGATAACACCAAGACTTGTGGAACCAAGTCTTAGCTTTATCTGAGGTATTACTGTACTACAAAGGTGTCAAGACAGAAATCACCAGCATGTGTACTTAAAGGCACTTTTCATAGTAATATCTTGAATCATTTGGATGATCATATACAGTACACTGTTTTGGATGAGAACAAATATTTAGGAGTCCTTATTAACAGTGTTGAAGATTCCAACGCCATCCCCACTAGAGACAGCGTAAAACTACCCATGAGGTGGAAAACACAGGATAGTATGTAGCCATTGGAAATATTATAATTCTTTTAAAAACAGACTATAGCTTAAAGGAGGACATTAACAATGGGTCTATTTGGATTTTTACAGGTAGAGTTAGGTATGATGAGGGAAGGTTAGCTGGTCATTACAAGAGATCAAAGGCTAGATGCTTAGTATCTATTATGTGTTCCAGCTCTCCTTCCCACAAAGAAGTGCAAGGTAATCAGCTCAACCATAATCCCTCTGGCCTATCCCTGTTGTTGCTTGATGCCAAGTTGACCCAGAATAAATTTATTTGATTCATGATTTAATCTTCAATGAAAGGGCAAACCTGGCATGCGTAACTAAAACATGGATGGAGGTGGAAGGAGGTGGTGTCTTTGCTGAGGTCTGTCCACAAATATATTCCAGCCAACACCAGGGCAAGTCAGATGAGAGAGAGAGAGAGAGAGAGAGAGAGAGAGAGAGAGAGAGAGAGAGAGAGAGAGAGTGTGTGTGTGTGTGTGTGTGTGTGTGTTGTGACTGCTTACAGGAAAGCCATCAAGGTCTGCAGGCTCTCTGCTGGTTCAGTTGTGGGGCCTGGACTGCCTCTTAAATGGTTCCAGGTGGCGCTTTTTGGGCTATGTATGTTCTTGGACTACAATTCCCAGAAGCCCTAGCAGGAGTGGGCACCAGCATCCACCAGGGAGCGGCAATATATATACAGTACAGTAAAACCTCAGATAACACTAAAACCTGGTTCCACAAGTCTTGGTGTTATACGATTTTTAGTGTTATCTGATGCATGTTAAAATCCTATGGGATCCATAGAGATACATTGTAACCACACAGGCTTTAGTGGTTGTTATCTGAAGCATCCCATAGGATCTTAATGTTATCCGATGCAATTCTTCCCCCCAGATTCCTTAATGTTATGCGATTTTAGTGTTATTCGATACTAATGTTATATGAGGTATTACTGTATGAGGTTTTTAAAGGTGGCCTTTTAAAACGTTCTCCCCCCTGATAGGGGAGTCTAATATGAACATTTAATTGGGTTATTAATAATTGCTTGTCTGTTTCTTATACTGTATATACTCGACTAGAAGTCATCCCGAATATAAGTTGAGGTACCTAATTTGGACCTCTAAGGCTAAGAAAATAAATTGACCCAAGTATAAGTTGGGGGTGGTAAGTACAGCAGCTGCTAGCGAGTTTTAATAATTAAAATACATGAAAGTATGGTAAAATTAATTAATCTAAACATTTGTTTGGTTATGTTTTTGATTTTTTATGGTAGTGCTAGTGATTTTTTTTACTTTATATTTGAATTTGACCCACTGCTGTTTTGGGACCCTCGGGATCATTGACCCGAGTATAAGTCGAGTCCACTTTTTGGACCTCATATTGGAGGCTAAAAAACTAGACTTATACTTGAGTATATACAGTATTTTTCAATGTTGTTGTTTGTGGATGATTGATGGGATTGTTGTCTGTATTCCACTATCCAGAGTGCCTGTCACTAAATCGGGCAGTATATAAATGCCGCAAAATAAATAAGTTACTTTTATTTTTTGCATTCTGTGCGCTCCGGTGTCTAGTCTTGCCTGCCACATGACCACGGAAACATCTGCAGAAGCAGACAGCGCTGGCTCTTTGGCTTTGAAACAGAGATGAGTATTAAACCCTAGAGTTGGATACAACTGGCTTTCGAGCAAGGGAAACCTTTACCTTTACTCAGTGGTGGGTTGTCAAATTTTCCGCTACCCCACTGTGATGTCATGATGTCATGAGCAGAGCGAAAAAATAAAAATAAATAAAAATGTCTGCACGTGCGTCAAACCTCTGTTTGACGAATGGACAGTTCTTTTTTTTAGTGTGCATGTGTCAAACCTCTATTTGACGCATGCACACTAAAAAATAGAACTGTGCATGCATCAAACGGAGGTTTGATGCATGCGCAGTTCTGGGCAGCCATTTTGGCTGCCTGGAAATACATTTCTGGAGGGGGGCCAGAGAGGCGACCGAACCAGTTGCCCAGGGGTTTACCACCACCCTGGCAACCCCTCCTGATGGGGTGCTACCGGTTCGGGCAAACCAGTCCGAACCGGTAACATCCCATCACTGCCTTTACCTAAAGTAGAAGCACAATATATTATCTGTGGACATTACTCAGAAACATAACATAAACATACGTACCTTATGTTTAAATTGAAGGACAAGATCTCGTGGTGACAGACCTAAAATACCAAAACAAAACAGCACATCTTAATATGACCTATAAGGATATGTGTAGGAGATAAAAGTTAGATATGTTCCTATCTAGAAAATATGCTGGCAGTATGATTACAAGAGTTTGTTGTAATTTAGCAAAAATATTGTTATAGAAAATGTTCATCTACTTGGCTCAGAGTAGCTGTCTTTTCCCATGAAACAGAGAGAACAAGAAAAGGGAAGTTCTTGGTCTGCTCCAACCATTGTTTCTGAATAAATGTCATTTTGAGAAAACAAATGAGCAGCTAGCTCTACCACTGATCAACTGAAACCCAAAAATCCTCTATAAAAGGAGAAAATCTCAGGGTTTGCTTGGTAATTGGCTAGTCCCCCTGATTGAAGGGAAAGATAATCATAATAATTAGTGAGTTACTAAACTTCACTGGCTTGACATTGTTCTTTATACATGGGGTTCTTGTAAGTGAAAATGTAGCAATTATGTCATTTGGTCAATGTTACTCACCAAGAAAAACTTGTGATCCTTCCAATGAACTTCCTCCTAGTGAGCTATTCATATGCTCGTAAAGTTCCTAAAGTACAACAAAATTTTCAAAGCATTAATATCATTTTATAGAGCTAATTTCGAGAAAAATAAACTAAACGGGTTTTCTTCATTATACAAAATTTTAGGATTTACATACTGAAAATTTACCTTGAGAATTGATATTTGTGAGAAGTCTTTTTCTTCAAAATAGGCATGTGTAATAAGCTGCAGTTTAGCCTGGAGTAGCCCATACAGAGGCTTACAAGAAAAACAACACAATATTACTTCAAGGAAGGAAAACAGCCTAGATACAGTGATGGTGAACCTTGATGGTGATCACCAGAAGTGAAGACTTGGGCTTTTGGTAATTGAAGTCCAAGAACACTTAGAGTGCCAAGAATATTTAACTTTGTAGTCCAGATCACACGTGCCATTTCTAGTTATGACCTATATTCTTCAAAAGAAAATATAGTAGAACCCCGCATAACAAAAAAACTCAGTTCCATGGAGCTCTTCGTTATGTGGATTTTTTCGTTATGCGAAGCACTATTGGCGGTACCCCGCATGATGGAAAAAAATGTTCGTTAACCAGGGTTCCCACTGAGCGGGTATACCCCGGCTACCAAAAACCCATCACAACGAACGTTCCCCCCCCCCCCCCCGGTTATGTCGGGTCTCGCCCCTGCATAACGATCGCTTCGTTATGTGAATTTTTCGCTAAGCGAAGCGTTCGTTATGTGGGATTCCACCGTACTGGTAACAGTCAATGTATAAAAACTGGGTGTAGCAAACAGTAAATCTGTTCAGCACTATTCTTCTTCAACACATCACTGGTCCCCATCCAGTGACAGATCTGTGTTCCCTTTTGTAGTATACAGTCAAACCTCGCATAAAGAGCGCTTTGCTTAAAGAATAATTCGCTTAAAGAGCAGAATTTTCTTTGAATGTTCGCTTCACTTAACAAATAAAACCAACCAAAAACTCATTTAACAAATAAATTGGGGTTCACAATCCCCCCCCACACACACAATCAGTCACTTACAATGGTGTTTCGCTTAAAGAGCAAACTCACTTAAAGAGCAATCCTGTGGAACGCATTATGATCTTTAAGCGAGGTACAAATGTATTATTATTCAATGTTTCAGATAGTTATAGCAAATGCAAATGAGTTAAATCTAATTCCATTTTATTTTTGATTTGACACAGTGTAATGATTATTTCTGGTTTACCAAGGCTTTATGCTATAAACAAGGGTTCCCTATCAGATAGTTGTTACATCAGTTTTCTTTAAGAAGCATGCAAATATGAGAGTTACAGTTGCCCAAAAGCTTTCATCTCAGGAGATTACCAACAGTATTTCTCTGAAGATACTTTTTTGAAAGGATGCCTTTATCTCAGATTTCAAAACTAATGCAGCTTTTAAATATTTATTATAAAATAAACATTAGGAAAAGAAGCTGTTTCCAGGAATATTACTGTTTCTTACCAGCTGACATAGAACACAGACACTTTTCTGAACTGTTTCTCTGGTAATATCTGCTTGCCGTACTTTCAGTGCCTTAAAAGAAGATAAAGATTGAATATACTTTTCACCATCCTTTTATCTTTTTTTTAAAAAACTTAAAACTCAAGTAGTCTTTTCCAGGACTGCGGTGGCTTAAGTGGTTCAGATGCTGAACTTGACAACCAGAAAGTCGGCAGGTCAGCAGTTCTAGACCCAAGTGCTGTACAATGGAGTGAGCGTCCATCTCTGTCCCAGCTCCTGCCAACCTAGCAGTTTGAAAGCAAGAAACTGCAAGTAGATAAATAGGGACCACTTCAGTGGGAAGGTAACAGCATTCCGTGTGTCTAGTCATGCCTGCCACATGACCATGGATACATCTGCAGAAGCAGACACCGCTGGCTCTTCGGCTTTGAAACAGAGATGAGCACTAAACCCTAAAGTTGGATACAACTGGCTTTTGAGCAAGGGAAACCTTTACCTTTACTATCTATCTATCTTTAAACTGCTGCAGTGTTTTTGTTTTTCTGTGTATATACACACACACACACACACTGCAGCACTTGATAGATAGATAGATAGATAGATAGATAGATAGATAGATAGATAGATAGATAGATAGAGTGGTGGGCTCAAAAAAAATTACTACCACAGTATGCTGTAGTGTGGTATGGTGGGTGTGGCCAGGGGGAAAGCCCTGCATTGCACCCGAATTAGGACTACAGTACTTTATTTCAAAACTTGGATGGGTGGTGCCAGCCAGAATTTCTGGCGCACTGGTGCAAACCTGCTGATGCCCACCACTGGACAGACAGACAGACAGACAGATAGAAAGAAAGAAAGAAAGAAAAGGTTTCCCTTGCTCGAAAGACAGTAGTATCCGACTCTAGAGTTCAGTGCTCATCTCTGTTTCACAGCCGAAGAGCCAGCGCTGTCTGCTTTGTTTGTTTCTGTGGTCATATGGCATGATAACATAAACAAAAAACTGCAGCACTTTAAAGACTAACTACTATATTTTTAATGTTAGCTTTCGTGGATCAAGTCCACTGATATATAAGACAAGCTCCGGTGATATAGAATATATAGTATTAAGCATCTCAGCCAGCAGCGACTGTTTCTCTACCACATTGAACCTTGGAGGGTGAAGCGCAGCTAACTGTGGTGCAGTTAAGCAAAGAGAAGTGGTAAAAGGAGGGAAAGAGCTGGGCGTGGGAACATCCCGAGAAGAGAAGCCAAAGAAGGGAAAGCGAGAGGATCAAAAGGTAGAAAGGTGGATGGCAAGAGAAGCAGGGACGGCAGCCTCTCCTTTTACCTTTTACTAGTACAGTAATACCTCGGATAACGTTTACCTTGGATAACGCTAAAATCGCATAACGTTGAGTAATCTGGGGATGAGAATTGGATCGAATAACGTTAAGGTCCTATGGGATGGATCGGATAACAACCGCTAAAGCCTGTGCGGTTACAATGTATCTCTATGGAGCTTTAACGTTATCCGATCCATCCCATAGGATTTTAACATGCATCGGATAACACTAAAAATCGGATAACACCAAGACTTGTGGAACCAAGTTTTAGCGTTATCCGAGGTATTACTGTATTTCCACTAAAAAAAAAAGACAAATTGTTATGCAACCCTGGCTCCCGCACAGTTTAAAAACAAAAAAACAAAACATTTCACTCATTTCCAGTATAATTACCTTAGCTTCAATCTGCCTATAGCATGAGACACCATATACTGTGCTTCGATCTCCACTTCTTGGTGGCAAGTGGAAAAACACAGTGTCTGAAAGAGAACAGAATGCCTTAATGTTTACTAACAAAGTGCCACATCAAAGCTTGAGACTTCTATGTTGTCACCCATTCTGTTGACATCCAAAAGGGCAAACTGAACATTAATGTTGGGCACTGATTAAAAAAATAGCATTGTGGCTGTCATGCAATCATACAAGAGATCAATTCATATTTTAGTTTTCTTTACATTCACACTTTTATAGTCATTAAGTGTTTGGATTTATAGATCATTTTCTCTGTAAGTTTGAGAATAGCTGTACTCAAAATGGAGACACTCTTGTGCTGGTCACATTCCATTACACCTGCTAAAGCATTAAGTCATCACATACCAAGAATGATCATGTGAGAGACCCAGACACTCTAGGTCAGGTCACCCTTAAGATAACAGAGGGGGAGTTTCCCAAAGTTACATCATCATTCCTGAGAAAGGAGATAACCTACTCTCACATAGATAAGGAGCAAATGACATCATTAAGACACCTGACAATGCAGTGCATCAAAGGAACACCTGTTCAAACTATGTAAACCCAAGTCTGGGAATGTGGTACGTCAAATAAATAGTTAGGTCATCCTCTCATACCTAGCATTCAGGAGGCAGAAGAGCACCCAAAAATCATATCAAAGAAAGGCCAATTTTGAGGTCCATCAGCCTTCTCTTGAGGAGGGCTACCATTATGTCAATTTGACCCATGACATGAATGAATTATGAAAAGCAATGCATGGGGGCTTGCTGCCCATTGCCTTATAGACATCAGGAACAGAGATGCTTTTAGGTGAGAAAATTTATTCTCTTGCTTTATTATTTTATTAGTTTGTTATGTAGTGTACAATAGATTAGTGTATTTCTTCATTATGTATCCTGCATATAAATGGATTTATACTGTACTGTCTTTTAATAAATGGAAAAAAGACACTCCAAGGTTTGGTTATTGAACTAACAAACCAAGCTACAAAGCAGAAATATCTGAATAAAGGCCTCACTAAGACTTTGATTTTGCAAATGTCCAGCCAAGGGAAGAGGGGACTTTCCTTCTCAAAGTCCAGGTAAGGTTGCCAGGGTGAACCCAGAGATCTGGAGAAGAGAGCGTCACCTGACATGGTCAGTGGCCTGGGAAAGTGAATCTTCTAAGGAGTCATCTCTGTGAAGGGAACCGCCAAGTGTCAGCCCAGAGATATCTACCCAAGCTCTGCTCTGTGTGAGAAACTGTGTTAGTGTGGGGAGGTAGCAGAAGCTAAAACAGACTTATTCCAGCTACCAACATTCCCTGCCTTAAGGCAGACAGCTACCTTTGCCCGCACAGACTTAAAGGGGGTGAGGCTGGGGTTCCAGGAGGTCCTGTTTCCTGACAATGAAGTGAGGGACTCCGAGACCCATCGTCATCGTCCCCCGAGGCCCCTGACAAGGTAGGCAGCTGTGGGATTCCTAAGTCCAGCATCCTAGTGAGAAGGAAGGGATCACAGAGCCCATCGTCACCCCGGGCCCTACAGTGGCATGGGACACTAAGGGGCTGCGGTGGATCAGTGGTTAAGAAGCTCGCCTTGCTAGCTGGAAGGCTGGCAAGTTGGCAGTTCAAGACCCAGGTGCTGCAAGACGGATTGAGTGCCCGTCTCTGTCCCAGCTCTTGGGGACATGAAAGGAGACTCATTTGGGCGTCCCCTGAGCAGTGTTTCACCAGCAAAAATCCTTTCAACCCAGAATAAATTATTATTATTATTATGGGACACTAGGCAGTAGTACATTAGCAGAGATATATGTTTTGCAACAGGGAACAGGGGTTGCTGAATCTGTTTTGCTGCCAGTTTTACTTCCACTTCCAGGAGCGATGAGGGCAGAGTGGGCCGGATGAATCGCAGCAAACCCATTTGTGTGGATTCATGGGGGCTTGGGCTTCTGGGAGTTGAAGGCCAATAACAGCTGGAGTGCCAAGGTTCACCATCACAGTCCTAGGACCATGCAGCTTGTTCAAGGCCTCACAGGCTGTCTCTTTTGGGGTGCACTGTGGGGAACTGAACTTCCAAGCTCTGTCTCCACAGCCAGATCCCTTACTGAGCTATCCAGCTGCCTAGATAGAACTCTACTTGCGTATGAATACAGAACATAAGACTGGCCATAGTGTTCAGCACTCATGCGACATGGCTTTCACAGGTAACTAAGGGTTTATCAGAAGTATAAATTTGTCTGGCTAGACATCCTGCTACTGTAATGCAGTACAGTACAGCCAATGACTCAACACCATGTGTCAGGTGGCGGTTAACTAACCTGACTGCCTAAAGGGGACAATGACTACGGGTGGATAAGCCCCTTTAGTTGGGGGGCGATGGTCCCCCTGAGTGGAGGAAATGCCACTGGAAACCATCATATTGAGTCCAATGGCAAAATGAGCAGAGGAGAAGCCACTTCACTATTCTGATTCCCCACTGTTATGGAGGCCGAAGAGGCCATGCCAGATAGACTGGCTGTGAAGGTGCACCTTGCTAATATCCTCAAGGCTGCGACAGTCCCTTGCAGTCCCAGTGTCAAATCCTGCATGTTTCATTTCATACGTGCCACAGGAGATGGCTCCGTGATCACAGTGTGTGTGTGTCACTTCATGACAAGCTAGGATCCACCTTGAACAAATTCACGCCAATGGCATTTTTCCTGTTAGTCACATCCATCAATTGTGAAAAGGATTTTCAGGGGAGAAAATGTATACTCAGACACAAATAGCAGCTGCCGCAGATCATATGTTATCAGTTCCCAGCACTCTTCACCACAAGCAATGTTAATGGCAGCTGCAGCAGCGAAATATCTGGAGGACTACACTTTGCCCACTCCTGTGCTAGACCTCCACAGCAACCAACTCAACACATTTTGCTTCCTAATATTAAGAACAAGGTAAATACAGGTAAATATCAGCAAGTTAATATACATCCACTACTTTCTATTTCAAATGTGCCTAAACAGTACTTGATATCTAATAAATCTAATATGACTTATTCTGCTGTGCAAAATCTTAGCAGCTACAGGGGCAATAATAATTGTATATACCAATAACATAAAGAGCCAAGTTAAATTGGATAGGTAACAATCACTTTCAGTTTTGCTCTTTAAACAATCTATAGTATTGTATGTATAGAAGGAATCATTAACACTTTCCTCCCCATGCACAATGTCCCTCCTTCTGACACACAGGCCATAAATATCCAGGCTCCATTGCTAGTATGCATGAAAAGTAACACTGGCTTTAAGATTCTTGGGGTGTGTAATCCTTCACCAAACACCTTACCTATTAGGCCCACTTGCAGAAAACACACACACCTGGGTAAGACCATAGTGTCTTACCAGTGGTGGGCAGCCAAAAATTTTTACTACCACACTGTGGGTGGAGCCAACATTGTGGGTGGAGCCAACATCAAGACATCATGGGCGGAGTCAATGCCATGATGTCATGGGTGGTGCCAATGATATGGGCGGAGCCAACGTAAAAACCCATAAAAATAAGTACACATGCAAATACAAATTAAATAGACATAAAAATACATAAACATACACATAAAACACATAAAATACACATTAAAATAAATACACATTAAATAGACATAAAAACACATTAAAAATAAATACACATTAAATACACATTAAAATACACACCCAGACCCCAGACCCAAAGGTAAGTCACTTACCCTGGGGAGCAGACTATAGGGAGCTTCAGGCTAGCAGCTTCTCTTCCTCCTCCCTGCTTAGGACAGCAAGGAGGCCATGCATGTGCGCCAAGCACTGTAGGCACGCATGCAAACCACATGCTTGGTGCGCATGCGCAGTGGGGGAACCTGTGAAAAGGTAAGCCCCCGAGGTGGTTCCTCCCAAAATCCGCTACCGGTTCCGCTGGGGAAAGTTACTACCGGTTCTGGCGAACTGGTGCAAACCTGTTGCTGTCCATCACTGTGTCTTACCTTCTTGATAGTTGTGAGCGCCATCTGGCAAAGCAAGAAAAGGAAGATATTTCCATTCCTCTGGCAAACTGTTACTGTCGTGACCTTCTCCTGGGATCAAAGGAGGGTAGGAGAATTCAACCTACAAAAAGATATGTACAGTACTATGTTACATGGACGGCTACGTTGTTCCAACAAATCCAGCAGTCAACTAACTTCTAAAAGTAGAATAGATAAACAAACCTACTGTAGTTCTGTTCCTTAACACAATGCAGAGTAAGTAAATAAGGAAAGAAATTAGTAAAGGTTGAGTTTCTTTCCCTCCTTAAAAAAGTAGGATGATATCGTAACATCCACATTTATGGTGCTTTAAACAAGTCTTCTCAAGGATCCTTCTATATGCAAAATAAATTTCTGATTATTTAAAATGACAAGGGAAAAACCCAATACACATAAACAAAAGTGCATCCATGAATTACTCTATAAATTGTTGCCTATTTCACCTGTTTCAGAAGAATCCGGTACAAATCAGTCAATGATAACACCTACATAAAATTCACTGACAAATGAACTGTGACATATTAAACAATTTACACAGAATAACCTCTTGTAAAATGATATATGCAAGCGTTTACCGAAGGGATCAAATTCATTACAACACAGAATAGATTATGTTAAATTGTGAAAGCTATTATAAACAAACTCAGCTGATCAAAAGTGTAAGGAAGGAATATTCCCCATGAGGTTCTACTATATCTATACTGTTACTATACTGTTACATTTTTTATATATTGTATGTTTCTGCCTTTATTGTTGGACTCTATTGATCGACTGTATATTAATTATGTTGTACACCGCCCTGAGTTGGTCACACCAAGTAGGGCGGTATAGAAATCCAATAAATAAATAAATAAATAAATAAATAAATATCTGTGATGGCTAATTTTGGCATTCTAGGTGTTCTTGAACTTCAATTCCCAGAAGCCCTGATCAACAGGAGTGCTGACTTAGGCTTCCTTGAGCAATTACTACAGAATATTTATTTCATTTTGAAATAACTAATAACTACAAAAATCTCCTTCCTTAAAATATAAATTCCTGGGGAAATGAGAAATAAGTAAATAGTGACCTTTCGCCTCCCAGTCAACGTCTTAGTGACTTGAGCCACTGCAAGCTTCCCCAAAAAAGTATATCTCCTTCTATTAACACTTACTTAAAATAAACAAAAGCCCTTTTATATACACTAGTACCCCGGATAACGTTATGACTTGGTTCCACAAGTCTCATCGTTATCCGGTTTTGAACGTTGTGCGATACATTGATCACACAATGTTAAAAAAAAGCCCTGTTTCCCTGGAGGCTGCAGCAAGCCAGAACGTCGGGATTTGAACCCTGACATTTTGGCTTGCTGCAGCCTCCAGGGAGGTGGGGGAACTTTGGAAACAGCTTGGATCGGGTCTCCCCACCTCCCTGGACTCGGCGGGGGGGTGGGGTGGGGGTCAGAGACCCCAAAATTGGTAAAAAAAAATGGACATTTTTTTTTACCAATGTTGGGGTCTCTGACCCCCCCCCCGGGTCCAGGGAGGTGGGGAGATCTGATCCAAGCTGTTTGTGGGCTTCCCCAACATCCTCAGCCAGTGCAGCAAGCCAGAATGTCGGGATTTGAACCCTGACGTTTTGGCTTGCTGCACTGGCTGAGGACGTTGGGGAAGCCCAGAAACAGCTTGGATCGTGTCCCCTGCCTGCTCCAGAGAGATCAGAGGACCCGATCTACAGCTGCAGGGTGGCTGGGGAAGCTGACGGGGACTCCCTGTCGGCTTCCCTAGCCACCCGCCCTTGCCTCCACAGCTGTGGGGTGGCTGGGGAAGCCGACAGGGGAGCCCCCCATCAGCTTTCCAGCCTCCCCACCCCTGCCTCTGTAGCTGCAGGGTGGCTGGGAAGCTGAACGGAGAACCCCATTCAGCTTTCCAGTCACCCTGCTGCTAAGAACGACTCTATCGGATAACGTTAAAAATCACGTTATTCGATACAAGATTTTTCCAAAAATCTTGTAACGTTATGCGGTTTTAGCGCTATCCGGTACTCGCGTTATCCGGGGTATTACTGTATGCAGATCTTCAAAGAGTTCTAGTTTTATTTTCTGTTGTCTGTTCAAAAGCACTTATTTTTATTTGCTGTTCGTCTGATTGTTTATGATTCCTAACCTTAGTTTCTAAAGGGTTCTTCTCACTGTTTGGATTTAGCTTCATTCTTACAGACAGGTATTCAGTACCTTATGCAATTTGGCTTGCAGTTAAAGCTCCACCTGACATTAAAATCTCAAATAACAAGCAGTACTTAAAGAATAAAAAGCTGGTCAGACAACTGCAGGAGCAACTTTGTAACTAGATGAGTTCTGATTGATGTTCTGAAAACCAACCAACCAACACATGCTGTATTTTGTGTTCAAGAAACAATGCCCAGCATTGCTTACAAAAACAGTAACATTTATCTTTAGGAAAATATGTGACTGAGCTGAAAGTAAAGGAAAAGGAGGAACATTAAACAATGTTCATGAAGAATCATTATTAAAACATCTTTGTTATGGGAAGGCAGCTCCACCATCCCTATCACACCAGGAAATAGAAGGTGGTACAGATTGAACTAATTAGATGAAATAAATATAGTAAGCTCTGTAAGTCCAAGAAAGCAAGAAAACTAACAATAAGAAACTCCAGCTGCAAACTTCTTTTAAGAATCTCTCCTGTTTTAAATAGGTGTTACTTCGCAGCCCCGGGGCTGCAGTCGCAGAAATATGAGTCACAAGCACCTTTTGTAACCTTAATTCAGGTACAGCTGTTTGTATTTAGCCCACATAAAAATACACTGTCTCAAAGGTAAACACAACAAAAAAAGGTAATGTCTGTACATTGGAAAAGGTGGTAGAATTTGATGACGTAGTTTTATATTTTATTTATTTACTACAGGAGTTCTCAACCTTTTAAAGTTGGGGGCCAGGTCACACTCCCTCAGATAGCTTTGGGGGCCGGACAGCCATTTTGCCCTTCCTCTACCACATGGCACTTCCTGGTGTGGTGGAGGCAGGGGGGGCAGATGAAATGGTGCCACGGGCTGATCCGGCCCACAGGCCGCAGGTTGAGAATCCCTAATGTATTACAAAGTAAAAATTCTCATAAAGAGCACCTTGCTTAGAGACTAACTCGCTTAAAGAATTTTCTCTGAATAGTCGCCTTGCTTAACAACTAAAACCAACCAAAAACTCACTTAACAACTAAACTGGGGTTCGCAATCCCGCACCCCTACGCCAGAAGTCACAATCGGTCACTTACAATGGTGTTTTGCTTAAAGAGCAAACTTGCTTAAACAGCAATCCCATGGAACGCATTATGCTCTTTAAGCGAGGTACAACTCTATCTATATCCTACCCATCTAGGATATTTTCCCACTCTGGCCATCTTTCAAGATATTAAAATATTTTTTCAATATAAAATTAGACATAAAAATTAAATAAATTATAAATAGCAACAAAAGTTTGGATTTGCGATGTCGAACAGTTATGTATAGTGGTAGCTTTTTTCTTTTTAACAAATCCTGAATGGCTTTCTGGAAAACCTATGAAAAAGAATATTTCTGTCTCTGTCCCTTAAAATTAAATTTTGTATAATTCCCTTAGCTAGCTAGATCAGCGAATTGAGCACCTGGCGGCACAGTCAGAAACTGGGGATTCAATTACAGTACCTATTATGTCTCTCTGGAAGCCCATGCAGTCTTGAGTAAGGTGCACAGTTCCACAACTTCTTCACAAGAAGGGCACAGTCAACTATTTCTGCTTACATTATATCTATATACAGTATTTCTGTTTTTAAATATCCCAGAAATTTAATAAATACATAAACAAATATCTAGAAAACTCTTGAAGACTGCCATAAAGTAAAAAAAAATAATCAACTTGACATCACATAATTACTACTCATAATTCTGACAGAATTATTTTGTACTGTTGAAGCATGAAGGAGAAAAATGTTTTCCTAAGAATATCTAGAACATAGGTCTATTATGAAATTGCAATAATGTGTGTCATTCAGTCAAGTGGCCACAAGACCATTTTTTTTTTTTTTGCAAAGGCCTGAGGAAGTTTAACAAATGAGCGCACAGGAGGAATTTTGCAATATAATTAATCTGCATATACAACGGAGAGGTTGGCCTTTCTAATTCAATCTCACACAAGTGTATTCAGACACATTCCACCAATTTAGATCTAAACTACTAAACCTGTTTGTTTTCTTTAAAAGGTTTCTTCTTGGATTCATATTCATTATTTTACCTCTAAAATGTATATTTGGAGATTCAATCACAGCCTGTTCTGCTGTTTCTCTGTAAATATAATTGTAAATTTGAACTTTTTGCTAAACATAAAACCTCCAAGTCTGAAAGCTATGAAAACATACTAATAGAATAAACATCCCAAGTATGAATGCAGGAGCCATTCATGATGTCATTATTAGACCACGAAATCAAAACTGAAAGAGCTTTAGTGATCAAGTTCAGTTTTTTCAGGCACCTGGTGATTCTTTGTTTGAGAAAGTGTGGGATGATATCCAACAAACATCTGCCTGAGTTGTAGTTAGAAACCACACTTCTAGCATGGCCTGCATTCCCCCCATTAAGAAACAGGGCCTGGCATGGACATCTGCCATGAACTGACTTTCATTTATTATTTTTCTGCATTATCTGCAAAACATTGGTGCACGCCTCAAGAAATGATCTTAAATTATGAAACCTCAGTGTTTCATTTTTTTAAAATTGTCTAATAAAAATATTAACCTGCTCCTGCATTTGTATTGATAAGGAACCACACTGTTCTCTGTTTTTTGGAACTGCTGAAGATACCAGAGTAAAACCATTTCATAGCAGTACCAAGAATACTACATGGACTCTTAATATCAGCCTAGAACCGGGGTGCCCAAACTTTTCAGGCCGTGGGCTAGTCATGTGGTTCAGGGAGCTGGTCACTATGGCCTGGGGGCCAGATGCAGCCCCCGATGCCAATTCATCTAGTCCCCAAAGCCCTTGTCACTCCTGGAAGCGGAAGTAAAACGTGTCTGTACAGGCGCATCGCTGTCGTTATCTCTGTAAAGTTGTACCTCGCTCAAAGAGCATAATGCGTTCCACAGGATTGCTCTTTCAGCGAGTTTGCTCTTTAAGCGAAACACCATTGTAAAGGACCAATTGTGTGTGTGTGTGTGTGGGGGGGATTGTGAACCCCGATTTATTTGTTAAGCGAGTTTTTGGTTGGTTTTATTTGTTAAGCGAAACGAACATTCAGAGAAAATTCTGCTCTTTAAGCAAGTTACTCTTTAAGCGAGGCGCTCTTTATGCAAGGTTTGGCTGTGCTTATAAATGCAGTCTTAATAATGAGTAAATATCATACCCTGGTTCCATCCTTAAAATCCCTAATACAGAGCAACACACAGTGCATACCCATATACATGAACCAGAAGGCTGGAAATGATCTATCATTTTGTACTTAACTGACAGAATACAGTACAGTGGAATATTTACAGCTTTATGGGAATTAAAAGTGCAATCCTAAATTTGCTTGGAATTTGGTATAGTCTTGCATTCAAAGATGAAAAGATAAAGGCTGGAATTTAGCAAATCTACAATGCCACAATGTTTATCTTGCATCCATCTACTACCATTTGCAATTGAACATGGCAAAGCTTCACAACTAACCTGAACAACAGATCTTACCAGTTGTAAAAAAATCCACATTGATTTGTATACTTATCTGTTATGCTAATCTCTGTATCTGAGGTGCATAAATTGATGCCATGAAGTCTCACTCTTAAGTCTGACCCAGTCGATTTGAGCCACAAAAGCTAACATTAAAATACAGCAGTTAGTCTTTAAAGTGACACAACGTTTTTGTTGTTTTGCTTTGTTTACTCTCTGATAGGCTGGAACCAGATCCATGGAAATGGGCTGCTCTACTATGAATGGATGAGAAGGCTGTGCCATGTCACCTTACCCTTTCATCTCGACTCAAACCCAGATTACATCTATCTATTTATCTATCTATCTATCTATCTATCTATCTATCTATCTATCTATCTATCTATCTATCTATCTACAGTAAAACCTCACATAAACAGCGCCTGGTTTAGAGACTAACTCGCTTAAAGAGCAGAATTTTATCTAAATGGTCCCCTCACTTAACAACTAAAACCAACCAAAAACTCACTTAACAACTAAATCAGGGATCACAATCCCCTCCCCCGCCAGAAGTCACAATTGATCACTTACAATGGTGTTTCACTTAAAGAGCAAACTCGCTTAAAGAAGGTCAGCAGTTCGATTCCTGAGTACTGCAGGATAGAATGAGCTCCTGTTTTTGTCCCAGCTCCTGCCAACCTAGCAGTCCGAAAGCAAGAAATTGCGAGTAGATCAATAGGGACCACTTTGGTAGGAAGGTAAACAGCGTTCCGTGTGCTCTGGTGTCTACTCATGCCTGCCACATGACCATGGAAACATCTGCAGCAGACAGAGCTGGCTCTTCGGCTTTGAAACAGAGATAGATCTATCTATCTAGCTTTAAAATGCTGCAGTGTTTTTGCTTTTGTGTGTGTATGCACACTGCAGCACTTGAGAGAGAGAGAGAGAGAGAGAGAGAGAGAGAGAGAGAGAGAGAGAGAGAGAGAGAGAGAGAGAGAGAGAGAGAGAGAGAGAGAGAGAGAGAGAGAGAGAGAGAGAGAGAGAGAGAGAGAGAGAGGTGGGCTCAAAAAAAATTTACTACCACACTGTGGCGTGGTATGGTGGGTGTGGCCAGGGGGAAAGCCCTGCTTTGCACCCAAATTAGGACTACAGTACTGTACTTTATTTGAAAACTTGGAAGGGCGGGGCCAGCCAGAATTTCTGCTACCGGTTATGGTGAACTGGTGCAAACATGCTGATGCCCACCATTGGATAGATAGCTAGATAGTAAAAGTTTCCCCTGCTCGAAAGCCAGTAGTATCCGACTCTAGGATTCAGTGCTCATCTCTGTTTCACAGCCGAAGAGCCAGCGCTGTCTGCTTCTGCAGACCTTTCTGTGGTCATTTTCTTGTTGTTGTTCAGTCGCACAGTCGATTCCGACCCTTTGCATAAGGCATGATAACAAAAACAAAAAACTGCAGCACTTTAAAGACTAACTTGTTGTTCAGTCGCACAGTTGATTCCGACCCTCTGCGACCCCATGGACCGCTGTCCGCCAGGCACTCCTGTCCTCCACCATCCTCCTCAACTCGCCCAGCTCTGTGCCCATTGTCTCTACAATACCATCTAGCCATCTCATCTTGGGCCACCCCCTTCTTCTTTTGCCCTTGACCCTTCCAAGCATCAAGGCTTTCTCAAGTGAATCCTCTCTTCTCATTTGATGTCCAAAGTACTTTAGCCTCATCTTTACTATTTGACCTTCTAAGGAGCAGTCAGGGGTGATTTCTTCTAAGATTGACCTATTTGTTCTCCTCGCTGTCCAGGGGACTCTCAAAACTCTCCTCCAACACCACATCTCAAAGGCGTCTATTCTTCTGCGCTCAGCTTTCCTAATGGTCCAGCTCTCACAACCATACATTGCCACAGGGAATACCATTACTCTGACCATGCGAATTTTTGTTTTCAATGTGATGTCTCTGCTTTTCACTATGCTCCCCAGGTTTCTCATCGCTTGCCTCCCAAGCATCAGTCGCCTTTTTATTTCATGGCTGCAATCACCATCTGCAGTGAGCTTAGATCCTAAGAAAGTAAAATCTGTCACTGCTTTTGCTTCTTCCCCATCTATTTTCCATGGACTGATAGGGCCTGTACAGTACAGTACTGTACTTTATTTGAAAACTTGGATGGGCGGGGCCAGACAGAATTTCTGCTACCTTTTCTGGTGAAGTGGTGCAAACCTGCTGATTGATTGATTGATTGATGGATGGATTGATGGATGGATGGATGGATGGATGGATGGATGGACGGATGGACGGACGGACGGACGGACGGACGGACGGACGGACGGACAGACAGACAGACAGACAGACAGACAGACAGACAGTAAAAGTTTCCCCTGCTCGAAAGCCAGTAGTATCCGACTCTAGGATTCAGTGCTCATCTCTGTTTCACAGCCGAAGAGCCAGCGCTGTCTGCTCCTGCAGATGTTTCTGTGGTCATTTTGTTGTTGCTCTGTCGCACAGTCGATTCCGACCCTTTGCATAAGGCATGATAACAAAAACAAAAAACTGCAGCACTTTAAAGACTAACTACTATACTTTTAATGTTAGCTTTCGTGGATCAAGTCCACTGATATTTAAGACAAGATCCACTGATATAGAATACAGTAAAACCTCAGATAACACTAAAACCTGGTTCCACAAGTCTTGGTGTTATATGATTTTTAGTGTTATCCGATGCATGTTAAAATCCTATGGGATCCATAGAGATACATTGTAACCACACAGGCTTTAGCGGTTGTTATCTGATGCATCCCATAGGATCTTAATGTTATCCGATGCAATTCTTCCCCCCCAGATTGCTTAATGTTATGCGATTTTAGTGTTATTCGATACTAATGTTATCTGAGGTATTACTGTATATAGTATTAAGCATCTCAGCCAGCAGCGACTGTCTCTGTACCACATTGAACCACAAATAAATAAATAAATAAATAAATAAATAAATAAATAAATAAATTATTTGTACCACAAATAAAATAAATAAATAAATGAATTATTTGTACCACAAATAAAATAAATAAATAAATAAATAAATAAAAACATTGAACCTTGGAGGGTGAAGTGCAGCTAACTGTGGTTCAGTTAAGCAAAGAGAAGTGGTAAAAGGGGGGAAAGAGCTGGGCGTGGGAACATCCCGAGAAGAGAAGCCAAAGGAAGGGGAAGCGAGAAGGCAGAAAGGCGGACGGCAAGGGAAGCAGCAGGGACGGCAGCCCTCTCCTCACCTGGCAGCCCTTCTTGTGGTGGAAGCCGACCACCACAATATGCAGCACGGGCCCCCTGGGGCCGCCCCCGGCTGGGGACTGGAGGTCGCCTTGCGCTCTGCCGCCCCTCTGCTCCATGAAGGGGCTGCTGGCAGCCGCCCAGCCTGCTCTGCTGCTGACCGCCCGGCCCACCGCGCTCTCCCTTCCGCCCTCTGCCCGGGTGAGAACCGGCGCCTCGTCGGTCACCACTGAGCATGCTCCCTGCCGCCGAGCACGCTCAGTCGCGCCAAATGAAGCCGCGCCGGCCCTGGCGCGGGGACGCCGTGCCCGGCCATCGCTCTGGGGCGGCCGCCTCCACCACAGGAGATGCTGGTGCTGATGCTCAGAATGCTCAGGCCTTTAATGGCGGGAAAAACAATCACACACAGGGCGGGGGGGGGGAGAGGAGGAGGGGAAGGGGAAAAAATCTGGACGTAGAGAGCCAAGCAAGGGCAGAGAAAACCCACAGTGACCTGTCACTAGTTGCGTAGCAGTGTTTGCAAAAGCAAGGTGTTGTGTAAGGAAGAAGGGCTTTGCTTACCTTGTTATCTCAGGTTGGTTTCTCCTGGCAACGAACTGCCAGCGCTGCCTTCTTAAAGATGCAGCAACCTCTTTGCTCAGGGGTGCCCAAACTACGGCCTAGAGGGGCCAGATGTGGCCCCCGATGCCAATTCATCCCAGCCTGCGAAGCCCTTGTTGCTTCTGGAAGCAGAAGTAAAATTGTATTGTGAAAAGTAGAGACATCACATTGAAAACAAAAATTCGCATAGTCAAAGCAATGGTATTCCCTGTGGCAATGTATGGTTGTGAGAGCTGGACTATTAGGAAAGCTGAACGCAGAAGAATAGACGCCTTTGAGATGTGGTGTTGGAGGAGAGTTTTGAGAGTCCCATGGACAGCGAGGAGAACAAATAGGTCAATCTTAGAAGAAATCATCCCTGACTGCTCATTAGAAGGTCAAATAATAAAGATGAAGCTAAAGTACTTTGGACATCAAATGAGAAGAGAGGATTCACTTGAGAAAGCTTTGATGCTTGGAAGGGTCGAGGGCAAAATAGGAAGGGGAAGGCCCAGGATGAGATGGCTAGATGGTGTTGTGGAGACGGTGGGCGCAGAGCTGGGCGAGTTGAGGGGGATGGTGGAGGACAGGAGTGCCTGGCGGACGGTGCGACTGTGCGGAATCGACTGTGCGACTGAACAACAACAACAAATTGTATTGTATTGTATTGTTCGACTTTTATGCCGCCCCACTCGCCTATAGCGACTCTGGGCGGCTCGCAGCAAAACAATGTTTCATAACTACAAATATTACATCATAAAAATCACATATCAAAAGTACATCAAAAACATTACAGGAAATCCCCCATCCCGATTACAAAATTAAAAATTCATAAACATTTCATTTCATTTCAAAAAACATAGCAAGACACTTTAAACAGTCCACAAAAATCTCGAAAAACACTCAGGACGGTGTACGGGCGTCTTTTACTTCCAGGAGCAATGAGGGCTTCACGGGCCGGATGAATTGGCATCGGGGGCTGCATCTGGCCCCCAGGCCATAGTGAATGGCTCCCCGAACCACGTGACCGGCCCATGGCCTCAAAAGTTTGGGTACCCCTGCCTTAGCTGCTCCACCAGGGATTTCTGTTTTGCTCTGCTCCGTGACGGAGTAGGCTCCTTTCTCTGTCCCAGTTCCTGCCTACCAAGCAGTTCGAAACCAAGAAATTGCAAGTACAGTAAAACCTCGGATAACGCTAAAACCTGGTTCCACAAGTCTTGGTGTTATCCGATTTTTAGTGTTATCCGATGCATGTTAAAATCCTATGGGATCCATAGAGATACATTGTAACCACACAGACTTTAGCAGTTGTTATCCGATGCATCCCATAGGATCTTAATGTTATCCGATGCAATCCCCCCCTCCCCCGATTGCATAATGTTATGTGATTTTAGTGTTATCCGATACTGTTATCCGAGGTATTACTGTAAATAAATAGGGACCACTTTGGCAGGAAAGGGAACCGTGTTCCGTGCACGCCGGTGTCTAGCCATGCCTGCCATTTGACCACGGAAGCATCTGCAGAGGCAGCACTGACTTTGGCTGTAATAGAGATGAGTACCACCCCCTAGAGTCGAATACAACTGGCTTTTGAGCAAGAGAGCCCTTTACCTATACTGCCTGGGAAGCTCACAACAATTAAAACTTACAATAGCCACAGTAGCTGGCCCTGAATGAAAAACTTACCTGGGAATTAAATATTAGAAAAGGTAAATGGCAAGGGAATAGTTTCTGGAGGATCTGGAAACCATTTATTGATCACACGTTGGTTAAGAAGAAAGGCATGGCCCCTGCACAAGAACAAAATGACTTTTGGAAATTATGAGGTTACATAAATCCCTGGACAGTGTACATAGCACAAGGGTGATAATAATGATGTAAAATGTAACAGGGTAGGATAATATTATGTATTAGTCATTGAAACTGTGAGAAATTTATTTACACTTATTTTATGGGTATTGGATTTTCTTTTTCTAATGTTATACTGTTACTTTTCTATTTTATGATTCATATGATTTTATGTATTTGTCTTTTCTTTTATATACCTAATAAAAATAATTAAAAAAAAACAATAGCCACAGTAGCTATTATTGAGAAACAGTTAAGTATTTCTCAATATAAGGTAAAGGTTTCCCTTGCTCGAAAGCTAGGCATATCCGACTCTAGGGTTCAGTGCTCATTTGTTTCAAAGCCGAAGAACCAGCGCTGTCTGCTTCTGCAGACGTTTCCATGGTCATGTGAAAGGCATGACTAGACACCGGAGCGCACGGAACGCTGATACCTTCCCACCGAAGAGGTCCCTATTTATCTACTTGCAATTTCTTACTGCTAGGTTCGCAGGAGCTGGGACAAAGACGGGAACTACAACAAATAAGAATAATCCTGGGACCCGTGTTTCATTCCATTTTTACACCTGCTATAGTGTTATAAACACGCACTGCTGGAGAAACAACGGAGCGCAACCACAAGGATCGCACACCGGGGCTTCCCCAGGCAACCTTCGCGGGTGAAGTTCGAGTGCTCTGTCCTCGATTGGATCCGTCTGGCCTGGGCAAGAGGAGGCCCCGGTTTGCGCTTCCGCGTTCTTTATAACCAATAGCCTCGGGCGCGGCACCCATAAGAGGACGATAGGATCGATTGGTCAGGCCTTGCGACAAAATGGCGGCCAACGCGACGACAAACCCGTCTCAGCTTCTGCCGCTTGGTAACCAACTCGGGGATGCGGGCAGGGAAAGAGCGAGTGCAAAGGGCTCTCTCGAATAGTAGCCACGGGCATAAAGGGGGGAGGGGAGTGCGGTCTCCTTAGTTGTGGAGTGTGTGTGTGTATCGGTTTCTAGCGTGTAGGAAAGGAAGGAGGAGAAAACTCTGCTTTGGAAGCTCATTTACTCAGGGAGCAAGGAAGGGGGGACGTAGCCATCTGGTTGTTCCTGGGCTATGGCTTCTCCCCCCTCTTCTTTGAGGGCTTTCAAGTTGACGGGGTTTATTATTATGAGCCACCCAGAGTCCTTGGAGTGGGGCGGCGATATAAATTGTAATTAATTAATTAAACTCTCGAGAGTTTAACTTGGCTCCTTCCCGCAGCTTAGAACTGAAGAGTTGTGTTTTTCTTATAGTAAATTTTTGAAGTGGTAGCTGTGCTAATATGTGCATGCATATCAGAAGAAACAAAACAACAAAAAGAGTTGTACCTGATGTGTATAAACCAGGGGTGCCCAAACATTTTGGGCTGGGGGCCGGTCACGTGGTTTAGGGGGCTGGTCACTATGGCCTGGGGGCTGGATCTGGCCCAGAAGAGTAGCGTGCCTTGGCGGGGCCCCGTATACAAATTTGTTTGGGGGCCCTTAGGAAGGGTAAAGATTTGTTTTGCTTACGCACGTTGGGGCCCCCCGTGGCCCCCGTATAATTGATACGGCAGATACGGCGGTAGCTACGCCTCTGATCTGGCCCCCAGGCTGTAGTTTGGGCATGCCTGGTATAAACTGATGCCACGTAGTCTTACTCTTATGTCTGACGAAGTGTGCTTGATCCACAAAAGCTCACATTTAAATACAGGATATGCAGAGGTAGAAGGCGATAGCTTTTCTAGATCACTAAATAAAACCATTGCAAGCTTTCGTGACTCACGGTCACTTGTTCAGGCTTAGTATTTAAGGTTGCCGCAACATTGTTGTTTTCTTTTTTGTTTTTTGCTGTTCTGGTTTGTTTAATATCACAATTTTTTTGACCGTAGCGTACTTTTTATTGTATTGCATTTTTCTGGCTGTATTATATTCTTATTTTTATGAAAGATTTGTTGACTATATTGACTGTATCGTATCTATTATATTTATATTGTGCTGTTTTTAAATGTTTAATATTGTAACAGTGTAAGCCGCTCTGAGTTGCTTCGGCAAGGAGAGCGACATATAAATTGAATATAATAATAATAATAATAATAATCACATATTCTTGCACAGACTAACACAGCTACCACTTCAAATATTTGAATACAGGATGCAGGAAACAGGTGATACCTTTATTGGATCACTAAGAAAAACAAAACGTTATGCGAGCTTTTGTGGTTCGAGACCGTTTCTTCAGGCATGTATTAAAGTGTTCATGGCGTGGTGGTCTGCCAGGCTCTCTTCTTAAGGACAGCAAAATATTTCATGCAAAATAGTCCACCACACCATGAACCTGGCAGACCACTATGCCATGAACGTTTTAATACATGCCTGAAGAAGTGGTCTTAAATCACGAAACTTTGTGCAACATTTTGTTTTTCTTATTGATCCAATGAATGTATCGCCTGTTTCCTGCATCTTTTGCAGCTTTGCAGTTTGATTATGGGTCACAGAGTAATTTTTGGTGGCAGTTTTAATGGGGTTTCAAAAATGTGATTGGTTTTATTTTCTGTGAGCCACCCAGAGTCTTCGGAGTTGGGCGGCAATATAAATTAGATAAATAAATAAATCACACGGCTAATCTTCCTTGTTTGAATACAGGAGTTATTCTTTACAGTGCTACAACATTTTTTTGTCTTTTGTTGTTTACTTTCTGATATTCTTGTTGTATTGCTAAAATCTGCAAGGACAAAGCGATATACCTTCTTTTGTTTTTTCTAAACGGAGGGAAGCATTCCAGTCTTTGCAAGTAGGAGAGAAATGTAGCCCAGATAAGGCATTCTTCATAATTTGCTTTAATATGCATGTAATATGCTTTAATATGCATAACGTGCACGCTGGAATGTTAGAGCCCAACTCTCAAGTTTACCAACCTGCTGCCAAAATGTAAAGGATTTGTGGGTTCTGTAGGCTGGGGTGATATAGGTAAGAGCATGGAAAGGCACAATATAGCTGTGGGTGGAGATAATCCTTATTGCAAGGTTCTTCCAAGATAGGAAATGGAAAGCAAAAAGGAGCACATGGAAGAAATGTCTGTCCTTTAGTCAGGGAATCCTTAATATTGAATAGTTCAAAATAAAACAAACTAGCAGCTTAAATGCTAATAATAATTTAAGTGGTTTTTTGTAGGTTAGGGATGGATTGCAGTCTACTTCTTCAGGAAGTGGTCTATAATCCATGAAATTACTGTAATGTGTTAATCATTGAGGTGCTGCAGTTTTTTTGTTTTTCTTATATGTAAAGAAACAAACTACCACATAGATTTAAAGATACAGTATTAGAATTAGCAATGCTATTTCAGATGTTGAATACAGTTTTATACCTTCGGTTAGCTGCATATCTAGAACAAGATGAAAAGGACTAGTATATAGGGAAGATCTGTCAGCATTCTTGGTGATTGGGAGGAGAGTACAGAAGAGCACACTTTCCCTGACTTTCAGCTGCTAGATGTGTTGTATTATAACACTCATAATCTTCCAGCCAACATACTGTATTTAGCTCTGAGTGAACACTGATGTGGAGAAGGTGTATGTTTTAAAAAACACTGGTGACCTTTTACATTTTTTCTGATCAACAGAGCTAGTGGATAAGTGTATAGGCTCTCGCATTCACATTGTGATGAAAAGTGATAAAGAAATTGTTGGCACACTCCTAGGATTTGATGACTTCGTCAGTATCCTTTTCTGTATATATTTCTGTATATCCGTTTTTGAAGACAGCTCTTTTAGTTTTGTTTAAAAATAATTTTGCGTGATGCTTCATGTGATATAAAATTAAATCTACATCTGGTTTTGAAAGTGATTGTAATTGTAAATGCAATCTCTTGCCTTATTCAGGACTCCATTTGAGTGAACTGGCAGCTTTAGTCAACAGCCATCCACTCCACTTTTTTCCTAAGCATGGAGCCTTTACATCAGATTGGATAACTTAGATAGGCCCAGGGAACAACTTAATGTGAAGGATTGATTCCTTCTAGGTTGTGAACCTATCAACATGGCCTACATCTATATGTTAGAAAACCTACAAAATATCTACTTGTCTTGAAAATGCAGGAAAAATATTAATACTTTAGTAACTTAGTCCCCTTGACTCCAGTTTCCAGATATGGTATTAGAAGATGTTACAGAATTGTAAGTATTGCTGTTCCTGCTTTCTACCCTTAGTATGTTGATGACTAATCTCTTGTGCTAGCAGTGGTCTTTATTTTTGCCATGCATTTATACTTCTTACTTACTCGCCTCATCTTCTACCTTATGGTGTAGAGGATTCCACGAAGGATCTTCTGGTTCTTCTTTGTATGTTCTTTTAATCAGTTAAATTCTGGTGAGCCTGAGTAATTCTTGGTTCTGTTTCCTTGCGAGCTTAATATCCCTGCATTCTGTGGTTCTGTATAGTAAAACATGGCTGTAGACTTTTCAAAAGATAACTTTTTAATCTCATCCCCTTCCACCACTCTTCTTCAATTGGCTGATTTTGTAACCTTCAGTTACAAGGAGGTTGCTTTCTGTGCTTCTTTGGAATAATAATTACATGTCTGTTTGGAAGGAAAAATTTAAATATTTCTCATGAGTTTTATTTATTTATTTATTTATTTTATTGACATTTTTATACCGCCCTTCTCGCCGGGGCGACCCAGGGCGGTTTACAACGTCATAAAAGCATAATAAAGCCCAACCCAAACCCATTGTTAAAAACTTCAAAATTACATTTATAAAATTTAAAAAGTTTTTAAAATTTATAAAAATCCACAGGTCCCAATAATGATTTAAAAAGTTAAAAACTTAAAAACCAAAGATTAAAAGACCAGGGGGGAGAGGGAGCTCAAACAAGCCAGCCAGGACCCCATACCTGTCCCGCCAGCCATGTTTTTAAGTTCTTCCTAAAAGACAGCAAGTCCATCTAAAGACGTAGCTCAGTTGGTAGGAGGTTCCATAGGGCTGGAGCGGACACAGAGAAGGCCCTCCTTCTAGTGCCAGAGAGATGTGCGTCTCTGGCCGATGGAACAACTAGAGAGCCTCTCCGGTCCGCTCTGGTGGGACGGACAGATGTTCTTGGGGTGATGTGGTCTCTTAAGTATCCTGGCCCACTACCAAATAGGGCTTTAAAGGTGATAACCAGCACCTTGAATTGCACCCGGAGGCAACCCGGCAACCAGTGCAGCTCCCGAAGCAGGCGAGGCATGTGCGTACTGCCCACACCCCGTCACCACCTGGGCAGCCGCATTCTGGACCCCGTGGGAGGGTATAATTCTTCTTTATGAAGAATAACTCCATTTTATTGACATATTTTATGTGATTTTATTGTCATGATTTCAGAATTGTATAGAAAATAAGCACTTTGCGCTCAAGCTGCTGTGATAACACAATGATGACATTATATACCGCTGATTAAGAATTCTGTGGTTTTTAAAAATTGTTTTAGTGTTCTAATATATTTTTCTGGCTATTTTTGCTTCGAAGCAATTGCTGTTAAGTTCAGTATGGAAGATTACTTATGCTTGCAATTGTCATCTCTCTTGATTTTCACTAATGAAAAATGTTTGGCAATCAAGACTAATGTTTTTAAATGTTTTCTGATTTTTTTAAAAAAATGTTCCACAGTGAGATCACACCTGAAGGACGTAGAATCACAAAACTAGATCAGATTTTGCTAAATGGAAATAACATAACAATGGTAAGTGATTTTTAAGGTTTGTACTTTCATCCATGGGTGACCTTAGGGTGGATAACTTTTCTTTATGAGGTCCAGTTTTGCTGCATATAAAGACCCACTCCAGGTTTTGTTTGTATTTTTTCAAGATATTAAAGCAGGACCTTCTACCTTGTTTCAGAGAACAGTTATCATTTCTGGAGTCTTCCAGATGTAGCCATTTGACCTTTTTTTTGTCTGAGGCCTTTCTTGCATTGTAAAGTGTCAGGTTGGGTAACCTTGCAGCCTACCTGCTAGTTTGAGCAAGATTACAATTGTGTTTTTATCTGAAACAAGAAGTTCTGCTTCAAGAAGACAGAAATCTTCTTTTTCAAATTTGGAAACCATATTGGTTTCCAAATAAATTGCACTATGGATTTTTCTCTTGTAAACATTAAAAAGATTCTTTTTTTCAGAATGATTTTAATTCTTCTTGCTAATGTTAAAAATGTTACAATTACAAAACTTATTTTTGTGTTTTTCTGTCTTTTAACCAAAACTCTTCAAGTTTTCTCGTTGCAAAATATAAATACAAATGGGACAAAGCAAAATAATGGAAAGAATGTCATCTATGTTTTCTTCATAGTATAGAGTCTGGCATTAAAAGGTATTTTTGTGAGTATTTTTGTGACCCAGTGTTTTAGACAGGATGGAATGTTGTTGTTTTCTACAAAGAAAAGATTGCAGTTTCTGTTTTCTTACATCATCTAAACTCCTCTTGTTGTTTTGAACCCATACAGCTAGTTCCTGGAGGAGAAGGACCAGAAGTATAAATATAAACATTCTGTAAGAAGATCTAGAGAAAACTTTGTGTGCGTGGTTTTGTTTTTTAACATTTCAAGTTGATGTTTGCATATAAATTGTAATCTGCATTTCAGTGGAAGTGCATAATTAACGATGACTTTGTAAGTTGAAAATCATGACTTTGGTAGTAAAGGCAAAATTTGCTGTTCTAAACAGGCAATACAGATTTTTTTTAATAAAAAGAAACACAGTTGTTACTCAGATGTGTGATTAATGTGAGAACCTTGTGTCCAATGGCATCATGGAACTTGAGTGATTCTCTTTAAGCAAACCTGGAGTTTATATATTACAGTAAAACACCGGATAGCGATTGGATCGGATAACGCTAAAATCGCATAGCGTTAAGTAATCTGGGGAGGAGAATTGGATCGAATAACGTTAAGGTCCTATGGGATGGATCGGATAACAACCGCTAAAGCAGTTACAATGTATCTCTATGGAGCTTTAACGTTATCCGATCCATCCCATAGGATTTTAACATAGATCGGATAACACTAAAAATGAGATAACACCAAGACTTGTAGAACCAAGTTTTAGCGTTATCCGGTGTTTTACTGTATTTTAAAAATAATAATGCACAGAGTTGTTAAGCAGTAATTCTTGATATATAAATGTCGCTGTTGTCTCTTTCAATTTTCTCTTCAGCTGGGTCTTATCTTTCCTTTTGGAGGCATCTTGGATGATGTATATAATAGGTCAAGGAGGGGAGAATTGTCAGAAATGAGGCTTTCCTCCTAAGATAGAGAAATCATCACCATAGAGAAATATTGCAGTTTTGACAAAAACAGTAACCAATTGTGATCATCAACATTTGTGTTAAGACTAAACTGAGGTTAGATTTCTCTAAAAAGGGGGAAAAGTTGAACTACCTTGTTTTCACACTCACTGACTGATAATTGCAACAGTTGAGCAGAGGTGTTCCATTTACTTCTCCTGAGTCTTAGCGCCTTTAATCCTGCTCCGCCCTACTTACAGGCTTGAATTAAAGGTACTGTGTAGGTTCTGCTGATCAATGTGAGGATGCTTTTATTCGCTCCACTTCTGGAATAAGTGCTCTGTGTCCACCCAAAGGACTGTCCCAAAATCAGTCTGTAGGGTAGGATCTTGCAGAAGTAAAAGATAGGGCTGGAGCCTGGAATGGAAATTGGTCTTTCGCGTCAGCAATCATACTGAGAGCTATGTAAAAGTGCCTTCTCTGAGCTTCCCTGGATTTCCTGTGTTAAGTGTCCACAAGAGGGAGACTGTCTGAACTAAAACAATACAGTACAGTAAAACCTTGCATAAAGAGCGCCTCGCTTAGACTAACTCACTTAAAGAGCAGAATTTTCTCTGAATGGTTGCCTCGCTTAACAACTAAAACCAACCAAAAACTCGCTTAACAACTAAATCGGGGTTTGCAACCCCACCCCCACCCCCGCCAGAAGTCAGAATTGGTCACTTACAATGGTGTTTCGCTTAAAGAGCAATGCCGTGGAATGCATTATGCTCTTCTAAGCAAGGTACGACTGTAATTGCAAGACCAAAATCTAGAATTATTACTTAGGATACACATGTGAAGATGGATAGGTAGCTTATAAAATGTGCCAGGCTAGTATCTCTTTGCTGTAAAATAAAAACATGGTTTGACAAAGGATTTTTTTTTAAAAAAATTACAGTTTGAAGAGTGGTGAATGCATGAAAATAATAGTGAGAATTCCAGTTTCTGTTTCCTTAATGGTTTCTTTTGTGCAGATGAATCTTTTTTTACATGCCTATTGGCAAAAACAATTGAGTCAAGGTCTCTGGATGAATGGAATACCAAATACAGTAGTAGTCTAATTGGACTGTGATAGAGTATGAATAGACTATAAACAAACTCCATACATGGGAAACAGTACATCTAAAAAAAATTCTGAATTCTACATTTATTATTTGTATAAATGCTCACATTTATACTTACTCTGCAGATAATTACATTAAATCTTGGTTCTTATAATTTTCCATATGTTCTCATCTATTTAGTGAAATCTTTTATTTGAATGTTCATATTGCTTATAATCAGCATTTTACTGATAGCACCTGATATCTTCCTATGTATGTATGTTTACCCTTTGATATTTGGCTATATTATATCTGATCCAAACATTATACTCTAGTGGGGTTGCCCTATCAGTGTTGACTCAGTAAAGGCAGGCATTGTCTTAATTTGCAAGATCTGAGAAGGCTGGTAATGACAAAGCCTTATAAAGGTCATTAATCCATAAGATGATCGTAAGTCAGAAGTGGCTTGATGCCAGATAACAAAAAATTAATACAGTTATACCTCAATTAAAGAGCATAATGTGTTCCACAGGATTGCTCTTTAAGCGAATTTGCTCTTTACGCGAAACACCATTGTAAGTGACCAATTGTGACTTCTGGCAGGGGGGGATTGCGAACCCCGATTTATTTGTTAAGTGAGTATTTTGTTGGCTTTATATGTTAAGCGAAGCGAACATTCAGAGAAAATTCTGCTCTTTACGCGAATTACTCTTTAAGCAAGGCGTTCTTTATGCGAGGTTTGACTATACATGTGGCAGGAGAGAAAACAGCACTAAATCTTGATCAAAAGAGGTGACACCAGTTCGAAGGGCAGAGAGAATGGAATTCATTTTACGTTGGCCACAATGATACTCTTGTTCTTCGGAAATAATTTCCACAGAACTCGGTGAGCTTCGGGTCTAAGTAAATACAATTAAGATAGCATTGGGAATTATTACTGTCCAAGACATTGCACAAAAACCATAATAAACATATTCTTGATATCCTTTTTTTTTTTTTTTTACAAAAAAAAAAAAACATTCTGAGCGATACAGTTGTAATTTCATTCACTTTTGTATGTTTTACAAACTGGCTATTATAGAGAAGGTAGGCTTTATCATCAGTGCCTTTTAGGATATGCATCTGTTGCATCTTGACACTTGTCTTTCTGTCTTTCTGTAGTTTGCTAAATGAATTAGTTTATCTTTTCTGTTTTTCATATTAATTCACCTTGCAAACAAGTACTAAGATGAAAAGAATCAATTTCAGTTCACATTGATTAAATTCTAATCTTCATAATTAATTTCTCTGCCAGAATTATATTCCAGACATACCAAAGTAACAAAGAAAGATTTTTTGCTTTCTAGTTTTTTGCTATAATTCTGGATATTCTTAAATTTCTTTATCCAATAACCATAAATAGTCATGTTCTGTTACATGGTCTCATGTTATATTTCACCTATTGTGTGCCTAATTTCAAGGTATACAAGATACTTGAAAAGCAGCTTTGCCAGTTCCATACCCTGGTGAATTTCCATGACTGAGTAGTGATTTGAACCCTGGTCTCCTGAGGGACTGCCGTAACTCAAGTGGTTAAGATACTGAACTTGAAGACTGGAAAGTCGGAATTTGATACCTGAGTACTGCATGGCAGAGTGAGCTCTTGTCATCTGTCCCAGCTCCTGCCAACCTAGCAGCTCAAAAGCAAGAAATTACAAGTAGATAAATAGGTACCACTTCAGTGGGAAGGTAAACCGCATTCCATGCACTCCGGTGTCTAGTTATGCCTGCCACATGTCTGGAAATGTCTGCAGACACAGACAGTGCTGACTCTGGCTATAAACGGTGATGAACACAACCCTAGAGTTGGATACGACTGGCTTCCAAGCAAAGGTGGCTTTTACCTTCTGAGTCTTACTCTATCACTTTATCCACTACACCACACCATATTGTTATGAAATATTTACCCATGATATAAAATATTTGGTAGCATTTGTGTAATGGTTAAACAGTCATTTGGTAATGAACTGTGTGGTTGCTAGTGCAGTAAAACACCGG
Organism: Furcifer pardalis; assembly: GCA_030440675.1. Classification (NCBI taxonomy): domain Eukaryota; kingdom Metazoa; phylum Chordata; class Lepidosauria; order Squamata; family Chamaeleonidae; genus Furcifer; species Furcifer pardalis. The sequence continues at coordinate 56,901,907 of CP126897.1, forward strand.
ATAACGATTGGATCAGATAACGCTAAAATCGCATAACGTTAAGTAATCTGGGGAGGAGAATTACGTTAAGGTCCTATGGGATGGATTGGATAACAACCACTAAAGCCTGTGCGGTTACAATGTATCTCTATGGAGCTTTAACGTTATCCGATCCATCTCATAGGATTTTAACATGGATCGGATAACACCAAGACTTGTGGGACCAAATTTTAGTGTTATCCGATGTTTTACTGTATTTGTGTTCTGGATTACCAGGAACCACTGCTCAAATGCAGGAGGGCAATGTATTGATGTAAATGTACAATTTAATGCATTTGTAGCCACTTGTGGCTTTTATGATTAAACTGCTGAACTAATTGAGATCCTTGTGCTTTGTTTGGCACAATATAAACCTTTTCATTAAAATAGGCCACAATTTCCCAAATAATTTGAATTAGCCGAAAGCCTGTTGTAAAATACCGCAAAAGTAAGGGAATCAGCACAGTCACTTATGGCACACAACTGAGTTCATGACCTGAGAATGTCCATACACATGATAAACAGCTGGAATGATAGAACACATCAGTTATGCAGTTTGGGTTGACACTGCAAGTATGTGTGTGTACGCGTGCGTGCACACACACACTCTACAGTTATTGGTGGTGTATAAAGGGGATTAAGATGGAAAGAACTGGTGTCAAGCAATTTGCTGACATCTCGTTTTTTGCAAAGTGCCTTGAAGTTTTTCTTTAGGCATAGTCAAAAAAAGTTTAATTTCTTCAAAACACATACTTGTTAAAATTATTTAAGTTGGCTATAAATTGGAGGGTAATGATCTATATAATAAATTCAAAAGAAATAATGTAAAACAAATTCAACATGCAACTGGAAAACTTGAAAAAAGATTTGTCATGGAAGATTCTCAGTGCAGCCACTGCATTTTTGCATCTATACATAATATAAGAGCACATGACAAGTTGCCAGGCAACTGCTTGCATGAGATGCACTGGGAATTACACAGCAGCTGATCAATTGCTTCCACCAGTGGAAAAGTACAGATTCACTTGTGATCTTGATTTGTTTTTCCAATGCATGGCTGATTTCCCATCCCCTGTGTCCTTGCTTTTTTACTGTAGTATAACATGAGACACTTGCCAAAAAGTAGGACTCCAGTAACAATCTGAAAACGGGCATTTAAATGTTAAAATGTAAGGTTACATTCTCTTAATTTTATTTAGCCTTGCAAAGTACCAGTGGAATATGGATGTTGCATATTGTTTGATTTGCTTTCTCTAAAAGAGTTTAGCCAGCTCTATGATATTCTTACTGAAGCAATGCCTTTATTGATAGTTCTGTGCTACATGTGGTTTTCTCAGAAGTAAACATCATTGAGGTCAGTAGAAAGTACTTTAAGTTGTACAAATTGCAACCTGTGCAGAAATAGCAGGTACAAAATCGGAGTTGCTTTAGGTAAGAAAACACTGGAAAAAGCAATCTCCTAAGACGGGTTCCCAAACTACACACGGGATGGATCCGGCCCCCGATACCAATTCATTCAGCCCACAAAGCCCCTCATTGCTCCCCAAAGCCGAAGTAAAACGTGCCCTTATGGGTGCATTTAACTTCCGCGAGCAGTGAGGGCTTTGTGGGCCGAATGAATTGGCATTGGGGGCCGGATCTGACCCACAGGCTATAATGACCAGCCCCTTGAACCATGTGACCTGCCCACAACCCAAAAAGTTTGGGCACCCCTACCCTAAGATAAAAGCATCTGAACGAGTCACACTACTTTGGCTTCACAGTGTTCAAGATTTGGTTGCTAGGCCATGCTCCTGTGAGATTGATTTATTTTCTAGCCATGCAAGTGTTCTGGAAAAGGAAGAAAATGGAAAATTATAGTCTTAGATTTGGCTTTCTTTTTCACCCACACAATTTGGGATGCTGTGATGATGTAAAGAAAATGGGGATCTTGCATCCATTTTAGAATATGTTTCTGTCTTGGAATTGGTTAAGTGCTTATAACAGGTCAGGGCCTGCTTGGTAAAAAGGAGTGGTAACACCTGGAGCTTATCTATTGGGAAAGAGGCCTTTGGGGCCATCCATAGCCAGTTCCCAGAACACTAATTGAGAAGTGACTTCAGCTGAAAGTGCTCTTGTCATTTTGCATATTGGAGGGCATTCAGAGCCTAATTGGTAGTTCCTTTGGAAGGGTCTAGAATAGGATGTTTCTAAAAGGGAGAGCTGAAGTTACTTTAATTGGCTTAACTGAGAAAATGTGTTCAGCTGCTGGCCTACTGAGAGGCTGTGCTCTATCCATGCCTCCGACTCATGCTGACTTCTACATTAGTCTGTGAGTATTAAGTAACAAAGAGTATTAAGATTTATTCACTGTTCATCTTTCACACCAGTACATAGTGATTGGAAATACAAGAGCGTGGATGATCTTGGTCTAAAACTCTAGTGGTAAATTTTTACACTTGATCTTTTCTAATAATTTCATTGTTGCCCTTTCAAGGCTCAGCCTTCTTTTGATTACTTGGATGCAGTCTCAATTTGGATTAATGATTGAAGCAAGGTGTACAAAATCTTTAAGAATTTCAATTTATTCTTTGTTAAAATGGCATAGTTCTGTAGTCATGCATTTTGTCCTCCACTGCAACTCTGATTTGGCACTTTCACTAAAAGTCATTTCAAACTTTTGGAAATTAAACATGTAGAAATAAATAAAAATCCAAACAATCTTGGGTAGCTTAATGAAAATGGCCATTGTCAGGGACTCTGCAGAGATAGAAATTTAAGAGCTCTGAATCAAAGTTGTTGTAAGAGATTAAGAAAAGCAACCATGAAGCAACTCAATAATGGCTAAATTAAATGTTGTGTAGCCCTTTAGCTGCAGAAGAAAAGGAGATGTAAAATAGATTCCAACTCAGCTTGTATTCGCTGACATTTTACTGAACCTGTCATCTGATCATATAGAAGGGGAACAATAACCTTGTCAAATAAAAAAAACCTACAGTAATACCTCAGATAACGTTTACCTCGGATAATGCTAAAATCGCATAACGTTAAGCAATCTGGGGTGGAGAATTGGATAGAATAATGTTAAGGTCCTATGGGATGTATCGGATAACAACCGCTAAAGCCTGTGCAGTTGCAATGTATCTCTATGGAGCTTTAATGTTATCTGATGCATCCCATAGGATTTTAACATGCATCGGATAACACTAAAAATCGGATAACACCAAGACTTGTGGAACCAAGTCTTAGCGTTATCCGAGGTATTACTGTAGCATGGTTATGGATAGTGAATAGTTTTAAAGTCTGTTTTATAAAACAACAGAGTTTAGTACTGAAATAGGCCTCCTTGTTTTGGTGGATTCCTGTTCAAACTACTATAAGACATTTAAGTACACTTCAAGTCTCTTGTCTGCATTTCGGTACATTGGATGCAATCTTGTGTTACAGAAAGCCACAGGCTGTGATAATCATGCTTTATTGCTTAAGCCCCAAAATGCAGAGTTAGGGTTAGAACAAATTATAGCTGGTTCTGCACACTAAATTATTAAAATTATGGGTTGGGACAGCATGCATTGTGAAATATTTTAACCTTGAATTCTTACAAAGTTGATGTCAGCTGAGTGAGGTTTTTATGTCTAGTTAGAGAGTGTTCTTTCAATAAAACAATACATAGTACCTAATACTGGTATTCTGGAAACTTGTATAGATTTTTATATTAGACAATTTGCCCAGTTTCAATAATTTTATATTTGATGACTTAATAAGCAATGGAATGAGTTGACTGTTAAGATGTTATGTGGGTAAAGAAATATGTAACATTTTGTAAAAAGTGAAGCTAATATTAAAAATGCTCTTGTATTCAGAAAATCCAGTATTGTATCATATGAGTCTATCCACTGGGGATAAACCAAAGCATAAAGGCGACTATTAAAATAGGTGAGAATTTGTCTGTCTCTGTACATATACTAAAATAAATGTTGGTCTTAAAAGTACTCCAAGATTTATTTTTAAAATAATTGTAATACAGTAAAACCTCAGATAATGCTAAAACTTGGTTCCACAAATCTTAGTGTTATCTGATTTTTAATGTTATCCAATGCATGCATTTGGTTGCATGCATCGGATAACGTTAAAATCCTATGGGATGCATCTGATAACGTTAAAGCTCCATAGAGATAATTATAACTGGCACAGGCTTTAACAAATGTTATCCGATGCATCCCATAGGATTTAACGTTATACGATGCAATCCCCCCCGATTGCTTAACGTTATGTGGTTTTAGCATTATCTGATGCAAACGTTATCCGAGGTATTACTGTACATTATTTGCATCTTTCCATAATGAGAAATCATTGAAGGAATCATGAATAATTTGAGTATGGGAGTGCCCGTCAGAGAAGATGCGTCTGCCAGAACTGATCAGTTGACTAATTTATTGTATTTATTTGTTTATAAAAGACACTGATTGTCTACAAACTATCCTGCTTTGAGCTTTCAGTCCATACAAGACTTGTCAAACCATTCAAACATTGCTTGAAGAAAATGAGAAGTCTGAAAAACAAGGAAGAATACTGGCTTGTTTTGAGGGTTTCTTACTACTTGCTTTGTGTTTCTTTTAATAGAAGGGGCTGTAAAAGTAAAATATCCACATCAAAACTGAACTGCCAATTGTTTTATGATTCTCTCTGTATACTTATAATTAGAAATTGCAATTCCTTCAGCATCAGCAAAGTGACAATTGCTGGGAGGAAACTTTCTGTGCCATCTATTATGTCATCCCTAATGCTGCCACATAAAACAGCTGGCAGAGTTCAAATACCTGGTAAAGGTTTCCATTGCTTGAAAGCCAGTGCTCATCTCTGTTTTAAAACCAAAGAGCCAGTGCTGTATGCTTCTGCAGACGTTTTTGAGGTCATGTGGCAGGCATGACTAGACAACGGAGCGCACGGAATGCTGTTTACCTTCCCACCGAAGTGGTCCCCATTTATCTGCTTGCAATTTCTTGCTTTTGAACTGCTAGGTTGGCAGGAGCTTGGACAAAGATGGGATACCTAGGAACAGCATTTACTGAAGATGACAAAATGGATGAAGATATTAACATACAGTGTAGTAAAGCAAACGTAATCTTTGGATAGTTAGCTCTGCTCTTACAACATAAGGCAATACTAACCAGGACAACGAAACACCTCATACAAAGCATATTCATTCCCACCTTATGTTACCAGTGTCAAATATGAACACTTAGAAGAAAACATAAACAAAAGTTGTTCACTGTGGGAAAGAGAGGTCTGGTTTGAGGAAGGCTGCTGGAGTGACTAGAAGGGATAAAATCAAAAGATGATAAGGGAAATAATTGAATTAGAACCAATCTTAAACTATATACAGAGACAACAAATAAAATGTTTCGTCCATTAAAATGTCTTGGAATTCCATACTATACAAGGCATATGTGGAAAGAGGAGGACAAAGACCATGAGGCAGACCCAGAGGAAAATGGAGATATAATGTCAAAGATATACTCCAAGAACACCAAACAATGTCAGTGGAGGCTGCTAGAAGTGCCAGAAGAAGAGTTCTGTACAATATTTCCCTCGACATCCAATTGGGTAAAAGAGGAAGCGAAGAAGAAGAATGCTGCCACCATTTGCTTTTTCCTTTAAGGAAAAGTCAGAGACGGAAGCTGGAGACAAAGAACAGCAAATGGAAAACAGTAGGGCCCCTTTGTCTTTCTTAGTTTTTAAGTTGACTCAATTATATTCACACAGGATCAATTTCCTTAGCACCAGTAACTCCTTGTGATGTCTGAGCCTCTGATGTTGGTTTGGCCTCCCCATCACACTATTATGAAAGGTGGAGGCAGAGTTGGCCCTACAATTAGGCAAAGTAAAGCAGTTGTATCAAGTGGCAGATTTTGGGTATCATGAAAGAACAGCAAATCATAAGTTCCTTAATTTGTGTATTGACTTTTAGGATTAGGGAAGAGTGGGTTTTTGACATATTCTAGAATAGTTTGTCTGGCTTTGTATGAGCAGCACTCACTATTTGCTGCTTCAGGCAGGAAAATATCCTTTAGTTCAGACATTCTCAACATTTTTGCTCTGTGGGCCAGACTATGCCCCCTCAGACAGGTGAGTGGGCCGGACATGTGGTTCCCCCTGCCATAAACGCTGCCATAAAACACATTTACGGCTGTCACAAATGCATTTATGACAGCCACAGGTGCACTTGTGGTGCATTTTTGGCTGTTTTTCTGCTTCCGGTGGTGGCAGTGGCTGGGGTCAGGCCAATGGGCCACATGAAATGTTGCCAAGGGCCGGGGCCAGCCCACAGGACATAGGTTGCAAAGCCCTGCTTTAGATGGTCATATTTATAATTAATGGCAAGTTTCTACATGAGCAAGAGACCAAAGAGTGGGGATAGGAAGTGTTTTATTCTCCAGATGTTTTGAACATAAACTCTAGGGAGCCTCAATGAATGTGATAAATTTGCCATGAGATGAAGAGAAATCTGGAAAACTAGGATGCAAATAGCGAAGTTATCATGCACTGGATCAGGCTAAACCAGTGATGGTGAACCTATGGCATGTATGCCAGAGGTGGCATTCGGAGCCCTCTCTGCGGGCACCGATGCAGTAACCCCAGCAGCCCAATGGGACAGCTTCCTCCCTCACCCCAGCACAGAGTTCACCCTGTCCCTCTACCCAGCAGCCAAATGGAAGCGTTTCCTTCCTCTCCTGTTGCTGTGTTGGCACTTTGCGATAAATAAGTGGGTTTTGGGTTGCAGTTTGGGCACTCGGTCTCTAAAAGGTTTGCCATCACTGGGCTAAACGGTGTTGCTTGAAAAGTGTGGTTTGAGATTTAAAGCATCTCCCCAGGTAAGTGATATATCACTTCAGTGAATTTGCTATCAAAGTTCAGCAGTGTTGGGGGAAAAGAAAAGGGGGAAGGAAAAAAAAGGATCACTCTTCAGGTTCTTTCCTGTCTTTGCTTTTAGGAGGAACAGGGGGAAACTGGATCCCCCCTCCCATTTATTGGTAAGTGACATAAGCAGTGAGTTGTTGAGGAAAGCACCTACCTATCTTGCTTAGGTTTGATGCTGGTGCTTACACTTGCTGGAAACCAAACTAAAAGTGAGCTTATCCTCACTAAAAGAACAGTAGCCCTTGCCAGAAATCTATAAAGGTGCAAGTAAACATAGATAGGGGTTGAGGTGGCCTACAATTGCCTGTACAGTACGTCATGTAGAATGGAGAAAAATTGCCCATACCAAAAGTGTTCAAAATCTGAGATAAAGCACCATCTGATCACACCCTGAGTGTGGCATGTGTGAACTTCATAGGCAAGGAATATTTATTTATTTATTTAAGCAGACTTATATGCCGCCCTCCTCAAAGAGACCCAGGGCGGATAACAAAGGTTTAAAAAGAGACATAAAACACAATCTAAAATCCAATTTAAAATTAATATTAAAATATTAAAACTAAGCAAAGTTAAAAAGATTAAAAATTCATACTTTAAGAGAGGGAGGCCTTAGATGAACCAACAGGCCGATGCAACTGTCTGACCCAGACCCCATACCTGTCCTGCCAGCCAGGTCTTAACCCCCTTCCTAAAGGGCAGCAACTCCAACTGGAGACGTAGCTCAATTGGCAGGAGGTTCCATAGGGCTGGGGTGGACACAGAGAAGGCCCTCCTCTTAGAGCTAGAAAGGTGCGCCTCTCTAGCTGATGGTACAACCAGAGAGCCTCTCCGATCCATTCTGGTGGGATGGACAGATGTTCTTAGGGCGATGCGGTCTCTTAGGTTTCCTGGCCTTGTATGCACACTAAAAAACTAGCAGTGTTACACTGCTAAGCCACTATTAAAAGTAATTCCTCATAATGAGATATTTACTCAAATATCCTTGACTGGGCAATAGGTATGAATGCATTCAACTACAGAATTGCCTAGCTGAGATGCAGTTTGTGTCTGACAAAGGTTTCACAGTTGACAGGAGTGGTGCTGGAAGGAAGACATTAATCTGATTGGATTTAGCTTCAGTAATCCATTACACTGAATCTGTTGCTCCCCCATATACATGGGTGTTACATGCCTTTATTTGGTCCATGTGAGATAAGTGCTCACCTGGACTCAATATCTCCCCTACCTCTTAGTTATTTTGGCTTTTTCCTCGCTTAAAAATACTACACAGGCTTAGGGGTTGAGCTGCCCAACCTGGTCCTGGATTGCTGCAGTCACTTTGAAACATGTTAGTGGAAATCATTTGCTGCACTTTTGCAGCAAACTAGAAACGTTGGCTGTTTGCCAAAGAGCCTCATTAGCTTCTTCTCCCACAGCACCCATTCCTGGCTTGCTAAGACTTGTTCCTTTTGGAGGAGAGTTTTGTCAGTTTTGCTGCTCCTAAGCACTTAGGGCTCCTTTCAACTCAGACATAAAAGGTCTGCAGGCTCCACCTATTTTATTTCCAGTCTTACTTTCCCTGCTGTCATGGTAAGGGTTCTCCATGGAGCCCCCAGCTGCATCTTTAGGAGTGGTCTAACCAACCTAGGAAAGGAGAGGCTCATAATATTTGTCAATAATTCCCCCCCCCCCGAAAACCTTTGTTTCATGGCTCTGTGTAATTTCGAATTAGCAGACTAGTATTCTGGGTCATATTAATGCAATTTAAAAAAAAAACCTTTTAGAACCAGGGATTTCAAAACGCACATGCATTTGCATGTTAGCTAGCATGGGATAAAATCACAGGAAACACTTGTTAAGATAGTACAAAGACAGGTAACCTCTTGATCAGCTAATCAAAAATGAACACAGGTAGGTTAGGCAACCTAGGTAAATGGTTGAAGCAGCATCCTCCTCTGTATGTGCCCTCAAATGTTAATCTAATTACATTTGGTATGAGTTATTTCTCTTCTGTTTGTTTACTGAAAGTCAATAAGGGCAAACAAAATATTCAAAGAGAGAGCTAAGTTATGGGGGGGAAACATGTGGGGAAAAAAATGGAAGAAGCGAAATAACAAGTGATCAAAGATTGAATTGCCCATGCTAGTCTTGAACTAGGAATGGCAAACTAGATAGTGGACTAATTTCAAAAGTCATCTGCAAATAATCAATTCAGATCACACAAAAGAGTGGTTTTTGTTTGTTCTTGCAGTTTGGATTGGAGAAAATTACATGCTACACCATTACAGTTATTTAATTTAACTTTCACTGTCATGACACTATTGTATGAAATTCTTGGATTTTCTTGAATTACCACCCCTGAGAGCTCTAGGGTGGAATTTTAAGTGCTTCACCAAACTACAAATCTGAAGACATGATAGTTGAAAATCATTTTGGACTGCTACGTCTATGCTGTGGACACGGAGGAAGGGCATAGAGGAAAGGAGGGAAAAGAGGAATGGTAAAGACTGATGAAAGGGAACAATCCCATCTATATTTGATGCTCCAGCTGTGAAACACCTTCTGGAGATGTGAGTGGTGCAAACTTTTCAGGCCCAGAAAAAAAGCCTCTTTACTTGCTAAGTCATTAGCTGATAATACCGATTTGTTTTTTTTCTTGGTCTTGAAAGTGGTACAGATTTGGATTTTTAAAATTGCTGTTCTTTGTTTCACTGATTTAAGGATTTTTTAACACCAGACTGGATAAAAAGTGATTTAGAAACATTGTGTAGACGCTGTTAGTAATAGATTCAGAATCCTTTATTAAATAGTTAGCGGACAGGCCAAAGCAATATTTAAACAAGGAGTTCTGAACATCAGTGATCAAACTGATACTATGACACTTGTAAGTACCAGCTCTTCAAGAAACATTTTAGGTAGTCCTTTAGATTCCATTAATAGTATTCTCTACCAGTAATTAAAAGCTTTGATTACTGTTAGGCTATACATAGAATACTGTTAGGCTATACATAGAATAGGTACCTGTTCCTGCATGTACTGCTGCAGCTGGTATATTCCTATCAGTCCCTAAAATAGTTCTTAAGAAATGTGCTTCCTGCTAGTAACATGGCTTATAACCAGTTTGCAACCTGATCACATGAAAAGCAGAAACAATCAGAGAAATTGGTGTTGAATAAACAAAAGTTCTCAACATTTTAATACTATTAAATACATGGATCTATGGAGCACCAGAAATATAAGACAAAGTGCATTTCTTATTTAATTATCAATTATACGCTACAGCAAGAGCTTAGTACTTTCAGATTTTACTGTATAGAATCACACAATGGGACCCTAACACTCAAAAGAAGCTGGTGCTGAATAAATACCTTTTAATACCATTGAATACCTTTAACACCTTAAAAAATTCTTCTTCTTGTGCCATATCTGATTCTGAATATAAGCTATCCTCATGGTGATTTGTCATGAAGATTGTTCTGGGAACAATATAATAATGCAATAGTTTTCCATTTGCCTTCTGCATTGCTGTGTTACACCCATACCACTGTTTCAGTTCTGCAAGTCACTTTCTGGTCCTGAGCCCTTTTGGCACACAAAGTCCTCCTCAGCCCAGGGCCAGTATTGATGAAGCTTCTGCCCTCCCACAAGATGGACTCAAGTGGGACTTAATCCACTTGGGGACCATCACCATTCCCTGTGGACTTCAGCACCCAAGGACATTAGTCCTCAGGGTTGTCAGGTTAGTTAATCACTGCCATATGCTTGGTGTTGAGTCACTGGCAGTATGGTCTACACCTATGGTTCCCGATGCGGGGCACATGCCCCACAAAGGGGGGGGGGATTTGATTTTTAATGGGGTGATTCGAGAAGGAATTATTAACATCATTGGCTGCAACCTGTATCTGAGAATACATTTTTTTCCTGAAGCAGGAAAAATGCCATTGGCATGAATTTGTTTAAGGTGGATCCCAGCTTGCCATGAAGTGACCCACACACTATGATCTTGGAACCATCTCCTGTGGCACATATAAAATGTGACATGCAGGATTTAACACTGGGACTGCAATGGACTGCCGCAGCCTTGAGGATATGGACAAGGTGCGCCTTCGCAGCCAGTCCATCTGGCATGGCCTCTTCCGCCTCCATGACTTTTGGGAATCAGAGTTCCTCCTCCACTCATTTTGACATTGAGCCCAATATGATGGTTCCAGTAGCATTTCCTCCACTGAGGGGGACCATCACCCCACCTAAAGGAGCGTATCCTTAAATAATAAGAATTATATGCCACAGATTTTACAGTTGCTTAGGTGGGGCATAGGGACTGCAGTGGCTCAAGTGGTTAAGACACTGAACTCGCTGATTGGAAGGTTGGAGTTCAATTCCAGGGTACTGCATGATGTAGTGAGCTTCCGTCTCTGTCTCAGCTCATGCCAATCTAGCAGTTTGATTTGGTGGGAAGGCAAACAGAAATTGCAAGTAGATTTGGTGGGAAGGTAAACAGTGTTCTGTGAACTCCGGTGTTGAGGCATGCCTGCCACATTTCCACAGAAACATCTGCAGATGCAGACAGTACTGGTTATTTGGGTATAAACAAAGATGAACAGTGAACCCTAGAGTCGGATATGACTGGCTTTCGAGCAAGGGTGACCTTTACTTAGGTGGGGCATGGCCAAAAAAGGTTGGGAACCATTGGTCTACTCTATACCAGAGCAGGGTTTTTTGTTGTTCTTCAGTCACACAGTTGATTTGGACCCTCTGCAACCCAAGGACCATTGCACACCAGGCACCCCTATCCTCCACCATCCTCCTTAACCCACCCAACTCTGTGCCTATTGTGTCCAAAATACCATCTAGCGATCTCATTTTCTGCTGCTCTCTTCTTCTTTTGCCCTCCACCTTTCCCAGCATCAAAGCTTTCTCAAGGGAATCCTCTCTTCTCATTTGATGTCCAAAGTACTGTAGCTTCATCGTCACTATTTGACCTTCCAAAGAGCAGTCAGGGTTGATTTCTTCTAATATCAACCCATTTGTTCTCTTTGCTGTCCAAGGTACTCTCAAAACTCTCCTCTAACATGGCATTTCAAAGGCGTCTATTCTTCTGCACTCAGCTTTCCTTTTGGTCGAACGCTCACAACTTTGTGTGGGGGTGGGGGTGGTTACAAGGTGTGTAGCTCTTAAAGGTACAACACCCATGAGGACTATGTGAGGTATGTTCCCCAGGCAAACTAACTGTGGTTCTTTCTGTCATATAAACTGGGCTCATACTTTCTTGGAGCTTTTTTCTATCAGCAGCTGGATTGTTTATGAACATTTGATGTCATTCTCCTATTTTGTTGTTCAGTCGCACCGTCGATTCCGACCCTTTGCGACCCCATGGACCATTGACTCTCCTCCAATAATGCATTTCAAAGGTGTCCATTCTTCTGTGCTCAGCTTTCCTTATGGTTTAGCTCTCACAACCATACATTATGACCAGTAATGCCATTGCTTTGACTATGTGGACTTTTGTTTGCAAGGTGATGTCCCTACTTTTCTCCTCTGTTCCCCAGGTTTCTCAAAGCTTGTCTCCCAAGCATCAGTCACCTTTTTATTTCAGGGCTGCATTCACCATCTGCAGTGATCTTGCAGGTTAAATTAAAATTATTTTTTTTAAAAAATAAATCTTCAAAGATAGAAGCCATGACTTGCGAATGGAAATGCTTGTGCTACTGAGAACTTTTGGAGCAACTCCAACAAGTTAGGAAAGAGTTCAAGTTTGGACTGGGAAAGAGGAGGCAGGCACCGCTGTGAAAAGTTTGCTCTGGGCATCGAGGGGGCATCCGTTCTCTTTCAGGGACGTCCAGCAAAAATGTTCGCTACCACACACTGTGGGTGGAGCCTACATCATGGGTGGAGCCTACGTCATGGGCGATCTAGTCATGCCTGCCATATGGCCACATATACATCTGCAAACACAGGCAGCACTGGTTCTTTGGCTGTACATGGAAATGAGCACTGCACCAGTGGTGGGATGTCAAAAATTTTACTACCCCGCCGTGATGTCATCACAGTGTGGGCGGAGCTAACATCATGATGTCATGTCATGGGCCAAAGAAAAAAATACAAAATAATAAAAATGGGGAGCTTCAGGTTATAGGGAGCTTCAGGCTAGCAGCTTCTCTTCCTCCTCCCCGTTTGGGAGGACAGCAAGGAGGCTGTGCATATGTGCCAAGCACTAGCAAACAAAAGTCCACATAAACCAGTGAAAAGGTAAGCCCCGAAGGTGGTTCCCCTCAAAAGCTGCTGGGACACTAGGAAAAGTCTGGGACACTGGGAAAAGTTACTACCGGTTCTGGCGAACTGGTGAGAACCTGTTACATCCCATCACTGCACTGCACCCTAGAGTTGGATATGACTAGCCTTTGAGCAAGGGAGACCTTGAACCACTTGTAGGGACAAAACCTGATGGGGCAGGGCAGAGAGGTGGGCGTGGCCACTCAATTTCACCACCACCCCTGCCCAGAGGCCACCCAATTTTACTACCCTCCGGGGGGGGGGGTCTGTTGCGAACCTGTTGCTGCCCACCACTGGGGACGTCCAGTGATGCCGCTTGTTTTCGTCCCCCCCCCCCCCCCCGCGAGCGAAGTTTTGGTGCGCAAAGTTTTGCGCAAAGTTTTGGTGCGCAAAGTTTCCCCGTTGCAACCGGGACGTTTGGCTTCTCCCGAGCGCAGGAGGAGGAGGAGGAGGAGGAGGAGGGGGCGGGGCCGAGCACCCGAGGGCAGCCGCCACCCTCTCCCTGGCCCCAAGGCGAAGCCGCCCTCCTCACTCTCTGGCCAGCCCTGGCCGCCGCCATGGGTTCGGTCACCTCCGCCCTCACCCACTCCCGCACTCCCGTGGTCCAGCTGGGCTCCCAGCCAGGGGAAGCTCCCGAGGCGGACGCCGCCGAGCCGCGAGCCTCCAGAAGCCGGAGCACAGCGGCTGTTCTGCCCGGGGTCCCTGTGGCAGCCGCGGCCCGCTGGCCCCTGCCTGCTCCGGGCGCCTGGGAAAGGAGCGGCCGGTGGGCGAAGGGAGAGGAGGAGGAGAAGGAGGAAGCGCGCCTGGAGCTCTCCGTGGTGCTGAAGCGCGCGGAAGCGCAACGGGGCACCGCCGGGCTCGTCTTGCCCCTGGTCCGCCGCCACAGCAGCAGCCTCTGTGAGTGGAGACCCCCGTGGGGAGAAGGAGGAACTTTCCTGATTTGCTTTCTAGATCAGGGGTGCCCAAACGTCTCAGGCCACAGCCGGACAGGGAGCTGGTCACTATGACCTGGGCCCCAGATCCGGCCCCCGACACCAATTCACCCAACCTGCGAAGCCCTCATTGCTCCCAGAAGCGGAAGTAAAACACGCCTGTATGGGGATGTTTTGCTTCCGGCGAGGGCTCAGTGGGCCGTAGGAATTGGTGCGGGGGCCGCATCCAGCCCCTGGGCCGTCTTGGGCACGCCTGTTCTAGATATTGCCCTGGGACATCCCCAGCCCATTCGCTGCCTTGGATGGCTCAGTCTCTAGGTTAGGGGGTGTACAAACTTTTTGGGCTGTGGGCTGGTCACGTGGTTCAGGGGGGTCAGTCACTACAGCCCGTGGGCTAGATCTGGCCCCTGATGCCAATTCATCCAGCCAGTGAAGCCCTCGTTGCTCCCAGAAGCAGAAGTAAAATGCGCTCATATGGGTGCATTTTACTTTCAATTCCGGGAGCCATGGGGGCATCGTGGGCCGGATGAATTGGTGTTGGGGGCTGGATCTGCTCCATGGGCCATAGTTTGGGCACCCCTGCTCTAGGCAAAACTTTTGGGTAAGTTTAGCTGACTAGTAGGCGCATTTTACCTCTGCTTCTGGGAGCAACGAGGGCTTTGTGGGCCAGATGAAGTGACATTGGGGGCCGGATCCAGCTCATGGACCATAGTTTGGGCACCCTTGCTCTAGGCAAAACTTTTGGGTGAATTTTATTTAATTTAAATTTAATAAAAATTTTGCACTTGTATGCCCCCCATCAGGAAACCTGACTCAGGGCAGCTCATATGATAATTAAACAATATACACAGTAAATACACAGTAATGCAATATACAAAATCCAATCTACAAAAACAGCACATAATAATATACAACAACACAATGCAATACTATAATATAATGATAAAGTCACAACTACATAAAAAAGTTCCCAAACAAACAACAAAGTACAGGGGTGGGCCGGCAGGTGTTCTCAGCCTCGAGGTGGGACCGTCTTCTGCTGCTCGATGGCTTCTTCTTCTTTCGTATCCCGATCAAACCATGGACTGCCAAAATGAAGCCACTTTCTTGGCTTGGTCATTGGCTAAACCTAAGTCCTTGTCGGTGCATGTTTTGGTAGTTATTGACAAAGGAAGATCAAGGGCTAATCTGAGAAAGTGGGGTTTCCCTGTACATGGTAGCCTGTGTGAATGCGGAGAAGAGCAAACAATCACCCATATGATACAATGCACACAATGCCCCTCAACGTGCACTGAGGAGGACCTTATGTTGGCAAGAGGAAATGCTGTTGAGGCTATACATAACTATACATATGATACTGGGCAGATGCCATCTAGTCTTTTTAATTCCTTTTTGTTTTACATATGTTAATTTTAGCTTTGTATGTTATTATATGCTGGTGGTGCTTCTTACACGAATAAAGAAAGAAAGATTGGCAAACCAGTAAATGCACCAGATTCTGTATCTCTCCACCTTCACACAGCATGTTGTTGTCTATCAGCCGCGCCCACTTGAGCATGTTGGTCTTGCATTTATTGACTTCAACCCTCATCGTTTTCAGGGTCCTCCAAGTAACGTATTGGAGGTTGAGTTCCTTAGCTATATCCTCCTTTAATATTGTTCCTTGTCCAGTGAGCTTCTTCCTCCATCTTCTAATTTGGTTGGGAATAATGGCAATTTGTCTGGGATATTGTTTGTGGAATTGTGGCAGAGAGAAAAGGCTGGGGCTTGTTTTTTCTTGTGAGGACTCTAACTGGCAAAATGCACCAACTCTGTAGAAGAGATAAATTACATCCCCTTAGTCCAAATACCTAAAGTGACCTCTTCTCACCCGCTGTACAGTATGGACAAGTGAAACAATTCCCCTGCTCCCCTACAAAAGGTATGGGGAACCGTTTTATTATTTCCCCCTCTCCTAGCTGATTGTAGTGCTGGATTGGACAGGAAGATTAATTTTTGCCCTCTATTTTTCCATTTTATTTATAATTGAAACTTGTCATAAAGTAACAATACAAAACTCAGTACTGTACTTTCAAAGTCTATTCATAAGTCAAAAAGTAAACACAGGCAACTGTGTTCACACTTTGATTATTAGTGATAAAAGGAAAAATGGTGTTTTTTTTTTACCCTTTTATTTGATCCAGCACTACAATGACCAGCTAGGAGGGAAAAATAAGCAATTCTGCTAACCCTCTGTAGAGGAGCAAGGGAATTGTTTCATTGCAACATCTGTTATGCTGACTCGTTAGCCCCATCAGCATCCTGAAAGTTTATCCTAGCAGCAGCCTTTCAGCTGCAAGCCTCACATATACACCACTCCCACCATCTAGAGATATTGGAAACCAGATGTTTCAGCCCTGAGAAACAGTAGAACCCCCTGACAGGTTGAAAAAGGAGCACTCTTGGGGAGGGGGTTTATAGCACTCCAGCATCCATCAAATCTGGATTCATGGAGACTGTTGCCCAACAACTCACAAATGGACGGGGATGATCATGTTGCAGAAGGTATATATTTAGAAGCATATACTCCAGATGCCTCAGTAAACCCAGTCTTTATGGGTATATCTGCATAAACTTATTTCTTCTTATTACCTTCCCCTTTGTCAGCTAGATAAACTGGAATACAGTATATGTAGACATACCCATGTATTTGTCATGTAAAAGTAGAATGTATTATGTGGAAAAGAGTACAGCCATTTCTTTCAACCATGTCTCTAATTATAACAATTATTTTATTTTCTTTTAGACTGATCAGAAATACAGAGTTTGTGTTTGTTGAAAGAATCTGATTCATTGCACCCTTTTTAGAAATTTGGTGGCAATATTCGCCTCATAAATCAGAGAATTTTCAGAATTGTGTTTGCTTAAAATTGGTGTAGCTTGCTGTAGCTAATTGATGAGAGGGGAACTTAGTGTAGTGTACTGGATAGAGTAATGGGTTAGAACTCAAGAGGCCTGGTTTTGATTCCCTGGATTAGCCACGGAAACCTTGGAGGGTGGAAATGGGAAATCAACTCCTTAAATAGGTCACTATATCTTGAAAACTCTATTAGGGTCATTACAAGTCACTTCTGACCTGTCAGCACATAACAACAATTGATGCTCAGTTACATCTCTGTCATGCACTTCGATAGGCACACAACTATACAACTATGTGTGCTCTGGCACCATGGTGATTCGCAACAGCAAGATAATCAAACATTAGGTAAATACAAACAGGATTTCTGGCCAAAGTATTAAATCAGAAATGCTCCTGTCATGTGATATAAAGATCTTCACTGAAGTGCGGTGGTCAGAAAGTTGGATTAAAACTGAGAAGACCAAAGGTGAAGCTCTCAATGAGTCATGAATCTCCTTGGCTGACCTTGGGACAGCCACTATCTCTCATCCTAATCTCCCTCACAGGGTTATTGTGAGGTTAAAGTGTCTGTGTGGGAGAGGGAGAGGGAGAGGTGGGGGGAGATATGGCGGAGGACCAAGTAGAGTGCCTTGAGATCCGTGATGGAAAGCTGGGATCTAAATATAAAAATCAAACAGTGTACATATGTGTGACTTGTCATGGGGTGGAAGGCTTAATTTTTCTTTTTTGACTCTCACTCCAGGACTATTAACAGTCAAAACATAGGAGGCTATGGTTTGTCAGACTGGAGATCTCAGAGATGCCCAGCCCAGTAAACAACTGGGCAGAGAGACTGGAGTTATTGTATATTTTCCTGAAGTAGCTCTATGGAAAATGAGTTCTCTGCTTCTGTTTATCTGCTCAAATCTTCTACATAGTTCATGGATTGTACTTTTGCACTTAGGACTTATAGTTTGAGAGAGAGACAGAGGTTGCAATCCTGTATATATTTGTGAGTAAGCTGCTTTGTATCCAGTGGGATTTTCAAATGGACATGTGTTAGAATTTTTGGTTATACCACTGACTGTAAATGTCAAGTTATCTCCATGTTTGAAACCAATTGTAGAGGAATAGTAACATTTCTAATTTCTGTTCCTCAGCTGAGTTGCAGAATGAATGAGTGTGATGCAGTATCTGAGTGAGCAGTCATCTGGCTATCTCTTAACTATGCTTGTGATTGTGTAACACCCACTTTAGCTCCACCTTTGCCTGCCATACCTCCCTATATCGAACAACCATAATGGGTATCAGCAAGTACAATGTTTTCCACCCCATCAACCACGCTGGGCACTATCTGACAGTTGCAATAGAAAAATCTAGTCTATGTAATAAGATGTATGCTAGGTTGATAACAGATTCATTTCACCATGGGGATATGACAAATGCCACAGCCAGATTGCCTTCACATCCATGGGGATATGCACAAATATGGGGGGACATGCATTTATATGACTAAAGTGGTTTAATCAACAAAAATGTTGAAAGCAGTATTAAAATATCTGTGTCTATAGAGTGCCTAGCAGTTTGAAAGCAAGAAGTAGATAACTAGGTACAACTTCGGTGTGAAGGTAAACAGCATTCCGTGCATTCTGGTGTTGAGGCATGCCTGCCACATGTCCATGGAAATGGCTGCAGATGCAGACATTTGGCTATAAACAGAGATGAGCACTGAACCCTAGAGCCAGATACAACTGGCTTCAGAGCAAGGGTGACCTTTAGAGTGCCCTTAGAAAAAAGGAATGGTAAACCACTTCTGAATACTCCATACCTAGAAAACCTGGAAAGAGTCACCATAAGTTAGCATGGACCTAATGGACATATTTATGACTATCTGAAGTGTCACAATAATTTGCTTTTTTAACTCTCTCTTTTCCTTTCTTTCTCCCCTTTAATTTTGACCACAAGCTCAAATAAACTAACGTAGCTACATTTTTGGGAATTGTTACACATTTTGGGTCATCCTGATCCCATCTAATAGGGTCAATAATAGATCATGGGAGTTGTAGTCTCAAATATCCACGTTTCTCCATCCCTTATGGCATTTGGCTTGCATTACCATTTTAGGACTTAAATTCACCACCATGTGTACATTTTCCTTGAACACCTCCAGATACTTTCCCATTACAAATGAATTTCCAAAGGAAAAGGAACTCATTTTTAGAATTGCTCCAGGCTGGTACCGTGGCATAGAGAGCTAGAGTGATGTAGAATCAAAGGCCTTATGTCCACCTGTCACAGTGTCTTCCTATAAATGTTTTTTTAAAAATAGCTGTGATATTGAGAACCAAAAGCTAATGAAGGTAAAAATAAACTCTTAATTGAACAACATGGGATTTAGAAAGGAAGTGCTGGTTTGAAAATTGCAACTGTGTTTTATTTAGTTTTTGTTGCTAGTGGTGATAGTAAGTAATGGTGATGATTAGACAGATATTTGAAAACTTGTATTATTATTTTTTTAAAAACTACATGTGTTGATCAGAAGTTTGTTTTGGATTGTCCATATGCAGTAATAAAAGGTCATGTATGTTTGTCCCTGATATAGCTCCAAGATTGTAAAAACTGGGGATGTGAAACATCTAACTAGGGCTTCTAACAATATATCTCTCAATACTTTGAGAAAATGGATTAATTGATATTCATAAGTTTTAAAACTGCTTGAGGCCTGTATCACTGGTTGAGTAATTAGGTAACAAAAAAATCAGCCTGCTTAAGAATAGGACCACCCCTTCCTCCTGTCTAGGCATGAAACTGCCAAAATGAAGCCACCTTTGCATTTTTCATGTGTTTGTATCTAAAGCTGCCACCGCCTTAAGAAAAGGATTTTGCCCTATAACAATCTGTGTACAAAAAGGCAATGGAATAGACATAAGGAGTAGCAGTGGTGTGTGCAGATCAATATGGGTCAAATGTTGCATTGGTTTCCAATGGCCCATTGAACTTCTTATCTATGATTTCCTGCAGTCCTTCTTTCAAAATAACCTGCACTTACATGATGTTTATATATCACAATAATATTTATCAGTAAGCAGAGTGAGATGGTGGGTTGAGTCAGTAAATGAGATAAGCGACTTGGAGCTGTTGAATGCCAGCGCTCAATTTGCATGTGTGTCACAACAGCTTATCGGTTGCTTCAGGCAGCAAACTATCTTGAGCCACCCCAATCGGAGATGTTTATACTGTAACATTTAAAGGCCCACAACAATCAATGTGGGAAGGAGGCAATTGAGTTGACCCTCAACATGAAAGCTTCATTTCTCAATTAAACTGGGTGTGGATATTATATTAAGAACTAGTGTAGTAGACTATATCAACAGAGTTGCAGGCCTTTCAATGTGGCATACAATCACGCTGGATATGAACCTGCAGCAAATATGCCTCTTTGTTTATTTGCAAGTCTGAGTGTCATCTTTTTTGATAAAATCATCTCAATGTGACTTTCACAAACAAAATGTTTAGGGGGAGGGGACTTGACTGTTTTTAAGCACCACTAAAGAAAAACATTGACAGAAAGAGATTTAAAATGTATCACTAAAGCAATATGAATAAAAATAAGCAGTAAACTTTTCAAAACAGAAAGAAAGCCAAAGAGAAGCCACAGATGCTATGGCCACCCCAGTACACTACAAAACAAAAACTTTCAATTATAAAAAGGGGACAGTAAACAAAAGGGTTGAGAGACCAAAGTTGATAACAGTTACTTTTTGGGACCACGTTTTTAAGAATATCATGACCAGCTTTGAATTGTAGTCCACAAAAACACCTTTCAGGGTGTATTTTAGGGGCTTCAATGGCTGTAACAATGGGGGACTGAAAGAGCCCATTTGAAATTGTATTCCACAACTGTGAGGCTATGAATAAGAAAGGGTGCCTCCATTAAGCAAGCATTCCACAAGCAGTAAAGTTAACTAGTTAGAACTTGGAAAAAATAGAATTACCTGTTGTTGATATTCTGTTTTGAGTAACCAAATCTGCACATCATTTTGCATATTTATTGATACCAGTAACTGACAGACTCTCATAGCCATATCATTTTGAACATGCTGTTTGTTTGTCTTAGAAGTGCCACCATTCTGAGCTGGATATTATTTATTTATTTATTTTATTTAAATTGGTTTATCACCCTCCTCCCCGAAGGGACCCAGGGCGATTCCCAACACAACAGCATATTGACAACAATTTAAAACCAGATCAGAAATTAAAAGTTTTAAAAGTTTTAAAAGAAGCTTAAAAACTTAGCATTAAAAACTAGGCATTATAGCTAGGCATTGTAGCTAGGAGGCACTGGGTGTCAAACCATCCAGCCAGCTGGGGAAATTGATCCATCCATTCCCCAGACCTGACCTGCCAGCCAGGTTGTCAATCCTTTCCTGAAGGACAGCAGCTCCGTTTGCAGGCGTAGTTCTATTGGGAGGAGGTTCCATAGGGCCGGAGCGGACACAGAGAAGGCACTCCTTCTAGTGCCAGAGAGGTGCGCCTCTCTGGCTGATGGCACAACCAGAGAGCCTCTCTGGTCTGCTCTGGTGGGATGGACAGATGTCCTTGGGATGATGCGGTCTCTTAAGTATCCTGGTCCACTACCATGTAGGGCTTTAAATGTAGTAACCAGCACCTTGAATTGCACCCGGAGGCAAACTGGAAGCCAGTGCAGCTCACTCAGCAGCGGTGGGGCACGGGCATAACGCCTGCACCCCAACACTACTCGTGCAGCCGCGTTCTGGACCAGCTGTAGCCTCTGAATGGTCACCAAGGGCAGCCCCATGTAGAGCACATTACAATAATCAAGTCTGGAGGTGACTAAGGCATGTGTGACCGTGAGCAAGGAGTCCCGGTTTAGGAATGGCCGTAACTGGCGAATCCCACGAAGTTGTGCAAAGGGCCTCCTGGCCACGACTGCCACCTGCTCTTTGAGCAGTAGTCATGAGTTCAGGAGGACCCCCAGATTATGTACCGGGTCTGTTTGGGGCAAAGCTGACCCATCCAGAACCAAAGATGGTAGTTCCCGAGATAACACAGGACTCTCTACCCACAGCTACTCAATTTTGCCAGGATTCAGCTGAAGACTGTTGTCCCCCATCCAGACCCTGACAGCCTCCAGGCACCTCGAAAGGACTTCCACTGCATTGCTAGTGTTCCCATGGGGCGGAGATATACAATTGGGTATCATCTGCATACTGATGATACCTCACCCTGTGGGAACGGATGATCTCACCCATATGTGAAGTATATGTTCATTAGAGTTTTTTTCTCTTCTTTTTCCACTACTGTAGTAACAAATCATATGCTGTGAAAAGCTGTTGTGGATTTATTAGAACATATTGTTTATTTGTAGCACAATTAGGATTATTTAATCTTTTAGAATATGCAGTTAGGAAACTGAGATGTAGAGGTGCCGGCAAGATGGAGTAAAGCTACTTGGTAGGCTATGAAGAGCACAGCACTTTGTAAACTCATTTTCAGAACTCCTTTACTTATGCGTTCCTATCAGTGGTGTATAAAGGGTTACTGGTCACAATTAATACTTCCACAGTACAGTTGCCTGCCATGGATATAATTAGTACATGAGCGCTCAACTGCAATTTTCAAAAGCACAAGAAATTACTCAAGATTGTTGCTCACAGCTGCAATTACGTGCCCATTCTATTCTATTTGGTTTTGAAGCGAAGATAATATATATTATTAAACTTAACTTTTAATAGGCAGAAGAGTAGATACTGCAGATGTTATGCAGTTGTCCAATACACCAACTTCACAAAGTTTGCCTCCAGCTCTAATTATTCCATTTGCTCTCTACTGTCCATTCTTATTAAAAACAGTTACCTAGCAAGAGCCTCCACGAATCTAGTCAAATCTGTAGAGCTATGTAGAGTCAGCTGTTCTGTGATCCTACTAATGGGCCATATTGATGGATCTGAACACAGATGTAAGGGGAACAGCAGAGCCGAGCCAATTTTCAGACTAGGCAGATTGAGGCACTTGCCTTAGGGAGTGCAATGACAGGAGTGATGAATAGTTTGTCCCTGAAACTCTTAGGGGCTATAAGCAGAGAAAATGGCAGGCTAAAAATCTCATCCTGTTGCAAAACATATCTATTGAAAAACAGATTGCAAGGTGTATTTTACTTCTGCTTCCAGTGGAAGGACCACGTTACCGGCCTGGGGCCCAAAAAGTTTGGACACCCCTGCCGTAGAACCTTGCTAGCTAAAATATTTGACTTATAGCTCTCCAGAGCTGGCCAGGCTTTATTTTTAAAAATATTTTTAATTGAGTTTTTCAAATTAAACACAAAGAAAAAATATCATAAAAAGGCCTGTGGGCCTTAGATTGGGAATCCCTAGTGTATAGTTTGCTCAAGAACACAGGCTAGCACTTTTCTAGCAAGGCCCAGTGGAGAATCTAACTCCTAACTGCTATATCTGCAGCTAAGATGCCAATTTTATAGAGAGGGTGTTTTAATCTGGTTTTAATGGTTTTTAAAGTTTTAATTAGTCCTTTATGATGAGGACGTTTTGTTTTTAAATTTTTGATACTGTTGTGAGCTGCCTGGCGTCACTTTGGCGAGGGAGGCGGCAATACAAATATAGTAATAAATAAATAAATAAATAAATAAATCACTTACCCACTCCTGTCAGCTATGCCGCTAATCTACGATCTGATAAATCTATGCTATGATAGAAGGAAAAACAAATACAGTAATACCTCAGATAACGTTTACCTCGGATAACGCTAAAATCGCATAACGTTAAGTAATCTGGGGAAGAGAATTGGATCGAATAACGTTAAGGTCCTATCGATGGATCGGATAACAACCGCTAAAGCCTTGTGCGGTTACAATGTATCTCTGTGGAGCTTTAACGTTATCCGATCCATCCCATAGGATTTCAACATGCATCGGATAACACTAAAAATCAGATAACACCAAGACTTGTGGAACCAAGTCTTAGCGTTATCTGAGGTATTACTGTAGCTGCAACTTATTAGTTTAGGCTGCTAAGGATCTGTATCTCTCTGAAAAGACACATTGTGAAGCTACCATTGTTGACAGCTTTCTGGTGTGTTTTTCAAGCATTTCTTTAAGTTCACTAAAGGAAGTCTATTATATAATCAATTCTAAAATTAAGACCCTCATTGGTATTGACAAGAACATTGTGCATATTATTTTCAGCACTGTCTCCGTTTCTAGAGTTCTGGTGGGGGCAGTGGTCAAGCTGCTGTAATGCAGCCAGAACATTGTGAGTTCGATCTTGACCAGCCATCAAGGTTGACTCATCCTTCCAAGGTTGGTAAAATGAGTACCCAGAATGTTGGGGGCAAAATGCTCATTATCTTGTGAACCACCCAGAATAATGCACTAAGTGCTATGGGGCGTTATATACGGTAAGTATATTTGTTACTGCTAATTGCCATTTGTATCCATTTTTTTAAAAAAATATTGATAACAATTTTTGGATAGAGCAAGCTCCACACTGGGTTTTTATTTCATATCATGAAGGGTTTTTAAAAACATGTTTTGATGTTTTATTTTAATTTAATTTCCATTTAGCCATTGCTTAAGTTAATTTCTGCTACATATAGAAAAGAAGCCAAAAGGAACATCACTTTGTTTTTCTCTTCTACCATCTGGCCCTCATGTTAGCTCCACCAGTGAACAGGAAAGTAGGATGTGTGCCTTGTCCTCCCCAACAGTGTCCCCTTAGAAATCCCCTTAAAGCAGGGATTCTCAACCTGTGGCCCGGGGGCTAGATGGGGCATGCAACACCATTTCATGTGACCTCACCACCACCTCCACCACACCCAGAAGTGCCGTGTGGTGGAGGGAGGGCAAAATGGCTGCCCAGCCCCTGAAGCTGTCTAAGGGAGCATGACATAGCCCCTGGCTTTAAAAGGTTGACATTAGAACTCCTAAGCTAGAGGCTACAGTTGTACCTCGCTTAAAGAACATAATATGTTCCACAGGATTGCTCTTTAAGCGAATTTGCTCTTTAAGCAAAACACCATTGTAAGTGACCAATTGTGACTTCTGGTGGTGGGGATTGCGAACCCCGATTTATTTGTTACACGAGTTTTTGGTTGGTTTTCTTTGTTAAGCAAAGCGAACATTCAAAGAAAATTCTGCTCTTTCAGCGAGTTACTCTATAAGTGAGGTGCTCTTTATGTGAGATTTGACTGTACTTTCCTTGTAATTTTATTTTTCTCTATATCTCTCTTGTTCTCCTGTTTGCATAATGAGTTTTAATTGTTCAGCTTCAGTACTATGCTGAGTGATGAAATGCACCTTTCCTTTGACACCAGGTCCAAGCAAATTAATTCCATTGGAGGTCTTTTGTGTGAGAAGATGGGAAAATGATAAAAAAAATTCATGTTTTTTCCCTTTCATTTCCAGTCTTTACCATGTTTCATTGTTGCCATTGATACTTGTAATCATAGCAACAAGGGATATGCTGGGTCAAGGCTTCTCATCTTGCTAATCATATTCTAATTCCAGGGACCCTATAGATCACAATGAATCAATATTTAACAGAAACACATGGAGATGTTGCAGAATGAGCTCTTCTTTCTAAAAGGGTGAGCTCTGAGGGGGCCAGAGGACTCCTAATGGGGGAATAAGATCTGTTGTGCTCTTAACTTGACAGAGATGGACCCGAGTTCAGGATAAAAGGTCAATGCTGGCTCTACTGTGCACAAAGCTGAACATCTGCGTGTGCACACACAAAGGGCCCCTTTAAGATCTTTAACACTACTTCTAAGGGGTGGGAGAAGTTGGACTGGTGAGAAGACAATATTTGAAGCAGAAGAGTAGCGTGCCTTGGCGGGGCCCCGTATAAAAATTTGTTTGAGGGCCCTTAGGAAGGGTAAAGATTTGTTTTGCTTATGCACGTTGGGGGCCCCCGGGGGCCCCGTATAATTGATATGGCAGATACGGCGGTAGCTACGCCTCTGATTTGGAGTACAGTCTCACTTTCCCTTTTTTTAAATCTTCACTATGGACATGGAAAAGGCATATGGAAAAGGCAGGTACAGTATGTCATAAAATTCTCATCCGTTTAAGC